>BPTQ01000001.1:101608652-101766965 GCA_019973895.1 Chrysanthemum seticuspe | reverse complement strand
AGGCCTAAAAAGGTTTATTGTCATTTCAGGCAGTAACCCGCTTTTCAAAGATAGAACAGAGCCATGCTTTATCTTGGTTTTCAAATTTCTTGCTCTGATTCTTTAAACTAATCCTTACTATCTAATGAAAACTAGTTGTTTTGAAAAATAACTCGGACTCTATTTTTGATAATCATCTGGACTTAAAAGTTTGTCTAAATATCTATCTCTCAATCAACAACTTATGTCATTGATTGAGGGGGAGAATGATTTCAATTAAATCAAAAAGTTATTTGCCATACAATTATTTTCATAAGATAATCATGCATGTTTATTCAATGGAGTTTAAAGTCTCAAAATCCGATCCTTATCAGTTAAAACGTTTTCATAATCAAGTCATAATTCTCCTTAAAAGCTTTCAAATTCAATTTAAATCTACAGAGGTCACAAATCTCAAATGATTTGATAATTGTGATCTGGGGAGAATTTGTGATTTAAATTGGATTTAAACTGATAATTCGGTAAATGGTTTTATAAGGATGTACAAGCTCTCCTTCCCACATGTGCCAAATGATTTCAAATTTTCCATGCACATGTTGAGGGGGAGCATCTATCTTAAACCACAAATATTTGAAACGTGATCAATTTATCTCAATGTGCAGTCTTTTCCTAATATGTGCAAAACATTTTCAAATATCTATGCACATATTGAGGGGGAGCAAGCTTATGAAAACCTCATCCTTCCCCAAAATGCTTTATCTACTTGATTTGATTAGGGAAGTGATGTTGATATTTTTTAGAAAATGGTAATCAAAGAAGTTAATTCTTTCTCTTGCCTCCGTGTGCAAAACGATTTCAAACACTTGATACACATGTTGAGGGGGAGCTCTTGTTCTAAAAATATCAAAAACAATTTAGGTACAAAATGCTTTGATAATGTATCATAAGTATCTAGATTGATTTTCAAATGGTTTTCAATTGGTTCCAATGGCAGATGAACAATACCAAATAGACCGACCAACTTTACTTTATGTATGGTGATATAAGGATGATAATGTTAGGTATTTGTTCCCATGATCCGCCAGAACTGGAGGGATCTACCCAGGGACAATCCACTAGATAGTGTAGAAGTCCTTAGGTATATTGAAAAAAGAAGAAAAATGAGATATGGGAAGAGTGCGGACTAAGACAGAGCTAGTACTGGAATAAACCCAACAAGGTTCTAGCTCTGAAGTCTCGGTAAGCACTGAAGGGGTTGAAGAATGAAAAAGAATTGAATGAGAAAAGGGTGAAAATAAATAGCCCTCCAATTATTCAACCTTGGGGCAGATACCGGGTTCAATTCATATGCTACTGGTGGTTACCAAGGTAACATCAGTATTGAAGACAAGACGTCATGGACCCAGTGACGCACTGCACTTCAACTTCCCACACCACTCAAGTTCCTCTTAAAAGGGCTTGTTTCATTCTCACGGGGAACCGACATTATCTATCGACTTTCTCTTAGAGATTGTTGATATTGAAGAAGGAGACCCTCTCCCTAGTTTCCGATATAGGATCCAAATATGCACAAATTGAGTCTAGAGCCATGAGATCATCAATAAATCTCATTAGGACACTTTCAATGAAGACTCTCTGTTTCACACAATGTGGAAAGAGAGATTATATCTTGAGTCCTACGCGTTATCCTTGTGGTATTGCCAGAACATCCGAGTGTTATGCAAACATATTCACAATGAAGATGGAAAGCCTTCTGGAGCCAACATCAAACAAGCTCCTGGTAGGTGGCATATGAGATCTATTCAATAGATCAACCATGTGACAACTGAACAGAAACAATGGGGCGATTCAATCTTTTGAATCAATCCTGGTTCAGGATATGGATTGACGGATTCCTTTGAAAAACCGGTCGTTGTGCTTAAAAACTCCTTTCTCTAGCACATTGACTGTGTACAAATATTTCAAATCAAAAGGTGTTTATGATTGATAATTGATTTTCATTAAAACCTTCGTTGTATTGCAAAAACTCTTTCTTCAAGCAATACACGATTGTTTTTCAAATCATTTTTCATCAATCAGTGAATCTCATTTCGCTGGTTCACTCACTCCATGTTGTCTTCTTTGAGACGTTTCGGTTTGAGAACAGCTAGAGCAGCTGCGAAACCCTGTCAAGGAAATTCTTCGGAATTATACCTGATCACAGGCAGTACTTGTACTGATCAACGGGGAACCATGGGCAGTGTACCTCAATTCAATGAAAGTGATCAAGGACACTTTCATGTGCTTTATTTCTAACTGTTGTATGCAGGTACACCCCGACGTTTGCAGCTGATCAGAATGAAGCGGTCAATCCATAGCCGCATGCTCACACTACACATTTACTTCTAAAGATATCATGATTAGTGCATCAATGACTCTGATATTTTCACTCCATGCTTCTGCTACGCTGCTGCCAATATCATGAATCAACGAAAGCTTCCGCTACTCTGATGAGAATATATCATGATCCAGAATGTGAGCATGTCGGTCCGTTTGTCACAATATCACATAATACCAACACCATAATGGATGTCTCAGAGATTTTTTTTAGCTGATGATCTCAAAAGCTGACTCAAAATTATTATCACGTGGATCAGTAAAAGACCTCCACTTGGATTAACCAAACATGCAATAAGAAGAATCAATGACTACGAGCTTTGGAGCAAAGTACTACATCAAGAATGCAAGAACAATCTTTTAATATAATATCTGTTTGTATTCAATGTATGTTTAATGTGTGTTTGAGGTGGCCTCCCTTAGGGGGAGACTGTTAGGATTTAGTAAATCCAGTTATTAAAGAGTCGGTCACGTCAGGTATATGTAATCGTTAGAAAGCTCGTAGTCGTAGATTATTATAAGTTAAGTAGTATTTAGTTTAAGTAACACCGTGGAGGACGGACGGGTCTTTACCCAATGTATGCCTGATCCACAGCCCGATAGGTGGCGATTTATGTAATGACTACAAATACTCTCTACCTTCCAAGGTAGAGAGTTGGAGCTCATAATAAGATTTTTCTTTCTCTCACTAAAGTTATCTAAACCTCTAACTTTCTCTCTCTAGAACTCATTATATGCCTATTTGATCTTATGGTTTAGTGTGTTTGTGAAATCCAATATGTTACATTGGAAGATTTTGATGGACCATTCTGCTTGGAAGGATAATGAGATGCCGGATTTTTTAAGCCAAGATGATGGTCGCAAGAAAGCAAGGACTTCAACCGACTTGGATGTGCAATCGGATGTGCCTTCGTCTGTGCCTGATAGACCAATTGGTCGTGATACCGCAAAGAAGAATAAAAAGAAAACTTCGGAGTTTTCGAAAGCTGTGATTATGGAAGTTGTTGCCGAGAAATGGGGCAAGATCAAGTCCAAGGCATTCGGGCAGAAGAAGGAGCTGGCAGACCTGCACTATGGTTTGAAGAAGAAAGAGCTAGAACAACGGCAAATCGAGTTGGAGATGGAGCAAAAGAGAGAAGAAAGGGAAGACAAAAAATTGGCACTAGAAGAACGAAAACTTGAATTAGAGCGACAAAAGAAATATGATGCAGATCTCATGTTCTATTGCACGCTAATTGACGAATCTTTGCCCGCAATAGAACGACAAACAATGCAGAAACTCAAAGAGGCGATCAAGGCACGCCACAACCTAGAATTTTAATATGTGTTGTAATGTTTTAATAAGTTTCGTAATGTTTTAATTTTATTTGAATTATTATGTAACGTTTTAATTATTAATGAAATTTTATTTTGTGTTAAAAATGTTTTTTTTAAATAAAAAAAATAAAAAATAAAAAATAAAATAAAAAAAATGAACCAATCGCCCTTACTGGGGGAACCTAATCGCCTGAAGGTCGCTGGAGAGAGAAAGCTGACGTGGCAGGGAAAATGAGGGGGATTGAATCCCCCTACTGGGGGCAGCCTAACGAGCTTTGTTGGAATCACCTCCTTTGCTGTTGCTGAAGTTGACGTCATTTCTGTTACTTTGCTACGCCAACATTCCCAGTGCCTCATTGCTTGTAGTAACCATGGATGTTCTTGAAAGGTTTTATGGATATTATAAATGTACGTATGGCCGGATTCGAACTCGAGACTTCGGGATTGCACACATTACGTATGAGAGTTGATGTTAAATAATTAATACATATAAAATGTTATTGTTATTAATTATTTGTCACGAAATAAAACATAACGATAGTTAATATTTAACGAGGTTTGGTTAACGGTCGTTAAATGTAAACTAAAGGGACTAGAATTTAAATTAGGAGTCGGGAAAGATCTAGAACCCTTCCATGGGTCTAGGCCGATCGGTTTGGGTCTCCCAAACCCATTCCCACTAAAACTTGGTCACCAAGTTAAGTTACCTATAAATACAAATCCATTCACAACTTAACCTTGGATCACCAATAAACCTAATTTCTCTTCTCTTCTCCTCCCTCTTGTGTTTGGCCGAATCGTACACCCCCTCCTCAAGGGATCAATTTTTTCCAAGCTCAAGAAACTAGTGTTTGGTTTTATTTGTGATTCAAGAACCTAGCTGTTCACATCAAATCGCTAATAGTACGTGTGTACAAGAACGAAGGACAAGCGCACTTGTGTTTGTGAATTCCTTGGTGGTCGACTTCTTGTGGGTCGAATTTGGTGAAACCCTAACTTAGGGTTTTGGGTTTTGTTACTTGTTCACATTACCGTTTGGTTCTTGTTTTGCTAAAAGGTACGCGTTTCTTATTCGGTTAATTAATATACATATATTATTCTTTATACTTCCGCTGCATGCTTTGATGATGTTTACTTGCTTTTGTAAATTGTTATGATTAGTGAAACTCAACAGTGGCATCACGAGCCGTTAATATGATGTAATTAATTACTGAAACACATAAAAATTGAATCTTTATAATTATTGCATGCTTTTAATGGTTTCTAGGGTTTTGAAATTGGAAACCCTAATTTTTTATTATAGGGTCGATGATGCAGGTTTTACTGACCAGGTCTTAATATTTATAGTGTCTCGCTATACCTATGGTCTACCCTAATGCACTAACGGGCAGTGTACCCGGTCGTGTGTAGTGTAGTAAATGGTAAATCCGAGGTCGTCCCAAGAGCTATGTGTGTCGGATAATTACTAAGTCTAATTGTCACAGAATCTAAATGGTTTTATATGGTTTTAATTAATTAAACTACGAATGCAGAATATAAAAGCAATTAAATGGTAGAAAGGAAATCAATAGAGGAATAGTGGTGCTAACCTAGTTAATCCTCCTAACTAGTTATTTCTACGTCTACCTACTTCCAATTACTTCAGGTGGGGACAAATTCGAGATGACAGCATTTGGTCAATTCGCCCTAACCTATCAGCAAAGATGCCACCACAGGAGAAATCAGGCGCACCGTCATAAGTCCTGTTGTTCCTGGTCCCCTAAGCCGAGTCATTAAGTACCGCTACATGCTAGATTCTAAATAGTGAGTGCCCGGCCGTTAGGAACTTAGACACTACACCCCCCAATTCTTAAGTTCATCCAAACGATAGGTGATCAGTTGGTCAAATCGCACAAGTAGAAAGGGTCGTCAGTTGGTCATATCTTACCCTTCCCGTCTCAGTCCGCTCACCTAGGGTCAGTTGGTCATATCTCCTAGGCAATTGGCCTCTACCGCCATTCAAAACTACCGAACCAGGGGTGACTACCAAAGAACTATGCATGCATACACTTAGAAATAATTGTACGGAAGTAAAGGTAAACGCAAACAAAACAATTAAGGAATCGTAACTAGGCTAGCACCAAAGGTTGCTTAGCCGCTCATATTAATCATGCACATCAATTCAATATTCAAAGGTACGAAATACATGAATTGAAAGTAAAAGAAATAATAAACGCTAAAGCTTATCGTAATGGTGTGACTTCTCCCTTGGAAACAGCTACGTATGCTTCCCTAGACCTTCCTTGAGTATTTTCCCACGTTCTCAGAGTATTGTGTGTGGAATGGGATGATTAGAAATGCTGGAATTCGTGGGGTATTTATAGGCCAGGTCTGGGTTACGGCGTAACCAATAGAGTAGTTACACCGTAACCTTCTATTCTGTCGTAAAAGCACTAGATCTGCTAGTTACGGCGTAACCTAATAAGTGGTTACGCTGTAGTCTTCAATAAACCTGGTTACGTCGTAAGTGATGTAGTAGTTACGGCGTAAGTATCAGCGGCGTGGAACCTCTTTTAACCTAATGGAGTTACGTCGTAATATTTGGAAGGAGTTACGTCGTAACCTCTTGATGAGTTGGACTTCAGGGTCACGCAATAGTTACGGCGTAATGTGAGAGACGATGATGTGCCCGGTTGGTGCAAGTTTTAAATTTATAAAAGGTGAATTACCAATATTACCAATAACACATACGAGCAAGTATACTCGTCCGTTATAGCAAGATTATGAAGGTAAGTCGGGATCGTTCGCAGGGATTTGAGTGAATCAGAGCACAAGTTTGAATTAACGGAGTCTATCAAAAACATATAACAAAGCAAATAGATATAATGAAATTCAGATGATTAAAAACTACACTTGCTTAAACTAGTTTCATATCATAGATTAATGTGATTGTGTTAACCTCTTAACATGTTGGTTGTGATAATTAGTTGAAAGACTAATCTATTGTTCTTACAAGTTAAACTTTGATCAAGAGTTTAGTTTATAAAAACAAGCATTAAGTTTAACCAATCAATTCAAGTTTCATAAGTCTACATACATAAACTTAAACACAAAAACATCCACTTGTTCATCAAATTGCTTAAGAAATGGTCAATACAAAAGGTAACCGATCATAGACAAAAGGCTACAATTGATTCTCAACAACTAATCTTACGACCATTTAGATGTTTCCAACCAATCCAATTTGATAATCAAAAAGCGTTTCTATTACAACCACACCTTAGTTCCTTTGTATAATCAAGAATAATGGGTAAAAACAATCATCCATAGACAAAATGATTATGACTAGTTGAACAACACGAAGTTCTTTCGACCCCAACGATTATTACCAATTAGCCAAACTTGATTAACAAATGTCACTATGAAACTTTAGCACAATTGGATCTTAGAATTAACTTGAAATTGAATTAAAACATGTTAACACAACCACTAACTAATCATATGATAATCAACATCATTTAAGCAAGTGTATAAAGAAACTAGCCACTCATAGCAAACATGAACATAAACTCATAACTTTGATCATTAGAAAACATGATTAAAAGTCTTACAATGCTTGGAATAAGATTACAAATGATGAAGTAATGTTTCCCAAAGGATCGTGGTGGACTTCTTGGTGTTTTGGCCTCCAAAGGTGGAACTTCTGGAACTCCAAACTTCCCTGGATTTCTAAGGACGAATTTTAAGAGCTTAAGGCTTGGTTTGATGAGTAGAGAGATTTGTAATTGAGGTGTGTCTCATATGCTCACAATTAGCCTCTATTTATACTATTTCCAAGGCCTAGGGTGTTAAATGCTTAACTTGGCCTCCAAGGAGTGAGGAAGGGACTAGAATACACCAAGAGAAGGACCTAGAATCGTTTGGATGCAAAGGGGAAGCTTAGTGATGAAGATTTGACAACTGCAGCTTCTCCAACCGGATCGGTCATATGAGCAACCGATCCGGTTGGTATTCAATAATAACACACCGACCGATCTGGTTGCGGGTTGCGACCGATCGGTCGGTTTTGGCAAAAACATTAATTCCGACCAAATTCCAACCGATCCGGCTGAAGGTGTAACCGGATCCGGTTGGATCTTCTGAGATACAAAACTTGATCTTTTCTCTTCACTCTGTCTTGTAGAACTTGGTTCTTCAATCACTAAAGTCTTCAAAGGTACTTGAGATTTAGCTTTACTGAAACGGGAATCTTCGATTAGCTGCATATTTCAACATTTTCCTCCATTTCCCTGCACTTGGTTATAAATACTAGACAAACATCTCTAGATACGATTAAGTACTAAAATCACGCAAATATAACCAAATAACAGATATAAAAGTACACATAATGCTACTAAAAACATGCACGATCTGAGTGTTATCAAATTCCCCCACACTTAAACTTTGCTTGCCCTCAAGCAAATCTAGGACAAACATCCACTGGTACCAGATCGTGATTATGAAAAATGTGATGCAAATCAACCAAGTATAAATACGAGAGAAGGTTCATCAATTATGCTTATAAAGGTGAAACATCAAGATGTTTGACAATATCCAATGATTTTCTTGCATGATTAACATTTCAAAACACCTCACGAAAAATAATGGAATATAATTCACTCAATCACTCATTTTTAGTGGAGTAACAAGATAAATCACACTCATTGCTCAGTCATGATTAGATTATTACCATAAGCTTGTACAAGAAACAAAACTCCACCGACGTGGCGTGTGCACCAAGTAAAAACATCTAAAGAGGGCTTTTATTCGGGTTATAATGATAGGCTAAGGGTTAAGGGTATGGATAAGGCATGGGAATGTTTATGAAATTGGTGTTAAAATAAAAATGAAATCAAGTCTAATACCCAAGTTGCTAGCTATCAAACATTCCACGAACCAAATAAATGATTATAGCTTTACATTCTTCATTTCCACTTTCCACAGCTTTTCGCTTTGCCATGATAATTATTCTTCGATCATAGCACATTGGCTATTATTTCCATACTTCAACACAATTTTTTTTTTTTTTTTTTTTTTTTTTTTTTTTTTTTTTTTTTTAACATAAACTCAACACATGGCTCAATCAATCACATAGGATGTGGTACTCATAATCATTTGAACAATCTTCACTTTCCATGAAACTAGCAACCAACCGTTAGACATTGATATGGGATAGGCTAAGGTTTAAAATGTAAAATCTTTTTGTATTTTCTGGGTGAAGCAAAAATGAAAGGGATGGCTCGGAAGGTGTAACTAGGGGTATCTAGTGCTAAAAATGAGCACTACAAATGGGTCCATGTGGGTGGTTAACTAACCAATGAGACTAGCTAATATATCATTAGATGTAAAATGGAAGGCCATTTGGGTTAAATCCTAAGGTGCCTCTTTATCACACGAATTTACTTATATCGCACGAATGCAATCTCACTGCGGTCTAGTAATGATTTACAAGCACAAGTTCTAGAATAAATAAAATCACCGGCACACTCATAGCAAAAGATCCAAGCATAAAAGATGTATGCTAATAAGAAATAGGCTTAAATCCTCACAATTTAGTGGAAAGGGTATAATATGTGTTAGCAAATGTTATCGATCCCAGAATGGATTGCAATAGTAATCGGAACACATCTCGAAATTTCAAATATTACCAATTTTACCAGTGGAATGATCCAGTTATTCTAATAGATAATCCTAAAAGTGTGAAAACAACTAGATCACAAGGGCAAGCAAAATTTTAAATTTAAGCATGAAAAACTCTAATTTTTCATATTCACCCCCCCACACTTAAGTTAGACATTGTCCTCAATGATAAACGAACTTCAAAGTATAGAAATAGGGAAAATAGAGATGAAACCAGATATGTCAACGAGTTTATCAGCTTAAAATCTTCTTCATTCCTGGCGTCCACTGGAGAAATCATTACCTGCATATAATCTTATAAACAAACAAAAGGTTTTATTAAAAGGTGGCACCCCCCCCCCACACTTAAGTTCAACCAAAGGTTTAAACTTTGGGGAGTGACCACAGAAAATCAAATCTGAAACACACGGGTTGCCTCCCGAGAAGCGCTTGTTTTATTATCGAGTCATCAGCCTGACTCGAGTCTTCCCGAATTTATTCAGCTGCAAGGGCAGCTTTGAACATTTTGTAAAGTTCGGGGATGTATATGAATTCTTCACCAGTAGCTTCAATATCGTCCCAAACGAACTCAGCAGTTGGTTTCCATGGAACAGTTTGTGGAATTCTTCCAGGAAATGGTGCTACAAAGGTGATAGTTTCGAATTCATTCTCATGGTGTCTCCAGGACACTGTCGCAACTGAAACTTCATTCGTTTGCTCCTTGTCGTAGTATAACTTGATTCGGTGTCCATTAACAATGAAACTTCCACCTTGTTTGTCATAGAGTTCGACATACCCAGATGGATATCCATGTTTAACGACATATGGTCCAAACCATTTTGGTTGTAACTTCGGAGCTTTGAATTTGAATTTCATGTTAAAAAGCAGAACTTTATCTCCGGCTTTGAATTCTTTTCGAATTCGTAGCTTTTTATCATGATAAGCTTTTGTTCTGGCTTTATACAGTTTGGAGTTTTCATAAGCTTGGAGTCTTAATTCATCGAGTTCATGCAATTGCAGAAATCTTTTCTCTCCAGCTATTTTGAGATCGGTGTTACATTGTCTGAGCGCCCAATAAGCACGATGTTCAACTTCGAACGGCAAATGACAAGTCTTCCCATACAAGAGTCTGTAAGGAGTTGTACCAATTGGTGTTTTATAAGCCGTACGAAATGCCCACAGAGCATCATCAAGTTTTCTTGCCCATAATGACGGATTGTCTTTTACTGTTTTTTCCAGTATTCTTTTGAGAGCTCTGTTGGTATTTTCGACTTGACCACTAGTTTGTGGATGATAAGCAGTCGCAAATCGATGATGAACTCCATATCTTTTCATGGTTTTTTCCATTTGTTGATTGCAGAAATGAGTTCCTCGATCGCTTATGAGTGCTTTGGGAATTCCGTAATGAGCGAAAAGCTTTTTGAGAAAATTTACGACGACACGAGCATCGTTTGTCGGTAAAGCTTCAGCTTCTGCCCATTTGGACACGTAATCTATAGCAACGAGAATGTATTTGAATTTGTGGGATTTAGGGAAAGGTCCCATGAAATCTATTCCCCAAATATCGAATATTTCGCACACTTGAATGCTTGTTAATGGCATTTCATCACTTCGAGAGAGATTGGTGGTTCTTTGACAAGCGTCACAGTTTTGAACAAGTGTATGTGCTTCTTTGAATATTGTTGGCCAATAGAATCCAGCATCAAAAACTTTCTTAGCTGTGGTGGAAGGACCATAATGTCCCCCAGTTGGGCCATGGTGACATTCGTCAAGAATTTTACGAGTTTCGGAACCAAAAATACATCTTCGGATCATCCCATCGGGACACATTTTGAAAAGATATGGCTCTTCCCAAAAGTAGTATTTGAGTTCCGAAAAGAATTTGCTTCTTTGAGCATGAGTTAGTCCTTTTCTGAGAATTCCTCCGGCGAGGTAATTTGCAAAGTCAGCAAACCAAGGATCGTCATTTCCGTCGATGGTCATGAGAGTTTCATCGGGAAAATAATCATCGATTTCTTCTTCTTTCAACTCCTCAAGATTAGGATTTTCGAGACGAGATAAGTGATCAGCAGCAAGATTCTCTGCTCCTTTCTTATCTTTGATTTCGATGTCAAATTCTTGGAGTAGCAAAATCCATCGAATAAGACGTGGTTTAGCGTCTTGCTTGGTGAACAGATACTTGAGTGCTGAATGATCGGTAAAAACAACTGTTTTTGAGAGCACAAGATATGATCTGAATTTGTCAAAGGCAAAAACGACAGCCAGTAATTCTTTTTCGGTGACGGTATAATTTTGCTGGGCACTATTCAGTGTCTTGCTGGCAAAATATATAGGCCGAAAGTGTTTTCCTTCGCGTTGTCCTAAGACAGCTCCAACAGCAAAATCGCTTGCATCGCATATAAGTTCGAAGGGTAGTGACCAATTAGGTGAAACCATGATCGGAGCACTAGTAAGTTGAGATTTCAGTGATTCGAAAGCTTTTATGCAATCAGCATCGAAGTCAAAGATAGATTCTTTCTCAAGAAGTTTTGTCATCGGACGAGATATTTTGGAGAAATCTTTGATGAATCGGCGGTAAAAACCAGCATGTCCTAAAAAACTCCTAACGGCTTTGACGTTGGTTGGTGGTGAAAGTTTTGAGATGACATCGACCTTTGCTTTGTCGACTTCCATTCCGGCACTAGAGATTTTGTGTCCAAGCACAATTCCTTCGGTTACCATAAAGTGGCATTTCTCCCAGTTGAGAACAAGATGTGCAGCTTCGCATCTTTCGAACATTTTATCGAGATTAGAAAGGCAAGCTTCGAATGAATCTCCAAAGACTGAAAAATCATCCATGAAAACTTCCATGGAGGTTTCTAGCATGTCTTGGAATATGGCGATCATACACCTCTGAAAAGTCGCGGGTGCATTACAAAGACCAAAAGGCATACGCCGATATGCGTAGGTTCCAAAAGGACAAGTAAAGGTGGTCTTTTCTTGATCGTTAGGATCGATGGGAATTTGGAAATATCCTGAAAATCCGTCGAGGAAACAAAAGAATTTATTTCCTGCTAGTCTTTCAAGCATTTGATCCATGAACGGGAGCGGAAAGTGACCCTTTCTGGTGGCTTTGTTTAACTTACGATAGTCAATACAAACACGCCAACCGGTGACAGTTCTAGTTGGAACTAGCTCATTTCGCTCATTAGTTACAACCGTCATTCCTCCTTTCTTGGGAACACAGTGAACGGGGCTTACCCAAGGGCTATCCTCAATTGGGTAAATGATTCCAGCATCGAGAAGTTTAATGATTTCCTTTTTAACAACTTCTTTCATGTTGGGATTGAGTCTACGTTGACGTTCTACCACAGGTTTAATCCCTTCTTCAAAATTGATTTTGTGTTTGCAAAAATTAGGACTAATTCCTGGGATATCAGATGTTTTCCAAGCAAAAGCTTGTTTATGATTTTTGAGCACAGAAACTAAACTTTCTTTCTCATTATCCTCGAGCAATGAAGATATGACTACTGGAAGAAGTGAGTTCTCCTCCAGATAAGCATATTCAAGATGATTTGGGAGAGGTTTGAGTTCGAGATCCGTGGGTGGTTCTTCGATAGAGGATTTTATTCGCATCTTGTCATTGAAAGTAATTTCCTCAAAATTTTCTTCCTCTTCCTCCATTTCTTCTTCTTCTGAGTTATCTCCTTCGAATTCTACTTTCATGAAATCATCAAACTCTTTGTCAGAATCTGTTTCATTGATTTTTTCAGAAGTAGTCATGAATGGATCGGATTCGTTCAGTAATGCATCTAATTCCTCATCAGTGACTTCATCAATAACATCGACGTTAAAACAAGTGTCATCACTGGAATGTGGGTAGCGCATTGCTTTATCGATAAGAAAAGTGATTCGATCTTCCCCAACTCCAAGGTTGAGTTCTTTTCCTTTAACTTTGATGATTGCGTCGGCGGTATTTAGGAAAGGTCTCCCTAAAATGAGTGGAACTTTACTATCTTCTTCCATTTCCAAGATTACAAAGTCCACGGTGAATTTACCGACTTGAACAAGCATATTCTCAGCGATTCCCACAGGATACTGATAGGAATGATTTGCCAATCGGATGCTCATTTTTGTTGGTTTCAGGCTGTTGTTGCACAACTTGGAATAGAGTGAATAAGGCATCAAATTGATACTTGCGCCAAGATCGGCTAAAGCATCACATTTAACGTTATTCCCGAAAGTACATGGAATCAGAAAGCTCCCAGGATCTCCGAGCTTTGGTGGAATTTTGTTTTGAACTATAGCTGAGCATTCTTCGTTAAAAAAAGTTGCTGATATTTGCTCAAGCTTGCTTTTGTTATTAAGAAGTTCTTTCAAAAATTTCCCGTAATTGGGCATTCCGGCTATAACATCAACGAGAGGAACATTGAGTCTAACCTCTTTGATTATTTCGATAAACTTCTTATAACGCTCTTCCATCTTCTCTTTCTTTAGGCGTTGAGGATAAGGAATTTTTGGTGTATACGCCTTGACGGATGGAATGTCTTTCTTTTTGGTGGTTTGAGTTGTGTTTGGTTCTTCGTTTTCATCCTCACTATCAATGGTGACAGGAGTATTAGGATTAGGTGGTGGATCGTACGAGAGACCACTTCTTGTGAAAACAACATTGATATGTTCATTTCTTGTTTGGGGTGGACGGTACGTCTTATCATTTGATGGTTTTGGATTGGATTGAGTGTTACTTGGCAATGAACCAGATGGTCTAGAGGATTGTTGGTCAGAAAGTCTGCCAAGCTTGTTTTCAAGATCTTGGATAGATGCTTGATGATTTTTCTGTCCTTGCTCAACTTTGGCTTTGAGATTGAAAAATTGATTTTTGATAAAATCATTTGCGGATTTTTGACCAGCCACGAATTCTCTCATGGTTTTTTCGAATTCGGTTTCTTCTGTCTTTTTGTCGGAACTTTGGTGTGGTGGATCGTCAGTTCGTGGTTGAGAATCACGGTTGTCATCCCTTGGTCGGCGATCTTGCCAATTTCCAGAATTTCGACCGTAATAATTACTACGATATCCTCCTCCACGGTATCCTCCTTGAGCGTAACTTGCTTCTCCTTCCTTCGGTCCACCCATAGGTTTATCGTCGCACTCGGACGATGGGTGATTTCCTCCACAATTGTTGCATCCGTCTCGCATGTCTTTCATTTCATCTTTGATACCCTTGTATTGCGAGTCGATTTTTGAGGTTAACGCTTCCATTTTCTCCAAGAGTTTTGAGGTATCGGTGTTTTCGACAAAAGCAACGGTTTTTCGGAGAGGTTTGGTTTTTGAATCTTTGGACCAATCAAGTTTGAGAAGTACTCGATCTTCGAGCAATTGATGTGCATCATTAGGAGTTTTATAGAGAAAAATTCCTCCAGCATCAAGGATGCCTTGAGAGATTTCATCTAGTCCATGGTAAAAGATTTGGATAATGGTTCCTTTTGATAATCCATGTCCATGACAACTACGAAGCAAATCTTTCATTCGAAGCCAAGCCTCGACAAGTGATTCGTTTGGGTTTTGGTTGAAAGCACGAATTTCTCCCATTAATCGATCAAACATGGCAGGTGGAAAGAATCGGCTCACAAAAGCTTGCCTCATCTCCTCCCAAGTATTGATGATTCCTGGGGTTAATTCATTGTACCATACTTTAGCATCTCCGGCGAGTGATGATGGGAAAAGTTTGAGTTTGATGGCATTGACATCGGTGTCGCCATAACGGAACATGCCGCAAATTTCGATGAATTCGGCAATATGCTTATGCGGATCGGCCCGCGCACGGCCATCGAATTGTCGGTCTTTGATCATAGAAAGGTGATGTCCCTTCACGGTGAAGTTGTCACCAAGGTTAATAGCAACAATAGCACTTCCGGGAGTTGGTGCTACGGTTCGGTTGGTTCCCCACATGGGTTGATCGTCCGCCATGGGAAAAGGTAAATTGGTGAAAGGGTTGTAAACAACTTTGGCTTCAATGAGGTTATCAAATGGTGGGTTTGGTACTCTTGGTACACGATTTTCCAATGGTATGAAAAGTGTTCTCCTTCTTCTTCGAATCAATCGTTCGGGGTTGGTAAGAGGTGTAATTGGTTCTATTCCCGTTGCTCGAGTGTTCATACAATGACCTAGAGAATCCAGGCAATATCTAAACACACGGACAAACAACGAAAACAGTTTTATACGGAACAGAGGAAGGTAACCGGATCGGTTGCGGGATGCGACCGATCGGTTAGACCAGTTGAGTGATGGGACAAATTGTAACCGATTCGGTTGAGGGGTAACCGGATCCGGTTAAGGTTTCTGAGAAAATTTTTTTTTAGTTGAATCGGCTGAGGGAAATTCAAAAACTTGTTGAAACACAATCAAATCCCCGGCAGCGGCGCCATAAACTTGATGTGCCCGATTGGTGCAAGTTTTAAATTTATAAAAGGTGAATTACCAATATTACCAATAACACATACGAGCAAGTATACTCGTCTGTTATAGCAAGATTATGAAGGTAAGTCGGGATCGTTCGCAGGGATTTGAGTGAATCAGAGCACAAGTTTGAATTAACGGAGTCTATCAAAAACATATAACAAAGCAAATAGATATAATGAAATTCAGATGATTAAAAACTACACTTGCTTAAACTAGTTTCATATCATAGATTAATGTGATTGTGTTAACCTCTTAACATGTTGGTTGTGATAATTAGTTGAAAGACTAATCTATTGTTCTTACAAGTTAAACTTTGATCAAGAGTTTAGTTTATAAAAACAAGCATTAAGTTTAACCAATCAATTCAAGATCAATTCAAGTTTCATAAGTCTACATACATAAACTTAAACACAAAAACATCCACTTGTTCATCAAATTGCTTAAGAAATGGTCAATACAAAAGGTAACCGATCATAGACAAAAGGCTACAATTGATTCTCAACAACTAATCTTACGACCATTTAGATGTTTCCAACCAATCCAATTTGATAATCAAAAAGCGTTTCTATTACAACCACACCTTAGTTCCTTTGTATAATCAAGAATAATGGGTAAAAACAATCATCCATAGACAAAATGATTATGACTAGTTGAACAACACGAAGTTCTTTCGACCCCAACGATTATTACCAATTAGCCAAACTTGATTAACAAATGTCACTATGAAACTTTAGCACAATTGGATCTTAGAATTAACTTGAAATTGAATTAAAACATGTTAACACAACCACTAACTAATCATATGATAATCAACATCATTTAAGCAAGTGTATAAAGAAACTAGCCACTCATAGCAAACATGAACATAAAATCATAACTTTGATCATTAGAAAACATGATTAAAAGTCTTACAATGCTTGGAATAAGATTACAAATGATGAAGTAATGTTTCCCAAAGGATCGTGGTGGACTTCTTGGTGTTTTGGCCTCCAAAGGTGGAACTTCTGGAACTCCAAACTTCCCTGGATTTCTAAGGATGAATTTTAAGAGCTTAAGGCTTGGTTTGATGAGTAGAGAGATTTGTAATTGAGGTGTGTCTCATATGCTCACAATTAGCCTCTATTTATACTATTTCCAAGGCCTAGGGTGTTAAATGCTTAACTTGGCCTCCAAGGAGTGAGGAAGGGACTAGAATACACCAAGAGAAGGACCTAGAATCGTTTGGATGCAAAGGGGAAGCTTAGTGATGAAGATTTGACAACTGCAGCTTCTCAAACCGGATCGGTCATATGACCAACCGATCCGGTTGGTATTCAATAATAACACACCGACCGATCCGGTTGCGGGTTGCGACCGATCGGTCGGTTTTGGCAAAAACATTAATTCCGACCAAATTCCAACCGATCCGGCTGAAGGTGTAACCGGATCCGGTTGGATCTTCTGAGATACAAAACTTGATCTTTTCTCTTCACTCTGTCTTGTAGAACTTGGTTCTTCAATCACTAAAGTCTTCAAAGGTACTTGAGATTTAGCTTTACTGAAACGGGAATCTTCGATTAGCTGCATATTTCCACATTTTCCTCCATTTCCCTGCACTTGGTTATAAATACTAGACAAACATCTCTAGATACGATTAAGTACTAAAATCACACAAATATAACCAAATAACAGATATAAAAGTACACATAATGCTACTAAAAACATGCACAATCTGAGTGTTATCAGACGAGTTACGCCGTAACCTCTTCAAAATAAGCATACTGTGATAAATCCTTAGTAATGTTTCCATTTCCGCGTCTCTTTAGCTCCAATGCTCGCAATTTACCTGAAAGTGTAAAACAATGGAAAACAAGCGTAAATCCATATACAGTAAAACCTCTATAAATTAATACTCGATAAATTAATAACCTCGATAAACTTAATAACTTGTCCAGTCCCAACTTGGGACCAGTACAAATTTGGACCCCAATCAATAAAATAATAAGATAATAACTTTTTTGAAACCCCAGTGTATATATATTAGTCCCAACGAAACTATAAATTAATAATTACTAAAAATTTATATATATATATATATATATATATATATATATATATATATATATATATATATATATATATATATGTGTGTGTGTGTGTGTGTGTGTGTGTGTGTGTGTATGTGTGTGTGTGTGTGTGAGAGAGAGAGATACACTTAAAAATCCTAAGATTGTTTAGTAAAAAATGAATCCATGGTCACTTGTTTTTTTGTTGAACTTCAAATTTATATTGAGTTTATCTTAAAATATCCTTATTGCTCTAAAGAGTTGGTGCATTGTCTTCTCGTATTACAACAAAAAGTGTTAATTTTATTTTCATAAAGTGTGAATGTGAATTCATAAAATGTCAATTGTAACTTGTTTTTCAAATTTATTTTTTTGTCTCAAATGAGTATACATTGTAACTAGCATTAGACTTGAAAGTTTAATGGTCATACGTAAAACCTCTTTAAATTCATAAATTATTAATTTATTGATATAATAATATCTCGCTAAATTAATAAAATATCCCGGTCCCAACACTATTAATTTATAGAGGTTTTACTGTAAATGATATAAATAACGAGCATTAACGGGGGAAATTGACACTTAATATTCAGGACTATTTGATGTTATCAAATATCCCCCCACTTGAACTCTACTTGCCCTCAAGTAGACCTTATTAGATAGATTCCTAAAAAGATATCTCCCAAAACCTGGAAAATATGAGTTTACAAATCCCTTATGCTAGAATAAAACAAAGCCGAACACCTCACGAAAGGGGAACAAACACTTAAATCTCTCAACTATTCTAAGTGTCAATTTCGGGGTGATCACTCAATTGCACAGTCATAGCATGTATTCTATCATAAGCTTGGCAGTTACACAAATCTCCACCACTGGAGTTAAGGGCTAAACAATTCTCGAATGCAGTATGGGTAGACACGACAAAGGTTAAGGGGTGACTCGTCATTACTAACATGTCACGGCGAAGTGGACAAAATCAATGATACATGACCAAATTCATGGCCAAGACACCAAAGATTGCTCGCTGCATCACCTAGACATGCTTCATGACTAAAGGGTAGGATAAGACACGGGATATATAATTGGTGTAAAATGAAAAACAAGCAGGTAGTCTATATCTATAACTAAGTCATCACCACTTACCGTCCACCCAAAGTTCAAGTTTAGAAGTCTAGAGACCGGATCATGAAATGCAAGGTAGATGTGTCATTAGAGGACGCCGTGATGGGCACACTACCTTTTCTTCTTCAGTTGGTATTACTCCAACTCCAATCTTCAAATGTGACCGAGGTGGCCTCCTCGATACTAAACAATAAAGCTCATACTATAGTGCTTATAACATTGCACTTTACAAAATCATAACTGAATCAACTATATATATATATATATATATATATATATATATATATATATATATATATATATATATATATATATATATATTTTGTGACTTTTTTTTTGAACATACATGATAACAAAACATCCCCCCACTTGAGATGGACAATGGGAATTCGGGGGGTCTTCAATGATCTTCATAATTGTTGTCGATGAAAGCGTGATTTCCAAACCTTTCCACTCGAACCTTGAACTTAGCCAAATGATGACTTCCCAATTACAAATAAAGACTACAGGGTAGGCTAAGGTGTAAGGGTGTAATGAGACAATATATTGGGGTGACAAAATGAAAGGAATGGCTCAGAAGGGTGTATCTAGGGGTATCTTGCACTAAAGGGGAGTGCAACAAAAGGGTTTCACATGGGGGTCGAAAAGTCGAGGTGACTAATCGATAGACTCACAATGGTAGGCTGTTTGGGTGATAATCCTATAATACTGCCTTCTAAAACTGAAAAGTCCAAATACATCAAGCTAACTCAACATACCTCGTCTATGGTCTCGAAATGATGCAAAGGCCAAGTTCTAAAGTTTACAAGCTACCGGCACACTCATAATTTGGTGGATTTGGGTAAAATATAGGAAACGGATAAGGCAAATCTCACCATGTAATATCAAGGGTTGTATGTGCTCGGCTAAGGTCTAATCTAGTTAGGTTCGGAAAAACATGTCAAAATTTTAAAAATGGCATAATTTTTCAAAATAAACTAGAAAAATGAGGGCGAAATATAGTTCAAGATACAATTCTACTCTCGTCCCCCCACTTGAATTGTACAAAGTCCCTTTTGTACTAGGCAATAAAAATAAAGGTGAAGAGAAAGGTAGAATTAGAGCGAGAACTTCCCTAAAATATGCTCCATAAAGAAGAAGGCCCACGAGAAAGGATCGTGCCTTCGTTTAAGCGTCATGAGCAAACTTCAATCCCTGAAATCACAATACCGACAAGCATAATTCTAAAAAGAAAAAATAAAAATGAAAAACAAACCTAACTCACTTTCGTAGGAATCACGGTTGCATTTAGCGAATGCAACAAGCCTTTTAAACCACTTGGTGTCCCAAGTGTACGAGTGAAGTCTCGTGAGGGTTTACAGGGAACACACCCACAAAGTTCATTTAAAAACTAATACAAGGTTACTGTGTTTTTAAAATGAAAGAATTAAAGCATGGGAGAGTTACGTCGTAACTCCAATAAGAGAGTTATGCCGTAACTTGCAAAACCTGGTATGAGCTCAGAAGCGAATGGTTACGGCGTAACCACTGAGACGGTATTACGCCGTAATTGGTAATGCGCCAAGAATTTTGCTGCTAAAATGTTGGTTACGGCGTAATCACCAAGATGAGTTACGCTGTAACTCTGTTCAGATCAGCAACTGCAGCAGTAATTACTTCATTGTCTCCTGCAAAAATGGTTAGAAAACACAAAACCCAACAGAAAGGAAATAAAAACAAAAGAAAGGGATAATTCGGGTTGTATCCCGAAAGAGCACTTTTCTTTATTTACGAGTCTTTAAGTTAGACTCAGAGCCGCGGGGATCCTATGGGGGTCTTTGATCTTGTCCCATTTCTTCGATATCCTTCATCAAATTGTGTCTCATCCATGCAACATTAGAGGCAGTTCGGAGGTACTCAATGGTTTCGATCTTTCGGACTTTACAGAATTTCTCCTCCGGACCTAGGTGGTAGCGAGTGAATTCATATTTTTCTACTATAATAGGGGGTGGTCTTTTGTAGGGTATCCCCAGGAGCTTGCACCTTCTTTGCTCGTAAGCTTCGTCATCGGGATCAGTGAACTCTTCATTTCCTTTCAACTCAAGGTAATCTAGCATCCCTTCGATATCATCGTCATCAGAATCAGTACCCTTGAACCATTCTTCATCGAGCAAATTCTCCACTAGAACGCGCTTGCATTCTTCTTTATCATTACTCACCCGCTCTATGTCCACGTCAATTGTTGGTTTATTCGTATTTTCGCTACTTTTGTCGTTAGAATTTTCTTGATCTATGTATTCCTTCCAAATCCTATCTTTTGTTAAGGCATCCACATGCGCATACTTAATTTTTACCCAACTATCAAACCCCATGTTGTCTATCCAAGGTAAACTCGTTCTCTCCTTGTCATTGGTTGAGGACCAAAAGAATTCATCTTTTTCTAATCTTCCAGAGTTGCCTCCACCATCACACATATCGTTATACCGGTTGCATGATGCCCAGAAAACTTTCCCAGGGGATTTTACTTTTTCGCACCAGTGACTGCGTAGTTCTATGTCGTCAGTCTCATTTAAATGTTCTTCTGTGCAGGGTATATCTTTATTAGTCTCATCCCTTCGAATGTGCTTCGCGTAATCAACTTTTAGCTTCATAAGAAGATTTGGATTGATCTTGGCATTCCCAAATTGAATTGCGTACCAATCTTTAAAGGCCAAATTACCGAATTTTATCCCATGTCTTTCACGCTCATGAGGGCATGTCCATTCCTCCAATCTTTCGTTGTTTCCTCCATTGCAATACTCGTGGAAAGGGCTGCATGTAGGCCATGCCCTTTGTGGTTTCTTCATCAGTAATGGCGACAGGAGTACACCAGTGAGTGATAAGTGGCTCTTCTTCATCATCAAGGGAGAGCTCCTCGAGTTTTTCTGACTAGTCCACGTCGAGGAATTTTTCTGCCCATGCATCCCAGTTACGCCGTAACTAAGATTCTTGGTTACGGCGTAAATCATTAGAGTCGTATTCCTCAGTATTCATCACAACTCCGTTGTCGCTGTCAAACACAAGGTTACGCCGTAACTCATTAGGAAGGTTACGGCGTAACTTAGATCTGTTGACGGAATCATCGCCTAAACTTGTATCACTGGCCTGAACCTTCTAGTTATCATCTGAGAAAATTACCTTACATTCCATAGCTGGTTTAGATCCTTCAGGTTTATCGTTATTCCTTCTTACTTTTTCGCTGAGCTTTATCACCATGGATTCAAGGTTTTTAAGAGTGGAGTCGTGTTTGGAAATGTTTCTATCAGTGTTTTCCTGGAACTCCTTCAACCATTCATCTTGCTCCTTTTGTTTTTGGGCTGAATTTTCCAGAAATTTATTAATTGTTTCTTCAAGACTGGGCTTTCTTTCTCCATAAGGCCCACGGTTGTAATTACTGCGATACCCATTTCGATTGTCACCGTAAAATGGTCGATTTTCTCCATACTTATCTTCCTCGAAATCCTCTTCGTCCATATGAGGACAATTTTTGGTAAGGTGTCCTCCTCCACAGCTTTCACACCCCACTTGAATGGCATGAATGGTTTCCCTGACTTTTAGCATATCTCGACTGAGGCTTTCAATTTTACTAGCGATTGCTGCAATTCCGTCGAAATTTCCACCTTGGTTTCTTTTACTTCCACCGCCGTGCCACTTTTGAGAATGGTTCGCCATTTTTTGAATGGCTTCAATTGCCGTAGTAGGAGTCATATTTGGGATAGGTCCTTGATAATCCAGCATCTGTCTCGTAGTTACATTAATTCCTTTGTAGAAAATATTGACCTTTTGCTGGTTATTAAGGTCATTGGTAGGACATTTGTAAAGAAGATCGTTGTATTTGTCCCAAGCTTGATACAGAGTTTCGTCGTCTTCTTGTTTGAAATTGTGGACCTCCAAGAGTTGATTAGAAATCTTTGATGGTGGGCAATATCTTTGGATAAAGTGTTTCTTAAGTAGTGCCCAAGTATTAACTGCCCCTGCGGGCAATCTTTCGATCCATCTTCTTGCTGCTCCAGTTAGAGTCATAGGGAAGACCCTGAGCATAACAGCATCATGAGACACGCCCGGAATGTTGAAAAGGCTAGCGATGTATAGGACATTTTCAACGTGCTCATATGCGTCTTCGTCCCTGTTTCCTGAAAAAGGGTTAGCACGAAGCTCCCTCATAAATTGGTCTTTAATCTCGAAACGAACATCCGCTCCGATTGCCGGTCTTACGAGACCCGGCCCTTGATCAGCTCTAGTCAACGCCAAGTATTCCTCAAGAGTGAGGTCATCAACGTTAACCACTTCCATGGTACCTGAAAACTTGAAATTTGATCGTGAGAAAAGTTTAAATATGAAATGAAAGACTTAAAATTAATCCTAATATAGCAGCTCCCCGGCAGCGGCGCCAAAAACTTGATGCAGGTTTTACTGACCAGGTCTTAATATTTATAGTGTCTCGCTATACCTATGGTCTACCCTAATGCACTAACGAGCAGTGTACCCGGTCGTGTGTAGTGTAGTAAATGGTAAAGCCGAGGTAGTCCCAAGAGCTATGTGTGTCGGATAACTACTAAGTCTAATTGTCACAAAATCTAAATGGTTTTATATGGTTTTAATTAATTAAACTACGAATGCAGAATATAAAAGCAATTAAATGGTAGAGAGAAAATCAATAGAGGAATAGTGGTGCTAACCTAGTTAATCCTCCTAACTAGTTATGTCTACGTCTACCTACTTCCAATTACTTCAGGTGGGGTCAAATTCTAGAGGACAACATTTGGTCAATTTGCCCTAACCTATCAGCAAAGATGCCACCACAGGAGAAATCAGGCGCACCGTCATAAGTCCTGTTGTTCCTGGTCCCCTAAGCCGAGTCATTAAGTACCGCTACATGCTAGATTCTAAATAGTGAGTGCCCGGCCGTTAGGAACTTATACACTACACCCCCCAATTCTTAAGTTCATCCAAACGATAGGTGATCAGTTGGTCAAATCGCACAAGTAGAAAGGGTCGTCAGTTGGTCATATCTTACCCTTCCCGTCTCGGTCCGCTCACCTAGGGTCAGTTGGTCATATCTCCTAGGCAATTGACCTCTACCGCCATTCAAAACTACCGAACCAGGGGTGACTACTAAAGAACTATGCATGCATACACTTGGAAATAATTGTATGGAAGTAAAGGTAAACGCAAACAAAACAATTAAGGAATCATAACTAGGCTAGCACCAAAGGGTGCTTAGCCGCCCATATTAATCATGTACATCAATTCAATATTCAAAGGTACGAAATACATGAATTGAAAGTAAAAGAAATAATAAACGCTAAAGCTTATCGTAATGGTGTGACTTCTCCCTTGGAAACAGCTCTGTATGCTTCCCTAGACCTTCCTTGAGTATTTTCCCACGTTCTCAGAGTATTGTGTGTGGAATGGGATGATTAGAAATGCTGGAATTCGTGAGGTATATATAGGCCAGGTCTGGGTTACGGCGTAACCAATAGAGTAGTTACGCCGTAACCTTCTATTCTGTCGTAAAAGCACTAGATCTGCTAGTTACGGCGTAACCTAATAAGTGGTTACGCCGTAGTCTTCAATAAACCTGGTTACGTCGTAAGTGATGCAGTAGTTACGACGTAAGTATCAGCGGCGTGGAACCTCTTTTAACCTAATGGAGTTACGTCGTAATCTTTGGAAGGAGTTACGTCATAACCTCTTGATGAGTTGGACTTCAGGGTCATGCAATAGTTACGGCGTAATGTGAGAGACGAGTTACGCCGTAACCTCTTCAAAATAAGCATACTGTGATAAATCCTTAGTAATGTTTCCATTTCCGCGTCTCTTTAGCTCCAATGCTCGCAATTTACCTGAAAGTGTAAAACAATGGAAAACAAGCGTAAATCCATATAAATGATATAAATAACGAGCATTAACGGGGGAAATTGACACTTAATATTCAAGACTATTTGATGTTATCAGTCGATTACCCTAATTTTTTTAATTAGGTTTTAATTTTTGTAAAACTTGTAGAAACCCTAGGATTGCATGCTAATTTTATGTGGTTATTATGAATAAATTGTTATGTGCCATGTAATATGCGTATCTTGGGTGATAATTGTTATGCGGAATTCATGGTGGAACATGCATGTTTTGCCATGGAATATTGTTTTAATGAATTGTTTAGTAATACACACATGTTTTATTTATTTGATAATTATTGAATTGGGGAAGACCTCAATTATAACTAATAAAAATTCGTTATGTTCTAATTGTTATATTATTAACTTTGGCTTATGCAATCGACTTGTCGATGCATGTGGCTCATCTACCTTGTAGGTGAAAGCCCTAGTTAATGTATGCATTTATTTACGCCTAGAATTGTTTATTAGGTTTTATCGAAATAATTATGCATGTAGCTAATTGTTTTTACATATGTTAAAATTGTTTAGTTATATGTTTATATTATTTGAGTGTGTTTAATTTTTATTAAAATGCTTTTTTGTTTATATACTGTTTGACATGTTAGTAACCAAAAAGGGTTTTTTATGAATAGAAAATTAAATGGACTAAATAATGGCGAAACTGATTTGTTATCTAAGTATTAATTCTTGAACTTTTAATTGATTGATATGACTGTACTAAATGGTTAGAACGGCTCACCCACTAGAACAAACTATAAAGGGGTTAATAAAGAAGTGCGCACAGTCACACTGAAAGGATGTCTAAGGTTATGCTTTTGCGCTTAGCTGGTCCTCTGCCCCCTGTAAGTTCGATTGGAGCTACCTAGTATAACCATTATATGTACGAAGCATCTTAGTGCAAAGTTGTAAGTTTCTCAACGCATCGATTAAAACTTTGTAGAATTCAATCTTAGCAATTAAAATATTATGTAAGTTTTTCGAAAATTTTATGCTATAAAGTTGTATGCATGCTTCTTTATACATAAGTTTTGATTACACGTCAAAATTGTACCATTTAAATTTAAGTTTATGCCATCTAATGATATGAAACACTTGAAGTTGTAATTTAGTTATGTGAGACCTTGATCTAGATTACAATAACAAGGTGAATTTTTTTGTTGTGTGAGACCTCAGCTTAATTATTTACAGTTTCTAAATTAGACAACTTAATTAAGTTAGTTAGTGAGACCTATAACTTAAGGCATAAGATGGGATAAAACATGCTTACGTTTTGCATAAATTGTTTTGGCAAAATTGTAAATCCCATAACTTTTGGAATTGAAAACTTGTTTGTCAATTATTGTTTTTCAACAATTACCTATTCTATACTTTCACTACTAGCAGATCAACTGATGTGGTGAAACTATGATAATGAGAATCCAAAATTCAAGGAAAATACTATGGTTAATATGAATATTGACCAAAGGGTATTTTATTTTCTTGAATGTTTACTTATCGAAAGTACTAACTTTTGAACTTTTATTTCTGTAGAAATGGCTCAAGCTGAATCTACTGCACTAGCCTCGTCGTTCAAATCTATGTTTGATCGAGAAAAATTGACTGGTAGCGCGAATTTCAATGATTGGTATCGGCAACTCAGAATTGTCTTGAGGGTTGCCAAAAGACTAGATTATTTGACTACGCCTTGTCCTCCTGAACCTGCAGCTAATGCTACTGCTGAAGCACGAGCTGCGTGGCAATCTGAGTATGGCAAGTATAATGAGGTCTCCTACATTATGCTTGGGAGTATGAATTCAAATTTGCAAAAATAGTTTGAAAATTACTTCCCTAATCTCATGCTCGAAGAATTGCAAAGGTTGTTTGAAAAGCCTGTGACTGTAGAGCTGTATGATCTGATAGATGCTCTACACAGTTGTAAGCAAGGAGAAGGGAAACCTGTGAGCGCCCACTGCCTGGAAATTATGAGTTACATGGACCAGCTCGGGAGACTCAACTATGTCTACCCCAATGACATACAAATTGGCCTGATCAACAGATCCCTTAACAAGGAGTTTAATGGTTTCGTGCGCAATTATAATATGCATTGCACGGGGAAGAAAATTAGTGAGGTACATGCAATGCTCATTGATTATGAGAAAGGTTTGCCCAAGAAGGCCCCTACACCTGCGGTTCTAACCATCCAAAAGGGTAGGATTTCTAAGCCTAATAAGCCGCTAGCGAACAAGAAAGGGAAAGGTAAGGGTAAAGTTGATAAAGGAAAACAAGTTATGGTTTATCAACAAGAACCCAAGAAGTACCCTCCCAAAAAGCGTGAGAATCCCAAGAAGGATCAAGCTTGTCATCACTGCACCGAGGTAGGACACTGGAAGAGGAATTGTCCGCTCTACCTTGATGAGTTGCGCACTAAGAGGTATAAAAATACTGGCACTGTGACTAGTACTTCAGGTACTCTTTTGATGATAGAATTATTTGCTTTTCCTCATAAAATAAATTCCTGGGTATATGATACTGGATGTGGTATTCACATTTGTAATACACTACAGGGACTTAGAGGTGCAAGGAAGCTCGCCTATGGACAACAATACCTGCACGTGGGTAATGGAGCACATGCAGTCGTTGAAGCTATAGTCACGTTTGATTTAGTTTTACCTTCGGGTTTAGTACTATCTTTGAACGATTGTCATTAAGCGCCTTCTATTGTTAGGGGTGTCGTTTCTGTTTCCTTGTTAAAAGATATTGGTTTTATTCATACATTTACTGATTATGGAATTTCGGTTTCTTTAAATGGTGTTTTTTACTTTAATGTTATTCCAGTAAATGGTGTGTTTGAAGTTGATTTGCATGATAATGTAATTGATAAAAATAATTCTGTATTTAGCATCAATAATAAAAGAATCAAAAGTGATTTGGATTCTTCATTTCTTTGGCATTGTAGACTTGCTCATATAGGCAAGAAACGCATGCAAAAGCTGCAACATGATGCTTTTGCAAGACATCAATGATGAATCATTTGATAAATGTGAATCTTGCATATCTGGGAGGATGACCAAGAAACCTTTTACAAATAGTTTAGAAAGGGCTTCTGATCTTCTTCGTGTGATACATACTGACGTATGTGGACCACTAAGACATGTGTCAAGGAAGGGTGCTAGCTACTTCTTAACCTTTACTGATGATTTCAGTCGTTATGGTTATGTTTATTTACTTAAACATAAACATGAAGTCTTTGAACCATTTAAGGTTTTTAAGAGTGAAGTAGAACTGCAACTAGGAAAGAAGATTAAAGCTCTTCGATCCGATAGAGGTGGTGAATATTTAAGCCAAGAGTTTAAAGATTATCTAGCTGAGTGTGGTATCGTCCAACAACTCACATCTCCATATACTCCACAACAAATGGTGTATCTGAGAGAAGAAATCGTACATTGTTAGACATGGTGCGATCAATGTTTAATCTTACAACTCTTCCCTTATCCTTTTAGGATTATGCTTTAGAAACTGCTGTTCGCATATTGAATATGGTTCCAACTAATAAGGTTGATAAGACTCCTTATGAAGTGTGGTATGGGAAAGCACTCAACTTGTCTTACTTAAAGGTCTGGGGTTGTGAGGCGTTTGTTAAACGTGACTCTGCTGATAAGCTACAACAAAGATCTGTTAAGTGTATCTTCGTAGGATACCCAAAGGAAACTATGGGTTACTATTTTTACTTTCCACCTGAAAACAAAGTAATTGTTGCTAGGTATGGAGACTTTCTTGAAAAGGATCTCATATCTCATGAATTCAGTGGGAGAGTTTATGATCTGGAATATGATCAAGAAGATACAACACCTTCTGAAAACACTAGCCAACCTCAAGTAGAACCTGAAAGTCTGAGTGTTCCACCTGAAGTTGAAGTGGTTCCCATTCGTAGATCAGCAAGGACTACGCGTGCACCTGAGCGTCTATGTCTTAACATAGAAGCTGAGGAAAATTTGTTAGGGGATCTTGGTGAACCTGCTAACTATAAAGCTGCCATGATGAGTCCTGAAAGGGAAAAATGGCGAGTTGCAATGAATGGGGAAATGCAATCCATGAAAGATAACGAAGTTTGGATAGAGGTTGACTTACCTCCAAATGCTAAGGTAGTTGAAAGTAAGTGGCTCTATAAGATAAAGACTGACATGGATGGCAATGCACACACCTATAAAGCTCGTCTTGTAGCTCAAGGGTATACTCAAACCTTTGGGATAGACTACGATGAAACATTTTCTCCTGTAGCAGACATTAGAGCTATTAGGATCCTTATAGCCATAGCTGCTTACTATGACTATGAGATATGGCAAATGGATGTCAAAACTGCCTTCTTAAATGGTCGCCTAGATGAGGACATCTATATGGCGCAGCCTAAAGGGTTTGTGAATCCAAAGTTTCCAAAGCGTGTATGCAAACTTCAAAGATCCATTTATGGGTTGATGCAAGCATCAAGACAATGGAACAAGAAGTTTGATGAAGAAATCAAGAAATTTGGTTTCACTCAAAATCTTGATGAGCCATGTGTGTATCATAAAGCTAGTGGGAGTAATGTTATTTTTCTTATCTTATATGTCGATGACATATTGATCATGGGAAAAGACATTCCAAGTTTACAAGATGTAAAGTCTTATCTTGGAAAGTGCTTTTCTATGAAGGATTTAGGGGAAGCAGCATTTATTCTAGGAATCAAGATCTACCGAGATAGATCAAGGTGGTTAATTGGACTAAGCCAAAGTGCTTACATTGATAAAATATTGAAGAGATTCAATATGCAAGATTCCAAGAAGGGATATTTGCCGATGCAAGTTGAACATGGCTTAAGTAATAAACTATGCGCGTCAACACCTGAAGAGGTGGCACACATGAAAAAAGTTCCTTATGCTTCGGCTGTAGGATCTATAATGGTATGCTGTGAGATGTACAAGGCCTGATGTGGCGTTTGCACAGAATATCATCAGTCGGTATCAACAGAACCCAGGTGTGAAACACTGGCAAGCTGTTAAGAACATTCTTAAGTATCTAAGGGCTACTAAAGAAATGTTTCTAGTGTATGGAGGAAATCCAGATGCAGAACTTGATGTTAAAGGTTTTTGCGATGCGTCATTCCAAACTGATAAAGATGATACGAAGTCTCAGACGGGTTATGTCTTTGTCATTAATGGAGGAGCAGTTGACTAGAAGAGCAAGAAGAAGACAACGGTTGCGATGTCTATTACAGAAGCTGAGTACATAGTTGCTTCAGAAGCTGCGATGGAAGCTGTTTGGATTAGGAAATTCATTTTGGGACTCGGAGTAATGCCCTCAATTGAATTACCTTTAAATGTGTATTGTGACAACTCTGCTGCAATAACATTTGCCAATGAGCCTGGAGTCATGAAGGGCGCTAGACATTTTCCTCGACGATATCACTATGTTCGAGAACAAGTCGAAATAGGTGAAATCAATCTACTCAAAGTTCATACAGATGATAATCTAGCCGATCCCTTAACAAAGCCTTTGCCAAAAGAAAAACTTACTCACCATGCTGATGGGATAGGACTTCGTTTAGCTAGTAGTTTCATGCAGATCTGTGATTAGTATTTGGATAAAGGATGTTATGAACAAATATTACTTTAATGAAATAAAATAGTTGTTTATGTTTATTTTTCATTTTCTTAATATTATATCCTATATTTGCATGTTTAATCCATGAATAACTTATGTTATTCTAAATAGTCCGTTGTCAATCAATGATGTGGGAATGTCATTGAATTAAGACAAATCGGAGTTTTGGTAGAATATACTTTTAAAGTATATTGATGCGTGGGACATACCAAATTCACATGATATTCAATGAATTGAATATAGGACAGATCCCAACTTTGCATGATGATACTTATGGATATATGTCATTAAGTATATCATGAAGTGTTTATCCTCAGACTTGAGATAAGATAACTGATATGAATGCAGTGCATTTGTGTAAGATAGTCTAACGCTATCCGTAACTGGTAGTTATAAGGGCTATTTTCAGAAGTGTTACAAAGTTCATGAGTTATGCTTGTAGTCAAGAGAATTTGTTCATTTGAATTTGTTTCAAAGCATAATACTATATTTGGGCCCCTCGTAGGGTTGACAAGATGTTTGTATGGCCATACCCAAGATCTATCTAGAATACGTTCAGATGATTTGGTAATCTTGTTCAATCAAATACAACGAGAAACAGAATATTAACTTATGAAATGACTTGATCCATATTCATAGTTAATGTAGTATTAGTAACAAAAGGATAAGTAAAAATGATGAATCATTAAATGGTTTTTCCAGGAAATCATACACGATTCGATCTGGGGGCATTGGCGTGTTAGGCTAGACTAAACCAATGTCATTACTATATTTAGTAATATCCAAGTGGGAGCTGAAAGGTTTTATGGATATTATAAATGTACGTATGACCGGATTCGAACTCGAGACTTCAGGATTGCACACATTACGTATGAGAGTTGATGTTAAATAATTAATACATATAAAATGTTATTGTTATTAATTATTTGTCACGAAATAAAACATAACGATAGTTATTATTTAACGAGGTTTGGTTAACGGTCGTTAAATGTAAACTAAAGGGACTAGAATTTAAATTAGGAGTCGGGAAAGATCTAGAACCCTTCCATGGGTCTAGGCCGATCGGTTTGGGTCTCCCAAACCCATTCCCACTAAAACTTGGTCACCAAGTTAAGTTACCTATAAATACAAATCCATTCACAACTTAACCTTGGATCACCAATAAACCTAATTTCTCTTCTCCTCCCTCTTGTGTTTGGCCGAATCGTACACCCCCCTCCTCAAGGGATCGATTTTTTCCAAGCTCAAGAAACTAGTGTTTGGTTTTATTTGTGATTCAAGAACCTAGCTTTTCACATCAAATCGCTAATAGTACGTGTGTACAAGAAAGAAGGACAAGCGCACTTGTGTTTGTGAATTCCTTGGTGGTCGACTTCTTGTGGGTCGAATTTGGTGAAACCCTAAGTTAGGGTTTTGGGTTTTGTTACTTGTTCACATTACCGTTTGGTTCTTGTTTTGCTAAAAGGTACGCGTTTCTTATTCGGTTAATTAATATACATATATTATTCTTTATACTTCCGCTGCATACTTTGATGATGTTTACTTACTTTTGTAAATTGTTATGATTAGTAAAACTCAACAGTTCTGTGATCACGAACCGCAATAATGACACATAAATTAGCTTAGTCCTACTTAGAGAAAACCTTATGTGTCAAATCTTACCCATGTACCCACTTAATGGCCAATTTGGGTTACCTTATATCTAAAACGGGTCAAATGGCTCACAAGTCAAGACTAAAGATTTTTTTTTTTTGAACTTAAGACTAAAGATTTAACTAAATGGGAAATGGGTCGATCAGGTTGAATGTCGTCTGAAAATGTATACAAATGAATATAACTTCCTAAATGATTTATTAAAGAAAAGGTAAATCATTCATGTAATAATACAGCTTATCTAAGTACATTATTACCACTTATAGAAAAAATATGACGTCCAACAACTTTACGCCTTCATATCACTAATACTAAGTTTAATTATCGATAAACAGAAAAAGAGAGTTTTTGTAAAATATTCATTACAAGTATCAGGTGTATGATCAATATGTACAAAAGCAGAAGTCAACATAGAAAAGTCCACTATGACTTAGCACACTAAACAGAGTAGTAATCTAAACAGAAAGACTAACAACATTCTAACTACCTTAAATATCTATAGAGTTAACTTATTACAATGTAAACTATTACTTAGCAGTAACTTTCTTCTTCTAATGCATCGAACTACAGTTGCCTTTTAAAACTCTACTTGAATTTAGTTGCTTACTCACAAATAGGTCAAGTAATGGTTACTGGTTTGATTGGATCTAAGTAGCATTCTCATCAAAGCAAAAAACCATTAGACATCAAACCACTATAAACAAATGCTTGTTCATGCTGCAAATATCAATTACATTAGAGTTGGCAAAACGGGCGGGCAAGGCGGGCATGGCCACGGGCTAGAATGGGCACGGGCTAGAATGGGCACGGGCCAAACGGGCACATGTTATACAAATCGCTTAGTAAAAGACCTAAAACGACGAAATAAATTCCTTAAACGTAATATCTTATTTATATTAAAAAACTTAAATATATTATATATAAAAAAAATCTTTAAAACGATCGTAATGCTCTACAATTGAGAAAAAAATGTGTCTGTTAGTGCTCATTTAACTACCTTAAATATCTACCAACTATAGAGTATAACTTATTACAATGTAAACTATTACTTAGAAGTATGTGTATCTTGTGAGGGCTTAACTTTCTTCTTCTAATGCATCGAACTACAGTTGCCTTTTAAAACTCTACTTGAATTTAGTTGCTTACTCACAAATAGGTCAAGTAATGGTTACTGGTTTGAATGGATCTAAGTAGCATCCTCATCAAAGCAAAAAACCATTTGACATCAAACCACTATAAACAAATGCGTGTTCATGCTGCAAATATCAGTTAACATCCATTGATTACTGAAGATACTATATAATATCTAAGTTTTTCGCAACGAAAAGATTGAATACTACAAAGTAATTGGGCAGGGAGGGAGACATGGAAGACTGTTTGGGTTCAACTCGCATATTCTAAACGCTCAGGTGTATATGTGGAGATACAGATGCTGATGGGATTACGTGAAGTTACCCACAAGTTTACATTGTAATAAGTTATATTCTATAATTGGTAGCCACAACAGCACAACTGAAGAAATATTGTGATCTAGTGTTCAGATTTGATGCAAAAAATCAGTGCAGAATAGTCTCATATTGTTTTAGTGCTTTATGTTACCCTACATCATAGAATAAGGCAAATCTTCATGATCTCATCGTGGACCTGAAGATGCTTGAAAGATAAGAACATAATCGCAGTATTTGCTTGATTCACAGTAAAGCAATAGGTCGTTTAGATACAAAAAGTACCAATAGTCAATAACTGAGAATTCATTGGAATAAAAATGTCAAATAACCATGAGTCCATGACTTTAGCAATAGTTAACCACTAGTATCATGAATTAACAATAGGTCATAAAAATACAACAAATACAAATACTCAACAGTTTGGGATTCATTAAAATGAAACTGTCAAATGACTAACAACATGACTCCCAAATGAAAGTTTGGTACTGATTTCCTACTTTCTTCATCAAAGTGTAGCATTTGCTATTTAGGTGAAATGTTAGGACTGTTCATCAATTCTTTTGGCACAAGCTTACCGATCAAGTCAAGTAAAGTGTTATTTAACAAACCTCCAGCGATTTGGTCTAATAACAGTGATAAAGTTGTAGCATCAAGTGAGTAACCTCTTCCATCCATTTCCTGTAAAAGCATCTCTACATCATCACAGTGATTGTTCTTTAGATATCCTTGGAGAAGAACACGGTAAGTAACATTATTTGGCGGGCAGCCACTCTCTTCCATTTTAAGAAACAAGTCTTTTGCATCACCCACTAGACCTTCCCTACACAACCCACTAATCATCACACTATATGTTTGAATATTAGGATGCATACCTTTATTAGTTAGATCCAGGAAAAGACCCTTTGCAATATCAAACTTCCCACATTTGCTAGCACCATCCATAAGGATAGTGTATACAACTACAGAATTTAGCTTGCTATCACACATTAAATGAAACAAAGATAATGCCTCTTCTATCTGACGGTTAGTGCAAAGACCCTCTAGAATAATTCCATAAGTCAATTGATCCGGCATTTGACCTTTTGCATGCATCTCATCAAAGAGTTTCCGTGCATCTCCACATCGACCAACCTGAAACAATCCTTGTATCATGGTACTGTAAGTGACTACATTGTGTTTCAAACCTTTTCTGGTTATTTCATTAAAGAGATCCATCGCCTCATCTATTTTCAAACTCTTGCAATACCCATTCAGTAAACTATTGTATGAAATAACATCAGGGACAAGACCTCTAAACACCATTGAATCAAAAATGGTCTTTGCTTTGCTCATTTCACCACGCAAACAGTAACCATCTATAAGTGTACTATATGTCACTATGTCTGGAACAATACCTCTATTAATCATGAAGTCAATAACATTCTCAGCTTTTTCTACTTTACCTTCTTTACAAAATGCATCAACTAATATTGTAAAGGTTTGCACATCTGGAGATATCCCAACATCCAATATTTCTTGAAGCATCTCAGAGGCTTCATTCCAACGACCTAAACTACAAAGGCCATCAATCAAACAGTTGTAAGTGATGACATTGGGTGAGATGCCTTTGTGAAATACCATTTAAGAGTGTACTAAAAGTGAAGACATCGGGTAAAATACCCCGCCTAAAACAAAAGCCTAGGACCGCAAAACCGTCATCAGTGCGATGCAACTGACAGAAACACTTTATCACAATGTTCATAGTGCAGTCAGTAACAGGAAGACCAATCGCGCACATTTGTTTGAAAATGTGAATGGAATGAGAAAAATGTTTCAATTTGGAAAGAGAATGCAACAACTGATTAAACTTAATAATCGAAGGAAAAGGTCGCATCTGAGACATTTGGTCGAACAGGTTGAGAGCATCATCCAAATTGGAAACTTTTTGGTACTTAGATTGAGGATGTTGTTCATAATCAGCAGAAGCATTTGAAGAAAAAGAATTTGAGTGAGCAGAAAATGATAAAGGGAAATTTTTGGTGAATAATAAATTACCTCTTAAATTAAATTTGAAGAAAGCAGATTTTGAGCGAATCATCATCACTTTGGTCGCCATCTCCCACAAAAGAGTGATGTTTGTTTGTTTGGTTTGGTAAAGAATCAAAAGGTTAACTGGGAAATGAAAGAGTCAAATTTTGTTTGGTTTGGTAAAGCATGTTTTATCTGTGTTCCACCAAACCAAAAGCTTTCTCACGTTTTGTCTTTATTGCTAAAAAGAACCAACAAACAATAAAAACAAATCACTCGGTTTTTTAAAACTGAGCTTAACATCGAACCGGTTATTTACTCGGTTTCTTATTTTTCTCAATTAAAATGTGGTTTGGTTAAAGATTTTAACTATTCATTGTGGGTCGGATATTTCATTTTACTATCAGATGTCGAATCGTACTAGACGGGAACCAGACATGCGGGTACCCAAAATAAGCGGTTACTCGCGGTTCGAGTCACAGTTAACCGTTTTAAAAAATTAATCGAATCGAATCGGACGAACAGTAACATAAATTAGAACGTAATATGTCAATGTAGTAAATTAAATAACATTGAAGAGATTAGAGTCATGGGAAGGTTGTTACGTTGAAATAAAAACATTAAAATTATCATATGTAACAAAATAATTAATGTTATTTATTTGACGTTTATGGGTTGGAATCACTTTAATCATATATTTCCACCAACGTTATTAAATGATCACAATAGGTAAGTAAAAATGTATTATACAATAAAATAGTGCAATCGTATCGTCAGTGCTTGTACATTTTTATGAATGGTTTGTTGAAACCTACATGTACATTATACACGGTTCGGTTCGAGTAACCGCAGATAACTGAAAGTAAACTGAAACCGAACCGTGATAAGCTGGTTTTTATGGTTTCGGGTTTTCACGGTTTCGGTTTCTTCGGTTATGGATTTTTTTGCGGTTTCAGATTGAGTGGATCGACTCAGTTCGTCGAGATCTCGGTTTTTTTTTAACACCCCTCATAGTATTTTTTTTGAAAAAGCAACGATATTATAAAAAGGCAAACGCCGAAGCAACAAACAAAATATAGCTCTAAGCAAGAGCTAAAAGGAAAGAAAAAATACAACCAAGCACTACACTAAGATGAAACACCCAAACACTAACCTCCAAGCCAAACCGAAACTACAAATTATGAATTATTCACTTCTCCAGGAGCTCTAATCCAATGACACCAATTAAAGCGACATTTAGAGGCACGGATTGAAGTCCAAAGCAGAGATAATCTTTGAATCGCTAGGAATATGTCCTCGTTTTGAGCCGACGAAACCTCTTCATCTGACAAGGCATGTAGAATTTTATTCCTCCATTTCCACACATACCAAATAAGAGACAAGCACACAACGTGAAATAGCTTAATTTTCCACTTATCATTGGTGAAATTAAAGTTTCCTTTAAGGATGTTACTCAAAGAGAACCGAGAAAGGACATTCCACCAGCTCCAAAATTTCATCCATACTACTTTTACTTTAGGACATAAGAAGAAACAATGATCCCGTGATTCATCAGACAACTCACAAAATAAACATACGGACGTAGGAAGATTAATACCACGTTGGCATAAGTTCAACCTGGTTGGGAGTCGATCCAGAGCGACACGCCAAGCACAAACGTTTACCTTACGAGGCACCCATGAGTTCCAAGTGAAAGGCGGAGCAGAAACATCATTAAGGTTCATTTTTAACTGGATAGCATGACACAAAGAGGCGACTGTAAACTTGTGAGAAGAGGTAGGGACCCATGCGAACAATTGAAGGCCCGTGCTACACTCTCGACATCTCTCAGGGGAACCCCGATACCAAAAAACCTACACTTTGAAATATTTATTTTGAGCCCTGAAACATCATGAAAGCAATCAAGAATACGAATTAAATGCTTAACATTTATTTTTGACCATCCACCAAAAACTAAGGCATCGTCCGCGAAGTGAAAGAGGGATATGTTGGCCCCGTCGTTGAAAAGGGAAATTTTGTCAAAAACAAAGTCAACTGATTATCTTATTGTTGCAACTTCAAGAAAGAAAAGCACATATATACTCTACCTCCTACTACAAGTTTGATAGCAGTCACATATATATTTCTTTTATTTCAGCTTACAAATTCATATTTAAAATGCATATCCAAACACCCTCTACGACAGCATTATTTAGGCTTTTTTTTATAGTTAAACTTGTACCAATTCAATAAACTAAATGCAAACAATTTGTTGAACAAAAATTGGTAGAAATTACTTGAACAACTTCCACTATTGTTCGCATAATCGCAGCTGCAGCACGTTCTGTATAGTGTCCCCGAGCCACAATCCGGTCAAACAACTCTCCACCCTCGCACAATTCCATCACTATGTGCACTGCATTATTATCCTCATACGTGTCCTTTATTGTGACAATATTCGGATGTTTAGGCAAATGTTTCATGATGTCAACTTCTCTTTTAACATCATCAATATCTACGGAAGTCCTAAGCTTCTTCTTTAATATTGATTTGCAAGCGAATTTTTCGCCGGTTTCTGAATCTGTACATAAATATGTTACACCAAACTCACCCCTGCCTAGCTCCCGTCCTAGAATGTAACGTTGTGTGATGTCATGACCCGTCGGGTCCTTTAATACATGAAATTTGATCTCATTTCCAGTGTCCGGTCTGGGATGAAAAGAGTTTGAGTAATAGTTTGGTTTGACGTTCTTCTTCTTATTAGATTTACCAGGGGTCACACAACAATTTCCCATATTTCAGATGGCAAAATCTTCAAATTTTGTAAACCAAAATCATAATTAGAAATTTTTTTAACCGTAATAAGAAGAGTTTAATCTTTTTCATACAATAAATCGCATGAGTTAATTTCAAAGTCAAACCAAAATCATAATTAGAACATGGAATTTCGAGTTTCAGTTCCACACGGAACTTTTGAAAAATTATGTATGTTTACATTAAATTGCATATTTACATAAACGAATAATCTTAATACTTGTGGAAAATTAGGTCCGGATCTTTTGACACGCTAATCTTAATACTTGTATTGTAGATAAGACTGCAGCTCACCATCAAAAGATTATTAGAATCGATTTGCATATATTTTGATCCCTACACGTACAACATTTCAAAAATAAGTATAAAAAATATGATAGATTTAACGAGGAGAGTTATTTTACATACCAAATTTTTCTCACTTACCAAGAGACCCATCTCCACCATCCATTTAAAAAAAATCAATGACTCAGATTAAAAGAATTTTATTATTTCACATATTTTTTATAATTTAAATATCTCTGAAACCATTAATCGTTACCGTCGCGACGAGCATTTAATTATCTTTCTATAGACGAGCACTTTGATATACTTTCGAAAAAAAAAATCGTTTTTTTCACCTTTTTTCTTCTTTTTTTCATTTTTTTACGTTACTGAAATTAGAATGAAAAAAATCATATATGATTAATCACTAAATTGAATATCACATGTGATATTAGTGTTAAATCATAATATGTAATATCGCATGTGATATGGTATGTATATCATATGTGATTTTACACTAATATCACATGTGATATTACATTAATATCACATGTGATATTACATATCATATATGATTTAACATTAATATCACATGTGATATTCAAATTAGTGTTTAATCATATATGATTTTTAATGCAAATTTCAGTAACGAAAAAAATTAAAAAAAAACGTGAAAAATACGATTTTTTTTTTGTCGAAAGTATATCAAAGTGTCTATCTATAGAAAGATAACTAAATGCTCGTCGTAATGATATATTTTTTTCGCTTAACGATTAACGATCTGAAAGATATTAATAATTAAAAAAAGAAGATGAAAGTGAGTTTTTTTAATTGTTGGGATTAATCTCATCCATTAGATCAAATAAAAATGGAAGGTAGAGATTGATCATTTGATATGTAAATAATCTTTTGTCCTCAAATGATCTTAAACCATATTTAATATATTACTCTAATTTCATGATTAATTTCATATATACTCAAAGTGCAAGTATATATGAAAATTTTCCAACTAAAAGAAAAAAAGATATGAAATTTCCCTTAAAAAATAAGTATGTAAACAATTTTATCATATGTTACATGCTACTTAGGGCATCCACAACGGAGTTTAAAAAAAAGTTTTAAAACACATGAAAAGTTTTACATTTTGTTTTAACTATAGTGAGTTAATGTTTCATACTTTTCATGTCTCTATAAACTTAATGCATGTGGATTTGTTGAACATTTTATAAACTTGAAGAAGTTTGGCTAGTGTTGGCGTATGTCCCGACATACAACTCCCGGCATATTAGTAAAACGCCGAAGAACCTAACTCTCCGGCCCTAAAGCAAAACCGCCCAGCACAATATGCAATCTTCCGGATAAAGCGTACAAGCCAATTTAGACCAAGCAGACCCATACCGACATATACCGGAGGGTTAGACATAACCTTCGGCATAACGGACACCTGACATCACCATATATAAAAGGAAAGGAATCTTGATAAGAACTACTGACCCTTTCCAGACGGAATCCAAACAGAGTAAAGTCAACCCCCGCCCGAAAGTGTCACTATCGCCCACGTGACCTTCGGGTGAGGACAAAAGCTTCTCATCTATAAAAGGAGTTAAGCTATAGCATTCAAGGTTAACGAATTCTGACCCCATTTCATTATATTTTACTCTGACATATAACCACACTCATTCTCACGTCGGAGCTTGGTCTAGGGATAAAACCCTAGGCGAGGCTAACGCGTGTTATCTTTGTGTTACAGATCCGAAGGGACCTAATCCGAAGAGTTTGACCGAAGGATTAGCCGAAGGATTAGCTTGTTGGGGTAACTACGTATTTTTACTTCAACAAATTGGCGCCATCCGTGGGACCGCTATTCTAACTACCAAAGCTAGAAAATGGCCGGTCCTACCACCGAAACAGGTCCCTCCACTGAAACACCACCCGGAAACAACCCACCTAACTTAGAAGAACAAATACTAAACCACATATCGTCGCTAAAGGCCTTGATACAAGAGCATAACACCCAAGGAAAAAGCCCGTTGCAACCCATACGGATCGACTTCGGAGACGAGGTCGAAGGACCCACCCGAGTAGAAAAAGAAAAAGATCCGAAAGGGAAGCAGGTCATGGAGGACCTGCACAAACCATACAAAGATGCCCCCAGATCCCCATTCACACGACGGATAGTAGAGTTCGCCGGACCGAGACATGAGCTACCTAAGAACATAAAACTTTACAACGGATCCTCGGACCCAGATGACCACGTCACTCGCTTCTCCGGTGCAGCAAATCATGGCGGCTGGCCAATGCCGGTATGGTGCTGGATGTTCCAACAAACTTTGGACGGTCCGGCAAGCGGGTGGTTCGAGCGATTACCCAACGGTAGTATTGACAGCTGGGAGGAGCTTAGAGAGAGCTTCCTAGAAAGGTTCGCGCTCAGGAGGAAGTGTCTTAAAGATCCGATGGAACTCACAAAGATCATGCGGAAAGCTCATGAAACCCTGCTAGAATTCAAGGAAAGATGGACCGATGAGGCTAGTTACATCCCCGGTGTGCCAGAAGTAATGCATATATCCTCATTCACCAACGGAAGCAAATGCCCGAAATTGGTAAAACGATTCTCAGACAGAGTTCCCAAGACAGTCACGGAAATGATGAAGAGGGTAGACGATTTTGTACGTTCGGAGGAAGCCTACAACACCACGGAGCTCCCTAAAGGGGAATGGAACCGTAGGTCATACGCAGGCAGTCAGCCAGATCGAACCTCCCGAATAGCAAATCTCCCCGACAAACGGAGAGGAGACCGAAGAACATAACAAAAATCCCGTAGCAAGTACAACCCCTACTACCCGACAAGGACTGATAACTACAGAGGCGACCACCGAAGCGACTACAGGAGAAACCATTACAGGAACGATACCCGCCCCATAGATTTGAACCTCCTCTCAAAAGCACCTAAGGAAATTCTGGCAACGGAGCTCCAACTAAAGCTGCCACCACCCCCACCTTTGAGGGGGCCCCTAGGAGAAAAAATTTAGACAAGTTTTGCGATTATCATGGTGAGAAGGGCCATCTCACCAATGACTGCTACCAACTCAAGGAACAACTAAGAGTAGCTATGGAGACGGGCAAGTTGGATCATTTATTAAGGGAAGTGAGGCAAAGGGGAAGAAGCCCCCTAGAGATAATCAGCCCGACAGAGGAAGGGTGATAAATATGGTATACTACGGAGGAAGGGATAGAAAAAGGAAGACTAACAGCCGAGAGGAAGACTGGATGAGCGTCCCTATAGCTTTCCCCCCCATTCTACCCGGAGATGTTTCCGAAGAACCGCTGGTAATCGAAGCAGATGTGGAAGGATACATCGTGAGGAGGGTTTATGTAGACCCGGGAGCAGCTGTGGAAGTAATGTACGAACACTGTTTCCAAAACCTATGCCCGGAAATCAAAGCAAAGCTAAGAGAAACGAACACACCACTAGTGGGATTCTCAGGCGAAACAATAAGACCCCTCGGGAAGATAGACCTAAACGTTTGTTTCGGAAACGATGGCCTATACTGCCGAGCAATAATGACGTTTGCAGTGATAAGGCCCCCCCTCCCCGTATAACATTATCCTAGGACGATCAGGCATTAGAGAATTAAGGGCGATCCCCTCAACCATCCACTCCATGATAAAGTTCCCAACACCAAGGGGAGTGGCAACCCTGGTTACCAGATCGGTTATCATCTCGGAATGTAGAAGGTTAGAAAAACAGTTCATGGCGGAAGGGTCGGAAAACAAGAGTAAAGAATACCCTTTGGAAGAAGAAGAGTCTAGCGGAAAGACAGAAGAGGTAATGATAAACCCTCAATTTCCTGAGCAAATGATTACCATCGGGGGCAATTTCTCCAAAGAATGCAAAAGGCAGTTGGTAGAACTACTGAAAAACAACAAGGATGTATTCACATGGCAACCGACCGACATGACGGGAGTCCCCCGGCGAATCATAGAACACAAACTGAACGTCAACGTGAATGACAGGCCAATAGCCCAGAAAAAGAGAACGTTCTCGACTGAAAAGAACCAAGCAATCAATACCGAGGTAGAAGAATGGCTGAAAGCGGGAATAGTTCGGGCAGTAAAATACCCTACATGGATTTCCAACCCGGTTCTAGTAAAGAAGCCGGACGGAACATGGAGAATGTGCATGGACTTCAAAAGCATCAACGCTTCATGCCCAAAAGACTACTACCCACTCCCGGAGATCGACTGGAAAATAGAGTCCGTGATGGGATACAAGTACAAGTGCTTTCTCGATGCATACAAAGGGTACCATCAAGTTCAGATGGCCAAGGAGGACGAAGGAAAGACAGCCTTCTATACAGAACATGGAAGTTTTTGCTACACCAAAATGCCCTTCGGCTTGAGAAACGCCGGGGCAACCTATCAAAGGCTGGTAGACTCAAGCTTCAAGGGGCAAATTGGCAGGAACTTGGAGGTGTACATTGATGATATGGTGATCAAGAGCAGAAGTGAAGTAGAATTATTGGCAGACATGGCAGAAACGTTTGACAACCTCCGAAGAATCAACATGAAGCTCAACCCTAAAAAGTGCTCCTTTGGAGTCGAAGAAGGAAAGTTCCTCAAGTACGTGGTAACGTTCGAAGGAATAAGGGCCAATCCGAAGAAAACAAAAGCGATAGCCGACATGAAATCGCCCCGAACACTCAAGGAGATGCAGAGCCTCAGCGGGAAACTGGCAGCTATGAATAGATTCCTATCTCGATCAGCTGAAAAAGCTTTGCCCTTTTTCAACACATTAAAGAACGTCACGAAAGACAACCAAAATGAGTACCGATGGAGCGAGCAGGCCGAGGAGGCATTCCAGAAGATGAAGAGCTTGATCCTAGAGTTACCTAATTTAACAGCCCCGGTAGCAGGGGAAGATCTTTTCGTGTACCTAGCGGCAGCCGAAGAGGCCATAAGTGCTGTGTTTGTTGGAATCACTCCTAGACCATAATCAAGTGTTAGTAATTAATATGTAATAGTTAGCTTTATTATGGCCTTTATGTTTGTAATTAGCCTTAGGCTTATGTAGAAGGCCCATAAGCCTAGGCCTTAGTCCATTAAAGAAATGATGGAAACTAGGAGTGTTGCCCTAGCTTTCCTCCTATAAATACCTTATGTAAACCCTCACTTGAGGATTGGTTGTTCAAGTTATTCTCCTTCACATACTCCTACGCATAACCGGTCTTATATTATCGTGTGTGTGTGTTTGGTTCTTGTTCAATCGCCTTATCTCTTTCTATATTACTTGTGTTTGTAAAACTAGTGACCTAACAGTGGTATCAATCCCCAAATAGTTGTGTTTGGACGAGTTGAAGTTCAGAATCGTGGTTATGGTCGTCAAATGGGAGGTGGTCAAGGGTTCAATGCTATGGGAAGGAATAACAACAGAGCTCAAGTGGTGGAACAGGGAAATGCTCAGAATGGGTTGAATGGTCTTCGATGCTACAACTGCAATGAGAAGGGACACCTGGCTAATGCATGCCCAAAGCCAAGGACTAGGGGCAGTGCTTATTTCAAAGAGGCTCTTCTTTTGGCTCTTAAGGATGAAGGTGGTGGATCTCTCACAAACAAAGAACAGAGCTTTATGGCAGATGCAGACTCAGATGATGATATGGAGGACTTGCAGGCCAATGCAGATGTTATGTTGATGGCTAACATGCATGAGTTACACATGAGTGAGACAGGCCCAGTGTATGACACTGATGGCTTGTCTCAGGTACCCGAACAAACCATCATCATATCTGAACTCATATCTCCGCCAATATCTGAATCCGGCACGGCTCAGACTGTTCAAAATGAGTCATCTACATCTCATTCTGACGATTTTCAAATAAACCCGGTAGTTACATTTGACGATCAAGATGACCTTATGGTTTCCTTTGATAATCAAATTGACTCCGTGGTTGTACTTGAGGATCTAAATAATGATCATGTTGTTACTCACGTTGAACAAGCCGAACTGTTGCCTCATCCAGATTTTGCTCGTTTACTTCAAGACCATCAAATCAAAATGAAGGAATGTTATGCATTAAATAAGGAATTAAAAAGCAAAAATGCACTGTTAACCAAGGATTTTGAATGCTTACAAATGCAACTCAACTTTTTCAAAACTCAAGAAAACCGTGAAAAAGGTTTTGAAGCCGCTTTTGCTAAATCTCATCAAAACGAAAAATATTTAGAGAGACAGATGCGTGATCTAGCCGCTTGGAAGAATGCTTTGTTGTCTGAAATAGAACAACTGAAACATGAACATAAAAAGCAAATTAACGCTCTCACCTTGGAAAATCAAAAAGCTAAGGATGAGTTGTTAACTTGTCAAAAACAGTTCTCCGCATACAAAAAGCATTCAACGAATCGGGTAGATGACCTTCTTGAAGAAATTATCGGCTTGCAAAACAAAATTAAAGAGTTTAAAACTGTTGTTTACAAACATGGTGAATCAGTAACAACTATTGAAAAGTTTACCATAAAACCCAATCCAAAAGGATATGGATCAAATCTAGCTGATTACAAACCAAAGCTTTCACTAAAAACATTCAAACCAAATCCTGACGTTTCCAGTGCAGAATTCAAAATTGATAATACTGTCATGAGTGTTGTTGAATATCATCGTCAAGAGGAATTAGATGCAGAAGACGAGAGTCGATCAAAATTAAAAAATGTTGTTTACATCAAACCATTTAATTATAAAAACGCGGTCACTTTCGTCACACCAACGGATTCTTCTAACACACCAAGGGTTATCATCCAAACACCTGAGTCTTCTTATGTTAATCCCCAACCAGATTATGCACAAACTTATGGTCCTTTACCTTCCATCAGTGAAGTAAACTCAAAACCTGAAAATCGAAAAATTCTTAGATATTTTGACATTTTCATGGCTGACCTCAAAATTTTACAACATGAGATAGAATATCGTTCTGAAATCAAAATTGATCATTTTCAATCGCCTCTGGCGCGAGAACAAAGAGACATTTTTCAGAAAAATCTTTTACCAAACGTTAAAAATTTGAAAAGTTGTGCATTAGCTTGGGAAAAGGATTTTCATAAGGAACTTGGAGTGATGAAGGTCGTTTTCGAGAAAACTGAAACATCTATTTCTAATACTAAACGTAAAAAGAAAATGTTGAGAAAAGATGTTGATCGACTCTTGAAAGATGTTATCTGTGCTGATATCCATAATGTTGTGTTATTCCATTCTTTGCCACATGCATCTGATTATATCTCTGCTGATAATGTTGACTCTGTGGTAACTGTTGAGAATACTGATAAGATGCTTCAAATCGAGTCTTTAAAAGCTGAAAATGAACGATTGCTTAACGAACTTTCCTATGCAAAACGTCGTCTTAATTGGTGTGAAAAAGATATTCACAATCAACAACTTGGGTTTCAAAAGAAAATCGCTCAGTTGCATGAAAAATCTTCTGATCCTAAATTTGCGCAACTGGATGATCAAAATGTGTCTTTGAAAAGTCAAATCTCAAAATATGAACAAGAACTTGTAAAAGTTAAACAGGAATATGGTGTCATATTTGATTTACTCAATAAGACTCGTCATGAAGCATCAAACGAACTTGATCACTATCTTGCTCATACTAGAGAAGTCATGAATTTTGCTGGTAACATTCGTTCTGAAAATCAAGATTTGATTCACACTATCTCTAAGTTAAGAGAAATGTTAGGAAAGTATGAACAACTTCCGCCAACCATCATTAAGAGATTAGCACCTGTAACACTTAGTAATCGTGCACCTAGAATCCCTACTGCCAAATCACAAGTTGCTAACGTGCTTCCTTCTACTGAAACAGGAATAGTTGCGTCTTTTCCAAACGTCCGCACTTCACAGCCTAGGAGCACTCAATCGAAGAATACGAAGTTGCGACCTAAGAAAAGATCAATAAGTAATGCTAAAGTAGAAGAACACCCTAGGACTATGAATAAGACTCACGTTGCTTCCACTATAGATGTTGCGTCTGGCAAATGTAATAGAAATAGTGATGTAACGAATGCTAAACCTTTAAGCACTTTTGATATTCAGTCTGATGTACCTTGTGTTATTTGTCGTAAAAGTATGAATTCTGATTGTCATGACAAATGTGTTGCTAAAGCTATAATCTCTCGTTTACGGAATCCTAAGAATCGGAATACCTCTAGGCCCACTAGTTCTTCTAAGTTTGTGCTTGGTAGACTGCCTTCTTTAGATTCTAAGGCTAACATTGTTGTCCCTGTAGCTCCAGTTTCACCTCCTAAGAATGTAGTACCACCTAGTGCATTCACTAAGACTAAAGCAAAGAGTAGTTATAGATGGCAGAAATGGATATATAACACACTAGGATTTAAATGGATGCCTAAAATCATTAATGTGTGCATGTCTAATATACCTGCTTCATTCTCTGGATTTATTTAAATGGATTTATTTAAATGGATATATTTCCATCTGTGTCGTCTGTGTGTAATGCAGGTGATATAGATCATTCTCTGGATTGTTGATAGCGGATGTTCCCGACACATGACAGGCAACCTTAAACTGTTATCAAACTTTATTGCAAAGTTCATTGGCACTGTCAGGTTCGGGAATGATCACTTCGCAGCTATCATGGGCTACGGAGATTATGTCAATGGGAACATCGAAATCAGCAGGGTTTACTATGTGGAAGGCCTCGGTCATAATATGTTCTCAGTAGGTCAGTTTTGTGATGGAGATTTGGAGGTTGCTTTCCGGGAGAAAACTTGTTTCATTCGTGATCTACATGGAAATGACCTTATGTCTGGCTCGCGTAATTCTAGTATCTACACTATCTCTATGCAAGACATGGTCGCTTCATCTCCCATCTGCTTACTTTCAAAGGCAACATCAACAAAATCCTGGCTATGGCACCGTCGTCTCTCACATTTAAACTTTCAAACCATCACCAACCTTGCTCGACACAAACTAGTTGAAGGTCTCCCACGATTCCGGTATTCTAAAGATCACCTTTTGCTCAGTCTGTGAACAAGGGAAAAGCACTCGTGCTCATTTTCCTTCAAAGGTGGAACACAGCTCTCAGCATGTGCTTCATCTTCTTCACATGGACTTGTGTGGCCCGATGCGCGTGCAAACGGTCAATGGCAAACGCTACATCTTAGTAATTGTTGATGACTACTCAAGCTGGACTTGGGTATACTTTCTTCGAAGCAAAGACCAAGCTCCACAAATGATCATCACCTTTCTCACGAAAATACAGGTTCAGCTCCGCAACACTGTCAGGCTAATCAGAACAGACAAAGGAACTGAATTTGTTAACCAAACCCTTCGTGAATTCTATGAGAAAGTGGGAATTCAGCATCAAACATCTATTGCACGTACACCTGAACAAAACGGAGTTGTTGAAAGACGAAACCGAACGTTAGTGGAAGCTGCAAGAACAATGTTAATCAATGCTAAACTTCCAGATTACTTATGGGCAGAAGCTGTATCTACTGCATGCTACACTCAAAACCGTTCCATGATCACAAAACGCCACAACAAAACACCTTTTGAGCTTGTCCACAACCATAAACCGAATCTCAAACACTTTCATGTATTTGGATCCCTTTGCTATCTGAATAATGATCGTGATGATTTTGGAAAGCTCAAAGCCAAAGCTGACATTGGAGTCTTTATTGGATATTGTGAGAATTCTAAAGGTTACCGGATCTGGAATCGTCGTACAAAACAGGTGATGGAAATGATTCATGCTCATTTTGATGAACTCACCGAAATGGCTTCTGAGTATAACAGCTTAGAACCCGGTCACAACCGTTTAAACTTCCCTCAACCACCATCATCAGCTGAACAAAGCCCCCAGCTAACTCGTCAACAAATGGAAAGGTTATTTGCTCCTCTGTTCAGTGACGATATTGATGAACGTGCTCCAGGTGTATCCGATGTTTCCGCTGCTCAACCTGATAATATTCCTATACCTGATACACCTGCTACAACAACTACTACTGTTGAAGATGCACCTACACCAGTTGACTCCACCACAACAGTTGAACAAACCGCTTCCAACAATGATGAACCGGCTGATGATATTCTGAATGAAGTACCCCCACCTGCAGATTTTGATCCAAATACGTTCTTTAACCTGTTTGCTAATGAGACTGCTGCACCAAATATCGCAGAATCGTCAACAAACCATTTGAATCCTCAGAATCTGCACAATGTATACCAACATCAACCCTCTACACATCGATGGACAAAAGACCATCCTCTGGCTAATATTATTGGCAACCCGAATCAACCAGTCGTTACGAGACAACGTCTTCACACAGATGGTGAACATTGCATTTATGCACTCACTGTCTGCCAATCTGAGCCTAAAAACATTAAAGACGCAATGACAAAAGACAACTGGATTGAATCCATGCAAGAAGAACTCAACCAATTCAAACGTCTTGAAGTATGGGAACTGGTTGAAAGACCAACATAGGTCTACGTCATTGGTCTCAAATGGATTTGGAAAAACAAATTGGATGTTGAAGGGAACGTAATCCGAAACAAGTCACGTCTAGTTGCTAAGGGTTATCGTCAGGAAGAGGGAATAGACTTTGAAGAATCTTTTGCTCCGGTTGCTCGTCTTGAGGCTGTTCGGATATTTCTCGCGTTCGCGGCTCATATGAATATGACGGTCTTTCAGATGGATGTCAAAACTGCGTTTCTCAACGGACAACTGAAAGAAACGGTTTATGTCAGCCAACCCGAAGGATTCGTTGATCCAGAGTTCCCGAACCATGTCTACAAACTGAACAAAGCTCTTTATGGTCTCAAACAAGCCCCTCGGGCATGGTACGATAAGCTATCATCTTTCCTCATTGCTAATAATTTCACCAAAGGTTCGGTTGACCCAACTCTTTTTATACAATATCACGGGGCACATATTGTAACACCCCAACCCGACAAGGGTAGAAGTGTCACATTCTGGTGTCATATCAGAACATACAAATAAAATATTTACAAACGGAAACCTTAAAAAAATGAAGTATCAAATCATATAAACAATTGACTGACGAAGGAATACAATATCCAAATGAAATATCAAAACAAAAGCTCTTCAAAGTAAGTCCAAATAATAAGGTAACTAGGGTTGGTCCACTCAGATAATCCAACTCTCAGCCCATCAAAGCCCATCTTCAAACCTAAAACCTGCCGCAGGAAAAGAAATGCAGCTGAGCTTGAAAAGCCCAGTGAACAGATATAACAAAACGAAAGCTAAATAAAATCTGAAATGCAAAATGAAACAAGGGAAACGGATAACAAAGTCGCAGCGGAATGAGAATAATGAGTCAAAGAGGATCCTGCAGAACACAATTATACAGATATCCAAAACGAACAGATAACAAGGAGAATGAAACAAAGCAAAGCATCGATGACATATAAACAAGCACATACAAACCAGACATACAAGAACTGAAACATAGAAAGCATAGCAGGCGTCACATCTACACAACATATATGTCATACAATCAAATCAGGAAAAAATCTGAAGACATACAAGCCAAACCGATATCTACAGGAAAGCGGAAGCAATTAATTAATCAGTGAGCATGGCAATTCACACAGGTCAAACACTTAGTTGAAAACATAACCAGTATCATAACAGCAGTCAAAACATGGCAGTCACATGTAACAAGTAGGAATACAGTATGAACACTATAATTAAATGAATTAAAGACATAGCAGGGCAATTAAACAAGTTAACAAGCTAGACGTCATAAGTTGAACCGTCTACCAAATCAAACCGTAGCATAAACAGAAATGCAAACATGGCAGGTCAACAACAAGCAGATAAGGATACCACGGATAGTCATAGTCCACGAGATTAATCGAACGAGGTACAAAAGATAAACAGATCAACAATCGATTTCACACAAGCATGGTTACCAGATAAATCAAAAGGATCACATAACAGTAAGATAGCATATCATCAGATGACAACAGGTAAATCTTATAATCGCATATAAATCATATAAACAGGGTAATCCGTAGTCATATAAAACATGAATATCATAATCAAATCCAATAAACATATAATAACCCGGTACGTGAATGGAACCTTAGTCTGAAGTAACGGAATGAGAGTGTGACAGATCAAAGAAATGGAATATATATATCTTGGTAGTAGAGTGAGTCATATAAGGGTACTGAGTAATGAACAATTAACGTAGCATATGGTGCGTTGGGGAATACAAAAGGTACAATATAGGTATATCAAAGGTGTAAGGTTTGTCAGAAATCTACCACGAGCCCGGAACATATCATATCATATCATAAGTAACCATTGTATTCAGAGGGGTGACCTCAGAATACCATACATAATAGGAGGGGAGACCTCAGTAACAAATGGAGTAGCTAGCTCCCGGAATGTGAAGACGCGTATTGCACACGACATCATTCACCATATAAATCATATCATATCATATCATATCATGTTAAATCCACTAAAACATATCATATCTAGGATGCATCCATACGTCCCCCGGAACATATCATAGTGGCCAAATCATATACATATAGTGAGCTCATAATCATATCATATCATAATGGGGACGGTGTGTAACATCACTCGTACACACTGGAGTCATGCCATTGGAGCATCAATGACACGGTTATGTTACCTTCATGACTAGGAACACATATTTGGCTCGGGTATCAAACTGACGGGTCAAAGCATAATCATATCATATCATAAGGGTTCATATCATAGTTCATATCAAAGTTCATATCAGAATTCATATCAAAGATTCATATCAAAGATTCATATCAAAGGTTCAAAAGTCAAAGGTTCATATCATATTTCCATAACATAAGTTCATAATCAAAGGTTCATAATCAGATGGTTCATAATCATAAGGTTCATAATCAGAAGTTCAGAATCATAACAAACGAATATCATAGCGAACAGAATCATATCAAAGGATTATGTCGGAATCATATCAAAGGATCATAGCATAAGGAAATCATAGCAAAGGAATATCATAAGTGAAGCAAAGTCAAGGATTGAAAAGTCAGGAGAAATCCCTACTGAAAAGGGATAGAATATCTGTACCTTAACGCCAACGAAAGGAAAGCAACGAATGAATAAACACGAAGACACAACGTCACGCCTTCTTCAATGAATCTACACGGATTACGGTTCGCATAATAATTATTAGATCATTTAATGTCGTAACGGATTTATTGCTGATATAAACCGTATTAATATTTTTAGAGTTATTAAGCGTATTCTCATTTTAGTAATGGACCGAAATAAATACTTTAGGGTGAAAAAAAATCATTAATTAGCCAAACTTGGGGGTTATGAAAGGTAAATGGTAAATTTAAAGATTTAATATGACAATATAGCAAGTTAGAGGTTAAAAATGATAGATTCCAAAGATTAGGGTCAAAAGTCACAACTTGACAAAGTTTAGGGTTTGCATGCGCCAATATTTAAGATTGAGGGTTAAATGTGAAAAGTTATATGAATACTAATATGAAATATAATGCATCATACGTACAGTACATAAAATCTTCCATTTTATTTAGTTATCTTGTTATCCCGACATGCCAACTTCACCCTCGCTCGCGGTTCAAACGACTAACACATATGACTTAATAACCGTGCATTATGATAGTTCCCTAACTAATCTTCCCCGACCCCTTTTCAAAACACCAAACGACACACGAATGAATCCCGCGATCACCTTCAAACTTACCCCATTCGACCCATTGCTACCCATTCCCTTTGCGAGACAAAACAAACTGAGACACCCTTGTTTTTGCGATTCAAGGTTTACCCAAAACCAAACTATGCACAAACGTTTACCATTCCATTCAACTCTACGTAACTACTCATGCATGAATTATACACCTTATATAGACACTATTTTATAACTTAAGTTTACAGATTACAGCCTTTAAGTTTTACATACCATCCAACATTTTAATGACCACCTTAGACCAGTCAAAACTCTCATGCAGCCACACCATTCGATAGTTAAAAAAAATGAGACGCACCCATGTTAAATTAACGAGACGTACATACATGACAAAAGAAAACACATGACGAGAGCTCAAAATCAGATTCACAACCAAGTCATAAAGTATACATTTAGTCGACATATGTATAGAGTTCTTTCATGATTTTATGTAGTATGTTTCTAGGTTTTTATATCTTAGTTTTAACATTTAAGGTGACATGTTTTAATGAGATACAAAGCATGCGTATGGTGCTACACCAATGACCAGGTTTCACGAATAAAAGGAGACGAGATGAGGGTCATATTGTTACCTTTTGTAGCGTGAAAGATGAGGAAGACACAAGGACCGAAACCAGGAGATCAACACCTCCCTTGCTGCCCTACTACACAACGACCAGCAGCATCCAACAGCCTCCAAAATGGCCTTGTAAACTACGACAGTCTCCTTTGTTGGCTCAGACCTTACGACTAGGTCACCAATCCCACGACCAAGCTCTCTTTCGAACCCAAACACGATCACAATACCGAGTATTAACCACCCACGATCCCAGTTTCCACCTTCTTGCTTGGATCCGAATGGAATGGGGAATAAAATGTTTTGCCGTCATTTTAGATGAGAGGATTAGGGTTTTGAATTTTGTAATTGGTAAGTCAGTAATGAGAGTTAAATGGAAAATAAAAAGGGGAGTGGGGCGTTCCATTTAGTCCGAGCAAAAGGGAAGGAGATAATATTCATTCAATATTTTCCAAATTTACAGAATACATATTAATGTAAGTTACCATTTAGTGTATAAATGACATCAATAAGGAGAGAATTATGGGGGAATTTTGGGCGTGAGTGTTGGGCCAAGATTAGGAAAATAAGTGACCAAATCAATCTTTTCTATTTATTTAGTTTATATGCTTAATTTAAATCTCTAGCAACTTGTACATGTTATTAGGTCCAAGTGACTTTATATTAAGTTATATTTATTTTGCAAACATAAGTGTGAGTTAAGTTATTTTCTTGCATAAATCATTTTAAGTTAAGTGTCAATATTTAATTAACGAGCTTGACATATTTTACGTATACCACAATCATTAAGCTTGAAGGGCAAATTAGTCATTTAACGCGTTTACGATTTTTAGGGTTTTACACATATCTTAATTGTTCAAATTTACGTGGATGACATCATTTTTGGGTCTACACATAAAAAGTTTTCAATCGCTTTTGCAAAACTAATGAAGAAATTTTTTGAAATGTCCATGATGGGTGAACTTACATTCTTTCTAGGATTACAAGTTCATCAATCACCCCGTGGTATTTTCTTGAGTCAGTCCAAATATGCCCTTGAATTGTTAAACAAATTTGGAATGAAAACCTGTGATACTTATGCCACACCAATGACTCATACCAAGAAGCTAGACGCTGATTTACATGGGAAATTAGTTGACCCTACCAAATACCGAAGTATTATTGGGTCTCTCATGTATCTAACAGCTAGCATACCTGATATTGTCTTTGCCGTTTATCTATGCTCCCGTTACCAGTCGCGACCAACTGAAACCCACCTCTCTGAGGCTAAAAGAATCCTCCGATACATCAAGGGAACCATTAACTTGGGGATCTGGTATTCGAAGGATTCTGGTTTTGAACTAATCGCTTTTTCAGACGCTGATCACGCAGGATGCTTAGACTCAAGGAAAAGTACTTCAGGAGCTCTACAATTTCTTGGTGATAAACTGGTGTCTTGGCAATCAAAGAAGCAGGATTGTACATCGCTGTCATCAACCGAAGCAGAATATGTAGCCATGTCCGCGTGTTGTGCTCAAGTCATATGGATGAGAACACAACTCAAAGACTATAGTTACGTATTTGACAGAATCCTGATGTACTGCGACAATCGGAGTGCCATTGCGATCTCGTGCAACTCAGTTCAGCATTCGAAATCAAAACTGTTAGATATTGGATTTCACTTATATATCATAGCATTAACACAATGGGCATATAGATGATTTTAGAGAGAGAGAAAGTGGGATATTCTAGTAAGAGAAACTTGTAGAATATTAGATTACCAAAGAACATCCAACCCTCTACCTTGCAAGGTAGAGGGTATTTATAGGTTACAGACTAAATGACCTCCTGACGGCCTGTGGATCAGGGATACAGTGGGTAAAGACCCGTCCTTCCTCCACGATGTTGCACTAAACTATTTTACGCTACTGACTAACTGATTAACTACATAAGAACGTGAATAATGACAAGTCTACGAGCTAACTTATGCTAGAAAATAGTCGGGGTGACCGACTCTTCAATACTGGAATTTTCTAATTCCTAACAATCTCCCCCTAAGGGAGGTCACCCCATGTTTTACATTTCAAATCCTAGCATTCCATTCTTGACTTTGTTCTTGGGCTCGTAGACTTTAATATTTCAACTTCGCAATCTTTGTGCATAAGTAGTGCAACTTCAAAGTCTGCATAGATTTGTACTTTAAAGTGGAGGTCATTCATGATCCATGAGATAATAATTATGAGCCATCTTTTGAGATCATCAGCTATGAAAAATCTCTGACACATCCTTTGTGGTGTTGGTATTATGTGATGTTGTGACATTAGGACCGACATGCTCACATTCTGGATCATGATATCTTCTCATCAGAGTAGCGGAAGCATTTGTTGAATCATGATATTGGCAGCAGCGTAGTGGAAGTTTGGAGTGAAAATATCAGAGTCATTGATGCACTAATCATGATTTCCTTTGAGTTGAATGTGTTAAGTGAGCATGCGGCTATGGATTGACTGCTTCATTCTGATCAGCTGCCAACGTCGGGCGTACCTGCATACAACAGTTAGCAATAAATCGCACGAAAGTGTCTTTGATCACTTTCGTTGAATTGAGGTACACGGCCCACGGTTCCCCGTTGATCAGTACATGTACTGCCTGTGATCAGGTATAATTCCGAAGAATTTCCTTGACAGGGTTTCGCAGCTGCTCTAGCTGTTCTCAAACCGGAACATCTCAAAGAAGATAACACGGAGTGAGTGAACCAGCGAATTTTAAGTCCACTGATTGATGAAAAGAGATTTGAAAAACAATCGTGTATTGCTCAATAGAAATTATTTTTGCAATACAACGAAGGTTTTATTGAGAATCAATTATCAATCATAAAAACACCTTTTGGTTTGAAAAATGAGTACACGGTCGATGTGCTGAAGAAAAGAGTTGTTAAGCACAAAGACCGGTTTTTCAAAGGTATCCGTCAATCCATAACCTGAACCAGGATTGATTCAAGAGATTGAATCGCCCCATTGTTTCTGTTCAGTTGTCACATGGTTGATCCATATAATAGATCTCACATGCCACCTACCAGGAGCTTGTTTGATGTTGGCTCCAGAAGGCTTTCCATCTTCATTGTGAATATGTATACACATTACTCAGATGTTCTGGCAATACCACAAGGATAATGCATAGGACTCAAGATATAATCTCTCTTTCCACATTGTGTGAAACAGAGAGTCTTCATTGAAAGTGTCCTAATGAGATTTATTGATGATCTCGTGGCTCTAGACTCAATTTGTGCATATTTGGATCCTGTGCCGGAGACTAGGGAGAGGGTCTCCTTCTTCAATATCAACAATCTCTAAGAGAAAGTCGATAGATAATGTAGGTTCCCCGTGAGAATGAAACAAGTCCTTTTAAGAGGAACTTGAGTGGTTTGGAAAGTTGAAGTGCAGTGCGTCACTGGGTCCATGACGTCTTGTCTTCAATACCGATGTTACCATTAGTAGCATATGAATTGAACCCGGTTTCTGCCCTAAGGTTGAATAAATTGGAGGGCTATTTGTTTTCACCCTTTCCTCATTCAATTCTTTTTAATTCTTCAACCCCTTCAGTGCTTACCGAGACTTCATAGCTAGAACCTTGTTGGGTTTATTCTAGTACTAGCTCAGTCTTAGTCCGCACTCTTCCCATATCTCATTTTTCTCTTTTTATCATCATACCTAAGGACTTCTACACTAACTAGTGGATTGTCCCTGGGTAGATCCCTCCGGTTCTGGCGGATCATGGGAACCAATACCTAACCTTATCATCCTTATATCACCGTACATAAAGTAAAGTTGGTCGGTCTATTTGGTATTGTTCATCTTTCATATGGAACCAATTGAAAACCATTTGAAAATCAATCCAGATACTTGTGATATATTATCAAAACATTTTATACCTGAATTGTTTTTGATATTTTTAGAATGAGAACTCCCCCTCAACATGTGCATCAAATGTTTGAAATCGTTTTGCACACGGAGGCAAGAGGAAGAATTAACTTCTTAGATTACCATTTTCTAAAAGATATCACCATCACTTCCTTGATCAAATCAAGTAGATAAAGCATTTCCGGGAAGGATGAGGTTTTCATAAGTTTGCTCCCCCTCAATATGTGCCTCGAGATTTGAAAAGAGTGTTTTGCACATACTGGAGGGAACCCTTTAAGAAGTGCATACATGATCACCAAAGGATTAGAAGCCATACGATCAAGGTACCTTAGAAAGATTTAAAGTTATGTACCCTGATGACTTGAATTTGCAAAGAGAATTCTCCCCCTTAATATATGCTTCGAGATTCAAAAATTGTTTAGCACATATTAGAGAGAAGTATGCACAAAAAATTGGTCATCTTATCTTTTAACATCTTTCATATTTATATCACATTTTCTCCCCCGATCAAAAATCTTAAATCCTTTGAGATTTTGGATCTCAAGTGATTTAAATATGTATGAGGTAAAATATTTGTAGGAGAAAAAATGTGTCCGGTTTTATATGATCAGAAGTGGACAACACAGATGTTTCCCTTTTTACAAGGGGAAACCACAGTACAAATCCTAGCACTATTACATGTTTTACAGTTGTTCACATTTAGTACACCACATATTACACGTATTAAAAAAACACAACATAAACTGCTTCCCGAAGATGTCTTCATTCAGTCCTCTGAAGAAGTTTGTAGTGACCATCCTGAAGCCTTCCACCAACAAAACTTTCAAGGCTGCGGAAGATCCTTCGTGTCTTGAGTCTTCGTCTGATTGCAGCAATGAAGTGTTCACACCTCTTCAAGTCATCATCAGTCCAAAAAGTAGTCTTAACCCAAGATTTCATATCAATTTTGACTTCTTTCATTCTGGTGTCAAGTTCTTCTTCGACCAATTTGAGAGTACCATCACTAAACTTGTAGAGCTCACATAGACGCATAAGCATACGAGATCCATATCTGTCGGTGAAGATGACGGCTCTAGGGGTGTCAAGGACTTTGTATTCATGATGAAATTCATGCCCAGTTGCATTCCATTGTGGACTTGTAAGGTTGATCCTGGTTTGGTAGCTTTCAATGCCAAGCTGAAAGTCCTCAACTCGTTTTCGAATGACTAAGCCCCTGATCCAAAGAGTGACAGCTGCAGAGAGGGCCTTTTTCTCACGGACAGGTAAATGCTCAAGGTGTCCTTGAAGATTTAAGAGATAGAGATCTTCGAAATCATTTGGCAGGAGATGTTTGAAGTCGTTCTCTTCAATAGTATACTCTTTGAGGTCTGCTCTTTTAAGGACTATCTTCTTCAAGTACTCATATCCATAGATAGGGAAGATCTCTACTCGAACAACACTTAAGATTTGCAGCTTTGATCTGACATCATTGCGTCTTTTATCAGCACCATGTCTTTCGATGTAGAACTTCTTCTTTTTGAACCACCAGTGAGAAATACCATAAGAAGCGGCAATATCATATTTTTGTTCTTCATCAGCCCAGAATTGATCAGGAACCATCTGTTCAACCCCCTGATCAGAGTAGGTTGCAGCTTTCATCTTTGATATTGATAGAGCAGGTCTTCTTTCAGCAGAGCGAGCACACAGATAGTCCAAGTCGTGATTGAAGAAGAATTCAGCCTGAATGGTCATCTGACCAGGTTCACCACCAAGAGGAAGAGATTTGTTGACATTGAAGCGACTGATTTGCTCACTGACTTGGTCATTCAGCATCTTATGGCATTCTTCCATCTGATATTGAAGATGATTTGCATCAGAGTGGAAGACTTTGACAATTTCATAAGCTTGTCCTTCAAGATCTCTTGGAGTTATGGATGAGATACTCTTCCATTCACAAAACCATCTAATAAAACTTCCCATGTCTCCAGTGTAGTGCAAAAGAGAGTCTTCAGCTGGAACTTCATAATTATTGGTGATAGCTGATGCCCAATTGTTGTCAGGAATCATATAGTCAGACTCTGGGATGGTCCATGTGGGTTCTGGAGAAGGAGGTCTATCTTCCATAATGCAGCTTTGAATTGTGTCTCTTGAAGGTGCTACCCTGGATGTGCTAGTGCGATTCCCAGCCATGTAAGTATCAAACCAATCTTCTGATGGCTTAGGAATATGCTTTGTAGATGCATCATCTTCATCTGGTTCTGAGTCAGCCATGACATGCGACTCTTCGTGAACCATTTGATCATCAGGAATTGAGGTGGATGTGGATGTGAACCTTGAATCAACCGTCGTCCAGGCAGCAGATTTCTTCTTAGTACTCTGTTCTTTTGTAGGACCTGATTGATTGGAAGGTTTTGGCGGTGATGATGGTGGTTGTGGGGGAGGTGTGTTGGTTGTCGTAGAAGGATCACCAGCTCCAGAACTTCCAGCGCCCCCCGTTGGTGGAGGAGGTGGAGGAGGATCTTTACGGTCCTTCATCAATGATTCCATCACAATTGTTCTCCTTTTCTTTTTAGCTTCTTTTTCCCCGACGTCAATCATAAACTGTTCATAATTGTCGAACTTAATGGATTCTTCAAGTGCCTCATAGAGTTTCTTGTGAACCTCATGCTTGTCCTCTTCAGCATCATACATCTTTTCAAACAGAGCTGCTCTCATATCGGTGATACGTAGGTCCTTGAATCGTCTAAGAAGTGGAGCCTCCATAGCCCATTCCACAGCATCCTTGACTTCTCCTTCAATAGCGGCAGTAACCCCTTCATTGAAGTTGAGGTGCTCCAATATATAGACACGATCCACAAGAGAATCAACAGATTTAGGAAGTTGCCTTTCCAGAGCTTCTATCCTTTTTACGGCTTTGTCCAGTAGTTGATCAGAGGCGAGGATCTGTGGAGGTGAAGCTGGTGGAGCATCCACATCAGCAACTGTAATGACAGGTTCAGGAGTTGGTGACGATGTTGGTGGTGTTTGTACAGTTGATTGAGTTGGTATGATAGGTGGAAGTGCAGTTGATAATGAAGATGCTGACATCGGAGGAATGGTTGACGTATCTTGCTGAATGCTGACAGTATACATGGATTGTGCAGTATCTAAGGGTTTGTCATTAATGTATTGATCTCCAAAAGAGAAGTCTGTATCGAGATCCTTAAGTGAGGATAGAGAGTTAGTAGACAGATTTGGTTCATCCATCTTCAAGGTCTCATCAGATCTTGTCTCAAGGTTCTCCTGCGAGCCTTTTTGCAACAGAGCGTCAACATTCAAGCCAGATTGAGTCTCACTAAGTGTAGGAGTTTCTTTAGACGTTTCAGGCACTTTGTCCACTCCAGATTGTTCTTTATCATGAGATGATTCTGTTCTTCTCTTCAGCTCATATTGATTGGTGGTGCTTGATGGAGATGATGAGATAGTTAAAAGCATGTGAGCGGCTTGTTCAGTTTCAACACTCGCAACCCCTTTTCCTTTGTCATGTGTTATTGGGGTTGTTTATCGAGGTAGTTGAACAGGTTCTCTTAACACAACTCCACCTACTGGTGCTTTAACATTCAGACTTTCTAGGCTTTGGTGGATTCCAAGTTGTAGATCAGCATCATCTTCATCAGTTAACCTGGTAATATTCCTTGATACCTCAGTGTTCTCACCAATTTCCTTTTCCACTTTCTTCCTTTTTACTTTCTGCTTCTTGGTTGCGGTGTCTGAGTGTTGTGACCTTTCAAGTCTCTTTTTAGGAAGAGAGGCATAGGATGCTTGTGAGGCTGACTTGGACATGGGAGCATTTGGTTGTAGAGGAGAGGGTGTGACATCAGCAGAGGATCTGGTAGCTCTTTTCTTGTATTGTTTGAAGTAGTCCTTCTTCTTGATATCTTCTGTGAGAAGACAATCAGGAATTGGCAATCCAAATAGTTCATTATCCATACCTCTAGGAACATATTTCAGGTTTCCTAAAACATATTCATCTTCTGCATTATGTAGAGTTGATTCACTCCTAGGATTGAATTTCTGAGTTTGTTGCAAGTACTGGATAACAAGCTTAGAGAATCTGATGCTGGGAATCACAAGCTTGTTCTGTTTCTTTCGGCCTTGAGCTTTGTTCTGGAAATTGGTTCTATCAGATATGAATGTGTGCATCGATAAAGAAAATTCTTCCCAAATACGATCTGAGACATTCACATCAACCCTATTAACAATTCCCCATAGGATTTGCAAGATAGGAATTCTCACTTTATTGAACCCTGATGTTTTGCCAGATAAGCACAAGTTAAGAATAGTTGTAATAGCTCTCCAGGGTTGATACATGTGTCCGGTGATGATGTCGGATGCTCTTGAAATACTGTTCTAATAACCCAACCCAATTAGAAAGACAATCAGATCGTCAGCACCAGGTGGAGATTCAGAACGAAGGTTAGGGTTACATGGGGTGATTCCAAGAGCCTTGCTCAGAATAGCATAATCAATCGTGAATTCCCTGTCATCCAGTTTGCAGGAGTATTTACTTGTGATTTTGTCCCATTGAACGGTGTTCCAGAATTGTTGAATGTAAATAGTGGGAATTGAGCATTGCTTGGTAATAGCACCGAAGAAGTTTGTGTTCTTGAGGATGTCAATAGACACTTTGAGTATCGGATTTTGTTGTAGCTTTTGTAGGTCCACATAACAGTTACTTTTTCCAATATCAGCCCATTGACTCCTGGGAAGGATTTCTTCGTCTGAGAGAACTTTGGATGATGCCGAAGGAGTAACGATCTTTTCAGGGTTTGAGCTTGCCATTGATGATCTGAGCAAACATACAATCAACAGTAATGGTTGGGAACGAGTTAGATAATAACTGATAAGTGAGACAACATTGAGAGCACCCTTAAGACATAGATACATAGAAACAGTAACTCAGAAGGAGTCCCCAAAACACATACAGAGAAAGATTGAGTGACATAATTGAGATATTTCAATGAAGTAGAATCTTACAGATAAATTTTCACACGACGAGCTGATAAGGGATTAAAAGGCAAAAGAGTGCATTGCAAAGGGATCATGTCATGAGCCAAGATACAAATGTAGAAGTGATATAACAAATATGCATGAGGCAGAAAGTAACATTTGGTTGTCGTGAGAGAAACCAAGTACCTTTTACCTAAACAGAAATGTCATAGCAGATTACATAGGGTATGTTGACTCAACAAGTTGAATTAGGAGATCCTAAGTATTGTGAGAATGAGATCAACTTTAGCAATAAACCTCTTGAACATTTTAATAACCCTCGACCCTAAGACTAATTCTCAACATGAAAGTGAACAATGTTGCTAACTTGTAAAGACAAGTCGCCATCACTAGTACCACAGACAAGTCGCTAATAGTTGAGCTCTCTAAGTAGCTATGCTAATTCGCTAACTTGTAAAGACAAGTCGCCATGAACAGTAACAAAACCAAGTCGCTACAAATCTGTTAACTAAGTCGCTAAGGTTACTAATTCGCTAAGTTGTGAAGACAAGTCGCCATGAACAGTAACACAACCAAGTCGCTACAAATTTGTTAACTAAGTCGCTAATGTTACTAATTCGCTAACTTGTAAAGACAAGTCGCTGACAACTAACTCGCTACCCAAGTCGCCAGAATATAATAAACTAATTCGCTACAGAAACATAATCGCTAAGTTGAATGCTAACTCGCTATGAAGAACATTCAAGCTAAGTCGCTACCAAGAACATGTTAAGTCGCCATCAAGAACATTCATAATTTCAACAGACAAACCACCCAATCCACCAATCAATCATCATCCTTACATGGTAACACATTACACAGCAATCACAATAAAATATACCAACACTTAGTATACTTGCAACATAATAATCAACAAAGCAACACGATTTAATGAACCATCGATCCTAAGAGGGAATCAAACAGTCACAGTACACGAGCTCGTACGGATCTGGTTAAAGTGACAAGTTAGAAACTTAACACAAACGCTTAAGAGAACTAAGATAACAGAGATTCGAGACATACCACTTGCTAAGTCGCTAGGATGAGCAATTTGACGAGGAAAAAAACGAGAGAGAAAAAAAACTTATTTGAGAGAAAAAAAATGGTAAGTCGCTAGGGGTATAGAAACTATCTTTGGCAGTTTGACACATTTGGTCCTTGCGGTTTTAAAATGAAGTGAGATAAGTCGCTAGTGCAACACAACTTTCCCATATATGACAAGTTTGGTCCCTATGGTTTTGATTAACGAGTGGTAAGTCGCTAACACGGATTATAGACTAAGTCGCTAGCATAGATTATCACAATGATCACCATGAATCAATTAAACATTTAGTCAAATAAGCATTTAATGCTAGGCACTTAATACATAGGAACACAATGATAATCACATGAGCAAGATACGACCACAACCTACAACTGAGATAAATACCATAGCCAGATAGTTAACGAGCAAGCATTATAACCAGCACAGAAGCCAATGGCATAGATAGTCAAGAAAAACATATACACAATCTCCCCCTCAATCAATGTCATCAAAGAACATTGATTGACATTAATCAACCCCGTTATAAAAACAAGAATATTTCAATTGTTCGAACTTCATCTATGATCCCGTGCCATTATTGAATGACATTTCTAGGACCGTAGATGTTATCGATAACAATGAAAGTATTCTTTATTAGAGTGAGAAAAAAAATGATAAAATTGTAAATTTAAAAGAGTGACATATATAAAAATTTAACAGATTGAGATTTCTTTTTTTTTTCTTTTTTTTTTTTTTTTTTAAGAAACTTGATTTCAACACAGATATAGAAGAGCGAGTCCTGATTCAAGATGAATAGGAGTCAAAGTAAGAAGTACATCAACTCTGGCACGCTATAGCTCCTGAATGAGCTATGTTCATTTCTGATGGGAACCAGGTCATGAAGTTCCTGATTGAGTTGAGCATTGTACCTGAAAAATACTGAGAGCACATTGTACTGGAAGCACATGTAGACTTGTACATAGAAGGGTTAGTGACATGTTTAATCTCACATTTGGATGCATCACAGTATAACACAGACGTATCATTAATGGGGATCCTATTAGGTTCTACATTCTTGAAGAGTTTACCTGTGGGAATCCATTTGAGGCATGATCTTGGAATGTAAGTTCGTTTAAGTCCTGTAAACTTAAAAAATCTGCCAGTGGGAATCCATTTGAAACCACTGTTAGTTGAACTAAGTGAGTGCACAACCTTGTTTTGACTCTTTGTCCTTTTGTGATCAGAGTCTTTCTTAGGGGATTGATCAGTCAAATGATGTTTTGCATGAGACCTAGTTATACTTATTGCATTTCTAATCTGTGAGAGTTGACCATAAGTCCGAGGTTTTGGATTCATCATGTCTGAACTAGGCAACGAAGTGACTGGTTTTGACAAAACAGACATATTATCAACTTGGGATGTAAGCTTAGATTTCAATGGTTTAGTTCTTTCAGACCTAAAGGCATTAGGTTGTTTACTAACTGTTCGTTTCAAGTGGTTCTGAACATTTGACTTTCCCACAGTTGAAGGTTTTGCAAACTTAGTGTTCATCCTATTTCCAACGGACTTCCTGAGCTCATTTTTTAGGGCAACAATATTGAAGCTCTTATCTTGAATTTGTGCTTTGAGGTCATCAATGTCTTTCATCAAGAGGTTAGATTGATTGACTAACTTAGAGTTTGTTTCCTCAAGGTTCTTTCTTAAATGCTCATTTTCTCTTAGAAGGTTGGACACACATAGAGCTAGTTCAGAATTTCTGGATTCTAGAGCATCACTCATCTCATGACAGTCATATTTCTGGGCTTCTGAAAGAAGTAATTTCAGATTGCCAATGGTCGAATCTTTGTCCTGAATCTGGGATTTTAACTGATTAATTTCAAAAAATTCTCTAAATTCTGGAAGTTCCTGATTAGTACACGGTTTTTTTGCATAAAACATTTCATCCTTTTGTTGTATTTCAATTTGCAATGAGATACAGTGTTTTTCAAGAATTGAAAATTTGTTTGAAAGCTCATCATATACCCTTTTTTCAATCATGTTACTTGCATTAAATTCAGGTAAAACAAAGATTGATTCCACAATGTTATGTTCAGAGTAAGAGTCATGTACCTTTTTATGAGAATTTGTGTGATCAGATGAGTGTACCTTATTGATTGACACCTTTTCTGACTCTGAGAATTTGAGATCAGTGCTGTTCTCTTCATCCTTTTTCTTTACAACTGAGATTCTGCAATCAGTGTCATTTGCTGGTTCAACTGGAATGAAGCATGACACGTCACCATTGCTCCATGGAATCTCTTGGCACTCATTCAATTCATTCAGCTTGTTATTCTCATTAGCAGCTTCCTTGATGTATGTTTCCATATTACTCATAAGTTGAATAAATGAGTTTCTGAACTCATGAATTTCCATTCCCGTGTGTTTCTTGAAAGATATTCCAGTCACGATATCATCAAAATCTGAGGAGTATTCTTCCCGGATAAGTGGCTGAAATTGATTGAAGATGGTTTGGAGAGCAGCATGAGAATCATCAGTTGAGAACTTTTCATTGGTAATTTGAAACCTCAGTCGTTCTAAGTTAAGTAAAACAGTTCTTGTCAAAGTGGGAAAATCCTGACGAAGGATGGCACAACTTGTTCGATCCATGGTTGTAGATAAGAGTAATTTGAGAAGCTGACTGAGAGGTTGAAACGGCTCACTGGTGCATTCCATATTCATAGCATCATTTGCAGACATTACGAGTGACTTATTTGAGTTGTTATGATTAATCGATGCTGAATCATTAAATGTATGGCATTCAGGTAAGCATTCTGTTTCACTATTTTGTACTGTGTCATAGAGAGCAAGTACTTTGGTGATTAAAGGATCCGTGATGATTGACATTGTGTTATTATGAATTACTCCCCAAGTCTCTAGAGATTTTGAACCAACTCGCTAGCAACTAAATAGCAATAATCCCAAGTCGTTAAATCAACATCCAAATCGCTAAGTACAAGTCGCTAATCCTCTAGTAGCTAACACCTAATTTGCTATACCACCAAGTCGCTAAACAATTGCAAGTCGCTAAGTAGTAACTCGCTAAGCATTAAGTCGCTAGCAAAATTTTGGCAGCAATTCGCTACACAAGTCGCTAAAGATACAAGTCGCTAAATAGCAACTCGCTACAAACCAAGTCGCAACCTCCAAGTCGCTACCTGTGGTGGAAAGTCCACTACTTGTACTTTAAGTCGCTAGTTCTAAGTCGCTAGGTCTAAAACTGTAATCGCTACAAATTTGTAAAGCAAGTCGCTACGAAGAAAGAATTCCGTGTGTTAAGTCGCTAGCAAGAAAAAACCACATAAACATCACTTTTCAATCCAAAAACAACCCAACCAAGATGATTCAAGCTTACCAAATGAAAACCTAAACACTTGTGATGATTCAAAACATAAAAGTACTAACAAAATCCAAACTTTAACACAAGAAATCAACCAAATGATGCACAAACCACTAAACTTTTTCAAACTCAAAAAACCACCTAAAAACCACTAGAAATCCAAAGATGTGCAAGATATGATCTAACCATGGCTCTTGATACCAATTGTTAGATATTGGATTTCACTTATATATCATAGCATTAACTCAATGGGCATATAGATGATTTTAGAGAGAGAGAAAGTGGGATATTCTAGTAAGAGAAACTTGTAGAATGTTAGATTACCAAAGAACATCCAACCCTCTACCTTGCAAGGTAGAGGGTATTTATAGGTTACAGACTAAACGACCTCCTGACGGCCTGTGGATCAGGGATACAGTGGGTAAAGACCCGTCCTTCCTCCACGATGTTGCACTAAACTATTTTACGCTACTGACTAACTGATTAACTACATAAGAACGTGAATAACGACAAGTCTACGAGCTAACTTATGCTAGAAAATAGTCGGGGTGACCGACTCTTCAATACTGGAATTTTCTAATTCCTAACAAAAACACATCGATCTTCGCTATCATTTCATCAAGGACCACGTGGAACAGGGTATCGTTGAATTATACTTTGTGGGTACAGAATACCAATTGGCAAATCTACTCACCAAAGCCTTGCCTCCCGCTAGATTTAATGAGTTGGTCCACCGGATTGGTATGAGGTGTTTGACTCAAGAGGAATTGGATGACCTCTTAAAACAGTCTTAAAAACCTGTCAAACACCAAAACATCTTTTGTAAATAAATTTCAAAAACAAAATACAAAAATATATAATCTTATAAAACAACAAAAATATTCTTCTAATCTAATTTTTCTTTCAACATGGCAAGTACATTTCTTCCGTCAACACTTTAATCTTTCAAAATTCAGTATTTTTTCCGATCAAGTGTTGAGGGGGAGAAAATAAATCACTTAACTGTTTCATAACATCTGTGTACTTGCATGTTATAATATCCCGGTTGTTTCTTTTATCAATGGTGGTAAATTTTCTGGTTCACAGACACTCCTCGGACTAAAATTAATAACCTTTCAATATTTCTTAAGTCGAGGGGGAGTGTCGTCAAGTTTCTTTCTTAAAATCTTTGTTTGGTAACCAAAATGGAAGTTAAAAGGTTTTGTTTGAAAAAGGAAAAGGTGGAGGGACCAAAACTGTCAAAATGTTAAAGTTATTTTAATAAAAACATCCTCCACCTAACATTACCCTCACATTTATTACTTCTAACCTAAAAGATCCTACGCCTAATATTCATTCAAGAAATATGTGTTTCTGATCATCAATCTGTAAGTGGTTTTGTGTTCTTAACGTAATTTTAAACAATGGTTTTGAATTTCATACAAATCCAACGGTTAAAACTTAAGATTCAATGAATTTTGTGTTTTACGCGTAAGGGTTAGAACATATAATCACTTGTTGTGTGTTTTTGGTTAAAAAGATTGTATCAAAATGCTTTAACAACATCAATGATATCTTTTCTATGCTCAAAATACACCCAGAAACACGAATCAATGGATTTTGATAATTAGGGTTTATGAGTCGATTTGGGTGTTTTTAAATGTGAAGGGTTTTGGTCAAAAAGATTGTTGTGTGATACTCATATCATGTTGAATTAAAGGTTTCCAGGTTCTATAACCACCCAAAAACTCTAAATGATTAAAAATTTGGAATTAGGGTTTAAAGTTCATAAGTTTGGGTATTTTTGATTCTCCACGATTTAGATGTTATAAATTGGTCATTGCACTCTCACAACATCTTAGACTTACCTGAAATACTTTGGTGCATATCCTATGGCTTGATTTCATACGCTTAAATTCTGAAACTAGGGTTTTAGGTTACTCGTAAGGTTTTCTACGCCTAATAGTTTAAATGAGTAATTATGTTTGAATCTGTAATTGAATGAATGTTGAGTGTCAAAATTGATGTTATGATGTTTTATTTCAGGCTTTCTACGCATAAAGTTCAGAATCAAGGTTGATTGTTACTCTACGCATAAGGATTACCTTACGCGTAGGAAGTTATGCGTAAGAGAAATCCTACGCGTAACTACTACGCATAAGGTTCTACAATGGGACTACGCGTATCCTGTGAAGGATATGCGTAAACAGTGACCTCTACGCATAAGGTCTACTCTTACGAGTAAGCCTTACGCGTAAGGTTTATATACGCCTACGCGTAAGCTCTACGCATAAGGTCCCCTTTTCCTACGCGTAAGTTAGGATCCTACGCATAAGCTTTCGTCTACGCGTATGTCATTACTGTTTACGCTTAACTTTGCCAAAACTACGCCTAAGCCTGGATTGACCTTCATTATGAATTGTTACGTGTACAAACTTGTTAATAAACAAATCATATCGTCACGAATCTAATAATGTCACTAATAAACTTAAATGTTTGATATGTTGTGGACTATAAGTGATAAAATAAACTTTAAAACTTAAAGTTAACTAACTCACGAAACATTTCACGATATCATTGGACTATTGGACAAACAAGTGACTTGGGACTCGTAACAATCATTGACACTGTATATTCAATAACTAGACAATAAGACCTTCTGTTGACTAACATTATGTCTTTCAATATGTTGGTTCTTTTGGCTAATGCTATTTCAGATCACGACATGGCTGCTCAAATGAATGTGGATGCACCTGAGGTTCTCACTATTGCTGATATCTTCCCCAATGGCTATCCTAGAAAGATTGGAAAGAACAACCTTAGGGTTGAATTTGAAACCCATACTTGCTCAGAATCTTCCTGCTTGATTGCTGTGGATATTCTAAGGAATCATCCCTACCAGAACATGCTCTCACACTCTGCTACTGTATCGAAAATCTACATTCAGCAATTCTGGATTTCTATGCAGAGGATCACAGGTCAAAGTGCAGTGACAGTGACACTTAATCACAAACAAGTCACCATCACTCATGCTGACTTACGGGCTGTTCTTCTCATTCCTGAAATCGAGCCAACTGACTTCTTTGCCACACCTACTGAAGAGACAGTTCTGCAATTTCTTCTTGGCATTGGCTATGATGAAGCTTCAGGGGTTGTTACTAAGCATTCTCACGTGGAGCTTAAGAACATTCCTCAACCGTGGAGAACCCTCTACATCATCATTACCAAGTCTGTTTCTGGTCGTGACAGTGGTTATGAGCATCCAAAGCTCATGGAACTCCAAATCTTCTGGTCTTTGATCAATAAGAAGGACATCGAAATCGAAGCACTGATATGGGAGGACATGATGCTATTTCACAAGAAGCTTAGCTCAAAGATTCCCTATGTCAGATACACAAAGCTTTTGATCCAGAGAGCACTTGGACTCAATCCTGATATTCCACAGAGGCTCAATGACCCCGACAATCACGACTTGTTGTCCGAACCTATCCTTTCTATCAGAATCAAGGAATCGACAACTAAGAAGCAGGGTGCCGTGCTGCCTGATCACCTTCTATCTAAAGAACTTAAGAAACTTGAAACGTACAAAAGGTATCTAGTTGCAGTAAAAGAAGGTAAAGTTGGTCATCTTGATGAAAAACCTTCAGGAACTCCTACTCGGAGAACCAGAAGAGGAAGTGCTGGAAGTGCAGTAAGTTCTGAAAGTTATAGGAAGCTTCCCAAAAGGAATCCTCCTCGTAAAAGGATTGTTCCCGTAAAGGAAGCTGAACCTATTCCCACACCTGAACCGCAAAGAAAGCTTGTGGACGAAAGCTCTGAAGGTACTGACACAGATGAAGAGATTACCTACTCTGAAACTGCAAAGGATGACAATCCTTCAGTACCAAAACCTCCAAGTCCTCAAGCTGATAAAGGAAAAGGGAAGACTCCCGCACTTGTGCCCTATGATGAGAGCTCTGAAGAAGAAGAAGAGCTACTGGATCAATCATACAGGAAGAAGTTTAAAATCGTCAGACACCTTCAAAAAGCCGAAGAATTTGTAAAAGACCAAATGGGTGGCCCCGGAGGATCAAGTGGTGCTGTCCACTCTCCAACAGATCCTGATGCGGTTAATCGACCCGATAAGGGATCTGGTGCCACCACTCTTGTGCAACAACAAAAGCTTGTGGAGGATACTATCGAATATGAGTTTGAGAAACCTGAAACTGAGAAGTCTGAGAAAGATAAAGATGCTGATTATGACAAGCTGCTTCTGGAAAGTCCTACACGTACACAAAAGGAAACTTCTGAACCGCCCAAGGACCCCGAGTCTCCTCATGTCTCCTCCTCATCAGATTCTTCATCTCACTCCTCACCACCACCATCAAAGAAATCAACCAAATCAACATCCAAATCTGTGAAGAAACCACCTCGATCTTGGATTTCTCAGACTCATGAAAGGATTGTGAAAGCTGTCCAACAAGTCAGAAAGAAGGACATGCTCTACAGAAAACTGAATTGGTTTGCTGACCAAATACAGTACTTAAATGATGAGAAAGACAAGATGCAAAAAGAAAGGGAATTTGTTCAGAAGTTCATGAAAAGTCATCGTCAAGAGGAACTGAACAAAATGATCGAAGGTTACACTAACAAGTACCTTCAGGATATCGTTCCTAAAGTCACAAAGGAGATGTTTACCAGACAACTATATCCGAATCTTATGCAGATAGCCAAGCAAACTATAAGATCAACACCTTTAACCGTCACAATCAATCCATCTGATCCTGTAGTTTTCTCGGATAATGAATTGGTGGCCAAGCTCATCACACAAATGTCTAAACGATCTGGGACATTTAATTCTGATGAAGGTAAGCTGTTTCAAGCATTGCTGGACTACCAACTCAAAGAAGCATGTAGATTCGAAGCAGAAAAGCCTAAACGTCCTAGAGACGAAGAAGATAAGGATCAGGATAAGCATGATAAAGCTAAACGTCAGAAGAATTTTGGTGAATCATCTTCTATGTTACCTCCTCTCCAACGGACTCCTACTCAACAAAGGTCTCATCCTCGTTCTTCTACAGATAAACCTCAGGACGATTCCGAGTTACCACCCCTGACTCAGAAAACCGGTGATCACTTTGAGTATACGGGTGGTGACGATGAAGAGGTCCTTGAGCCCCTACAACAACCCACCTCTCCCAAACAAGTTAAGAAACCAGAATCCTCATCTAGGCCAAAACAAAAGAAGAAGAAGGCACCCATGGCTGACGTCGTATCATGGCTAGATGACGATAAAACAGAGGAATTTGAATGGTTCTCTACACTTGTTAACTCAACTCCCTACCCTAAAGAAGGTCAAGATCTAGTAGACGGTAATACATTGGAGCATGCTAAGATAATGCAAGAAAAGTTCCATGTGAAGAAGATGACGAAATCCGAGTTGAGGCGAATCAAGAATGAAGCTTTTCAACTGTGGAAAGATAGCTCAGAAAGTGCCATCGAGGTTGAATATCACCTTGAAAACATTGCTCGAGCTATGTCTAACAACATGGATTGGCTCAACCCAGAAGCAAACGTCGACTTCACTAAACGGGACAACCCTCCATATTACACCGACTGGTCAAAACCACTACCAACGATCGGCCAACCAGATGAACCGAGGATTCCATTCAGATATTTCTTCAACAAAGACCTGGAATTTCTTCTACATGGTGGCGATGGTTCAAGGAAATACGCTACATCGTTGACACTTCCATTCCCAGCAGCTATATACTCGAACTGCATAGCCATCGAGGAACGTGCCAATCACTTGTTCTCTGACAACGTGGAAGCATACGACCGAGATGCAATGTACGGGATTCATCACTGGCCGGAACGCCAAAGAATCTACTACAGAAGCTGTCAGGTTCAGAAGTCTCAACATGCGGTGTTCAGTACTAAGGATATCGTTGCCATCAAACACGTTGCCCTTTCATCTAAGTGGGACTACACTTTCCTAAAGAATATCGTGGTCAAACGACAAGATGAAAAAGATTATGCATTCTCTGAGGCTGACTTTGAGAATTTGTCTATCAACGACATTGAAGACATGTACCTTGCCAAAGTACAAGGTCGCATGAGACAATTTTCAACCGAAGTACAACGTGAATTCATCAAGTCATTGCTCATCTTCATCAGACGCATAGTCATCAAGGAACGTGTAGAAGATCTTCAGCTGGCAGTTGAATCTTATCAGACCCGTGTCAACTTCACTCCACCTCAGCTAGATCTTCCCGACCTCAACCAGCTCTCACAATATACACTCATCAGCAAACCTTTCGGTGTCGTTTACCGTAGTGAACTACAAAGAAATTGCTTAATGGCGTGTATTGAACTTCACAAGTTTGGGGATCACACTTTGAAGATGGTTAGGGACGGATTGGCCTATAGGTTGAAGGACATACGTCACAAGATTGGGTCTCCTAAGCGATGGAATTCTCAGGATCGAAGGGATGTGAGGAGGATCATCAGAATGATTGATGAAAGGTTGTTTCGAAGGGATCAGTTCAGAACGTTGGAAAGCTTTGTTGGTGGTCGACCCAGGATTAACATCACCGGCTATCAACGCCCTGTTCGCACTCCTGGCGACATCACTGCACTTCCTGGTACCCCTTGAATTGTTTCCTTCATTATTACATTTGGATGTGTGATTATATATGTCTATGGCTTGTGCACACATAACAGTGTACAACCCGTAATTGTCAAGAAAGGACCCTGTGGTACGCTTCAGTGCCACAATCCTTATAAAAGGAGCGAAAGCTTCTTACTTTTGAGTAAAACCTATCAAACCTTTCATTTTTCAAGGTTTTGCTCAAAAGAACAAGTACTTCCCCGTATGTTTTTCAAAACCTCAACCGTTTATATCACTTGTTGAGGGGGAGTATTTGAATTAAAATTTTGTTCACAAATTGTTCATAGTGGTCATCTTTCCGCAACACTCGAAATGGTCATATTTATTCTCAACTTTTCAAAAACAACATTTTATATGCCATTTTTGAGGGGGAGAAAATTATGTGATAAGAAATATGTTGTGTAAATGCAAATGAATCTTTGTGTAATAGACTTAACCAACGCATTGACGGTACTAAACTGTTAGTAACTCGAAAAGACTTGTCCTGGACGGGTAATAATTTCAAGCTAGTCCGCTAGTAATGTAAACGTGTCTCGCAAAGGACTTGTCCGAGTAGAATGTACCATTCGAGAAATTCTTGGTAGACATGAACTCTGACGGGTATGACAACCTTTCGAGGTTTGTCTACACCTTCAAGGTAGTTATTAGAGCTAGTTGTCACCTAAAAGCTGACAATGTAACTCTTTAACTATACAACGTAACCGTGTCTCGCGGGGGATTGTCTATCTTGAGTTGATCAATTCTAAAGTGCGCGCTCTTCCCACACTGTGCAGATTTCCGTCAAAACTCTAAAGCACATGTGGAGGGGGAGTATTTATGCTAAAAGATAAAACTCTCACTGTGGTTCAAACATGTTTTTCATTTACAAACCCTTTGAGAGATTCTTCACAACAGTGGTTTTAATGGCAACATAGGTTAGTCATGGAGTTATAAGGTGACTAAGGTTAGGAATAACCGTCCTATGATTCGCCAGAGCCGGAGGGATCTACCCAAGGACATCACAAATAGTTGGTACTTAGAAGTCCTTAGGTATGATTATAAAAAAGGAGAAAATGAGAATCGGAGAAAGAAGGAGTTGAAGAATTAAAAAGAAATGCAAAGAAAAGGGTGAAAAGAAATAGCCCTCCAAATTATTCAACTTAGGGCAGACACTGGGTTCAATTCATATGCTACTGGTTGTCACTTAGTGACGCCGGTATTGAAGATTAAAAGTCGTCATGGACCCAGTGACGCATGCACTAAACCTTCTTAGCCACTCAAGTTTATCTCAACAGAAGCTTGTTTCATTCTCACAGGGAACCCTACGTAAACTATTGGCTTTCTCTTAGAGATCGCTGGTATTGAAGAAGGAGACCCTCTCCCTAGTCTCCATTTAGGAAAACCAAAATGCACTATTGAGTCTAGAGCCACGAGATTCATCAAAAGATCTCTTAGGTACACTTGACATTTTATCACTTGACGTTCAACAATAAGAATTTCAGTGGTACATTTTCGAGTCCTTCACAGATCTTAGCAATCTGTCGAGAACATTTATGAGAGATTCACAACTGTGATCCTCAGTGATTGAATGGAAACTCCTGCCAGGGTCAACATCAAACAGCCCTGACAGCAGGTCACTTCGGTAACTCCCCGTGGATTACGCGGAGTGTGTCTCAAACGGTCTACAGTCGTGAGGTGATGCTTCGGTGTACCTCAGCGACTCATCTGAACTGTAGATGTACTTCGGTACATCGCGTTATCTCACTTGTGGGACTCCAGTTCAGGAACGGCTTTGTGAGAATTAGAGTTGTGTTTTCACACTATGCTGTTAACACTCTCGAAGTTCAAACTTGTAAGTGCCGGAATCCGCTTATTACTAACCATTTTAAATGTTTTCTTCTTATGGAAGCTCCGGAGCGGGATGATCGTGCAGATTCTTCTCATGCTCACGCCAACATCATCACTAATGGAAGTTCTATTTAGAAGCAACACAACAGTCAGAATGATTCTTCGTCAAACCAAAGAATCTACAAAGTTAAAGACTTAAAGAACTTCATCAGTATTGTATTCCAACGTCAAAGAGCGTGTGAGCATGTTGAAGAATGACGTGGAGACACTGGAGCAGCGAAGCAGACCTGAGGCAGATTTGATGCAGACAACAACATACTATCACTTTCACCACAAAGAACAATAATCAAAGAACAAAGTTAATGATGACGTCAAAGCATAACTGCTCAAGGAAAACCATCTCTCTACACTGGGGAGATTGTTCGAATCGAGGCAATTCTTCTCACAAGAAAGAAGGATGTCAGAAGACGTCAGAGCTACTATTACATCAACGCCTTCACCGTTCATCACCAACACTTGAGGGGGAGATTGTTGGAATCACTCCTAGACCATAATCAAGTGTTAGTAATTAATATGTAATAGTTAGCTTTATTATGGCCTTTATGTTTGTAATTAGCCTTAGGCTTATGTAGAAGGCCCATAAGCCTAGGCCTTAGTCCATTAAAGAAAGGATGGAAACTAGGAGTGTTGCCCTAGCTTTCCTCCTATAAATACCTTATGTAAACCCTCACTTGAGGGTTGGTTGTTCAAGTTATTCTCCTTCACATACTCCTACGCATAACCGGTCTTATATTATCGTGTGTGTGTGTTTGGTTCTTGTTCAATCGCCTTATCTTTTTCTATATTACTTGTGTTTGTAAAACTAGTGACCTAACAGTGTTAATGGTAGAAAGGAAGGGCAAACAAATGCTGGTGCACTATGTCAGCAGAACACTCCACGATGCCGAGCGAAACTATGCCCCTCTAGAAAAATTGGCTTTGGCTCTACGGCACTGTTCCAGGAGACTTCGAAGATATTTTGAAGCCCACCACATTAAGGTGATCACGGACCAGCCCATCCGTGACGTTTTGAACAAGCCCGAATCTTCGAGGAAGTTGATGAAATATGCGGTAGAGTTGGGAGCATACAAAATTACTTACATCCCTAGGAACGCCGTCAAGGGACAAGTCTTGGAAGATTTCATAAATGAAATACCGATCGGCAAAGTAGGGAAAGAAGGAAAAAGCAAAGAAGTGTGCAACATCTCAACCACAGAGGAGGAATGGACATTGTTCACGGACGGAGCGTCTAACAAGAAAGGCTCCGGAGCAGGTTTGGTGTTGATAAGCCCGGACCAAACAGAATACACTTATGCTCTTCGGCTAAACTTCCCCAGCACAAATAACGAGGCGGAATATGAGGCCTTGCTGGCCGGATTAAGGATAGCCAAGGACATGAAGATTGGTATGTGCTAAAACACATACCTTTTCATTATCAAAATAGACCCTAAATAACCAAGAAAGAGCCGTTTATTGCTAATATTTGTTGGTTTCTTGAGTTTATGCATGTGCAGGTACGGATATGACGAAACAGACAAAAAGAAAGCCAGAATCAGAGAAAACCGAGCACGAGAGATAAAGAGTGTTAAAGCAGAGCCGGAAGGTCAGAATTGTGCATCTGTGAAGATTTTCTTGCTGAAAAGATAATTTCTGAAAGATATGTTCAAGATTAAAGAATTGTCAGAATCAATCCCTGGACTTTCATCAATTGGCAGAATCTACCCTTAAAGATTCAAACTTGGCAAATTCAGTCCCTTGATTATTTGAAGATTGGCAAGATTAGCCCTTGGATCACATTTTCAGAATGTACATAATTGGTCCCTGAATTTTCAGCTTGTACACCTTTGGTCCTTATATCATTACTTGGGTCCATTATTTGTCCTAATACTATCACAACCCAAGCCCATTTAAATCCAAGCCTGGTCCAACCAATTGTCCATACCCGGTTTACCCACCATCCTTTAACCCGGTCAAAACCACCGTCATATTCAGTCAACACTAAACCGAAATATAATAAAAAAAACCAAAGGCGCCAAATCTTTTTCCCCTTTTCCCACTCATGCCCAGGTCATAAACCCTAGATTGCCCTTTCACCAATTAAGTACAATCAATTAAATCAAAGGGTAATTTCGTACATTTCTGACACCACCTGACACGTGATCAGTGCCAGGTCACTGATCCGTGTGACATTCCCTCATGTGCTCTCCTCTGATTGGCTAAAGAAGCGTGGTGATTTGATCTAAGGGCTATAATTGCTGGGATGATGTATAAGGGTGATCCAAGGGTTGAGAGGCATCAAGAGAAAGCACAGATTACACCTTCCAGATCCTTCTCAAAGCTCAAGCTCAAGTATAAATAGAGGCCCTTATTCACGAATTTTGGACACCTTTAGCCTTTCATTTTTTCTTAATTCAATAGCTTAAATTGTATTTTCTATTCAGTTTTTAATTCAGTTTTAAATTCCAGTTTTTGTAATTCCTTACTTGTACTCAACTTTTATATTTTAATAAAATTCAGTTTTAGCTTATTATCATTGTTCAAGTTTTAATGTTTTCAATTCAGTTTAGTACTTATGTTTGATTCATATTATTGCTCTTAAAATTTATTTGCAGCTTATTCTCATCAATAAACCAAAAATAAAAAAAAAATCAGAAAAAAATAGTTGAAAAATAAAAAAATACTTTCAATCTATCTAAAAGCTTAAGCTACTGTTTAATAGGCTCATTGAAGCTTCTAATAGCTTATAGTGAGCTTATATCTGTTTCAATCTCAATTCTCTCAAATATTACCACAGTCAACAAAAGTCAACATACAGTTTCATTTGTGATTTGGATCTGGTTTGCTGATATGGAGTTGGATATGGGTTGATTTTGAGCTGGAAATTGGGTTAAGATCAATTAGGATAGTGGTTATTTGATCTCATTGGCATGCCATAGTGGCAGGACATCTTGTAAGTCCATTTCAGTTTTAAATTCTAAATCAGTAATAGAGATTAAATAATTGTTGCTTGTTAAGTTTAGTAATATAGTGTTATATGCTTGTGTAGATCAGTTAAATTTCTATTTTATCAATTCTAGTTTGTTTGCTGTGATAGACGTTCATCTGATATAGATTGAATCTGGTAGGATTGCTGTCTCATTAGTTGTTATTACTGAATTTAGTGTATCATTTAGGTAAGGAATCATCATTAGAATCTGTTTTTAATAGGAATATTGGATTAGATTTAAGGATTGATAGTAGTAAGTTCCACATCAGATAGCTTAAGGGTGTTTGGATCTGCTTGTCTTAGTCAGTTTTAGGCTTGGATTGTGCTTAATAATAGTTGATTAGGTCTCATATAGGTCAGTTAGAGTAATTTTAGTATAAGTTTGCACCTGCATAGTACTCAAAGTCAAAATCGCTTTCAACTTGCTCTAATCAGTACATTAGATAAAAGTTCAATGGTCATTAGTTGCATTTAGGAATAGAACTTGATAAGTTAGCTTAATTTAGCTTAATTACATCATAATTCATCAATTTCAGTTTACTAGATTGAATCAAAATTCACTTTGGTCAAAATCTCAGTTCTATCACAAAGAGTCAAAGTTGAAAAGTGTGTTTTCACAAAACTTTGTAGATTTTTAATAGTCTCATTTCTGGTCCAAATCTATTGAGTTTTTGGGATAAGTTTCTTCAACTGGTCAAGTTTTGAGAAACCATTTTTGTGGAATTTTTGTGATTATTCATAAGCTCCAAATAAGCCCCTCAATCAGACCTGTTTTGTCCTGTGCACACTCATCATAAACTGAGCTGTGCATAGGCAAATTGCAGAAGCTTCACAAGCTTCTTGCTAGCTTGTTACTAGTTGAAACTTGGTCTTGTGATAGTTTAGTTGGTGGTCTTAAGCTCCTCAGTTCTGGTTTTCCTTTTGAGCTTATTAATAAGCTTGTGCATTAGCTAGAAATTAGGTAGTTAACTAGTATTGAAATAAATCAATTTAAGCTCATATACTTGTAGCTTGTAATCTGGTGGTGTAGGATAGCTGCAGTAAGTTGATTTCACCTAGTTTTAGATTATTTCAAGTAGTGGTAGCTTCTGGTTCAATTTGATAGCTTGTAGCTTAATTCAAATAGCTTATTTTCAAGCAGTTTCGCTACATCTTGCTTTTCTTTCACACAAACATAGTATTTTATATTTTTTATAAACTTAGAATATAATTTTAGACTTTTCCTGAATTTTTCAGATTTTTCCATTACTGTTTGCTATTTTTCTTAATTTTAAATCAGTTTTTAGGACTTTTTAAATAGCTTTTAATACAAATAAATCAGAAAAGCTTCAAAAAAAATAATTCTTCAATTTTCATAGATTAAGATAAATATAAAAAGCAAAAAAATAGTTTTTCCAGATTTTTTCTAGCTTTATTTGTAATTGTTAGCCATTTAATTAGTTTTAAACAGTTTTTAATTCATAGAAATTCGAAAAGTCATCAGAAAAATACAAAAATAGTTTTGAAAAGTCTTTTGAGTTATTTTAGATTTTTGAAAAATAGTTTCATAATTTTCCCCTTTATTTTCATAATTTTTAGTAATTTAGATTTGTTTTAAAAGTTAAAAATTAGATTTTAATTCAAATAAATTCAAGAAAAATCATAAAAATTAGTTTTAATTCATAAATAGTTTTTAAATTTCATTTTTAGTTTAAAAGTAATTTTAGATCATTTTTAGGACGTAGTTTAGACGTAGTTGCATTTTATTTACGTTTCTTTAATTTCGTATTAGTTTATATTCGCGTATTTAGGATCTCCCGTAGTATAATTTCCCTTAATTGCTTTCCCATTTCCCGTAGTTTAGACAAAATCAAAAATCCAAAACATCGAGCATTTTAATAACAAACCAATAACGACGTTGCCCATTCACACCTCGTTGGGAAACGACTCGGATTTCCTAATCCGTATCACTATCACTCACGGGATTTGATTCACTATCATTTTTCATAAAGGGATTTTAAATCATTCCTTGTGTTTATTTTTTATATCGGTATTATACGTTTTTCCCCCTACACACACAACTGATACCAAATTTTGGCGCCGCTGCCGGGGAGGTTGTGTCGCGACAATATCGTTAACGGTTTGACGATTAGTGACTCGAGATCCTTCCTTCGTGAAGTTACTATTTTTCTAAAAATTAAAAAAGTAAAAAATATTTTCCTTTTTCTTTTATATATATATATATATATATATATCATATTAAAAATACAAAAAGATTTTCTCTTGTGTTTTTGAGCTTAAATAGAATACATCAATTATATAACATTCTCAACTGAGGTGTTATCATTAGTAAGTTCCCGAACTAAAGATCAAAAACTTGCCTTTGTGTCGCTTGTGAGTCAATTTATTTCTATCAGATAAACAAACTGTGTGGTGGGTATAAGGACGGCCTGACATTAAATTGCGGCTGAAAAGAGGCGGGTTTTTAATAAGCTTCGCGCTGACCTAAAAAGCTTCTCCGCTCGCTTGTGCGTTTGTCTTATAGAAGTGATTTATTCACTTGGGATTATTGGTTAAGTTCACTGTGTTTTCGAATACCGTATCATTTTAATTGCCTTGTTTTTTAAAAGTGCTTGCGCACTCGCTCTCAGTCACGACGTAATCGTAATCGAAGAATAGACGTACCCGAGTTACGTACTATCGTTGAAGAACCCGTCATGGCAGACACTCGAACGATGAACGAGTTACTTCAAGCTCCCGTAGACGGCTACGGTGATGCTATCGTACTTCCACCAATTAACACCGAAAATTTCGAACTAAAAACAAATTTAATACAATTGGTGTCTAATAAACCTTTTTGTGGTTTGGATCATGAGGAGCCCCACGCACACCTCCGTTGGTTTAATCAAGTTGCTTCTACGATAAACTTTCGGGGCGTCACTCATGAGTCAGTTAAATTGAGATTATTTCCATTTTCCCTTGAGGGGGCAGCCCAGACTTGGCTAGAAAAAGAACCCCCTCACTCGATTACAACATGGGAAGATCTTTCTAAGAAATTTGTGAACCAATTCTATCCTCCTTCGAAAATTACAATGTTACGAAATCAAATCATAAATTTTCAACAAAAATTTGACGAAAGTTTTGGAGAAGCATGGGATAGATTTAAAGAACTTTTACGTAAATGCCCAAATCACGGTTTTACCGATCTTCATCAGATTGATACGTTCTACAATGCTCTAACGCCGTCCGATCAAGATTCGCTTAACGCGGCCTCCGGTGGTAACATCTTGAGTCGTATGCCCGCCGATATTAGAACGATTATCGAAAATAAATCAAAAGTTTCTTCGTCTAGAAATAGACCGGTTGTTTCTAAGATCACTACCAATGATAACTACGGTCTGAAGAGTGAGTTGAGTGGGCTGACTGATGCTATTAATTCAATGATGAGAGAATTTAAGAATCTGAAATCCGAAACAGTCAAAGCTGTTACCGAAACTTGTGTTATTTGTGGTGGTCCTCATCCATACTATAATTGTCAAGCCACCGATGGCGATCTCCGAAATGCTTCCGTAGCCTCTGCTAATCCGGTTCAAAATCAAAACCAAGGATACCGTGCCAACCAAATGGGACCACCCAGTTTTGCACCCGTTCCTCAACAAAACCAAAACCGTTATTCAAACCAATCTTATAATCAAAATCGAGGAGCCAATCTCAATCATGGTAATCAAAACTACCAAGCTCCTCCACCTCAAGTTTATCAACAACCTCCTCAACAACAATATCAACCACCTCATCAAGCTGTTCCGAACAACGAGTTTCTGTCTTACATGAAGAATTCCGATAACACCATAAAAAGTTTGCAAACTCAAATCACCAGTATGAGGAATGAATTTGCTACAAGTAACAAGAAGATGAGTGAAATGAGGAATATGATGGCTAGTTTCTTTCAAGCTAATCAAGCTTCTACGTCTTATTCTCAACCCTCGGGTTCCGGTTCTCTTCCAAGTAACACGATTCCTAACCCGAGAGGTGACATGAAAGCTATCACTACCCGAAGTGGTGTTGCTTACGATGGACCCACGGCTCCTACCACTATTTCTTCTTCTCCGTCTCGGGTGGTGGACCGTGAGACCGGGGTGACAAAGGACCTGGTGCTTCCTACTAATAAGGGGAGTACCGAGAATGTCCAACCCACGGTTGTCCCGACGTCTGAGCCTAAGGATGCTCCGGTTAGTGCTGAAAAGACTAACCCAAAAACAATACTTCCATACCCGTCAAGGATGAATGATCAAAAGCAACGTGAACAAGCAAATCTTCAAATGGAAAAATTCTTTCAAATATTTCAAGATCTTCACTTCGAAATTAGCTTCGCGGATGCTCTTCTTCTCATGCCTAAGTTTGTTTCGACGCTAAAAGGATTGTTAAGTAACAAAGAGAAGATTTTGGATTTGGCAACAACGTCTTTGAATGAGAATTGTTCGGCGTTTATTCTCAAGAAACTTCCCGAAAAGTTAGGTGACCCCGGCAAGTTCCTCATTCCATGCGATTTTCAAGGAATTATTCAATGCTCCGCCTTGGCCGATCTTGGCGCGAGTATCAATTTGATGCCGAAATCAATTTACGATAAACTTTCATTGCCCCCATTTACCCCAACATGTATGACCCTCGAGCTAGCCGACCGTACTACGACAAAACCAATCGGTATAGCTGAGGATGTTTTTGTTAAAGTGGGGAAGTTCGATTTCCCCGCAGATTTTGTTGTCGTTTATTTCGATGCCGACCCTCGTGTACCCCTTATTCTCGAAAGATGCTTCTTAAGGACGGGCCATGCGTTGATTGATGTGTATGAAGGAGAAATCACTTTAAGGGTTGGAAAAGAAGCCGTCACGTTTAACGTTAACCATACTTCTAAAAACAATATGATGTGGCCAAAATTAATGACACCGAGGTGACAAAGGACCCGGGAATTCCTACTAATAATGGAAGTACCAAAAACGTCCAACCTCCGGTGGTTCAAAAAGTTGGGCCTAAATCATCGAGAATTGATCCGAGCCTTTCACGTTTTACGGTTAAGAGTTTATCGACGATACGTGCTGAGCAAAGGAAGAAATTAGAAAAGGAGACTACAACGGTTGTGGTGGAAAATGCTAGCTCTAAGAGCACACCACTTGTTCCACCTCCGCTTTCTGTGTATCGGATTGATCTTGTTCCTAAAAACGTCGAGTTTTCTTTGAGTGGCAATCCCACTCTTTCTTCTGAAAATATGGAACTTTCTTCTAAACAAATCATTTATGATTCTTCCTCTTCCCTCACTCAATATGAGGAGGATGATTCTATCATGAAAGAAATTGAGGCTTATTTGAAAAGTGATTCAGTTTCACCGGAAATTGATAATGCTAACATCGACATCGAAGGAGATATTCGTTTAATCGAAGAAATGCTCTATTCATTCTCTCCGAAAGAAAATGAAATTAAAGAAGTTAAGCCGTCTACTAATACTTCGGAGCCCGAGCTCAAGGATTCTTCTATCGATTTACTTCTCGAGGAGTTCGCCGATGAACTCGCTCGCATGAACCCTCTTCCACCGGGAAGTGAGGATGACGTCTTTGATTTTAGAGCCGACTTACGCGAAATTGAATATTTGTTATATCAAGATCCGTCGATTTACTTCGAGAAGTTCACCGATGAACTTGCTCCCACAGACTCGATTCTTTCCGAGATTAAAGAAAACGAATACGATGATCCATTTTACCCAAAGAAAGAAAAGGAAGTGAAGATTTCAACTGATGAGCTTATTGATACTGAGGTCCCACACTATTTTTTTATCCAAGAGTGATTCCTCTTCTCGTGAGGATTTTCACGTAGATGATACTTTGATTTCGTTCCTTTCCGAGGACAAGATTTTTAACCCTGGGATACTCATTGGAGAGGACATTCATATCACAAAAGTTAACCGAAAAAAGGATCCTCTCTTGGATGCCTTCATGTTTGAGCCTTCAAGTAACACTTTTCTGTACCATGGACTCCCTTCTTCTATGGAGTCGTTTCTCTTAGATCCGTCATCCCTTCGTCCGCCCGCAAAACCGCCGGATGATGGATCATTCTTTCTTGATACACCTTTTGAACATTTGGGAGGATTTAACATTTATGTGCTGGAGCCCGACATTTTTTTTCCCTCCCAACCCACCCATTCTCTTTCCCTCCGGAGTGAGGATACCATCTTTGATCCGGGTATCCTTTCCGCTTGTTTCCCCAAGGACAAATGAATTCGGGGACGAGTCAGGCTAGCGACTCGTTGAAGAAAAACAGTAGCACTTCGTGGGAGGCACCCCATGCTTATCTCTATCTTATTTCTATTTTCTAATAAGTGACATGAAGGGGTTAGCCTCTTCGATTTTTTCGTGTTTGGTTGTTTGTGATGTTGTGTTTAGGATTTTCCCGATATGAAGACTCTCGTGCTCGAAGTTTGTCTTTTCTCCACTCGAGTTTCATGATCGATGTTGATGGAAATCCGATATCCGTAATCTTATCGACTAACGTTTATCTTTTAGCATACTTAGTAAACGGCTTTTAGATTTTCGTTATTACCCTTGCCTTTAAACATTGAGGACAATGTTTCGTTTTAGTCTGGGGTGGGTAATCTTCGATTTGATTTAACCGCACTTGCTTCTTTTTTGTCGTGTACTCTCGCAACCCCGTTTTTCCTTAAAAAATGAAAAAAATTGTGCAAAAATGAGCAAAATTAAAATTTTTTTTGTAAGCTTTTGTTAGTTTTATGATCAAAAAGTCTTTGTGAGTCTCTTAGAAGTTTCTTTAAATATGCGTTTTTCTTGACATAGCCTTTGCTAATTGCTTAGACAAGAGGCTATAAAATGCGATTCTAGCTCAAAAGGCCAAGAATTTGCAAGTCTCCCTAAGTGATTTTAAATATGCGAAGCTTAAACAAGAATTTGCTAGTTTCTTATAAGTGACTTTAAAAATGCGAGACTTGAGATTATTTGATGAAGCATTAGCTAAGTTAATATATGTTTTGACACCTTGTTGACTTTCCGCTGGTGAGAGTAGGAATAGAATTCTGACTTGACCGGGCGTGTTGAGCCCTAGCTTGTTCCCTTAACCATAGATAATCTAAAAATTATCGGCTAAGCATCCGCGGATCTCATTATTTGGGATTTTAAATTTGCGGAGATCGAGAAATGATAGAGTTACTTATGAGTTTAGATGCTAAGCGTGGAGTAGTTGGTTCTCTTTAGAGCCCATCGAAGGTACTTATGGCTTTTTGTTCCCACAAGATTGTTTCACCCCCTATTTGTCTAATAAATAATTAGAGATGTTGAGTTTTTGGCGATAGTTAGTTCTTTATCTTTTTAAAAGAATCTTTGTTTTAAAAATTGGGTACACATCAAGGACTCGTAATAAGTAATAAATAAAGTTATGAGCTACGGTGTCGAGATCGGACCCTTGGATCTTTAGCCGGGATTGAGTAAGGTCTTGGTCTAACCCACTGGGATCCTCATTTCATGAAGCCTATAGTCTTGGAATTACCCCGTGAAGCTCCGTGGTTCATAGCTCATATAAGTAAAAAGTATAAGTGAAAAAAAAAAAAAAAAAAAAAAAAAAGTGAAAAAAAAGAAAAAAAGAAAATGATAATGAAAAGAAAAAAAATGATGATGAAAAAAAAATGAAAAAGTCAAAAATATAAGTGAATAAAAATTCCTTGATGTGGCCTTCATTTTTGGGACAATGGTTCTTGAGAGAAGATGGATAACTAATTAGCGACTTAGCTTTATATCTTTATCGGAATAAAAGTTATCGAAACGAGAAATTTGAAGAAATTCAATTCTCACAAAAATAAAATAAATAGAGGAAAATAGGAAAATGGGAGCAAAAGGTAATTACAAAAGTAACTTCCATGGGTAGTGTTAGCATCTAGAGTCATATTTAACAATGATTTCGATTTTACGCTTAGTTTGGGAGCGTGTGAAAAATCAGGGACGATGTATTCTATCCGTATGGTCACTTCACGCTGTGTTGTGTTTCCTACTCCGTGATCCTAAAATGTCGTTTGAAAAATGTTGGAGTTATTGATCGACATGAAAGATTCAACAAACCGTCACTCATAATCAGAATGTGCTTAATCGTAATATCTATATGTGAAATAAAAGGTAAACAGGGCGTTTTTAGAATTAAGGGTTCTTAATCTCTTTTGAGGAATCTTTGCTACTTCTTCATAGGTTTAATAGAAAGAGATTGAAATCCTTGGTTTTAGAAGCGTGAGTTGATTGCATTGCGTGAGGACACGACAATGGTCTCGTCTGGGGTATTTTGGTATGTGCTAAAACACATACCTTTTCATTATAAAAATAGACCCAAAATAACCAAGAAAGAGCCGTTTATTGCTAATATTTGTTGGTTTCTTGAGTTTATGCATGTGCAGGTACGGATATGACGAAACAGACAAAAAGAAAGCCAGAATCAGAGAAAACCGAGCACGAGAGATAAAGAGTGTTAAAGCTGAGCCGGAAGGTCAGAATTGTGCATCTGTGAAGATTTTCATGCTGAAAAGATAATTTCTGAAAGATATGTTCAAGATTAAAGAATTGTCAGAATCAATCCCTGGACTTTCATCAATTGGCAGAATCTACCCTTAAAGATTCAAACTTGGCAAATTCAGTCCCTTGATTATTTGAAGATTGGCAAGATTAGCCCTTGGATCACATTTTCAGAATGTACATAATTGGTCCCTGAATTTTCAGCTTGTACACCTTTGGTCCTTATATCATTACTTGGGTCCATTATTTGTCCTAATACTATCACAACCCAAGCCCATTTAAATCCAAGCCTGGTCCAACCAATTGTCCATACCCGGTTTACCCACCATCCTTTAACCCGGTCAAAACCACCCTCATATTCAGTCAACACTAAACCGAAATATAATAAAAAAAAACCAAAGGCGCCAAATCTTTTTCCCCTTTTCCCACTCATGCCCAGGTCATAAACCCTAGATTGCCCTTTCACCAATTAAGTACAATCAATTAAATCAAAGGGTAATTTCATACATTTCTGACACCACCTGACACGTGATCAGTGCTAGGTCACTGATCCGTGTGACATTCCCTCATGTGCTCTCCTCTGATTGGCTAAAGGAGCGTGGTGATTTGATCTAAGGGCTATAATTGCTGGGATGATGTATAAGGGTGATCCAAGGGTTGAGAGGCATCAAGAGAAAGCACATATTACACCTTCCAGATCCTTCTCAAAGCTCAAGCTCAAGTATAAATAGAGGCCCTTATTCACGAATTTTGGACACCTTTACCCTTTCATTTTTTCTTAATTCAGTAGCTTAAATTGTATTTTCTATTCAGTTTTTAATTCAGTTTTAAATTCCAGTTTTTGTAATTCCTTACTTGTACTCAACTTTTATATTTTAATAAAATTCAGTTTTAGCTTATTATCATTGTTCAAGTTTTAATGTTTTCAATTCAGTTTAGTACTTATGTTTGATTCATATTATTGCTCTTAAAATTTATTTGCAGCTTATTCTCATCAATAAACCAAAAATAAAAAAAAATCAGAAAAAAATAGTTGAAAAATAAAAAAAATACTTTCAATCTATCTAAAAGCTTATCAAAAGCTTAAGCTACTGTTTAATAGGCTCATTGAAGCTTCTAATAGCTTATAGTGAGCTTATATCTATTTCAATCTCAATTCTCTCAAATATTACCACAGTCAACAAAAGTCAACATACAGTTTCATTTGTGATTTGGATCTGGTTTGCTGATATGGAGTTGGATATGGGTTGATTTTGAGCTGGAAATTGGGTTAAGATCAATTAGGATAGTGGTTATTTGATCTCATTGGCATGCCATAGTGGCAGGACATCTTGTAAGTCCATTTCAGTTTTAAATTCTAAATCAGTAATAGAGATTAAATAATTGTTGCTTGTTAAGTTTAGTAATATAGTGTTATATGCTTGTGTAGATCAGTTAAATTTCTATTTTATCAATTCTAGTTTGTTTGCTGTGATAGACGTTCATCTGATATAGATTGAATCTGGTAGGATTGCTGTCTCATTAGTTGTTATTACTGAATTTAGTGTATCATTTAGGTAAGGAATCATCATTAGAATCTGTTTTTAATAGGAATATTGGATTAGATTTAAGGATTGATAGTAGTAAGTTCCACATCAGATAGCTTAAGGGTGTTTGGATCTGCTTGTCTTAGTCAGTTTTAGGCTTGGATTGTGCTTAATAATAGTTGATTAGGTCTCATATAGGTCAGTTAGAGTAATTTTAGTATAAGTTTGCACCTGCATAGTACTCAAAGTCAAAATCGCTTTCAATTTGCTCTAATCAGTACATTAGATAAAAGTTCAATGGTCATTAGTTGCATTTAGGAATAGAACTTGATAAGTTAGCTTAATTTAGCTTAATTACATCTTAATTCATCAATTTGAGTTTACTAGATAGAATCAAAATTCACTTTGGTCAAAATCTCAGTTCTATCACAAAGAGTCAAAGTTGAAAAGTGTGTTTTCACAAAACTTTGTAGATTTTAATAGTCTCATTTCTGGTCCAAATCTATTGAGTTTTTGGGATAAGTTTCTTCAACTGGTCAAGTTTTGAGAAACCATTTTTGTGGAATTTTTGTGATTATTCATAAGCTCCAAATAAGCCCCTCAATCAGACCTGTTTTGTCCTGTGCACACTCATCATAAACTGAGCTGTGCATAGGCAAATTGCAGAAGCTTCACAAGCTTCTTGCTAGCTTGTTACTAGTTGAAACTTGGTCTTGTGATAGTTTAGTTGGTGGTCTTAAGCTTCTCAGTTCTGGTTTTCCTTTTGAGCTTATTAATAAGCTTGTGCATTAGCTAGAAATTAGGTAGTTAACTAGTATTGAAATAAATCAATTTAAGCTCATATACCTGTAGCTTGTAATCTGGTTGTGTAGGATAGCTGCAATAAGTTTATTTCACCTAGTTTTAGATTATTTCAAGTAGTGGTAGCTTCTGGTTCAATTTGATAGCTTGTAGCTTAATTCAAATAGCTTATTTTCAAGCAGTTTCGCTACAGCTTGCTTTTCTTTCACACAAACATAGTATTTTATATTTTTTGTAAACTTAGAATATAATTTTAGACTTTTCCTGAATTTTTCAGATTTTTCCATTACTGTTTGCTATTTTTCTTAATTTTAAATCAGTTTTTAGGACTTTTTAAATAGCTTTTAATACAAATAAATCAGAAAAGCTTCAAATAAAATAATTCTTCAATTTTCATAGATTAAGATAAATATAAAAAGCAAAAAAATAATTTTTCCAGATTTTTTCTAGCTTTATTTGTAATTTTTAGCCATTTAATTAGTTTTAAACAGTTTTTAATTCATAGAAATTCGAAAAATCATCAGAAAAATACAAAAATAGTTTTGAAAAGTCTTTTGAGTTATTTTAGATTTTTGAAAAATAGTTTCATAATTTTCCCCTTTATTTTCATAATTTTTAGTAATTTAGATTTGTTTTAAAAGTTAAAAATTAGATTTTAATTCAAATAAATTCAAGAAAAATCATAAAAATTAGTTTTAATTCATAAATAGTTTTTAAATTTCATTTTTAGTTTAAAAGTAATTTTAGATCATTTTTAGGACGTAGTTTAGACGTAGTTGCATTTTATTTACGTTTCTTTAATTTCGTATTAGTTTATATTCGCGTATTTAGGATCTCCCGTAGTATAATTTCCCTTAATTGCTTTCCCATTTCCCGTAGTTTAGACAAAATCAAAAATCCAAAACATCGAGCATTTTAATAACAAACCAATAACGACGTTGCCCATTCACACCTCGTTGGGAAACGACTCGGATTTCCTAATCCGTATCACTATCACTCACGGGATTTGATTCACTATCATTTTTCATAAAGGGATTTTAAATCATTCCTTGTGTTTATTTTTGATATCGGTATTATACGTTTTTCTCCCTACACACACAACTGATACCAAAGATTCAAGTGCTAAGTGCTAAAGTGGACTCCAACCTAGTGTCAAGCCAAATCAACGGAGAGTTTACCACCTACAAGGAAAGCATGGCAATATATTTGGCTAAGGCAAAAGAGTATATTGGATGTTTTAAGCAGTTCAGAATACAAAACATCCCCAGAGCACAGAACCAGAAGGCTGACGTGTTAAGCATGTTAGCATATGTTGCATTTGACCATTTGACCAAGGAAATACTCGTAGAAGTATTGGAAACACCATCAACGGAGGAAAAGGTCGTTGGAGCAATAGTGGAAGAAGAGGAGGAAAACTGGATGTCTCCAATCATCCGGTGCATTACCGAAGGAAAGTGGCCGAACGATGAAAACGAAGCAAGAACCCTACGGATGAAGATACCCCATTATACAATGGAGGACGGGGTGCTGTTCAAGAAGTCGTATTTGGGTCCAATGTTAAGGTGTGTGGGCCCACTACAGGCCAATTATGTGATAAGAGAAGTGCACGAGGGGGCATGCGACATGCACTCTGGTCCAAGATCCGTGGTGGCAAAACTGATTAGGCAAGGATATTACTGGCCGACAATGCACAAGGACGCCAGAGAGGTCATTCAAAAATGCGAATCTTGCCAAATACACTCCCTGGTTCCCAAATTACCCAAGACTCTTATGACTTCCATTATGTCACCTTGGCCTTTCTTCCAATGGGGAATGGACGTGTTGGGCCCCCTTCCTGAAGCACCCGGAAAAGTAAAATATGTCATCGTGCCCGTCGACTACTTTACAAAATGGATGGAAGCCAAACCCCTGGCAAAGACCACAGGAAAGGAGGTCATAAAATTTGTATGGGATAATATCGTGTGTCGCTTTGGTTTGCCACACATAATTGTAACTGACAACAACAGCAACTTCATCCATGATCCCTTCAAACGGTGGTGCGAAAAACTCAACATCAAACAGATAAATACTGCTGTGGCACACCCTCAAGCCAATGGTCTGGTAGAACGAGCAAACAAAAGTTTGATGCATGGTTTCAAAACAAGACTAGGCAAAAGTAGGTCCAGATGGGTTGATGAGTTGCCGAATGTTTTGTGGGCTCATCGAACATCCTTGAAGACAAGCAACGGTGAAACACCGTTCAGTTTGACATACGGAAGCGAAGCAGTGATACCTGCAGAAATTGGCATGCCCACCTTCCGAACGATGATGATGACAGAAGAAGGAAGCGAAGAGGAAATGCGTTTAAACCTGGACTTACTGGAAGAGAGAAGGGACTCAGCGGCTGTTGAAGAGGCCAGGTACAAAAAGAAGGTGGAGCAATATTACAATCGGAGGGTTAGAGGTGAAAAACTCAGAGTAGGAGATTTCGTCTACCGGAAAAATGAAGCTAGCAAGCAAGAAGACCAAGGAAAGTTGGGACCAAACTGGGAGGGCCCATACCAAGTCATAGAAGCGTACGATAACGGGTCATACAAGTTACAAACGGCAGAAGGAAAAGAGGTCCCCCGTACCTGGAACGTGGTGAACCTAAGGAAGTGCTTCTTGTAAGATAAAGAAAACTTTGTAACTGTAAGCCCACGAGGTGATTGTTGAAACAGATTATCAATGAAAAACATAGCTCCCCGGATATCGGAGGGGCAATTTTCCACATATCTATTGTTTTCTGAACATAATTATTGAGTGATCCCCCCGACAGGCTCGCGACCTCCAGGGAAAAATGACCAGTGTTCAAAGATGGTTCATATCCAAAAAGGATTGCCATAATACCGAACGGTTCATACCCAAAAAGGGTTGCCGAGGCAAATATAAGATGGTTCATATCCAAAAAGGATTGCCATAATACCGAACGGTTCATACCCAAAAAGGGTTGCCGAGGCAAATATAAAATGGTTCATATCCAAAAAGGATTGCCATAATGCCGAACGGTTCATACCCTAAAAGGGTTGCCGAGGCAAATATAAAATGGTTCATATCCAAAAAGGATTGCCATAAAGTGCCGAATGGTTCATACCCAAAAAGGGTTGCCGAGGCAAAAATAAAATGGTTCATATCCAAAAAGGATTGCCATAATACCGAACGATTTATACCCAAAAAGGGTTGCCGAGGAAATAAAAGAAACAGTTCATATCCAAAAAGGATTGCCATAAAGTGCTGAACGGTTTATACCCAAAAAGAGGTTGCCCAGGCGACAAAAGAAATGGTTCGTATCCAAAAAGGATCGCTAAACCTACCGAACGATCTATCAAGAACCAAGACAGAGACAAGCAAGCAAAACACGCACTTAGAGACATATAAAAAAAATGACTAAAAGTTTCATTAAGCAAAGAAAATTGCCCAAAAAGAATTTCATTAAACATTGCAAACGACAATAAACATTACAACCCGCTCCGGAGCAGGGTCTGGCACCAAGGCCACGATATCCGAGACCGGACGATGAAAAGCATTCTTGACCTTCGCAACATAGGGATGCTTCTTAACAAAAAGCTCATCGTACATAGCCAGATACTTGTTAGGAGCATCCAAATCTAAATCCTCAGTGTCAGCCAAAATCCTCTGCACCTCTTCTTCCGAACGACCAATTGCCACATCGTCCAGCCACCCAGCCATCCCACTCAGACTGAAGGAAGCAGCCAAAGAAGCCTTATTGTCACACCCCCAAAATATCGCAGCGGAACGATAGTGTCATTGGGGTATGACGTCATAGCACAAAGTATGGATAAAGAAAACGACCTCTATAATGAGACGTTTTAAAGAGTTTACCATTCGATTAAATAAGTTAAAGTTTACAACACATGAGATTCCAAAGTTTGATAATACATAAAGGTTTACAAAACATATCGAATGGTAATTGATAAAAACACTAGACTCCAATGTATGCCATGAGACCCAAAAGCTCCATGAAATGCTATCGCCTTACAACCTGAGATAAACATGCTAAAAAGTGTCAACACAAAGGTTGGTAAGTTCATAAGTTTGTAATAAAATGATCTGAAATACTTTGAGAAATGTTCACACAGCAAAGGCATTGTAAATCCACTCAGTTCCAAGTTCCGCCCATACAAAACTTGCAACCTGTGTGTTCACAACCCATTGCCTAAAATAGAATGACAATCATGAATATGCGCATTAAGGTAGTTAAAAGTATAAATGTCACCACAAGGGTCTTCCAACAACTCGTGTTGGGATGTTCCTCCAACGCTCACGTTGGGCTGTATCCATAAAAATGGCCTTCCAACATATAAATGCTGGGATGTTCCTCCAACGACTCACGTTGGGCTGTATCCAAATAATTGGCCTTCCAACATATAAATGATGGGATGTTTGTTTAAGTCTAGTCACTACACGCACCAAGTCTAAAGTATAAGTAATGTTGTTTGGCAAAAGAGTTTAAATTTTTGGTTAAATAAGCATATATCTCGCCCCAAATAGTTTATAGGAATTTAAACGAGTTAAAGCGGGGTATGAACTCACCTGGTATGATTGATATGCTAACAAAATGAAGTGCACTAAAATGAGGCTCGGAAACTATCCGCGACCTAAAATGAATGTCATGACTTGAGTTATGATATGTTGTCGTGAATGCAAACTCATATGATATTCATACCACTTGTACGTTTTGGAAATAATGTTTATCGTCAAAATATGTTTATGACATCCCGTCGTACTAAAAATACTCTACAAGTAGTTATGTTGAAACAACCTCCTATGGTAGTCGCAAAATGGTGCAAACCGAGTGTTAGGAAACGAACTCAACAGTTTTGGAAAGCTTGTGTTATTATCTCAAAGTTTTAGTACTTAAGTTTCCATCCTAGAGGTCTCGATCACAAAGAAAAATATTGGTTAAGTATTGTATTTTAGTCCAAAAATATAGTTTAAGGGATGGTTTTCGGCCAAGTTTGAGTGACTATATGTTATTCGTTACAACTCCGCTCAACAAACGGTTTAACATTTTGGAAAATATGCTAGGCGAACTTACTTTTACTAGAAGACATCACATTATAAAAAGTTCTACATCATTGTTAAAAACGTCCGCCAACATGGTCCTTTAGTTGCCGTAGTATGTTTTTAATAGAGAATATATTAATTTTTGCTAATAGAATAAAGTTACGGCAACTTTTGTAAAAGTGTATAATTTAGTCATTACAAATCCGTTTTCTATGTTTTAAAGATCCTTAGCTTTGTATCGAAGTATACTAACATATTTTTAACAAGTCGACATAATTTACAACGCCCAAGCTTCATTTTTGACTCGTACAAAATAAATAATGGTTGCTGAAATTTCCAGAAATTTATATTTTTCGTCGCCAAATTGAAAAATTCATAACTTCTTCGTTATAACTCCGTTTTAATTCGTTCAAGCGGCCACGGTTTCGTTTTAAAGTATATTTTCTAAATATCTAGGCCAAATATTTTTACCTACTTTCGGATTTTCCAGAATTTCAAAATAAGGACAGACCCTTTTCAAAACGTGTCGAAATGAGTTTTTCTCGCGCCAAACCTATTCTAACCCATTCAAAACAACTCCGAAACTATTCTAATCCTACCATACACCTTCTTATGGTGTCATGGTTTCCTAGACATCACCAAAACTAATATATAACAAGGAGTAATTATAGGATGGATTATTTATATTTAACACTTAAAAAGTGGTATAAACATCACATAACTTGCATGTTTCTCAAATAAAATGATATGACCATAAAAATGAATGTGAAATAATAACATGAATATGAATGCTTACAAGAAATATGATGAGGTTTAAGGACAAAGGGTTTTTCCTAATCACTTGAGGTTTTTATTGCAAAACCTATACAACAAGTGATACTAGTGTTTAAATAAACTTGTCTTGAAAATTATATGATCCTTCCTTTGGTCTCCTTGTGGCTGCCGAATTTTTGCAAGAGAGAAAAGAGAAATATGTTTTGATCTAGTATTGTGAAATGAATAAGTGAAGTGAAATGAATAAGTGAGTAGTATAATACATATGTATAGAAGATATTTGCAATATCTTGTGACTCATCCCTCCCTTGTCGACAAGGGAGGATAGTCATACTTTTAATATATATATATATATATATATTTATTATGTATTAGTGTAAGATTTGTGAGGTTAAAATAAGTTAAGTGGTAAGTTGTAGTCACTTGTGAATATTTATGGTAGCGTTATATAAAAATAAATTTTCACGGTTCAAGATAAAATATTTTTAGGTCATAAAAATTATAAAAATACATTTCTTGCAAAATTTGAGTGATATAATAATAATCGTGTCGAATTTAAGAAAAACGTCGTAATTTATATAAACATAACAATTTATATGCGAAATAAATTTAAAACATTGGGTAAACTCATAATATTATTTTTATAAACTTAATATGAGTATAAAAATATGTTGGGATAATTTTTGGAAGTATCGGATCAATTGTTCAAAATAATTTATTACGCGATAACGTTTATTTAATATGAAATTATGCGTTTAATGTGAAATGCAAAACCCATGCATGACTAGTATGATGAATGCAGAGTTTGAGAAATGACTAAAAATTGAGAATTGTGACATTCTTCCCATGTCAGAGGAATCACGTCCTCGTGATTCAATCGATGATACTTAATGTTCTAACCTTAGGTTTCGCGAAATCAAAGTGTATGGTCAAAGTGTTTATGCCAAAACTTACGCGTCTAGGTTTCTTATCTAATGAGACTCACTAAATCTGAATAATACAGTGGATCACTTAATGGTCTAGGAAAAACGTACCAGTTACGCATTGCGGGCTGCCTCAGTTCCTAAATAAAATGCTCGAGGTCGGGGTGGACTTATATTGAGTACAGGGTTTGGGTTATTTCCTTCAATTGCCACCGCTAGATTAGCTTGTATCGGTGGCTTATTCAACTGAGGACAATTATTCCGGAAGTGATTCGGGCTGTTACATTCAAAGCAAGTCCTTTGATTATTCCTCATGTTGCCCACGTTAACCGTTGTTATCGGTCTTGCACGCTCTCTACAATGGCTTGAAAAATGACTTGACTGATTGCAAATTGTACATAAGCGGCAAGGCTTAGACTTCGGGTGATGATAAGCACATTTGGCACATTTGGGATGTGTACCCGCATACTCTCTTTGTTCAGTACCAGTTGCCACAAAAACTCTTGCTCTCTTGTTGTCTGCTACCACATCCATCTGTCTACTCGATCCACTCGATTCTTTCCTCTTGTCACTGCTCTTCAAAGTCCCATTTCTGACCATCTCATCTGTTAGGGTTCCTGCTCTCAATATTGCACTTTGTATTGTAGACGGCTCAGTAGTTTTCACAGTTCCACGGATTTCGGGGACAAGACCATATATGTACCTCGAGATTCTCTTGGACTCAGGGGTAACTAGATGAGGAACTAGTCTGGCTAACTCATGAAATCGGTCTGTGTAGGCTGCGTGACCAGCCCCTATCATGGAGTGGTGATAAAATTCATCTTCCAGTTTCTGCATTTCATTGTCCGGGCAGTACTCTTCTTTCAATAATGCCTTAAATTCGTCCCATGTCATACCTGTAGCTGCTTCTCTGCCCCTAGCCTGTAGCTGTGTGTTCCACCATGTCAATACCTTCCCTGATAGCAAGCAAGCAGCATACTTTACCCTCTGATGTGTGGCACAATTGCTGATGTCGATCACTGACTCTGTCTTCTCTACCCATCGAGTATACGCCAAAGCACCTCCTATACCATCAAACTCCACTGGTTTGCATGCTGAAAATTCCTTATATGTGCATCCGATTCTGTTGTTGTTGGTGTTGTTGTTGTTGCCACTGCCAACTACATTGTTGGTTTCACCAGTACCGTTCCCGTGGTTTCCCGAGTTATTCATATGGTTTCCAACTTGTGTGACAATAGTGGGAAGCAAGATTTGAAGTTCTTGAGCGATGATGGCGGCAAAATCAGGGTTTCCGCCAACGTTGTTGTCATTGTTACCCATGTCGCTACCGCCTTCTCTACCTCCACGCTCACCTGTCCTTCCACCCCTTTGCGCCGCACCACCTCGGCCAGTGCTGCGTGTTACCCTCTTTGGTGCCATTATCTCTGCAAGGGAAAGAACCGTTGAATTCCCAATGTCTATACTTAACGTCCTCAAACATAATACCACACCACAATTTGGTTCCTAAGGTGTGCCCACACCGATCTACGTATGCGTGGTCGCATATGTCCACGTGGGTTGTGACGCATTTATAATTATGTTGGCCACCATAATTATAATTGCTTCATTTCACACGTGTACATACCACCAAGCACACATGTCTCGGCGATTGATGTTACTGAAATAGGTAGCCATTCTATCATCCGATTCTAAACGGTGGAGGAGGAATTTAGGGTAGGTAACATTTTGGAAAATATGCTAGGCGAACTTACTTTTACTAGAAGACATCACGTTATAAAAAGTTCTACTTCATTGTTAAAAACGTCCGCCAACATGGTCCTTTAGTTGCCGTAGTATGTTTTTAATAGAGAATATATTAATTTTTGCTAATAGAATAAAGTTACGGCAACTTTTGTAAAAGTGTATAATTTAGTCGTTACAAATCCGTTTTCTATGTTTTAAAGATCCTTAGCTTTGTATCGAAGTATACTAACATATTTTTAACAAGTCGACATAATTTACAACGCCCAAGCTTCATTTTTGACTCGTACAAAATAAATAATGGTTGCTGAAATTTCCAGAAATTTATATTTTTCGTCGCCAAATTGAAAAATTCATAACTTCTTCGTTATAACTCCGTTTTAATCCGTTCAAGCCGCCACGGTTTCGTTTTAAAGTATATTTTCTAAATATCTAGGCAAAATATTTTTACCTACTGTCGGATTTTCCAGAATTTCAAAATAAGGACAGACCCTTTTCAAAACGTGTCGAAATGAGTTTTTCTCGCGCCAAACCTATTCTAACCCATTCAAAACAACTCCAAAACTATTCTAATCCTATCATACACCTTCTTAGGATGTCATGGTTTCCTAGAAATCACCAAAACTAATATATAACAAGGAGTAATTATAGGATGGATTATTTATATTTAACACTTAAAAAGTGGTATAAACATCACATAACTTGCATGTTTCTCAAATAAAATGATATGACCATAAAAATGAATGTGAAATAATAACATGAATATGAATGCTTACAAGAAATATGATGAGGTTTAAGGACAAAGGGTTTTTCCTAATCACTTGAGGTTTTTATTGCAAAACCTATACAACAAGTGATACTAGTGTTTAAATAAACTTGTCTTGAAAATTATATGATCCTTCCTTTGGTCTCCTTGTGGCTGCCGAATTTTTGCAAGAGAGAAAAGAGAAATATGTTTTGATCTAGTATTGTGAAATGAATAAGTGAAGTGAAATGAATAAGTGAGTAGTATAATACATATGTATAGAAGATATTTGCAATATCTTGTGACTCATCCCTCCCTTGTCGACAAGGGAGGATAGTCATACTTTTAATATATATATATATATATATATATATATATATATATATATATATATATATATATATATATTATGTATTAGTGTAAGATTTGTGAGGTTAAAATAAGTTAAGTGGTAAGTTGTAGTCACTTGTGAATATTTAGGGTAGCGTTATATAAAAATAAATTTTCACGGTTCAAGATAAAATATTTTTAGGTCATAAAAATTATAAAAATACATTTCTTGCAAAATTTGAGTGATATAATAATAATCGTGTCGAATTTAAGAAAAACGTCGTAATTTATATAAACATAACAATTTATATGCGAAATAAATTTAAAACATTGGGTAAACTCATAATATTATTTTTATAAACTTAATATGAGTATAAAAATATGTTGGGATAATTTTTGGAAGTATCGGATCAATTGTTCAAAATAATTTATTACGCGATAACGTTTATTTAATATGAAATTATGCGTTTAATGTGAAATGCAAAACCCATGCATGACTAGTATGATGAATGTAGAGTTTGAGAAATGACTAAAAATTGAGAATTGTGACACTTATACTCGTGGCTGCCAAGAAGGCGAGCCACAAAAGTAGGAATGAAATCCCGGACAAGATTTGACCTATCAATCTCAAGATTCCCTGCGACCACGGCTAGTTCTTGGCGTTGCTTTAGAAGGGCAGCATTCTCCTCCTCCTCGTTCTTCAAGGCCCCCTTAGTCTTCATCAACTCTTTCTCCAAGGTAGATATCCTTTCGCTCTGAGTGAGGGATAACTTAGACCATTCAATCTTCTCAGCTTCCAGAGTGCGCACCTGTTTTTTCAAGCCCTCTTCCCGGGCAGAAGTCTCAGTAAGCCTATCCTTCGCCACCTTCAACTCCCCCAAGGTCTTATCCAAAAAAGCAAAATTATCCTTTGCAGCAGCCTCACACCCCCTATGCTCTTCAGCCAATTCCCTATGCTCAAGATCCAAACTTTCAAAACGGACCAACAAATCGACAAAGGCAAGAGAGCCTCGGGCCAGAAGACCCTAGGACCTTTGGGCCGCCTCGGCATCTGTCAAAGTCTGCATGTACTCTTCTTCAGCAGGTGGAGGCAAGTGAACCATCAAATCCATGTATTTCTCATACCCCTTCACCCTCTCATCCTTCTTGATCGACCACCCCGGCACGTATGTGGCGCTGGACGAAGTTCCCTCCTCCCCACCGATACCTTTACCTTCGCGGCGCAAAGAGGGCGAGGCCACTGTAAAAATACAAGGTAAAGGATAAATACAAGAAAGGAAAATAAATTTAAAAATAAAAAATAAAAATAAAAAAAATAATAATAATAATAATACATAAAGATGAGAAAAGAAACCGACTCACCATCATCTTGAGGAGCAGGTTGCTCAACGATGCGAGAAATCTCAGCGTCATGATCCTTCGGATCTCCCTTTTTGGGATCCGCCCCAGCGTTCACATCGACACCAGCATCAGCGTTCTCCAACCTATTGCTAGAATGACCCTCCAAGTTCTCCTTCTCAGCGATGGGAGGGTCATTCGGCTGTTGATCTTCCGGAGGGACGACATCCAGCGGTGATGGATTTGTTGTGGAATCCAAGTTAACCACCGGCGTAGGGCTTTTCTTCCTCCGTTTTGGTTGACCAGAACCTCCCTCCCCGACCTGACGCTTGCGCGGCTTATAACCCCCAGCCTTAGCCTCCGCGGCCTTTTTCTTTTTTTCCTTGGCCTCCAGGACTTTTGGGTCAGCCACCTCGACCCTTTTCGGGGCATCAGTCTTCGGCGGAACCTGAGTGCCAGTCGGACTCGGAAGGGTAACATGCATCAGATGAGCCTGCCCATCATAATATTTATCTCCTCGGGTCATAGCAGCCCCCTTACGATAGCTCGACTTGATGAGATAGTCAGACATGGTTATAGCTGCAAAATACATCAAAAATGTTAAGTCACAAGAAAACACAAAAGTCTTAAACTAATTAGATAATACACAGGCCAAGTACCATTCCCCTCGGCATCCTTCAGAGCTGCCCAGTAACCCGGATACTTCCATTTGGCAGATAACCCAACGGCATACAAAAAACCCGGCGGAATTTTTATCAAATCTATAACATTAGCAGACAATAAATCCGCATGAGGCATGGAAAACTCCCCGGTAGGAAAAGGATCAGAGACATCTGAGTCCGGATGCCTCCACGGCATAGCAAAGGGTACAGCCCGGCGATCATAAAAAAGAACTGCCTTTTCCAACCCTTCAGCGAAGACAAGATCTCTTGAAAGCAAACCTTGCGTTGCTTACCATCTCGCTTAGCAAAGGTGAACCAGTGCCCTTGTTTATGTAACTTATAAAAGGCTCGGAACAGAGAAGTCGTGGGAGTAATATGAAGACTACGGCTATATACTTCAAAAAGTGTAACTCTATGCAAACCTATCGGCACTAACTGAGAAATTTGAACTTTATAATAATGAAGAACATCTAAAAGAAAACTAGAAAACGGAACGGAAATTCCACCTTCAAGGAAATATTCTAAGTACAATCCTATGGCATCATCTCCTAGTTGCCCCATTGTAAAATCAGCCGGTGGGAGCCTCGGATGAAGATCGGAGGGTATCCCAAATTCCTTCACGGCCCACTGTAATGATTTATCAGTCATAATCGAGGTATATTTATCCAAGTCAAATTTAGGTTTCGGTTGTGACGGACCCTCGAAAACTGGCCCGGACCCTCGAGCGGATAAAGAACCAGACGGTTCTGACATTTTAGCCGGAAGGGAATGATTACACCTTAAAATCTAAAGAAGAAAAACTAGAAGAGTACCTGGATAGTAGACGAAGAGCAAATAAAATCGTCCGGCCAAATAACGAAGAGAAGGTGGGTGAGTGAAAAAGTTTTACTGTGGTAAAAATGAGAATAACAACGGTATTTATAGGCGAAAAAGGGAGTAGATGAAGCGTCCTGTCGTGTCAGACGGTGACGTGGCATCATCGTCACCACACAGCACTCGCCCATTGCCATGTGCCCTAGCATCGATGCATCACACCGCCACATGTCTTGCTGACGTGTCACAATCTGCACAGTAAAAATAAAAAAAAATAATAAAAAAATAAAATAAAAATACATCCATTAAAGAAGAACGGCCGGGACAATACTCACCGAAGATCATCACATACTCCCAATATCATATAATGAATACATCCATTAACATGATACTGAGGGGGGGGGGATATGTTGGCGTATGTCCCGACATACAACTCCCCGGCATATTAGTAAAACGCCGAAGAACCTAACTCTCCGGCCCTAAAGCAAAACCGCCCAGCACAATATGCAATCTTCCGGATAAAGCGTACAAGCCAATTTAGACCAAGCAGACCCAGACCGACATATACCGGAGGGTTAGACATAACCTTCGGCATAACGGACACCTGACATCACCATATATAAAAGGAAAGGAATCTTGATCAGAACTACTGACCCTTTCCAGACGGAATCCAAACAGAGTAAAGTCAACTCCCGCCCGAAAGTGTCACTATCGCCCACGTGACCTTCAGGTGAGGACAAAAGCTTCTCATCTATAAAAGGAGTTAAGCTAAAGCATTCAAGGTTAACGAATTCTGACCCCATTTCATTATATTTTACTCTGACATATAACCACACTCATTCTCACGCCGGAGCTTGGTCTAGGGATAAAACCCTAGGCGAGGCTAACGCGTGTTATCTTTGTGTTACAGATCCGAAGGGACCTAATCCGAAGAGTTTGACCGAAGGATTAGCTTGTTGGGGTAACTACGTATTTTTACTTCAACAGCTAGGCACAATACTGACACTCAACGACTCTCATTTTTAGGCACCTTTTAGGCACAAAATCTGTATAAACCTACAACTGACTTTTTAGGCACAATAAGACAATCTACACTACAAAAACATACCTCACAAAAATACATTTTAAACAGGGACGAAGTGACAAACCCAATTAGAAGCTGGGTGTGGCACGGTCTACACCCAATTTTGAGTCACAAAGTATAAGTTGCTTTATAAATATATCGTTTTTTAGTAAATGCAACCCCTGCAAATATTTATTTGCTACTGTATTTCTTTACCGTGCACGCACCTGGGCACGACCCAAAGAACGTTGCAAGGTAAATCCTAGATCTGTCATTGATTTTAAATAATTAAAACACACACAAACATACACAAAACCTAGTTTGAGGTAACGACCCTCATCTCCAAAATAGCAACCGACGACCTTCAGCAACCTTTACCCCACAGCAAGGACGACGGTCAAGTGCCTGGGTAGCTTTTATAAATAGTGCAAAAAGGTTTATGAAAGCGACATTACGTCCAATATTTCCAATGTTCTTTACCTCCAGTTAATACATTCCAAATAATATGAAGTATCAAATTAAAAAGATATATATTCATGAACCCGATATGCCAACTTCACCTCTAGAGATAACCTTTCTCTAATACCAGGTATAGTATCAACTGCCGCGCCGATAATGTGGCTCGACTATGGTAAGTAAAAACTCTTGAGCGAACTCTATAATGAATAAAAGACATGGCTAGCAGTCTAGCACATATCAGTTACTTAATCTAATATGAATACAATATTCTGACACATGGCATGAATTGTGTACCTTTGTCACAGTTAAACTTCTATTCTGGGGCATACTGCATACGTGTTTAGACTCTAGACACTGCTTACTAGATGAGACTTGTTCAACAAGGCTGATTAAATGTGTAAATCAAAAACATATATTTATGACATGCACGCCCTTAAACAAATGTTCTCCTGAGCTGAAGCCTCATGGTATTAACGAGCTTTGTTGGAATCACCTCCTTTGCTGTTGCTGAAGTTGACGTCATTTCTGTTACTTAGCGACGCCAACATTCCCAGTGCCTCATTGCTTGTAGTAACCATGGATGTTCTGTGATCACGAACAGCAATAATGACACATAAATTAGCTTACTCCTACTTAGAGAAAACCTATAGTGTCAAATCTTACCCATGTACCCACTTAATGGCCTATTTGGGTTACCTTATATCTAAAACGGGTCAAATGGCTCATAAGTCAAGACTAAAGATTTAACTAAATGGGAAATGGGTCGATCAGGTTGAATGTCGTCTGAAAATGTATACAAATGAATATAACTTCCTAAATGATTTATTAAAGAAAAGGTAAATCATTCATGTAATAATACAGCTTATCTAAGTACATTATTACCACTTATAGAAAAAATATGACGTCCAACAACTTTACGCCTTCATATCACTAATACTAAGTTTAATTATCGATAAACAGAAAAAGAGAGTTTTTGTAAAATATTCATTACAAGTATCAGGTGTATGATCAATATGTACAAAAGCAGAAGTCAACATAGAAAAGTCCACTATGACTTAGCACACTAAAAAGAGTCAAAGTAATCTTAACAGAAAGGCTAACAACATTCTAACTACCTTCTATAGAGTATGACTTATTACAATGTAAACTATTACTTAGAAGTATGTGTATCTTGTGAGGGCTTAACTTTCTTCTTCTAATGCATCGAACTACAGTTGCCTTTTAAAACTCTACTTGAATTTAGTTGCTTACTCACAAATAGGTCAAGTAATGGTTACTAGTTTGAATGGATCTAAGTAGCATCCTCATCAAAGCAAAAAACCATTAGACATCAAACCACTATAAACAAATGCGTGTTCATGCTGCAAATATCAGTTAACATCCATTGATTATTGAAGATACTATATAATATCTAAGTTTTTCGCAACGAAAAGATTGAATACTACAAAGTAATTGGGCAGGGAGGGAGACATGGAAGACTGTTTGGGTTCAACTCGCATATTCAAAACGCTCAGGTGTATATGTGGAGATACAGATGCTGATGGGATTACGTGAAGTTACCCACAAGTTTACATTGTAATAAGTTATATTCTATAGTTGGTAGCCACAACTGCACAACTGAAGAAATATTGTGATCTAGTGTTCAGATTTGATGCAAAAAATCAGTGCAGATGCTTGAAAGATAGGAACATAATCGCATTCTTTGCTTGATTTACAATAAACCAATAGGTCATTTATATACAAAAATTACCAATACTCAATAACTGTGAATTCATTGAAATAAAATTTCAAATAACCATGAGTCCATGACTTTAGCAATAGATAACAGCTAGTATCATGAATTACCAATAGGTCATATAAATACAACAAATACAGATATTCAACAGTTTTGGATTCATTGAAATGAAACTGTCAAATGACTAACAACATGACTCCCAAATGAAATTTTGGTACTGATTTCCTACTTTCTTCATCAACGTGCAGTATTTGCTATTTAGGTGAAAAGTTAGGACTGTTCATCAATTCTTTTGGCACAAGCTTACTCATCAAGTCAAGTAAAGTGTTATTTATTGAACCTCCAGCGATTTGGTCTAATAACAGTGATAAAGTTGTAGCATCAAGTGGGTAACCTCTTCCATCCATTTCCTGTAAAAGCATCTCTATATCATCATAGTGATTGTTCTTTAGATATCCTTGGAGAAGAACACGGTAAGTAACATTATCTGGTCGGCAACCACCTTCTTCCATTTTAAGAAACAATCGTTTTGCATCACCCAATAGACCTTCCCTACACAACCCACTAATCATCACATTATATGTTTGAATATTAGGATGCATACCTTTATTAGTTAGATCCAGGAAAAGACCCTTTGCAATATCAAACTTCCCACATTTGCTAGCTCCATCCATAAGGATAGTGTATACAACTTCAGAATTTAGCTTGCTATCACACATTAAATGAAACAAAGATAATGCCTCTTCTATCTGACGGTTAGTGCAAAGACCCTCTAGAATAATTCCATAAGTCAATTGATCCGGCATTTGACCTTTTGCATGCATCTCATCAAAGAGTTTCCGTGCATCTCCACATCGACCAACCTGAAAAAATCCTTGTATCATGGTACTGTAAGTGACTACATCGGGTTTCAAACCTTTTCTGGTTATTTCATTAAAGAGATCCATCGCCTCATCTATTTTCAAACTCTTGCAATACCCATTCAGTAAACTACTGTATGAAATAACATTAGGGACAAGACCTCTAAACACCATTGAATCAAAAATGGTCTTTGCTTTGCTCATTTCACCACGCAAACAGTAACCATCTATAAGTGTGTTGTATGTCACTATATTTGGAGCAATGCATTTTTTAATCATGATGTCAATAACATTCTCAGCCTTTTCTACTTTACCTTCTTTACAAAATGCATCAACTAATATATTGAAGGTTCGCACACTTGGAGAGATCCCAACATCCAACATTTCTTGAAGCATCTCAGAGGCTTCATCCCAACGACCTAAACTACAAAGGCCATCAATCAAACAGTTGTAAGTGATGACATTGGGTGAGATGCCTTCTTGGAAAACCATTTCTTTGAAAAGCTTGAAAGCATCATCAATCATTTTGTCCTTGCAAAGACTATCAATGATGGTGCTATATGTAACAACATTAGGTTTACAACCCCTTTCACCCATAAGCCTAAGCAATTGAATGGCAATAACGTTATTCCCGATCTTACAAAGCCCTTTAATCATTGTGCTATACATAACCACATCAGGTTCACAAAGTTTATCTTTTATCAATTTCTTGAAAAACATCTCAGCCTCAAGAATCCTATCTTCTAGGATGAGTCCATCTAGAAGGGCACTAAATACGAAGACATTTGGAACAATAGATTGCCTAAAACAATAGCCTAGGACTGCAAAAGCGACATTGGTGCGATACAGCTGACAACAACATTTGATTGCAATACTCATCGAGTATTCATTAAGAGGAACACCAAGGGCGCGCATTTTCTGGAAAAGATGAAGTGAATGAGAAAAATGTTTCATTTTGGTAAGAGATTGCAACAACTGAGTAAACTCAACAATAGAAGGCAGAGGTCGCCTCTGTGACATTTGATCGAACAGGTTCAAGGCATGATCCAAATTGGTAACTTTTTGGTACTTAGAATGAGTATTACCATCAACATTTGAAGACGAAGAAGAACTGGAGTGAATTTGGGAAGATGAAAATGTGTTGTGAGGACAGAATCTTAGACCTAATTGGAAATATGAAAAAGGATTTTTAAGGAAAGAGTTAATACGTCTGAAATTGGAGAAAAAATTTACAGCAGATGATTTTGAGCGATTCATCATCATGGTCGATTCACCACTATACCCTTGTTTCAACCGACTATAGTGGTTGGCAAACAAAGAAAATAAAAACCCAAAAAGCATGTCCTCCTACTCTCTAACCACTTTTTTAAATGCCTAAATCATTTAATAATAATAATAAAAAAAAATCATGAGTTATGTGAAAAAGACATAACAAAATAACCAATATTAATTTTTTGTTGGAGGTTTTTTTTTTTTTTTTTTTTTTTTTTTTTTTTTAGTGGTTTCGAATTTTTTTACCGTATAATTTGTGAGAGTTGAGCTCATTTTCTCACAAACTTAAACCGAACAAAGTATTTTTTTTTAAAAAGGATAGCTTCGCCACTTAAAGGTATTTGCACCAAACATTAATTGACCTAAAGACCTATCAAATCAGACATCATGTCAAGCTAGTTGTGAGCAGTTGATTTTGAACGATTCAGGAAAGAGTTGCCCTGTAAATTTGGAGAAAACATTAACGACAACTGATTTTGAGCGATTCATCATTATGCATGTTTAGCAAAAGTAGTTGCAAAATGTTTGACACAAATTGGTACCTAAAAGCTGACTGGTAAATCGTAACTTTTAATGAGAGCTACAAGTCGTAACTTTTTGGTTTATAAAAATGTTTAATAAATTATTTGTATTTTTGTAACTATAATGTGTAAAATGATATAAAAGGACAATTGTGTGATTAGATTTTAAAAACGTAAAGATGTTAAACTCATAATATGGAAAAACAAATTTAATTTTTTCGTAAGATACCTAAAGCCTTTGGTCTAGTGTAGGGCTGAGCATCGGGCCGATCCCGAATCCCGACAAGCCGACAAACACAAACCGACTCCCGACCCCGACAAGCCCGACTAACATGATTCGGGACTCGGGATCGGGACGGGATTCGGGATTTGATTGGTTTTTTTTGTTGTTTTTTGGTTTTCGGCCCGTCCCGACCCGATCCCGACAAGCCCGAAACCCGACTAACCGAAAAACATAAACCGACTCCCGACCCCGACAAGCCCGACTAACATGATTCGGGACTCGGGATCGGGACGGGATTCGGGATTCGGTCAGTTTTGCTCACCCATAGTCTAGTGATATGTGAGTTGCCCACCAACCTAGAGGTTGTGGGCTCAAGCCTCACTCGAGGTTATGAGATATCGTGAGATATATCGTGAGATATGTGATATATGGTGTGAAAATTGCCGTTCAAAAAAATAAATAAACAAGTAAAATCGTAAGATAATTTGCTCGCAATCATCATCGACTTCGTGCTTTCAATATTCGTGTAACAATATCATGACGATTACGTTTCATTGTGTTTGATGTTTCCTTCAAAGTATAGCTGTAATCAAGAAAATTATTGTCAAGTTGAAACTCGACTCATAAAACTTGAGCTCGAAACATTTGACAAAATATAAATTATTATATTATATTCTTTTGAACCAAGCATCATTAATCTATGCTACAAAAGGCTAAAAGCTTTGAAATACTTCAAAAAGCTTTTTGTTTGGGTGTATTTTTTTAACCCATCATATATTAGTTTAGTTGAAAATAAAAATAAAAAGTTAAAACACATGTTCTACTTTTGATTTAAAAAGGAGAATTCAAAATATGCTTATAAAATACGAGTAGTTTTATAAAGTTTATTATTTTTATACTTTGTCGGTTCCATAAACATTCAAAACAAGTGTTCACTATATATTTCAACCAATGAGGAAAGTTTATTGAATATGTATGATATTTCAATCAATCAATGAAAATTTTGTCAATTGTGAAAGTGGAAACTAAATTATGGGATGGATGGACTACGTTGTACAATGACAAATTTTTCTAAACACTACATATTCCGTGTCACAATATATCTCATAAATGTTTCTAGTGAGACTTGAACACACAATTTCTTGGTTGATGGGCATAACATTTAGGCGTAAAGAGCGAGACCGAGAAAAAAAAATAAACTTTTTTTATTTTTTATTTTTTTTATTATTTTTTAATAATAGTTGTTTCTGATTTTTTGACCGAGCAATTTACGGGAGTTGATCTCACCACCTAACAAACTCAAACCAGGCAAAATACTCCTTTTCAGAGAAGTTAGTGTGACCAATTTACAATTGTTTTTTTTAAACATGTTAAAAGTAATCTACAATGTCGTGTTATGAATCTGCACCATAAGTACCGGGTGCAAAAAATTTTATATCGCAACTAAATCAGATGCGTGTTCATACTGAAAATATTAGTTAGCATTCATTTCATTACTGAGGATACTAGATAATATTTAAGTTTTTTGCAGTGAAAAGATTGATTGTGTGCTGTTACCCACAACTGCAAAACTGAAGAAATATTGTGATCTGGTATTCAGATTTGCAAAAAAATCAGTGCAGAATAGTAGGGGTCATGGTCAACCTATGGCCTTACAAATAACCTTTGATCATATGATCTATATACACTCACACATATTATTTTAGAGATTTATGCTACCCTACAGCATAGAATAAGGCAAATCTTCATGATCTCATCGTGAACCTGAAGATGCTTGAAAGATAGGAACATAATCGCAGTCTTTGCTTGATTTACAGTAAAGCAATAGGTCATTTAGATACAGTAAGTACCAATACTCAATTACTGTGAATTCATTAAAATGAAAATGTCAAATAACCATGAGTCCATGACTTTAGCAATAGTTAACCACCAGTATCATGAATTAACAATAGGTCATAAAAAATACAACAAATACAAATACTCAACAGTTTGGGTTCATTGAAATGAAACTGTCAAATGACTAACAACGTGACTCCCAAATGAAACTTTGGTACTGATTTCCTACTTTCTTCATCAAAGTCCAGTATTTGCTATTTAGGTGAAAAGTTAGGACTGTTCATCAATTCTTTTGGCACAAGCTTACCGATCAAGTCAAGTAAAGTGTTATTTAACAAACCTCTAGCGATTTGGTTTAATAACAGTGATAAAGTTGTAGCATCAAGTGAGTAACCTCTTCCATCCATTTCCTGTAAAAGCATCTCTACATCATCAGAGTGATTGTTCTTTAGATATCCTTGGAGAAGAACACGGTAAGTAACATTATTTGGCGGGCAGCCACTCTCTTCCATTTTAAGAAACAAGTCTTTTGCATCACCCACTAGACCTTCCCTACACAACCCACTAATCATCACACTATATGTTTGAATATTAGGATGCATACCTCTATTAGTTAGATCCAGGAAAAGACCCTTTGCAATATCAAACTTCCCACATTTGCTAGCTCCATCGATAAGGATATTGTATACAACTTCAGAATTTAGCTTGCTATCACACATTAAATGAAACAAAGATAATGCCTCTTCTATCTGACGGTTAGTGCAAAGACCCTCTAGAATAATTCCATAAGTCAATTGATCCGGCATTTGACCTTTTGCATGCATCTCATCAAAGAGTTTCCGTGCTTCTCCACATCGACCAACCTGAAACAATCCTTGTATCATGGTACTGTAAGTGACTACATTGTGTGTCAAACCTTTTCTGGTTATTTCATTAAAGAGATCCATCGCCTCATCTATTTTCAAACTCTTGCAATACCCATTCAGTAAACTACTGTGTGAAATAACATCAGGGACAAGACCTCTAAACACCATTGAATCAAAAATTGTCTTTGCTTTGCTCATTTCACCACGCAAACAGTAACCATCTATAAGTGTGTTGTATGTCACTATGTCTGGAATAATACCTTTTCTAATCATGATGCCAATAACATTCTCGGCTTCTTCTACTTTACCTTCTTTACAAAATGCATCAACTAATATACTAAAGGTTTTTACATCCAGGGAGATCCCAACATCCAACATTTCTTGAAGCATCTTAGAGGCCTCATCCCAACGACCTAAGTTACAAAGGCCATCAATCAAACAGCTGTAAGTGATGACACTGGGTGAGATGCCTTTTTGGAAAACCATTTCTTTGAAAAGCTTGAAAGCATCATCAATCATTTTGTCCTTGCAAAGACTATCAATTATGGTGTTATATGTCACAACATCAGGTTTACAACCCCTTTCATCCATAAACCTAAGCAATTGAATGGCAATAACGTTATTCCCGATCTTACAAAGCCCTTTAATCATTGTGGAGTACATGACTACATCAGGTTCACAAAGTTTCTGTTTAATAAGCTTCTTGAAGAATATCTCGGCCTCAAGAATCTTATCTTCTAGGATGAGTCCATCTAGAAGCGCACTAAATATGAAGACATTTGGTACAATAGATCGCCTAAAACAATAGCCTAGGACTGCAAATCCGTCATTGGTGCGATACAACTGACAACAACACTTGATGGCAATGCTCATTGTAAATTTATTAACAGGAACACCAAGGGCGCACATTTTCTTGAAAAGATGAAGAGAATGAGAAAAATGTTTCATTTTGGAAAGAGAATGCAGCAACTGATTAAACTTAATAATCGAAGGAAAAGGTCGTGTTTGTGACATTTGATCGAACAGGTTCAAAGCATCATCCAAATTGGAAACTTTTTGATAAATAGATTGAGTATGACCATTATCATTTGAACAAGAAGAAAAAGAACTGGAGTGAATTTGGGAAGATGAAAACGTGTTGTGAGGACAGAATCTTGGACCTAATTGGGAATATGAAAAAGGGGTTTTAAGGAAAGAATTAATACCTCTGAAATTGGAGAAAACATTAACAGCAAATGATTTTGAGCGATTCATCATCATGGTCGATTCACCACTATTGTTTCAACTTTCAACCAGGGGCGGATGGATCTACTTTAAGCACAGGGTATGCACCAACTTTCAACTAAGTATAATGGTAAATGGTTCATGTCCTCTTTCTGATTTAAAAAAGGGAAATTCAAAATACGCTTATTTTAGAATGCCAATATTTAAATACTTCATATCACAATATGTCTCGATCAAAGACTCGAACCGGTGGACGCATTTTTTAGACGTAAAACGAGAATGAGTAATAAAAGCGTAACAAAATGACTAATATTTGATTTTTGTTGCCATTTTTTTTTTCAAGTGTGGTTTTTAATTTTTAATTCTGTGAGAAAGAGAAACTGGTTTTGTGACTAATGTGTGGGAGTTAAGCTCACCATCTCACAAACTTAAATCGGACAAAGTACTTTTTTCAAAAATGTTAGGGTGTGTGTTTCATTAAAATGTTTTGGGTCTGAATCTGACTACCACATCTTACTGGTAAGAGGTGGCTAGAAAGTCTAAATTAAACGAAATAATGTTATTTGTTTTTGTATAATTTTCCGAATTATTTTAAGTGCTCGTTTTTGCAATTCGTTTATTAAATCAACGCAATGCGATAATAAGTAATTTATGTAAATATGAAACAACACTTTTTATCATAAATATAACATAGTTAATAAACAATCAAATATATTATATAAATTTTACAAAATGAGTAAGAGCCAGTAAGACAAGTCCCCTACCTCTAATTGGGTCTTACTCAATTAAAAAAAAAAAAAAAAAAAAAAAAAAAAAAAAAAAAAAAAAAAAACGTCTGCCCTCCTTTTACTGATAAAAGTAAGAGGGCTAGTAAGATTAAAAAAAAAAAAAAAAAAACAAAAACAAACACACCCTTAGTATCGCCACTTAAAATCATTTGCACCAAAGATGAATTGAACTCAAGACCTATCAAACACCACAATTTGCCAAGCTGGTTTTGAGCGATTGATTTTGAACAATCAGTAAAGAAATAGTTGCGATATTACCTGTAAATTTGGAAAAATAACATTAATAGTGACTGATTCATCATCATGTATGTTTGGAAAAAGTAGCTCCAAACCGTTAGATATACATTGGTTCTTGAAAGCTGACTGGTAATTGATAACTTTTAATAAGAGCTACAAGCTGTAACTTTTTGGTTTATAAAAGTGTTTGATAAATTAATTGTAGTTGTAACTATAATGTGTAAAATGATATTAAAGACATTTGCGTGATTAGATTTTAAAATCGTACAGATGTTAAACTCAATATATTAAAAAAAATAATAAAAAAAAATTAATGGTGGTGAGGCATGAGAGTCATGATCCGATACCTCTCCCATGCCTCACCACCCACCAATAATATCATTACACCTCATTCATGCCTCTCTCATACCTTACCATACTTTTTTAGTGGCAACCATGATCCCATGGCTCACCTAATTTTATTTTTTCATTTTTTATTTCCATTTTCAATTACTTAAAAGAAAATTACTTAAACTTAGATCTATACAACCTATACAACTCCGTTAAAATGTCACAAAACAACCGGAACTATGCACCTCCCACACCAGAAGAACCACCTTCAGTCACTAACATATCCAACCACTTTTCAAGACTTTACTTAAACCACAAACAACAAGCTCATCATTCTAATGCCACCACTAAATCTTTAACCAAGTCACATAGTCAAAAAAACAAAGAAAACCCATTATTACTACACTAATAAACCTGTCAAAAAACATACTAAAGATGATGATGATCAAGAACCTCAAGAAGACAATATCAAAAGAGCTATTGTTGTTAGTAACAAAATACCCATCAAGCAACTGTTGGAAAATTTAGTGCACTTGTGGGATTAGTTCACACCTTGTAATGGGTTAAGAGGTACGGAGTGTACACCCATAAGGTCCATGAACACCCTGACTCTAATAGTGGTTTGTAATGGTGAAAGTACTGTTTGAGGAAAGTACTGCTTGTGGAAAGTACTGCTTGTGGTTTCCACTGATAAGCAGTGTTTCCACTGATAGACAGTGTTTCCACTGAAGTGGTGTATCCACTGCTAGTACTATGAAAGTACTGATAAGCAGTGTTTCCACTGATAGGCTGTATTTCCACTGCAAGTAGAAAGTACTGCTAGTGGAAAGTACTGCTTATGGAAAGTACTGCTAAATGGCAGTTACAACTTCTTTATGACCACGTTTAATTGGTCATGTAACCACTAACGGCTATAATGGGGACAGTTATGTGACAACCCGTACTTCCAAGTCATTTCTCGAAACAATTCATGCTTCACTATTTCAACATTTATCGTAAACTAGGTTTACGTGTTCCAAATTCGCGTAACCTTTATGGTTTAGCGGCGAATTCATGATCATATCATCACGAACATTTCATATGGACTAAGTGTAGTCTACATTTCATTAGCATCATTTGCATCATGATAGTTCATTCATGACATTGCATTTCACATTAATCGCGTAAATTTTATATTAAATAAACGTTATCGCGTGAGTTATTATTTTGAATATTTAATCCGATACTTCTAAAAATGATCCCGATATATTTTTATACTTACATTTAGTTTATAAAAACTATATTTTGAGTTTACCTAGTGTTCTAAATTTATTTTGTACATAAATCGTTAAATTTATATTATTACGACACTTTTCTTAAAAACTATACGATAATTATTATTTCACTCAAATTTTGCAAGAAACATATTTTTACAATTTTTATAACTACAATATATTTTACTTTGGTCCATTAAAATTCATTTTTAGCTAAACTTTACCCTATTGTACAAATATACATGTAAGTTACCACTTATCCTCATTTAACTTACATCTACTTACACCATTTTATACATAATACAAAATAATAAAAAAAAAAAAATAGATATTTGGGAAACATATCCCCTAAAACCGGCCACAAGGAGGGGAGGGGTTAGTCAAGTGGTTGAAAAACTTCTTACACATATAGATTTACAATCTACCCATTCATACACATTCATTTCATCTCAATTATTCAAGAGTAAAAACTTTCCTCTCTTTTGTTCCTCTCTCTAGAACCGGCCACACTAAGAGGAGTAGCAAGGGATCAAAAATTTTTCAAGCTCAAGAGTTTAAACAATCTAGAATCACACTCTTATTAAGGTTTTGAAATAAAAACCTAGGGTGTTTAGGTTAAACCTTTGTTCTTTGCACCTCATCATAATAGCTTGTAAGCATATTTCTATCATTTTTCATCTTCTCTTATCATTACATATGTATTGTATCATTTTCATAGCAAGCATGCAAGACTTGTGTTAGTTATACCATTTTTACCATTGATTTTTAGAGTTTATTATATAAGAGTCATCCTATAATTATTCCCTTGGTATATTTTGGTCTTGATGGTGTTTAGGAACCCATGACACCCTAAGAAGGTGTATGGTAGGATTAGATTAGCTTTGGAGTTGATTTGAAGGGATTGGAATAGGTTTAGTACGAGAAAAACTATTTTCGATAAGTATAAAAAGTGTTCTGTCCTTATTTTGTTTTTCTGGAAAATCCGACAGTAGGCACGAAATTTTGGCCTTGATATTTAGAAAATATACTTTAAAACGAATCCGTGGCCGCTTGAACGGATTAAAACGGAGTTATAACGAAGAAGTTATGAATTTTTCAAGTTTGACGACGAAATATATATTTTTCTGAAATTTCAGCATACTATTTTTATCTTGTACGAGTCAAAAACGAGCCTTAAGCTTCACAAATTATTTCGACTTATCAAAAATATATTAGTATACTTTGATACGAAGCTAAGGACGTATTATACGTAGAAAACGGATTTGAAACGACTAAGATATACACGTTTTCATAAAATTGCCGTAACTATTATTTTTAGAAAAACTATATTATTTTTACGAGATAAGTGTTACGGTAACTAAAACGACCATGTTGACGGCTGTTTTTATCAATGATGTGGAACTTTTTGTAACGAGATGTCATCTAATGAAATTAAGATCACCAAGCATATTTTTCAAAATGACCAACCGTTTGTATAGCGGAGTTTTAATAAATTAATTACGGTTGCTCAAACTTTGCCGAAACTCACTTTTTACACAACATTTAGACAAAATCACTATCTTTAACCTTTATTATCTTTATGTTCGAGACCTTTATGTCGAAAACACCTGAACTGAAACTTCTAGATTTTGATACAAGCTTTCCAAAACCGTCGAGTTCGTTCCCTAACGATCGACGTACACCATTTTACGACTAGTTTTTCAAAGCCATTTTTGTCACTTTCATGAAATTTCCGACGACTTTATTTTACGACGAAAAGTGAAAATTTCACCATAAATCATTACGAAACCATTGTAGGATGACATTTTGACGTAAATACTTGTAAAGTGATTTAAGAATGGTCAAGACGTCAAAAGAGTATTTTTCGACGATAAGTATTATTTTCAAAACTCGCAAATGGTATAAATAACATACGAAATGCATGCATAACATTACATCATAACTCATTACATATCATATCATTCGTAATAGGTCCCGGTTAAAGTATCCCGATACATCTCAGTGTACTCACTCTTGTCATCATACCAGTTTATCAAGTGAGTTCATAGCCCCACTTTTACTCTTTTAACTGTTTTACAAACTCTTGGGGGAGATACATGCTACATTTTTAATCGAACACATATGCTTTGAACTGTATGCTATATCCGAATGTTTTATTGTCACTAAGTATTTGCCATGTTCGAAGTCCCTACATCATGAACCATTAGTCACTTTCGAGTGAGCGCGAATATTGTGAATAGGCCTATTGGAATTAACACTCCCGCTCCTATTGACCCAGTTAGGGGAAATCGAGCGCACTATATTTGAACCAGTAAGGTAAATTGGCAAGTTTACCTATTAGGGCGGCGATGAAACGATGATTACCAATTTTTATTGGTGCGATGTTACGCTTTGGTGTCATGAACTTAGTGAAATAAATACGATTTTGTTTTCAACGATGAGTGTGAAACAATTTAACTCACACTACGATGATTGTGTTCAAACGAACTACTTAAACCTATGGATTTCACTCAACCTTTGTGTTGACCTTTTTAGCATGTTTATTCTCAGGTATCTATGGCATTCAATTCATGGCATGCATTTGGACACATTATAGAGTCGCGGTGACGACGCGTCTCACATGGGTTTTATGAACTTTTGAACATCGTTTGACTTGTATTAAACTTATTTTCCATGCATAGTAACTTTCATTTGGGACCTATCTCTGTAACTCTGATTATTTTATTAAATCAAACGATGTATTTTCCAAACGACACTTTAGGTCGTTCAATATAACTGTGATTGTGATGCTATGACAGTCAATCCCCAGGAATTCCATTCCGCTGCAAAACAGGTAATTTGGGGGTGTGACAAGTTATGAGGTGATTAATGGGCCTATTAATCCTCATAATTCCATTTGAACGGTTGAGAGTAACCTCCTATAAATAGGTGATCTGTTTATGCATGTAAAACACACAGAAAATACTAAACACTTATAAGCGCAAGGGTTATTGAATTGTGCCTAATTCAATAACTGCATTTGGTCTTATCCCAAGTAGATATTCGTGTAACCCAGGCATTAGGGTCGAATAGTTTACTTTGGAAAGTGATCACACGATTCCAAGTGATATCCGGTAACCACCTAGTGGTATTTGTTTATGCTGAAGTTGATTATCTAACCCTGCTACTGGGCTCATACCACCAACAGCAACAAGACCAACAAGACTTGAAACGGTCCATTTTTTAAGCCGTGTAACGGTAATATTCCACATGCTCCTCCCAAACCGATTCGGTAAAATATGCCGAATTCCTCCCAAACCGCTCCATGCCGCCACAGTAGCGGCGGTGTTGCCGCTCGGCAACCCCCAAACCGCTTCCATACCGAAGCCATTGCCACCCCCTAACGTTTTCTAAAGATAATTTGCTCGCAATCATCATTGAGGCCGCACTTTTAATACTAATGTAGCAACATCTTGACGGTTACGTTTCATTGTGTTCGATGTTTTCCTTTAAAGTATGGCCCTGTAATCTCAATCATCGTTATGTTTTATTTCGCGACTAGTAATTAATAATAACATTTTATATATTAATTATTAACATCAACTCTCATACGTAATGTGTGCAATCCCGAAGTCTCGAGTTCGAATCCGGACATACGTATATTTAAATATCCATAAAACCTTTTAGCTCCCACTTAGATATTACTAAATATAGTAATGACATTGATTAGTCTAGCTTTAACACGCCAATGCCCCCAGATCAAATCGAGTATGGTCTCCTGGAAAAAACCATTTAATGATTCATCATTTTTACTTATCCTTTTGTTACTAATACTACATTAACTATGAATATGGATCAAGTCATTTCATAAGTTAATATTCTGTTTCTCGTTGTATTTGATTGAACAAGATTACCAAATCATCTGAACGTATTCCAGATAGATCTTGGGTATGGCCATACAAACTTCTTGTCAACCCTACGAGGGGCCCAAATATAGTATTATGCTTTGAAACAAATTCAAATGAACAAATTCTCTTGACTACAAACATAACTCATGAACTTTGTAACACTTCTGAAAATAGCCCTTATAACTACCAGTTACGGATAGCGTTAAACTATCTTACACAAATGCACTACATTCATATTAGTTATCTGGTATCTCAAGTCTGAGGATAAACATTTCATGATATACTTAATGACAAAGATCCATAAAGTATCATCATGTAAAGTTGGGATGAGTCCTATATTCAATTCATTGAATATCGTGTGAATCTGGTATGTCCCACGCATCAATATACTTTAAAAATATATTCTACCAAAACTCAGATTTGTCTTAATTCAATGACATTCCCACATCATTGATCGACAACGGACTATTTAGAATAACATAAGTTATTCACGGATTAAACATGCAAATATAGGATATAATATTAAGAAAATGAAAAATAAACATATCATAACATCCTTTATCCAAATACTAATCACAGATCTGCATGAAACTACTAGCTAAACGAAGTCCAATACCATCAGTATGGTCAGTAAGTTTTTCTTTTGGCAAAGGCTTCGTAAAAGGATCAGCTATATTATCATCTGTATGAACTTTGAGTAGATTGATTTCACCTATGTCGACTTGTTCTCGAACATAGTGATATCGACGAGGAAAATGTCTGGCGCCCTTCATGACTCCAGGCTCATTGGCAAATGTTATTGCAGCAGAGTTGTCACAATACACATTTAAAGGTAATTCGATTGAGGGCATTACTCCGAGTCCCGAAATGAATTTCCTAATCCAAACAGCTTCCATCGCAGCTTCTGAAGCAGCTATGTACTCAGCTTCTGTAATAGAAATCGCAACCGTTGTTTGCTTCTTGCTCTTCCAGTCAACTGCTCCTCCATTAATGACAAAGACATAACCCGTCTGAGACTTCGTATCATCTTTATCAGTTTGGAATGACGCATCGCAAAAACCTGTAACATCAAGTTCTGCATCTGGATTTCCTCCATACACTAGAAACATTTCTTTAGTAGCCCTTAGATACTTAAGAATGTTCTTAACAGCTTGCCAGTGTTTCACACCTGGGTTCTGTTGATACCGACTGGTGATATTCTGTGCAAACGCCACATCAGGCCTTGTACATCTCACAGCATACATGATAGATCATGCAGCCGAATCATAAGGAACTTTCTTCATGTGTGCCACCTCTTCAGGTGTTGACGCGCATAGTTTATTACTTAAGCCATGTTCAACTTGCATCAGCAAATATCCCTTCTTGGAATTTTACATACTGAATCTCTTCAATATTTTATCAATGTAAGCACTTTGGCTTAGTCCAATTAACCGCCTTGATCTATCTCGGTAGATCTTGATTCCCAGAATAAATGTTGCTTCCCCTAAGTCTTTCATAGAAAAGCGCTTTCCAAGATAAGACTTTACATCTTGCAAACTTGGAATGTCTTTTCCCATGATCAGTATGTCATCTACATATAATATAAGGAAAATAACATTACTCCCACTAGCTTTGTGATACACACATGGCTCATCAAGATTTTGAGTGAAACCAAATTTCTTGATTTCTTCATCAAATTTCTTGTTCCATTGCCTTGATGCTTGCTTCAACCCATAAATGGATCTTTGAAGTTTGCATACACGCTTCGGAAACTTTGGATTCACAAACCCTTCAGGCTGCGCCATATAGATGTCCTCATCTAGGCGACCATTTAAGAAGGCAGTTTTGACATCCATTTGCCATATCTCATAGTCATAGTACGCAACTATGGCTATAAGAATCCTAATAGCTCTAATGTCTGCTACAGGACAAAATGTATCCTCGTAGTCTATCCCATAGGTTTGAGTATACCCTTGGGCTACAAGACGAGCTTTATAGGTGTGTGCATTGCCATCCATGTAAGTCTTTATCTTAAAGATCCACTTACTTTCAACTACCTTAGCATTTGGAGGTAAGTCAACCTCTATCCAGACTTCGTTATCTTTCATGGATTGCATTTCCCCATTCATTGCAACTCCCCATTTTTCCTTTTCAGGACTCATCATGGCAGCTTTATAGTTAGCAGGTTCACCAAGATCCCCTAACATATTTTCCTCAGCTTCTACGTTGAGACATAGACGCTCAGGTGCACGCGTAGCCCTTGCGGATCTACGAATGGGAACCACTTCAACTTCAGGTGGAACGCCCAGACTTTCAGGTTCTACTTGAGGTTGGCTAGTGTTTTCAGAAGGTGTTGTATCTTCTTGATCATATTCCAGATCATAAACTCTCCCACTGAATTCATGAGATATGAGATCCTTTTCAAGAAAGTCTCCATACCTAGCAACAATTACTTTGTTTTCAGGTGGAAAGTAAAAGTAGTAACCCATAGTTTCCTTTGGGTATCCTACAAAGATACACTTAACAGATCTTTGTTGTAGCTTATCAGCAGAGTCACGTTTAACAAACGCCTCACAACCCCAGACCTTTAAGTAAGACAAGTTGGGAGCTTTCCCATGCCACACTTCATAAGGAGTCTTATCAACCTTCTTAGTTGGAACCATATTTAATATGCGAACAGCAGTTTCTAAAGCATAATCCCAAAAGGATAAGGGAAGAGTTGTAAGATTAAACATCGATCGCACCATGTCTAACAATGTACGATTTCTTCTTTCAGATACACCATTTTGTTGTGGAGTATATGGAGATGTGAGTTGTTGGACGATACCACACTCAGCTAGATAATCTTTAAACTCTTGGCTTAAATATTCACCACCTCTATCGGATCGAAGAGCCTTAATCTTCTTTCCTAGTTGCAGTTCTACTTCACTCTTAAAAACCTTAAATGTTTCAAAGACTTCATCTTTATGTTTAAGTAAATAAACATAACCATAACGACTGAAATCATCAGTAAAGGTTAAGAAGTAGCTAGCACCCTTTCTTGACACATGTCTTAGTGTATGTATCACACCAAGAAGATCAGAAGCCCTTTCTAAACTATTTGTAAAAGGTTTCTTGGTCATCTTCCCAGATATGCAAGATTCACATTTATCAAATGATTCATCATTGATGTCTTGCAAAAGCCCATCGTGTTGCAGTTGTTGCATGCGTTTCTTGCCTATATGAGCAAGTCTACAATGCCAAAGAAATGAAGAATCCAAATCACCTTTGATTCTTTTATTATTGATGCTAAAGACAGAATTATTTTTATCAATCATATTATCATGCAAATCAATTTCAAACACGCCATTTACTGGAATAACATTAAAGTAAAAAACACCATTTAAAGAAACCGAAATTCCATAATCAGTAAATGTATGAACGAAACCAATATCTTTTAACAAGGAAACAGAAACGACACCCCTAACAATGGAAGGTGCGTAATGACAATCGTTTAATGACAATACTAAACCCGAAGGTAAAACTAAATCAAACGTGCCTATAGCTTCAACGACTGCATGTGCTCCATTACCCACGTGCAGGTATTGCTGTCCATAGGCAAGCTTCCTTGCTCCTCTAAGTCTATGCAGTGTATTACAAATGTGAATACCACATCCAGTATCATATACCCAGGAATTTATTTTATGAGGAAAAGCAAATAATTTTATCATCAAAAGAGTACCTGAAGTACTGGCCACCGTGCCAGTATTTTTATACCTCTTATTGCGCAACTCATCAAGGTAGAGTGGACAGTTCCTTCTCCAGTGTCCTACCTCGGTGCAATGATGACAAGCCATATCCTTCTTCGGATTCTCACGATTTTTGGGAGGGTACTTCTTGGGTTCTTGTTGATAAGTCATAACTTGTTTTCCCTTATCAACTTTACCCTTACCTTTCCTTTTCTTGTTCACTACCGGCTTATTAGGCTTAGAAATCCTACCCTTCTGGATGGTCAAAACCACAGGTGTAGGGGCCTTCTTGGTCAAACCTTTCTCGTAATCAATGAGCATTGCATGTACCTCACTGACTGTCTTCCCCATGCAATGCATATTGTAATTGCGCACGAAACCATCAAACTTCTTGTTAAGGGATCTGTTGATAAGGCCAATTTGTATGTCATTGGGGTAGATATAGTTAAGTCGCCCCAGCTGGTCCATGTAACTCATCATTTCCAGGCAGTGGGCGCTTACAGGTTTCCCTTCTACTTGCTTGAAACTGTGAAGAGCATCTATCAGATCATACAGCTCTACAGTCACAGGCTTTTCAAACAACCTTTGCAATTCTTCAAGCATGAGATTAGGGAAGTAATTTTCAAACTGTTTTTGCAAGTTTGAGTTCATACTCTCGAGCATAATGCAGGCGACCTCATTATACTTGTCATACTCAGATTTCCATGCAGCTCGTGCTTCAGCAGTAGCATCAACTGCAGGTTCAGGAGGACAAGGCGCAGTCAAATAATCTAGTCTTTTGGCAACCCTCAAGACAATTCTGAGTTGCCAATACCAATCATTGAAATTCGCGCTACCAGTCAATTTCTCTCGATCAAACATAGATTTGAACGACGAGCCTAGTGCAGTAGATTCAGCTTGAGCCATTTCTACAGAAATAAAAGTTCAAAAGCTAGTACTTTCGATAAGTAAACATTCAAGAAAATAAAATACCCTTTGGTCAATATTCATATTAACCATAGTATTTTCCTTGAATTTTGGATCCTCATCATCATAGTTTCACCACATCAGTTGATCTGCTAGTGGTGAAAGTATAGAATAGGTAATTGTTGAAAAACAATAATTGACAAACAAGTTTTCAATTCCAAAAGTTATGGGATTTACAATTTTGCCAAAACAATTAATGCAAAACATAAGCATGTTTTATCCCATCTTATGCCTTAAGTCATAGGTCTCACTAACTAACTTAATTAAGTTGTCTAATTTAGAAACTGCAAATAATTAAGCTGATGTCTCACACAACAAAATAATTCACCTTGTTATTGTAATCTAGATCAAGGTCTCACATAACTAAATTACAACTTCAAGTGTTTCATATCATTAGATGGCATAAACTTAAATTTAAAGGGTACAATTTTTGACGTGTAATCAAAACTTATGTATAAAGAAGCATGCATACAACTTTATAGCATAATATTTTCGAAAAACTTACATGAGATTTTAATTGCTAATATTGAATTCTACAAAGTTTTAATCGATGCGTTGAGAAACTTACAACTTTGCACTAAGATGCTTCGTAAATTGAATGCTTATACTAGGTAGCTCCAATCGAACTCACAGGGGTTAGAGGACCAGGTAAGCGCTAAAGCATAACCTTAGACATCCTTTCAGTGTGACTGTGCACACTTCTTAATTAACCCCTTTATAGTTTGTTCTAGTGGGTGAGCCGTTCTAACCATTTAGTACAGTCGCATCAATCGATTAAAAGTTCAAGAATTATTCTTAGATAACAAATCAGTTTCGCCATTATTAAGTCCATTTAATTTTCTATTCCAAAAAACCCTTTTTGCTTACTAACATGTCAAACAATATATAAACAAAAAAGCACTTTAATAAAAATTAAACACACTCAAATAATATAAACATATAACTAAACAATTTAACATATGTTAAACAATTAGCCACATGCATAATTATTTCGATAAAACCTAATAAACAATTCTAGGCGTAAATAAATGCATACATTAACTAGGGCTTTCACCTACAAGTAGATGAGCCACATACATCGACAAGTCGATTGCATAAGCCAAAGTTAATAATATACTAATTAGCACATAACGAATTTTTATTAGTTATAATTGAGGTCTTCCCCAATTCAATAATTATCAAATAAATAGAACATGTGTGTATCACTAAACAATTTATTACAAAACAATACTCCATGGCAAAACATGCATGTTCTACCATGGATTCCGCATAACAATTATCACCAAAAATACGCATATTACATGGCACATAACAAATATTCATTAATTAACCACATAAAATTAGCATGCAATCCTAGGGTTTCTACAAGTTTTACAAAATTAAAACCTAATTAATATAAATTAGGGTAATCGACCCATAATAAATAAAATTAGTGTTTCGAATTCAAAACCCTAGAAACCATAAAAAGCATGTATATAATCATCAAGATTCAATTTTTATGTGTTTCGGTAATTAGTTACATCATATTAACGGCTCGTGATGCCACTGTTGGGATTTAATACTCATAAAAATTATATAAAATCAAATAACATCATCAAAGCATGCAACGGAAGTAAATAGGAATAATATATGTAGATTAATTAACCGAATAAGAAAATGCGTGCCTTTTAGCAATTCAAGAATCAAATGGTAATTAGAACAAGAACCAAAACCCAAAACCCTAACTTTAGGGTTTATACAATTCGACCCAACCAAGAAGTCGACCACCAAGATTCACAAGCACAAGCGTACTTGTTCTTCGTTCTTGTACACATGTAATATTAGCGATTTGATGTGAAAAGCTAGGTTATTGAATCACAAAAAAAACCAAACACTTAATCTTGAGTTAAGCAAATCGAAAACCCTTATGGTGAGGGGTGTACGATCGGCCACAAAAGAAAGAGGAGAGAAGAAGAGAAATTAGGTCTATTGGTGATCCAAGGTTTTGAGAATAATGAATACAAGGGTTTGTATTTATAGTTTCTCAAAACTTGGTGACCAAGAAATCTCACCTCCTTGGGTTTGATAGCCCACGACCGGCCATGCTCCCCCAAGGGGATTCTAGATCCTTCTTGTCAACTAATTTCATTCTTAGTCCTCGTAGTTTACATTTAACGACCGTTAGTCAAAACCCCGTTAAATATTAACTATCGTTATGTTTAATTTCGCGACTAATAATTAATAATAACATTTTATATATTAATTATTAACATCGACTCTCATACGTAATGTGTGCAATCCCGAAATCTCGAGTTCGAATCCGGACATACGTATATTTAAATATCCATAAAACCTTTCACTATATGCACTCAAATATATTATTTTAGTGCTTTATGCTACCCTACATCATAAAATAAGGCAAATCTTCATGATTTCATCGTGGACCTAAAGATGCTTGAAAGATAGGAACATAGTCGCAGTCTTTGCTTGATTCACAGTGAGCAATAAGTCATTTTGGATACAAAAATTACCAATATTCAATAAATGTGAATTCATTATAATGAAAAAGACAAATAACCATGAGTCCATGACTTTAGCAATAGTTAATAACTAGTATCATGAATTAACATAGGTCATATATATACAATAAATACAAATACTCAATAGTTTTGGATTCATTGAAACAAAACTGACAAATGACTAACAAAATGACTCCCAAATGAAATTTTGGTACTGATTTCCTACTTTCTTCATCAATGTGCAGTATTTGCTATTTAGGTGAAAAGTTAGGATTGTTCATCAATTCTTTTGGCACAAGCTTACTGATCAAGTCAAGTAAAGTGTTATTTAACAAACCTCCAACTATTTGGTCTAACAATAGTGATAAAGTTGTAGCATCAAGTGAGTAACCTCTTCCATTCATTTCCTGTAAAAGCATCTCTGCATCATCATAGTGATTGTTCTTTAGATATCATTGGAGAAGAACACGGTAAGTAACATTATTTGGCTGGCACCCACCTTCTTCCATTTTAAGAAACAATCATTTTGCATCACACAATAGACCTCCCCTACACAACCCACTAATCATCACATTACATGTTTGAATATTAGGATGCATACCTTTAGTAGTTAGATCAAAGAAAAGACCCTTTGCGATATCAAACTTCCCACATTTGCTAACTCCATCCATAAGGATAGTATATACAACTTCAGAATTTAGCTTGCTATCACCCATTAAATGAAACAATGATAATGCCTCTTCTATATGATGTTTGGTATAAAACCCTCTAGAATAAATCCATAAGTCAATTGATCCGGCATTTGACTTGTTACATGCATCTCATCAAAGAGTTTGTGATTAGTATTTGGATAAAGGATATTTTAAACAATTATTATTTCAATGAAATAAAATATTTGTTGTGTTTATTGTTCATTTTTAATATTGTGTCCTATATTTGCATGTTTAATCCGGGAATAATTTAGTTATTTTAAAATAGTCCACTGTCAATTAATGATATGGGAATATCATTGAATTAAGACAAATCTTAGTTTTGGTAGAATATACTTGAAAGTATGTTGATGCGTTGACATACAAAATTCACATGATATTCAATGAATTGAATATAGGGTTTATCCCAAATACGTGATTGTACTTTATGAATATTGTCATCAAGTAAATCATGACTAGTCATCCTCAGACTTGAGATACCAGAGAACTGTCACGGATGTAGTGCATTTATGAGAAGCAATTTAATGCTATACGTAACTGATAGTTATAAGGATTATTTTTAGAAGTGTTGTTAAGTTCATGGGTTTTGCTTGTAGTCAATAAAGAATTTGTTCCTTCAAATTCGTATTGGAGTTTAATACTGCTGGGCCCCTCGTAGGGTTGACAGGATATTTGCGTGGCCACGCCCAAGATCTCTTTGGAATACGTTTAGAAGATTTGGTAATCTTGATCAATCACAAACAACGAGAAACATAATAATTAAATAAAGGAATGACTTAGATCCATATCCTTTATTAATATGGTATTAGAAACAAAAGGATAAGTATGAATAGTCAAAGGTTTTTCCATGAGACCTTACTCGAGTTGTACTAGGGGCATTGACATGTTGCTAGACGCTAACCAATGTAATTACACTATTAAGATATGCCCAAGTGGGAGCTGTTAGTTTTATGGACGATAGTTAATATGTGTATGTCTAGAATCAACCTCGAGACCATGGGTTGCGCACTTTAGGTATGAAGAATTAAAGTTTAAATAATTAAATATAAAAAGTTATGTTTAATTATTAAAAACACAATAATGACTAACTGGCGTTAAAGTAATTAAATGAAATTGACTAATGACAGTTATAGAGGGACTATAGATGAAATTAGATGTCAAGAAGCTTCCGGAATCTCCATGGGATCATATGGTCGGCCGAGTAGGGATTAGGATTCCTAATCCTAAAAAAGCTTGAGCACTAAGTTTTCTATACTCTATGAACAAACCTAGGGTTAATTATTTTATAACTTTTGTACACACAAACTTAACCCTAAATTGTTTTCTCCTCTTTTGGTGATTGACCAATCGAAAAAATACCCATTAGGGTCAGTTTGTTTTTCCTAAACAAACGATTTGTGTTTTCATAAACTAGCATTTACTTTAATTTGGTATTAGTACGTGTGTACAAAGACGTGATACAAACACACTATTGTTTGTATCTTGGATTGAATTAAAATAAGGTAAGGGTCAATTCATTAATCCACGGTGTTAATACAAATAAGCCGTAAAAACGTTTATTTATATTTTACGATCTTCTAATGTTTTGTCGATAACAAATGTAAAATCATATTAACGAAACAAATAAAATACGTAAATGGTTTGAACTAATAGTTTCTAACATATTCACACTTTCACATAAAACAATAAAACAAGTATAAGTGTGTTAGGAATTAGAAATTCCAGGTATTAAAGAGTCGGTCACCTCAAGTATATGCAATCGTTAGAAAGCTCGTAGTCGTAGTTCTTTTAGGTTAAGTAGTATTTAGTTAAGTAACACCGTGGAGGACGGACGGGTCTTTACCCACTGTATGCCTGATCCACAGCCCGTTGTGTGGCGTTTTATTGTAAGACTATAAATACTCTCTACCTTCCAAGGTAGAGAGTTGGAGCTCATAATAAGATTTTTCTTTCTCTCACTAAAGTTCCCTAAACCTCTAATTTCTCTCTCTAAAAACTCTTGTACGCCTACTTTGTGTTATGGTTTGAGGTGTATGTGAAATCCAATATCTTACAATTGGTATCAAGAGCCATGGTTAGATCATCTCTTACATATCTTTGGATTTCTAGTGGCTTTTAGGTGGTTTTTGAGTTTGAAAAAGTTTAGTGGTTTTTGCATCATTTGGGTGATTTCTAGTGTTAAAGTTTGAATTTTGATAGTACTTTTGTGTTTAGAATCATCACAAGTGTTTAGGTTTTGATTTTGAAGGCTTGAATCATCGTGGTTGGGTTATTTTTGGATTGAAAAATGGTGTTTTTGTGATTTTCTAGCTAGCGACTTGAGCCACGGATAGTTTATCTTGGTAGCGATTTGCTTTGTTATTTGGTAGCGAGTTGTTGTTTAAGGTCTTAGCGAGTTGAGCTAGCGACTTGTCTACTGAGACAAGCCGACAAAAAGTACAAGTAGTGGATTCTCCACTACACGTAGCGACTTGGTGTAAGTTAGCGACTTGTACTTTATATTGTTAGCGACTTGGTGTTAGCGAGTTGGTACCTAACGAGTTGCTATTTAGCGACTTGACAAATTAGCGATTTGGTGCTTAGCGAATTGCTGTCAAAATTTTGCTAGCGACTTGGATTGTAGCGAGTTGTTATATAGCGACTTGGCACTTAGCGACTTGGTTTAAGGTTTCCTAGCGACTTGGGTGATATCCTTTGAATACGGTTTTCTCTTGATTTAGTAAAATCCCGTGAAAGAATCTATTTCCCGGTTTAATCATAGAGTTAAAAAATCCCGTTTAATCTGTCGTCATGTCTACCAACGTTCCTACAATCATCTCCACTGTTGCCGAGGATGTTCAAGCAGCTGGCTCAGATACTCGTCCACCCAGGCTTGATAGAACTGACTACGACTCTTGGGCTCAACGAATCAGATTGTACTGTCTTGGAAAGGAAAATGGAGTCAACATTCTCAAATCCATTGATGAAGGACCGTATCGGGTTGAGACTACTAGAGACTTAATTGATACAGCTGAAGATGGAACAATGATCTATGGAATTGACAGACCAAAGACATATGATGAGCTCGATGATAAGGAGAAAAAGAGATTCGATGCTGATATCAGGGCTTCTAACATCGTACTTCAAGGTCTTCCAAAAGATATCTACAAGCTGATCAATCACAACACCGAAGCAAAGGCAGTGTGGGATAATGTCAAGATGCTTCTCTCAGGTTCTGAATTAACTATGGAAGACAGAGAATCACAACTCTATGATGAATTTGAACACTTCAAAATGAAACCAGATGAGAGTGTTTATGAGTACTGTGTGAGATTCCACAAGCTTGTTAATGATATGAGGAACATCAGAATGACTATGCCAAACATTCAGCTGAACTCAAAGTTTGTGAACAACATGAATCCCGAATGGCACAAGTTTGTCACCTCTGTAAAGCTAACCAAAGGATTGAAGAACACAAACTATGAGCAACTCTATGCCTTCCTCCTTCAGAATGAGAGACATGCTATGTTTGAAAAAAGGATTCTTAATCAGTTCAAAACCAACCAGGGAGAGACAAGCTCTTCAAATGATTCAACTGCCTTCTACTCAAACATCGGAATCACAACGAAAGCCTCACAAGTCATACCCATGGGTAATGGTAATCACAAACTCATTCCTGATCCTATGTTCAAACAAGCTGATGCTGATGCACACGTGGGAAACTTCATTAATCAACTAGCTCTTCTGATTAGTCAAAACATGAACTCTCTTCCACACACCAACAACAATCTCAGAACTGCTTCCAATCCACATAATCAAGCCACTGTCAGAGATGGGAAGGTTATGGTGCAGCCAGTTCAAGAACGACAGTACGAACAAGCAAGAGGTGGAGCTGGTAGAGGTTATGCTGCAAATCAGAATAGAGGAAGGAATGGAAATCAGGGTCAAGCAAAGCCAATCAAATGTTACAATTGTGGAGGTGAGGGACACATTGCAAGGAACTGCACATCACCAAAACGCCCTCAGAATGACGAGTATTTCAGGGATAAGATGTTGCTTGTGCAAGCTCAGGATAATGGTGCAGCTTTGGATGAAGAGGAGTTGTTGTTCTTGGCTGAGGGAAATGCTAAGACATATGATGCAGATGTGGATGAGCAACCAATTCAGGAAATAGGACATAATCATCAGAATGCCTTTCAAGTAGCTGATTGTGATGCATACGACTCTGATGTTGATGAAGAACCCACTACACAAACCATCTTCATGGTTAGCATTTCTCCAATGGTCTCTCCTAAAGTATCTCCATCACCACAAGCTGGTCCATCCAAAGACAAAATCATTTCTGAGGTATTAAAATTATACGATGAAGTTGATGAGCAAAAGATACATAACGAAGTACAATCAACTGTGTTTATTGAATCAGATATTGAAAATATGGGTAATATCAATGTTGTCCCATATGATCAATATGTGATACAAAGTGAAAGTGAGATTGTACCAAGTGATGCATCTTTTGCAGTCAATAATGATTATGTTTTTGATGAATTCACTGCATGTGCCCCTGATGATTCTGTAATTTCTTAACTGAATGCCTATAAAGAACGTGTTGCTATTTATGAACAACGTGCAAAATTGAGTTGACCACCCGTGAGCAGGAAATGGATGACCAAATGCGTACAACTATTAGAAAAAGTAGGTTTAGAGAAGAAGTATTAAAACAAGAGTTAAACTCCTTACAAGAAAAGCTTTCTAAAACTGCTAAGCAAAAGCAAGAACTTCAAGAAAATGTTAAAATACTTAAGCAAGAATTCAGTGCTAAGGAATCAAAACTTTTGAATGATTTTTCTAATCTAAAAACCTTGAAAAACAAGCTTGAAAATAAGTTGTACGTACAAGGAAATACCATTCAGACTGCTCACTTAATCACTAAGCATAGAGTCTTAAGCGATAAGCATAGCATTCCCCTTGTACCTAGGACTATTGCCATGAAAAGCAAGACCTTAATCAGTCAATATGTTATTTTTCAACTATTTGTTGATTTTGAGAAAACTTGTAAGAAAAGGATCACACCCACTGGTATAACTGAAGGGGAAAGGGGTTTTGAGCAAACAAACGAATGTTATTTAACTGAAGTCATGCCTTTCTTTAAACACCCTAAAGATCCTTTTGAAAGTCTTAAAAAGGGAATGAACTTACCATTTAACGATAAGGATAAAGGAGTTGATGCAAATGATCTTATTACTGAATGTGTTGCTCAAGATGTGTTTTTTCACTGCTACAAAATTATTCTATTAATGCTTCCCAATTTCATGAATTATCTGTTGCCCTGAAAGTCTCCATGATCGGTCATGAAGGTTAAGAGGAAGAACATTAGTACCCCACACTAGAAATAAAAGAAGAATTACAAGAAGGAGAATTGGATTTCCTTGAACATGTTTAAGCCTCAGACGTTGTTAACACCCGAACAAGTGTTCTGGAAAAAGGATTTAGATAAGCAAAAAGCAGAGAATCTTGTTGTAACGAACCCTCCCTTTAGGAAAATGCCTTCAGCGACTGTGTATCCTCCAAATACACCAATGCATTTAGTACCTAGGACTATTGCCATGAAAAGCAAGACCTTAATCAGTCAATATGTTATTTTTCAACTATTTGTTGATTTTGAGAAAACTTGTAAGAAAAGGATCACACCCACTGATATAACTGAAGGGGAAAGGGGTTTTGAGCAAACAAAAGAATGTTATTTAACTGAAGTCATGCCTTTCTTTAAACAACTAAAAGATCATTTTGAAAGTCTTAAAAAGGGAATGAACTTACACATTAAAGAAATGGAAAAGGAGTTTGATGCAATGATTGTTGAGGTTAGTGACTATGAGCATGCACTAAAATATAATGAGATTGAGAGGAAGAACTTGCATACATTAAATGAGACTCTTATTACTGAATGTGTTGCTCAAGATGTGTTTTTCACTGCTACAAATTATTCTATTAATGCTTCCCAATTTCATGAATTATCTGTTGCCCTGAAAGTCTCCCATGATCGTGTCATTGAAAAGACTAATTCTAAACTAAATGAGAAAATTGAACTGGATGATCACGACAATTTGGTTAAACATTTTTCTAAACTAGAGGTTGAGCATTTTAATTTACAACTAAAATATCAACATCTTAAAGAAAATGTCAAAACTTCAAATATCAAGACATCCTCAGATGCTCCAGAGTTTGATGCAATTTTTCAAATTAACAAACGTGATGAACAGATTCAAGCTCATTGCAACACGATCAGAAAGTTGAAAGCCCAAATCTCTCAATTAAAGGGTCAAAATAACAATATGACAGGCTCCCAAATGCCTCCTCCTTTAGATTCTCAGAATTCTCAAACGTTTCATCTTCAAAACTTAGTAAATGCATTACAAAAGGAAAACGAAAGTTTTCTAGAAGAAAATGAAAAGATTAAACATCATTTCAATGAGTTATTTGAATCAATAAAGGTCACTCGTAACAAAAATAACGAACAAATAGCTTCATTGCAAAAGGAAATTGAGAATCTGAAGAGTCAGGTAAAAGGGAAAATGCCAATGACCAATGGGGAGAATGGTGTATCAAAGGTTCACTCTTGTAATAAATATGCTTTGTCTGTGAAATATGTCCCCTCTCATCTCAGGAATAACAAACTTGCTATTCAAACATATTTCTCATCCCTTAAGGATTGTCTAGAATGTCTCAGTGAGATTGTTGAAGAAGATAAGTTAGAGAAACCACTTGACAATGCAATTGGGCATGCATGCTTATATGCCAAACGATCTCAAGAAATTCTAGAATGCTTAATCACAATATGCCCTAAGTCCTTAGGTGAGAGAGTTAATCCTTTGATTCCGTGTTCTATGCCTAGTGCCAAGTATAATATCCATTCGATGCCCGATGTTTTGAATGTGAAACTTAGTGTGCCTTCAAGTAGTTCAGATTCCAGATCTGTTAAAGCTAAGAAATGAACTCTTGTGTGCCTTCTAGGAGTACAAATCCCAGCACTTCTAGTGTTAAGAAAGTGAACCTTAGTGTGCCTACAGGTAGTTCAGATCCCAGCACATCTAAACAGGAGAAGCAAAGAGTAGAAAAACCAACTAATGTTCCCATTCCCTCTACAGGAGTAATCAGTGACATTAAAGCAAGCAGGTCAAAGTCTCAAGACAATACAAGGAATGACAGGACCTCGCAAGCTAAGAATGTGCATTGGAAGAGAGTAGAAGACCAACCTAGGAACCTTAAGTTTGAGCCGAATAAAACGAATCGTGTTGATTCTAGTATTAGCCATAGGCGTACTGTAATTAATTCGAATTCTGATACTATTTGCAAACCTTGTAATGATGTCTGCTTGAATTATGTTTCTAATCATGAATGTGGTGTGAATGTCTTGTCTAATGCTGTCAAATCCCCAATTAACTCTGTTAATGCAAAATATCATGCTAAGAAGGCAAAAAGGCAAAGGCGAAAGAAAGTTAGAAAACAGTGGAAGCCCACAGGAAGAACATTTAGTAAGATAGGTTATCAATGGATACCTGTTGGCCATAAGGTTAATCATACAATGCCCACTAGAAAATGGATGCCTACTGGTAGAACTATTCCCTTAAGAAGTGAACATAATTTAAATAGGGCAAATACGGACACTAGTACTGCATTTATTCATAATAACTCCATTGATTCAATTTGTAATATGAATGCTTCTATTTCTGATGTGGGTGTTCCAACCATTGTTACTAACCAAATGGAACCCATTCTTGCATGGGGATCCCAATTATCCAGTTATCCATTCTTGTCTGTGTTCAACTGCAGATCGTTCAAATCGTTCTGTGGTACCTGGACTCAGGCTGTTCCAAGCATATGACTGGCAACCGGTCGCGGCTCATGAACTTCTTGAGCAAATTCATCGGGACAGTTAGATTCGGGAATGATCATTTCGGTGCAATTATGGGTTATGGAGATTATGTTGTTGGTAAAAGTGTTATCTCCAGAGTATATTATTTAGAAGGTCTTGGTCATAACCTGTTCTCTGTTGGTCAATTCTGCGATTCTGATCTAGAAGTAGCCTTCAGAAAACATACTTGTTTCGTTAGAGAACTTGATGGTAAGGAACTTTTGAGAGGTTCACGTGGTTCAAATCTATACACCATCTCTATCGAAGATATGATGAAGTCTTCTCCAATTTGCTTATTGTCAAAGGCTTCAAAAACAAAGTCATGGTTATGGCATCGTTGTCTCAATCACTTGAACTTCGGCACCATCAATGATCTCTCCAGAAAGGACTTATTTGTAGGTTTGCCTAGACTTAAGTATGAAAAGGATCATCTTTGTTCAGCATGCCAATTGGGAAAAAGCAAGAAGTATGCCCATAAACCCAAACCTACTAACTCTGTCACAAAAGCTCTTCATACAATTCACATGGGCTTATGTGGACCCATGAGAGTGCAGAATATATTTAGGAAGAAATATGTATTAGTTGTGGTTGATGATTTCTCTAGATTCACCTGGGTAAAGTTCTTAAAGACAAAGGATGAAACTCTAGATATCATCATCAAACTCATAAAACAGCTGCAGGTTCCTCTTAACAAAACGGTCAGAATCATCCGAACAGACAATGGAACTGAGTTTGTTAACAAACAACTTAGTGAGTTTTATGAAAGTATTGGAATCAGTCATAAAAGAAGTGTTCCTCGAACTCCTCAACAGAACGGTGTAGTTGAAAGACGAAATCGAACTCTTGTGGAAGCCGCAAGGACAATGCTGATTTACTCAAAAGTTCCAATGTTTCTCTGGGGTGAAGCCATCGCCACTGCATGCTACACCCAAATCGATCCTAGATTCACACTGCTCATGGAAAAACTCCATATGAACTTATCCACAACAAAAAACCTAATCTTTCATTCCTTCGTGTGTTTGGTGCATTGTGTTATCCAACTAATGAGGGCCAAGATTTAGGCAAACTTAGAGCTAAAGCAGACATTGGAGTATTTTTAGGTTATGCATCAAACAGAAAAGGATACCAAATGTACAACAAGAGAACCCGAAATATCAAGGAAACAATTCACGTCACGTTTGATGAGCTAACCGGTCAAATGGCTCCTGGACAATCAAGTTCAGGACCCGCACTTCAAAACAGTCCCATTGGTTCATCCCTTGTATCAAATTCTTCCCCAGCAATTCCATATGTACCTCCATCTGAAGATGATTTAAAGAAATTGTTTGATCCTATGTTTGATGAACTCTATGAGCCAAGTGTTATTGAACTGTCAATTCCCACAACAGAGGCTGCTCATATCCCTGAGAATGCAGTCAATCCTACAGTCTCAATATCGTTAAGTCAAGAAGCGCCTGCTGCTGATCACTCAGTCTCATCAACAAATCATCAATCTTCGAATGTACATCATGGAACTGTTTCTGGCACTAACGATGAAGTTAATCCCTTTGCTACTCCTGAAGATGCTCCATTTGAAAACATATTTGCTCCTGAATCTTCATCAGAACCATCTTCTCCAGGAGACATCGACTCTGCTACTTCAGTCCCTCAACAACTACTTCATGAACACCTCAGAAAATGGACTCACGATCATCCATTAGACAACATCATTGGAAATCCCTCTCGTCCAGTATCCACACGGAAACAACTTGCAACCGATGCCTTATGGTGCTTCTCTAACTCCGTACTCTCTAAGATCGAACCAAAAGATGTTAAAACCGCCATGAATGAAGATAGTTGGTTCAATGCCATGCAAGAAGAAATTCATGAGTTTGATCGACTTGATGTATGGGAGTTAGTACCTGCTCCAGATTGTGCTATGATTATTGCTCCAAAATGGATCTTCAAAGTGAAACTTGATGAGCATGGTGATGTGTTGAAGAACAAGGCTCGATTAGTTGCTAAAGGATACCGTCAAGAGGAGGGTATTGACTTTGAAGAATCTTTTGCTCCAGTTGCTCGAATCGAGGCAATCAGAATCTTTTTGGCTAATGCTGCTAGTAAGAACATGGTAGTCTATCAGATGGATGTAAAGACGACATTTCTGAACGGAGATGTAACACCCCGACCCGACAAGGGTAAAGATATCACAATACGGTTTCATATCAGAACTGTAAATACTATACGAAAGCGGAAGCCTTTACAAAACTTACAAAAGATAATATAAATAACGTAATATTCAAAATAAATCTAAGATCCCTATTTGCAAATCTTTCTCTTGTCTCTACTCTCAACCCAGATCAGCTATCCCATAAGCTCATCTTGAATGCTTAATACCTGCCGCAGGAAAAGAAAATGCGGCTGAGCTTACAAAGCCCAGTGAACAGATATAACGAAACAAAAGCTAAACAAAACCAATATACAAATAACGAAATCAAAATGAAATGATGATGAGGGATCTTTTAGGATTCTGCGAAAGCACAAATATACAGAAATCCAAACAACCACATAACAATTTAAACATCTCATAGCACATTAATGACACAAACTCAAACACATCAGAACAACCAAACACTTAACATATCAAGAATAAGCGATTTCTTGTAGGCCAAACGAAGAGTCTAATGAATAACGGAAACAGTTACCAGAAAATAAACATGGAATTCATACAAATCAATTAATCTACATTTAACACACTTAATTCAATATTGTAGCAGCGGAAATAGCAATCAAATCATGGCAGACCAAATCATAAACAGATAGATATCCTAACGTATAGGTAAAGTTCACAAAATTAACTGAACAAATTATACATACTAAACTTACAGAATACCCACTTTCACACTAGCACATTCATCTCACAGGTCAACGAATTCACATAACGATAAACTAACATAATATCAGATGACAGCATGCGAATCATGTTTCAACATAATAATCATATCCTAGCATAGCAGACGATAGTCTCATAAACATACTAAAGCATAACCACATATAATAGCATATAATAAGCTGAGCACATAATTATTAACACTTGAACATACCGAATCATAATCAGAATACTTAACATAGAAATAACAGATAAAGATCTAGTTAACTACCACGAGCCCAGAACATATCATATCAAAAACATCATAACTATATAGAAACAATTTCAGAAATAATTTGAAGTAGCTAGCTCCCAGAGTTTTGTGAAAACGCGTATTGCACACGACATCATTCACTAGACAAATCATATCGGATAACAGATCAGATCTAGGATGCATCCATACGCCCCACAAACATATATTGGTCATATAATATAACTTGAGCTCATACTAAATAACAGATAAGGGACGTGGCAGAACTTCACTCTACTGCCCTAGAGTCATGTCAGAGGTGCATCACTGACATGGACATGGAACCCCCATGACTAGTTATTATTTGGCTCGGGTGTCAAACTAACTTAGGTCAAACAAAATTTCAATTATGACACAGGTCTTAATCAAACACAAGGTTCAGCAAATAACATATCAGATAACTCATATCATAAGGTTCATATTCAAATATAACAAAGTTCAACAAATATGCATATCAAAGTCTTCCTAACATAAAGTTCAAATCAGATATCGCATGGTTCAATAAAACATAAGTTCAGATAAGCAACAGATCAAACAATCAGGAAAGGGTTCATAGCAATGGCATCGGAAACCCTAATAAGTAAAATAGGAAAGCTAACGAAAAGAACATCATAAGGAACCTTTACTGAAAAGGTCAGAATATCTGTACTTTAAAGCAAATGAGAGGAAAGCAAACGAATGTAGGAATACGAAGATGTAACGTCGCGTCTCCTTCAACGAATCTACACGGATTATGATTTATTTAATACTTATTAGCATCATTAATGTTATAACGGATTAATCTCATTAATACTTTTAGAGTTGTCAGAATATTCTCATTTTTAGTGACAAACGGAATTCCAACATTTTAGAGTATTAATCATTAATTAGCCAAACTTAGGAGTTGGAAATGACAATTAGTAAACTTAAGGGCTTAATATGATAATTATCTTATTTGAGGACTTACATCATTCAAAGTATAGGGTTTACAAATGTCAAGAACGGATTTTAGGACTCTCTTTCAAAATAGTTTACACAAGCCTTTATAACTTACATGATTAATGATAGGTGCAAAACCGTCAAGTTTTATCACTCAAGCCTGCCACTTGTGAATGGCTGACCGTAACAAACTTAAAACAGTTTAAGCACAAATGCAATGAAGATCAGGAGAGTATAGTGTCTCCCCAGGTCGTTAAATCCCAACGAGCTGTGCGAGAATAGCCAAACGTGTAGTGATCGAGAGATTTGAACGGGAAAAAGAGATTTGAATATGATTATAACTAAGGAAAAGCCCATAAACTACAGGGGCTTAAATGCAAATTAAATAAAATTAAAAAGATTAAAAATATTAAATAAACGCTATCACTATTTGTAAAATGATGTTTTTGTTTTTATGTTTTTATAAAACTTAATTTAAAAACTACGCGACGTACAAGAGAAAATGTGAAACTTACACAATATTAACCCTAAAAATATGAAAATGAAATTTTTACAATCCTAATGATAAAATAAAATTTTTAGAAAAAGAAAATTATTTTTATAACTATTTAATTAATTATTATTAATTAAAAACTATTTTTAACTATTAAATAAAAGCCTAAAATACAAGAAATTAGGAAATAAAGCTAGAAAAATAAAATTATGACTTGGAAAAATCTAAAATAACAAAATAGAATTTTCAAAACTATTTTTATATTTTTCTGATTATTTTTCTATTTTCTAGGAATTAAAAACTATTTAAAACTAATTAAATTATTAAAAATACAAATTTAACTAAGAAAAATCTAGAAAAATATTTTTTTGACTTTTTGTATTTATCTTAACTTAATAAAAATGAAAAATTAATGTTTTGAACCTTTTCTGAATTATTTGTATTTAATGCTATTTAAAAATGCTTAAAAACTGAATTAAATTAAGAAAAATAGCAAACAGGCTTGGAAAAATCTGAAAATTTTAAGAAAAGTCTAAAATATTATTTAGAATCTAGGAAAAATAGAAAAACTTGGGCTTGTGTGGAGGAATTTGAAACTGCTATGTCAAGTGCTTAGAAATAAGCACTTGAAATAAGCAAATGGTCACAAACAACCACCAAACTGTAACAGAAGCTTGAATAAGCTAAAAGAACTCTAAGGCAACTAAAAACAACAAGCTATACCCTCTGGATTGCAAGATACCAAGATTTGATGAAATTGAGTTTTGTGCAAAAACAGATTTGGGGTGCCAAGTTTGAGCTTAAGCTCAAGCTACCAAACTAGCTTAAAATGGAAAACAGAAGTGGGAACATGAAAAAGACCTGGCAAAGATCTTACAAACCAAAAACAAGGCCTAGAGGAGCTATGATAAGCTCTGTGCAAGGGCTGCACAAACTGCACAACACCTGTGCAGTTCAATGCCCTGTGCACAGGGCACATGAGCCTGTTTTGACAAGCTCATTTGGGGCTTCTAAAAAAATGCTAAAAATATATAAAAATGCTAATAAGAGATGAGACCAGCTGAAGTTAATACACCCACAATTTGACATCATTTGGCCCAAAATTGAGCTCATGAAAATTCATCCCATTTGGGCATAAACTGACTTTTGCAATTTGACTTTTGAAGCAATTATGCAAGTTTGACTTTAATGAGATTTGCAACCAATTCAAAGACTGAGATTGATTTATTATACTGAAATGAGCCTAATGCTAGTTATATCTATGTATTACAAGCACAAAATAAACTTTTGATTTTTCAAACTCACAACAGTAAAGCTATAAGGACAGATCAAATGTAATGTTGACTATTGTTGTTTGTAGATGCAAAATTAAGACTAAAATGAGTTTATTATGACTAAATAAAACTGAGTGGACAGAGTTTAAACATAAACCAAAGCTAAAGCTCAATTTACACATATGATCCAAACACTCTTTAGAAACTGTTTTGACAATTCAAACTAAGTTAACTACTAAAATGGCTTAAACAATCATTGAAATTTAATTTAGATAGTCTAATTACAACTACTGAATAGGTAAAAGATGCTCAAAGACAACAGATACAAATTCAAGCACAATCTGCAAACTTGAATAAAAAAAATGAAATTGAGAATGTCACTCACAAGGGTCCAGCTTGTTTGCAGGCTCAGACCACAACTATAACTACACTAATTGAAGCTATTCCAACCCAAAACCAATCACTGCATCACCCAAACACCATTTCCATACCTGTTTAACCCAATCTTCTTCTCAGTTTACTTTTATTGACCATGTGACTAATTTGCTTGAAAATGAATTGTGAGCTTATCAAAAGCTTTAAATAGCTCAAACAAGCTTATTGAAACTTAAGAATAAGCTGTTAAAGGCCTGGAAATAAGATTTTGAAAATGGATTTTGCAACAGTAAACCTGAAATTGTGAAACTGAAGTGAAACCTTAAATTAGTACTTGAAATGAGTTTACAATGATTAAGTGACTTATGTTTATTACATTGAAGCTTAAAATTACATCTTAAAACATTAACTTAGATAATTTTATGAAATACGACATACAAGAAAACTTAAAAACTAACTACTGCCTATCCTCTCCTTCTTCTTCCCTCTTTTATATCCAAATAAGCTCCACGTGTCTTCTTGATCAAATCCCACCACTTCTTTGAGCCAATGGATGAGTTTTAAGTATATTGGCCTTTCACTTGGTTTTGGCGGGAAAAGGGTAATTTGACCTCTGTGGACTTTTAGACTGCAACTAGGGGGGGGGTGGCTAGGTATGATGATGAGGAGGTGAGAGTGGAAGGGATAAGGCCTGGGTGATGGGAGAGTTGCAGAGGAACAGGGCAAGTGGAGGGGTTGAAGAAAACCATATGGGAGGGAAACCAGTATTTGACTGGTTTTGACCAAAGGTCCAAAATGGGAAAGGGTCAAGGGTCCAAATGGCTTGGCAGGGGATTAAAATGGGTAAAGGGGTCATTGGATTGGTTTATTAATGCAAGGACTTGTTTTGTAATTCTGAAATCTTGAAGGACCATTCCTGCCATTTTATCAAAGTTGTCACAAGGACCAAAACTGACAAGTTTCAATAGTACAAGGACTAGTTTTGACATTTTCAAATTTCCAGGGACCAAACTTGACATTTTTGAAAGTTCAGGGACCTTTTCTGCCATTTAACAAAAGATTTATTCAAGGACCATTTTTGACAAGTTAGAATAATTCAGGGACCTTGAATAACATTTTTCTTTATTTGGTTTTACCAGGGACTGTGTTTGACAACTTTTAAAACTTGGGGGACTAAAACTGCCAATTATGCAAACTTGATACGTTTTTTACCAGATTTTGATATTTTTGCATTTAAAACACATAAAACACTTATTTGTGATATTTTTATCATTTTGATGCATTTCTGAGTGTTTTCAGATGTTTTTGCAGTTTAAATGGTACAAAAATGATGAGTATTTAGACACTCATCAATTAACCAAAACTCACACGTAACATTGTTCGAATGCAACTTAATGAGACCATGCATATTCTAATTTAATTCATGATATGTGACTTCTTGCATAAAATCATAACTTACGCATATTTACGACACACTTAGTACTAGCTCATTATACCCTTAAACAACAGTTATTAATGACTCCAAAACTTACCCTCTCTCACATGAAATAACGAATTTACACACTTAGCTTTTAACCCTAATCAACTTCCTATTTAGGTTCTAAGATTTCCCATACTTTTAATATCATTTAATACGTATTTAATTCACATGTTACCTCTTTTAATGACTTCCACCTTGACCTAGAACGTATATGAAAAACAAACCGAAGTTATCTCAAAACTCATGCATGCCTCTACACAATCAACTCACACTTGTCGAACCGATAATTACTCAGAATTACATATTACACCTTTAACATCTTTAATTTCACGATCTAACCTTATATTATCAGATTTTACCATTTTAGCCCAAAGGTTTTAGAATTTACAAAACATACCCTTTTAATTTAATAACAATTCGAATGGCCCTCTAAATATCCAAAATTACACGTTTAACCCTCATACTTATTTTATACGTTTAGTACCTTTATTTTACTGTTTACAGAAATAACCTTTAGGTTTCATAATTTACAAAACCAACCCAAAACTTTTATTTAAAACCGATTTGATGCATAATTCAAGAACAAACCCTAAACCTAGGTTTAACCCATCATTAGTTCATCATTACTACTGCATTAATTACATTTAATTATAACAAGCAAACCCTAATTCTTATAAACCCTAATCGTCCCTTTTATTTTCTTTCCTTTTTCATATGCGATCGAACAAAACAAACCCTTAACAAATCACACAAGCTTCGAATTCATGAACATGTATTTTATTCAGGTCGTATAACATATAAGAGCTTCCAGAAAAATTCAGATCATGGCTCCAAAAATTATTATATGCTCGTTCTCTAGTTTATACGCTTTTAGGGTTTTAATTTAAAACAATTCCATACGACTTGTTAAATATGCATGAATAATTTTTACAGGTTCTATATGATTCTTAGGACTGAAAATAATATTGGAAACATACCCTTGATGAGAATCAAACGCTAGAACAAATGAAACCAAAACTCTATTCGGCGAAACCCTAATCGACCAAGAAAAATCACCACGATCGATCCAGCACCTTAGAACCTCGAACCAGATTTTTAACACCTTCTTTTCCTTCAAACTCGTCCAAGAAAAATAGCTGTAAGCCTTGAAAAACGAATGTCGAATTATTTAGGGTTTTAGAGTCGGTTTTAGTATAATCGGTTATTAGGGATTAGAATAAACCGTATAATGTGTTTATATATGATTTACAAATTTTCTTGTGGGCTTAATATTATAATGGACTTATAATAAATGGGATCTTAATTTATAAATTTGTATTGGGCCTTTATTAATTTTATTCCTTTATAAAACTTAATAAATACATTCGGCTATTTATAAAACACAAGACTGATTTTATAAAATTATAAACTATAAAAATAATTTTTACAAGGTCTTTAAAATTTATTTGGATCATATGTGATATTTCTTAATAATTTTCTGAATTTACATAGCTTATTTGGTATTCTTTAAATTAATTATTCATACTTTTTGATCATAGGGGTATTTTGGTCTTTTTGTGAATTTTAGAAATTCAGGTTTTATAGGAGATCTTAAAGAAGTCGTCTACGTCAGCCAACCTGAAGGATTTGTTGTCACACCCCCAAATTACGTGTTTTGCAGCGGAATGGAATACCTTGGGGAGGACTGTCATAGTATCAAAGTTACAGTTATATCAAACGACCTAAAGTGTCGTTTGGAAAATACATCATTTGATTTAGTAAAATAATCAGAGTTTACAAAGTGTAGGTCCCAAATGAAAATCAACTTGTGCGGAAATAAATTTGATACAATTCAAACGATGTTTTAAAATTCATAAAACCCAAGTGAGACGCGTCGTCACCGCGACTCTATGATGTGTCCATATGCATGCCATGAAGTGAATGCCTTAGATACCTGAGATAAAACATGCTAAAAAGTGTCAACACAAAGGTTGAGTGAGTTCATAGAGTTTGTGTTGAAATGTAAAGCCTTTCAAAATCGTTTATGCAACAAAGGCATTGTAAATCCACTCAGTTCCAAGTTCCGCCCATACAAAACTTGCAACTTGTGTGTTTACAACCCATTGCCAAAATGTGTATAGTTTATGTTCAAACAGAAATCGTCAAATGAATTCACAAAATAGTGCATAACTTAATGTATCAATAGTTACTTGACATAACACATATGAGTGTTGTTTCAAATAATTTCCAAGACCATTAGTTCATGATTCTACCAAGACCATTAGTTCAATGATTATACCAAGACCATTAGTTCCATGATTATACCAAGACCATTAGTTCAATGATTATACCAAGACATTTAGTTCAATGATTATACCAAGACATTTAGTTCAATGATTATACCAAGACATTTAGCTCAATGATAATACCAAGACATTTAGCTCAATGATAATACCAAGACATTTAGCTCAATGATAATACCAAGACATTTAGCTCAATGATTATACCAAGACATTTAGCTCCATGATTTATGATATAGAATATGACTAAACATTCAGTTCAGATAAACATATAGTTTGCAAATAATTATGATTGTCATAAAAATAGTTGAGCATGTATCTCCCCCAAAAGTAATTTAAAACAATTAAAAGAGTAGGGGCTATGACTCACCTGATGCAATGTTTATGATGATATAATGGCAAAAGTGGATACACTGAAATGAGGCGCAACCTCTAACCGTGACCTATTATGAATGATATGTTCTACAATAAGTTATGATGTAATGTTATGCATGCAATTCGTATGATATCTATACCACTTGTACATTTGAAAATAATGTTTAACGTCGAAATGTATGTTTATGACATCTCGTCATATTATAAAATACTTTACAAGTATTTACGTTGAAACAACCTCCTACGATAGTCGTTTAATGATTTATTATGAAATTATAACTTTTCGTCGTAAAATAATGTCATTTGACAACTTCATGAAAGTGACTAAGTACCCTTGAAAAGCTAGTCGTAAAATGGTGCACATCGAGTGTTAGGAAACAAACTCAACGGTTTTGGAAAGCTTGTATCATTATCTCAAAGTTTTAGCATTTAAGTTTTCATCCTAGAGGTCTCGATCATAGAGAAAAACATAGGTAAAGTATGGTACTTGTATACAAAATATTGTTTAAGGGTGGTTTTTCGGCAAAGTTTAGGTGACCGTATTTTACTCGTTACAACTCCGCTTGACGAACGGTTGGACATTTTGGAAAATAGGCTAGGCGAACTTACTTTTACTTGAAGACATCGTTTCATAAAAAGTACTCCATCAATGTTAAAAACAACCCTCAACATGGTCATTCGCGGCCGATATGTTTGTCTATTAGAAAATATATTAGTTATGCTTATATAAAATAGTTACGGCAACTTGTTTAAAATGTGAATAACTTAATCGTTATAAGTCCGTTTTCTACGTTTTATATATCCTTAGCTTCGTATTAAAGTATACTAATATATTTTTAATAAGTCGACACATTTAATAACGCTTAAGATTCATTTTTGACTCGTAAAAAGTTGATATAACATGCTGAATTTTCTGAAGATTATAGTTTTCGTCGTCAAACTTGAAAAATTCATATCTTCTTCATTATAACTCCGTTTTAACCCGTTCAAGCGACCACGTTTTCGTTTTAAAGTATATTTTCTAAATATCTAGGCCAAATTTTTTTATCTACTGTCGAAAATTCCAGATTTCAAAAATAAGGACAGACCCTTAAGTAAACTTGTCGAAATGAGTTTTTCTCGCGCCAAACCTATTCCAACCAATTCAAAACAACTCCGAAGCTATTCTAATCCTACCATACACCTTCTTAAGGTGTCATGGGTTCCTAGACATCACCAAAAGTGATATATTTCAAGGAATAATTATAGGATAACTTATATAAACTTATAGTGCTTAAAAACAATTTAAGTGGTATAAACATCCATATAAATAGCATGCTTTACTCAATCATGATAAAATGAACACAACATGAATATGAAAGATGATGATGAATATGAAATGCTTACTAGTTACTTGATGAGGTTTTATGAACAAAGGATTATTCCTAAACACCCAAGGTTTTTATTTCACAACCTTAATCAAGAGTGTGTCTAGATTGTGAATAACTTGATTAGAAAAAAATTTATGAACTCCTTCTTGGTCCCTTGGTGTGGCCGGTTATGCAAGAGGAGAGGAAGAGAGATATTTGATGTTTTACACTTTGGATGATAAAGTTGTATGTGTTGTAATTAAAGAATAAATGAATATAAGTATAATTGAGATAGATATTTTGCAAATTTGGAAGTGACTCATTCACTTGGTCGACATATATATGAAATAAAAGGGGTAATGCATTTAGTAATAATTAAGAGTAGTAATGTAGAGTTAATGTGTAGATAATTAAGGATAATTAATAACTTGTGTACATATTTAAGCTTTTAGGGTAGCGTTAGCTAAAAATAAATTTTAACAGATCAAAATAAAATATATTGAAGTCATAAAAATTATAAAGATACATTCCTTACCAAACTTGAGTGAATAAATATTTATCGAGTTGAATTTACGAAAACCGTCGTAATTATTTATACATTACAATTTATATACAAAATAAATTGAAAACATCGGATAAACTAATAATATAATTTTTATAGTCTTAAAAGGAGTATAAAAATATATTATGATAATTTTTGGAAGTGTCGGATCAATGTTTCAAAATAATGTTTACGCGATAGCGTTTATTTAATAAGAAAATAAACGTTTAATGTAAAATGCAAAACCCATGCATAAATTGATATGAAATGATGTAACTAATGATGTGTAGACTAAATCTAGTCTATATGAAATGTCCTGAAATCACGAGTTGTCACATTTGTGAATCAAGAGCATCCTACTCACGTTTATCGTTTGAAGAAGGCTCTTTACGGTTTAAAGCAAGCTCCAAGGGCATGGTATGATACGCTATCAAAGTTTCTTCTATCTACCAGATTTAGCAAAGGAGTAGTTGATCCAACATTGTTCACCAGGAAGTCAAGCAAACATTTAATTCATGTTCAAATTTATGTTGATGATATCATCTTTGCCTCGACTGACCCCAATGAATGTGACCGTTTTTCAAATGAAATGGGTTCAAAATTTCAAATGTCAATGATGGGACAAATGTCATTTTTCTTGGGATTACAAATTTCACAAAGTCCCGGAGGCATCTTCATAAATCAATCTAAATATGAAAATGAGATTTTAAAGAAATTTGGATTTGATTCAAGTGACCCTGTTGACACTCCCATGATTGAACGAACTAAACTAGATGAGGACCACTCAGGGATCATGGTAGACCAAAGTAAATATCGTAGTATGATTGGATCCCTGATGTACCTCACAGCTAGTAGACTAGACATCTTGTTCGCTGTTTGCATGTGTGCTAGATACCAGGCTAAGCCTACTAAAAATCACCTTGAAGCGGTTAAACGGGTCTTTCGGTATCTCTAAGGATCCATCAATATGGGACTTTGGTACCCGAAGGACACCGGTATGTCACTAACAGCCTATGCAGATACTGATCATGCAGGGTGTCAAGATACTCGTCGAAGTAAGTCTGGAGGTGCTCAGTTTTTGGGTGATAAGCTTGTGAGCTGGTCTTCAAAGAAGCAAATGAGTACTTCTATTTCCTTTATAAAGGCTGAATACATAGCCATGTCATCTTGTTGTGCTCAAATCCTATGGATGAGATCCCAATTATCTGACTATGGCTTTGAATTTAACAAAATCCATCTGTACTGTGATAATAAAAGTGCTATTGCTCTTTCATGCAATAATGTTCAACACTCAAGAGCGAAGCATATCGACATTCGACATCATTTTTGGGTAAAGGGGAGTAATCCTGCACCCTGGTAAATATATTAACCAAATAAATGTTTAAGTACAATGTATATGAGTGAAATCCCATATATCAGCCCGTTACATAGGCATAGAGCTTACATAACAAGATACTTCCAATTATCTAAACAAGAAACAAAACACTACTCAAATGATAACATATGACACAACGAAATAAGATTATTTCCTAGGACCTTGAAACGTTGTGCCATACATGGCATTAAAGGCATCCAAATTCCCAGGAAGATCACGAACATGTTTCGCATAGTCATCGAAGTCATATTCATCATACGAACAAGTGGAAAAAGGTGTGGTGGAACTCTATTTTGTGAGGTCTGAATACCAGTTAGCAGACATCTTCACCAAAGCTCTTCCAAGAGAACGTTTTGAGTTTATTCTTCCACGACTTGGCTTGAAAAGCCTTCAACCAGAAACACTCAAACGTCTTCAGGAGGAAGACGAGGAGTAAAAGGTTTCCTTCATCTATCTCTTGTAAATATCTATTCGAAAAATAAAATACAAAATTATAAAACCTTCAAAAATCAAATAGAAAAATATAAAACTTTCAAAATCCATAAAAATTTGAAAATTTCGAAAAACTCTCAAAAAATATTGTCTTTTTGTCATGTTTTTCTCGATTCGATAATATCTACGGTCTTTGTGTTGTCATTCAAAGAATGACACGGGACTTTAGATATTGTTCGAATTTTTATTTATTTAAAAAAAATCAAAAAATCAAAAAATATTTTTGGGAGAAAGAGAATAAATGGTTTATTGTCAGTTCAGGCAGTAACCCGCTTTTCAAAGAAAGAACAGAGCCATACTTTTTCATGTTTTCAAAATTCCATGCTCTGATTCTATTAACATTCATCTGCTGAAAACTAACTGCTCTGAAAAATAACTCGGACTCTATTTTTGATAATCATCTAGACTTATTTGTCAAAATATCTATCTCTCAATCAACAACCTATGTCATTGATTGAGGGGGAGAATGATTTCAATTAAATTAAAAAGTTATTTGTCATTCAATTGTTTTCAAAAGATATTCATGCATGTTTAATCAATGGAGTTTAAAATCTTAAAATCCGATCCTTATCAGTTAAAACGCTTTCATAATCAAGTCACAATTCTCCTTAAAAGCTTTCAAAATCGATTTAAATCTACAAGAGATCACAAATCTCAAAGGATTTGATAATTGTGATCGGGGGAGAATTTGTGATTTAAATTGGATTTAAACTGATAATTCGGTAAATGGTTTTATAAGAATGTACAAGCTCTCCTTCCCACATGTGCCAAACGATTTCAAATTTTCCATGCACATGTTGAGGGGGAGCATCTATCTTAAACCACAATGATTTGAAACATGATCATTTATCTCTATGTGCAGGTTCCCTCTAGTATGTGCAAAACTCTTTTCAAACCTCGAGGCACATATTGAGGGGGAGCAAAATTATGAAAACCTCATCCTTCCCCAAAATGCTTTATCTACTTGATTTGATCAGGGAAGTGAGGTTGATATCTTTTAGAAAATGGTAATCAAAGAAGTTAATTCTTCCTCTTTCCTCCGTGTGCAAAACGATTTCAAACATTTGATGCACATGTTGAGGGGGAGCACTTGTTCTAAAAATATCAAAAACAATTCAGGTACAAAATGCTTTGATAATATCACAAGTATCTGGATTGATTTTCAAATGTTTTTTAATTGGTTCAAATGGCAGATGAACAATACCAGATAGACCGACCTAATTTACTTTATGTACGGTGATATAAGGATGATAAGGTTAGGTATTTGTTCCCATGATCCGCCAGAACCGGAGGGATCTACCCAGGGACTATCCACTAGTTAGTGTAGTGTTCTTAGGTATGATGATAAAAGGAGAAAAATGAGATATGGGAAGAGTGCGGACTGAGACTGAGCTAGTACTAGAATAAACCCAACAAGGTTCTAGCTATGAAGTCTCGGTAAGCACTGAAGGGGTTGAAGAATGAAAAAGAATTGAATGAGAAAAGGGTAAAAAGAAATAGCCCTCCATTTATTCAACCATACGGCAGAAATCGGGTACAATTCATATGATACTGATGGTAACATTGGTATTGAAGACAAGACGTCATGGACCTAGTGACGCTCTACACTACAACTTCCTAAACCACTCAAGTTCCTCTTATAAGGGCTTGTTTCGTTCTCACGGGGAACCTACATAATCTATCGACTTTCTCTTAGAGATTGTTGATATTGAAGAAGGAGACCCTCTCCCTAGTCTCCGGCACAAGAACCAAATATGCACATATTGAGTCTAGAGCCATGAGATCATCAATAAATCTCATTAGGACACTTTCAATGAAGACTCTCTGTTTCACACAATGTGGAAAGAGAGATTATATCTTGAGTCCTACGCATTATCCTTGTGGTATTGCCAGAACATCTGAGTGATATGCAAACATATTTACAATGAAGATGGAAAGCCTTCTGGAGCTAACGTCAAACAAGCTCCTGGTGGGTGGCATGTGAGATCTAATCAATAGATCAACCATGTGACAACTGAACAGAAACAATGGAGAGATTCAATCTTTTGAATCAATCCTGGTTCAGGTTATGGATTGACGGATACCTTTGAAAAACCGGTCGTTGTGCTTAAAAACTCTTTTCTTTAGCAAATCGACCGTGTACGGATATTTCAAATCAAAAGGTGTTTTATGATTGATAATTGATGTTCATTAAAACCTTCATTGTATTGTAAAAACAATTTCTATTGAGCAATACACGATTGTTTTTCAAATATCTTTTCATAAATCAGTGAATTTCTATTCGCTGGTTTACTCACTCCGTGTTGTCTTCTTTGAGACGTTCCGGTTTGAGAACAGCTAGAGCAGCTGCGAAACCCTGTCAAGGAAATTCTTCAGAATTATACCTGATCACAGGCAGTACTTGTACTGATCAACGGGGAACCGTGGGCCGTGTACCTCAATTCAACGAAAGTGATCAAAGACACTTTCGCGCGATTTATTGCTAACTGTTGTATGCAGGTACGTCCTACATTTGCAGCTGATCAGAATGAAGCGGTCAATCCATAGCCGCATGCACACATTACATTCATCTCTAAAGAAATCATGATTAGTGCATCAATGACTCTGATATTTTCACTCCATGCTTCTGCTACGCTGCTGCCAATATCATGAATCAACGAAAGCTTCCGCTACTCTGATGAGAAGATATCATGATCCAGAATGTAAGCATGTCGGTCCGAAAGTCACAACATCACATAATACCAACACCACAATGGATGTCTCAGAGATTTTTGTTAGCTGATGATCTCAAAAGCTGGCTCAAAATTATTATCACGTGGATCAGTAAAAGACCTTCACTTGGATTAACCTAACATGCAATGAGAATAATCAATAACTACGAGCTTCGGAGCAAAGTACTACATCAAGAATGCAAGAACAATTGTTTAATGTAATATCTGTTTGTATTCAATGTAATTTTAGTATATGTTTGAGGTGACCTCCCTTAGGGGGAGATTGTTAGGAATTAGAAATTCCAGGTATTAAAGAGTCGGTCACCTCAAGTATATGTAATCGTTAGAAAGCTCGTAGTCGTAGTTCTTTTAGGTTAAGTAGTATTTAGTTAAGTAACACCGTGGAGGACGGACGGGTCTTTACCCACTGTATGCCTGATCCACAGCCCGTTGTGTGGCGTTTTATTGTAAGACTATAAATACTCTCTACCTTCCAAGGTAGAGAGTTGGAGCTCATAATAAGATTTTTCTTTCTCTCACTAAAGTTCCCTAAACCTCTAATTTCTCTCTCTAAAAACTCTTGTACGCCTACTTTATGTTATGGTTTGAGGTGTATGTGAAATCCAATATCTTACAAAGTGGTTTTATGATTTAGATATATATGTACAACAACTAGTGTTTACATATTGGGTTAGCATATACTTAAACTAAGTATACTAAAATGGGTAAAAACATGTATATACTAAAATGGGTAAAAACAAGTATATACTAAGGTAAAAACTAGCAAATGGTATTGACCCATAACCCATGGTTTTATATATACCACTTAACCAAGTTCAATGTATTCTTAAGGTACATTGTATCTAGAAAGAAAACCATGGATCAACCCATAACCCATGACCCATAACCAAAAATACCCATGGGTAAAGAGGAGCGTTCCACGGATCCCTAGCTTTGTGCTAGCCGGATCCCAACTGGAAGGGATCCGTGGGATCCGAGGAATAGTAGGATTTTTCCTCTATAAATAGTGAGCCATTTCTTCATTGTTTCTCACCCCCTTTCTAACATACTTTCTCCCCTGAGTTAAATCTCACTAACCTTAGATCCAAGAGATCTATGTTTGTAGTTTTGTTTTTGTGTGATCTTATAGGTTCCTCTTAAAGGCAAGATCACCACCTTTGAAGTCAAGCAAGCCGATAACGTCTAAAATGAACATGTTTTTAGTAGCGTTATTGTCAGTTTTGTGCATGATATTCGGCTATATTTACTCATAACTGTTGCAAAAGTGCAAAGATGCGTATTGTGTATGTATATGTAGCTAGGTATCGCGAATAATGAAGAAATGAAGTTTTTATGCACATTTGGAAGATTCTCAAGGAAGGAAGTTGAGATTGGAAGCTTGTGGACTCAATGATATGGAAGCGTAGTGATTTCGAAGCATCTATAGCAAGGAAAGATCAAGTTTGGCTTTGGAAATCATCAACGTAAGCAAAGAATGTAGCGCAAAGGAAAAAGTCAGCAAAAAGTCAAAATAAGCAAAACCCAGCCGATCGGTCGCAACCCGCAACCGGATCCGGCTGGGCAATTGGTCAAAGCTATTACCGATTCGGTCGGCATAGAAACCGATCCGGTTTCTGGCACTGCAGTTACACAAATTCGCATTTATTGTTGCCTTAACTCCCCATAATCATTGGAGTCCGATCATTTCTTGATATTAACTTGGAGAGAACGTTTTTTGGGCAGTTAAGCAAGAGCTTTGGCTATTTAAAGGACCTAGTACTTGTATACTAAGTGTGACACAACCAAAAGAGTATTAGTTTACACCAAAACTAATACTAACCATATTATTTCAACCCAAAAGCTTAGTAGTTACTGGAAAACGTCCAGAAGCAAGGAAGGAACCATTCTTGTCCATTGTTTCGGTAGTTTGAAGTTGTGCGGTGATCCTAGGTGATTGGAGGCGCGTGGTTGCTACAATCCACGATTTCTAATTCTTGTAATCACAAAAGTTTAGGTATTCTATGAACTTTGTTATGGAAATCTATTCTCTTGAATTGTTTGAATTACTTTGTTATGACTTGTGTTTAGATATGATTGTTTTCATGGAGTAGTTTGTGATATACTTGTGTGTTGGAATGTGATTAATCATAATAGTGTTCTCAAAATGTGATGCATGTATATATGATCTTGTTTAAATGAGTTTGTTGGAGAAATACTAGTCTTGGATTGATTTGTCAATAAAACATGTTTTAAGAAAAAGGACCGAAAGGATTTCTCTTGTGTTTTATTCCAAAAAGTGAAGTGACAAACTAGTTGGGGATATGGTGATTGACAACCACCATGTTTTGCTTATTAAAACAAGACTAGGAACATTTTCATCACGAAGGGTCGAAAGATTCGTAAGAACAAATTTAATGAGAACATGTTGCAAACAAATGGAACTTTTATAGGATAATCATTGGGATAAGGACCGAAAGGATTACCTAAATGTTTTTGTTCTTAGAATGATTTTTACAAACAAATACCATGGTTGGGGAATCATTTGCTTATGATTTGTGCATCATACTAAGAGTATACACCAAACCTTTATGAACACTATCTATGGTTGATTATGAGACTACACACAAGTATATATTTATTCTTGATTCGTATTTTCACTAGAACACTTATTTGAGGAAGCCTTGACAAGCTTTCTTGTTAGAAACTTTTTAATCAAATTTATTTCAAACAAAAAAATCCCTTGGGACGATCTCGACTTACCAAAACTTTGCTATTGCGGGCGAGTATACTTGCTCGTATGTGTTAATAGGTTATACGGTTAATTCGTGATTATAAATTTTTAAAACTTGCACCAACCGGAGCACATCAAGTTTTTGGCGCCGCTGCCGGGGATTTTTCTTTAATTTTCTTTGAAATTAGTAGTTTTGAAAAAAAAAAAAAAGTTTTTGTTACAAACTAACCGATTCGGTTGGTTTGCCAACCGAATCCGGTTAGACATTCTGTGATTTTTTTTTTGGTCCGAATTTAGTTTTCTATCTTCTTAGTTTATTGTGTTTTGATTTCTAGAATAATTTTGTGGTTTAATCATTTCTTAGATTTATTGTTTTTATTTATTTTATTTTCTTTACATTTGTCATTTATTAGTTAATCTAGTTTAATTAATTTTAATATTAATAGTTGATGGTAATGGTTAGGTAGTAATTTTATTTTCAGTTATAGTTTATTTAATGGTAGAATTTATTGGTAGTTTATTTAGTTTTAGTTTTAGTTTTAATTTTGGTTTTAATTAGATTTAATATGTTATTTAATTATTAGTTTATGAAGAGTTTTATTTAATTAACTGGAGTTAGTACACCTTAATGACACGTAATTTGCATTAATATATTTTTCTAAAAAAAAAAAAAAAAATTTCGATCAAACCGATCGGTCGCAACCCGCAACCTGATCCGGTTCGTATTTCTGTCTTAAAATTTTTAACCAACCGATTCGGTTGGTGATCCAACCGAATCCGGTTGGAGTTTCTGAGTTGATTTTTATCATTTTTAGGTTTTGAGTTTTTATTTGAGTTTTTTATTTTGTTAGATGTCTTAGTTGTTTTATTATATGTTTTTATAGTTTGTTCTTGTTTTACTAACTTTAACGCTAATCATTCGAGATTTGTTTTGTTTTGCTTTGTTAAGTTGTCTAGTAACATGGATAGTTTGAGCGGAATCTCGGAATACCTTCGTACTTTGGATGAAATGTTCAATGATACCGGAAGTTCATTAGAAAAGATTGGAGGAATTTTGGAGGAAAGCAAGAAGGAATTGGGAATTGACACGGGTGATATGGAAGAAGTATGTGAAAACAAGGTTCAACTACCCAAAAACAAAAGAGTCGTAGTGTTTACACAAGCACCGTCAACGGTGTATGATTCACCGCTGATGAGATTTGGAACGCCTTGTAGCGTGGAAGGAGTACGTGCTTGGGATGCACAGCTTAATATGGCTTATGGAGAGAATTATATCTTGGAAGAGGTTCTTGACGAAATCGGTCATGTGCGTATGGACTATGAAGCATATGGAAGAAAGATGGTCAAAAATCTGAAGGTCAATATTCATGGACATATCTTTGAAACTGATTTTGTTGTTTTAGAAGAAGGAAATGCGGATGAACCTAATGTGTGTTTTGGTCGAGATTTTCTTGTCACGACCAAGTGTCAAGTAGATTTTGGTATGGGAGAAATGCGGATTAATATAACCGAGTTGGAAGAAGGAAAAGGAGTCAATGAGATGCTAGTGGAAGTTTGTGCAAACATGAAAGAGAAAAATGTGGAAGTGGTTAAAATGGGAAAAGCAAACCGAAAGAAACCATCATCAAATAAACTAACCCCAACAACAACCTCCACCACAAAAAATGATTACACACCATCGTCACCTACTACTACTATCAAACCTTTAACAGACAACCAAAAAGAAGCTATCTTAGAAAATTTAGAACAAAAATTTCTAGAGCTCAATGAAAAGAAACCGGTTATAGAAGTTCTCCAAGATTATGTGCTTTACCGAAAGAAGTTGGATGCATTGATGCTAGCGAGGGCTAGGTTGGAAGATAAGAATCTCACGGATGAGGATCGAGATCGAATTTTGTTTAAAGGCATGCCAAGGAAAGAAAAGGATCCGGGTAATTTTGTGTTGCCGATCAAAGTAAATGGAACTACACCAGTTTATGCTTTAGCTGATACGGGGTCGAGTGTTAACGTGATGCCGTATCCGTTGTTCAAAACTTTGGGACTAAGTAATCCGCAACCTAATCATTCTAAGCTCACTATGGCGGATAACACTCAAGCAAAGGCAATGGGAGAAGTTAAGAATGTAAGAGTGCAAATTGGCTATCAACCGTATTTGGCAGATTTTATTGTCTTGGATATTCCGGTGGACAAGAGTTTACCGCTATTGTTGGGGAGACCATTCTTACGAACTTGTGGAGCAATTATAGACATGGGAAGAAGCACCATGACTATTGACGATGGGATTTCGAGGCAAACATACTACCCAAAACCAAGAGGACCAATTTTAGAATGTATGGAAGATTTGGAATGGATGGATGCAAATGATGATTTAACTTGTTTTGAAGTGGGACGTGATGTCCACGGTAATCCAATGTACGGACCTTTAACTCCACCTTATTTCGATATAGAGGACGAAATGGAACGTGCATTCGCGATAGAAGCTTTCTATAACCCATTCAAAAACATATTAGTTTACAAGAAGTTGACCGACTTTTTAGGATCTTTACCGGTGCAACTTAAGAATTTGGAGTGGAAACCCGAAGGGTCGGGGACTTACAAGAGACAAACCGGAGATGGAGCATGGCATGTTAAGTTTGATATATTATGCCCGGACGGACGAAGATTTATGAGAAAATTCAAAACTTTTGAAACGTTCCGTGAGTTGACTGGAAAATTTCAAAGCGAGGATATTCTTAGACAAGAGTATTTTGAGGAATTTTGAGGAAAAAGCAAAGACAATAATAACAAGCAATCATTTGCTTGAATTTCATGAACTATTTTCTTTTGATTTGATGCATTAGGATTTTTGTTTCTTATTTATTTTTCATATTTTATGATTGAGGTAATTTGGTTTAATGCATTATGACTATGAGTTTTGAGTTGAGTTTGGATTAGTTCACTTATATGATGAGTTGAGTTTTTTTTTTAGATTGGATGATTGTTCAAAATTTCATTTGGTGAATGAATGTTGTGTGAATCTTTAGCAGGAATTTTTGAGTAAAAAATGTTGCTTGGAGGGTAAATGCCTAAGTAACATGTTAAACATATGAAAAAGAAAAATTTGGCAAAAAGCATACCGAAACGGTTGTGTCCTTGACTGAACCGGTTGCACCAAAGTATAAAAATTTCATTTTTCCAAAAAACACACACACACACACTAATTTTCCAGGTGGTTTTGCAAAAATTCATCCAAGAGAGCAGATTGAAAGTTGTTTAAGTTGTAGGATAACATCATGGCACCCAAGCAAGTAAGCATCTACATTCAATTAACTCAATTAAGGTTTTATTAGAACGTTTGATTCGAATTGAATATTAGGTCACCAATTTGGGGGTTTTTGTTATAATTCGAATTAAGTGGTAATATTTTAGGATTGAGTGGGTAATTGATATAGGAGTGCATTACAACAAGAGTTTGATTGATTGATTCACCATGGAATGGATGTTAGATGATAAGATTTTTCGGAATTAGTTGGGTTGTGCTTATGAAATGAGATAAGTTGCAATTGGTGATTCATTATGATGGATGATATGTTTTTAAGAGTGATGGATGCTACATTATTAGAACTAATGATTTTAAAATATAGGATGAGTTCTAAGATGTTAGATGATTGATGATTTGGAAGCAAGAGTAGAGTAATTCTAGGATGTGGGAATCATTGAGGATGATAGAATGCGATCTATGAGTGGTTTGAGCGTTAGGAATTCGAGATTATGAGGATTTGAAGGCGAATGCCTTATGCAGTCTGCACAACCGATTCGGTTGCGCATTGCAACCGAACGGTTGGTGTCTGACATTTTGGAAACCGATTCGGTTGGTGATCCAACCGAATCCGGTTGTGGTTTCTGTGTGGATTTTTTGTGAAATTTTGAAATGTATCTTAGAGGGTTCTCTAACCTTCTTGTTTGTTCTAACACTCTTATATGGTCTTATTTTTGTGATTTCTACAGAGAATTATTGTAGGGAGCTCGAGTGGGGAGGAAATTCCAATTAACCCATTGTTAGGAATTAGAAATTCCCGGTATTAAAGAGTCGGTCACCTCAAGTATATGTAATCGTTAGAAAGCTCGTAGTCGTAGTTCTTTTAAGTTAAGTAGTATTTTAGTTAAGTAACATCGTGGAGGACGGACGGGTCTTTACCCACTGTATGCCTGATCCACAGCCCAAAGTGTGGCGAGTTATGTAAGACTATAAATACTCTCTACCTTCCAAGGTAGAGAGTTGGAGCTCATAATAATATCTTTCACTTTCTCTCACTAAGTTCCCTAAACCTCTAACTTTCTCTCTCTAGAATTCCATCTTATACTCCACCTTGTGTTATGGTTTGATGTGTGTGTGAAAAGTTATATCTTACAATTGGTATCAAGAGCCATGGTTAGATCATATCTTGGACATCTTTGGATTTATAGTGGTTTTTAGGTGGTTTTTGAGTTTGAAAAAGTTTAGTGGTTTTTGCATCACTTGGTTGATTTCTTGTGTTAAAGTTTGAATTTTGTTGGTACTTTTGTGTTTAGAATCATCATAAGTGTTTAGGTTTTCATTTGGGAAGCTTGAATCATCTTGGTTGGGTTGTTTTTGGATTGAAAAGTGATGTTTATTTGGTTTTTCATGGTAGCGAGTTAGTTCACGGATAACATTTCTTCATAGCGACTTGCTTCTTTATTTTGTAGCGACTTACAGTGTTAAAAGCTAGCGAGTTAGAGCTAGCGAGTTAAAGGACAAGTAGTGGACTCTCCACTACGGGTAGCGACTTGTGGTAGCGACTTAGTCAGTAGCGAGTTGCTCTTTAGCGACTTGTGTCTCTAGCGACTTGTGTAGCGAATTGCTGCCAAAATTTGGTTAGCGACTTGGTCTGTAGCGAGTTACTACTTAGCGACCTGTTTTTCTGTTAGCGACTTGGGATTCTAGCGACTTGGGTGTCTAGCGAATTAATTGGTAGCGACTTAGTGAATTTGTTTCTAGCGACTTAGAGCTTTATCATCTAGCGACTTGAGTGATTGTTTACGGTTTTCTCTTGATTTAGTAAAATCCCGTGAAAGAATCTATTTCCCGGTTTAATCATTGAGTTATAAAATCCCGTATAATCTGATAACATGTCCACCAACGCCCTACTGTCATCTCCACTGTTGCCGAAGATGTACAAGCAGCTGGATCAGATACTCGTCCACCCATGCTTGACAGAACTGACTACGATTCTTGGGCTCAACGAATCAGATTGTATTGCCTTGGAAAGGAAAATGGTGTCAATATTCTCAAATCCATTGATGAAGGACCATATCGAGTTGAAACGACTAGAGACATACTTGATACTAATGAAGATGGTACTCCTATTTACGGAATGGACAGACCTAAGATGTATGATGAGCTTGATGATAAGGAGAAAAAGAGATTTGATGCAGATATCAGGGCTTCAAACATTGTTCTACAAGGTCTTCCTAAAGATATCTACAAGCTGAT
>BPTQ01000001.1:101584765-101596528 GCA_019973895.1 Chrysanthemum seticuspe | reverse complement strand
AAAACATTGCTCTACAGAAGATCATTTTAGCTCTAGTGGCTCGTATAAAAAGTTTTGTTGGTTGACAAATATATCGCCTCAACATTATTTAATAAATACCAGCAGATTTGAACCGGCTTTGAGTGAAAAATGTGTTGTTAATCTGTTTTAGTGGTAGAAATTGGGAATAATAGAAATACAAGCTCTGGAAATACAGCTTTTGAGGACTTGACTTTGAAGATCTAAAACTATGTTTGAAAGGTTTTGGCAGCTCAAGCAAAGGATTGCTAGCTGCATGTGGTAAAATGCTGATCAAAAAGCTTCGGTAAAAAACAGTTAAAGTACTTTAAAGGCTGCTGTAACAAAATGCTGCTTTTCACTTTTAAAGTGATATTTAGTTTTGAAAAATATGCTCGGTGATCTCGATTTTACTAGAAGACATCTCGTTACAAAAAGTTCCACATCATAGTTAAAAACAGCCTCAAACATGGTCGTTTTAGTTACCGTAATACTTATCTCGTAAAATAATATAGTTTTTCTGAAAATAATAGTTACGGCAATTTTATGAAAACGTGCATATCTTAGTCGTTTCAAATCCGTTTTCTACGTTTAATACGTCCTTAGCTTCGTATCAAAGTATAATAATATATTTTTGATAAGTCGAAATAATTTGTGAAGCTTAAGGCTCGTTTTTGACTCGAATAAAGTAAAAATAGCTTGCTGAAATTTCTGAAAAATATATATTTCGTCGTCAAACTTTAAAAATTCATAACTTCTTCGTTATAACTCCGTTTTAATCCGTTCAAGCGGCCACGGATTCGTTTTAAAGTATATTTTCTAAATATCAAGGCCAAAAATTCGTGCCTACTGTCGGATTTTCCAGAAAAACAAAATAAGGACAGACCACTTTATATACTTGTCGAAAATAGTTTTTCTCGTACTAACCTATTCCAATCCCTTCAAATCAACTCCAAAGCTAATCTAATCCTACCATACACCTTCTTAGGGTGTCATGGGTTCCTAGACATCATCAAGACCAAAGTATACCAAGGGAATAATTATAGGATGACTATATATATATAACTCTAAAAATCATGTAAAAATGGTATAAATCAACATAAGTCTTGCATGTTTGCTCCAAAAATGAAGAGATACTTATGAAATAAAAAGGAAAGATAAAAAAAAATATAGATGATATGCTTACAAGTTAATATGATGAGGTGCAAAAAACAATGTTAGCCTAAACACTCTAGGTTTTTATTTCAAAACCTTATAAAGAGTGTGATCTAGATTGTATAACACTGGAGCTTGCAAAATTTTTGATGATTTCCTTGCTAACTCTTGATGTGGCCGGTTCTTGGGATGAAGAACAAAGAGAGAACAATTTTTTTTTACTTGCCTTGTGATAATGAGAATGAATGAGTGAATGAATAAATGAGGTGAAGTGAATATGTAAACAATCAAAGAAAAATTTTCACCTAAACCAATTAATGCATACATCCCCCCCTAGAACCGGTTTTGGGGGGATATTGTTCCTCAAAGATATATTTTTTTTTATTATGTATATATATATAAATGTGTATGAAAATGAAAGTAAGTAAAGGATAACTTGTAACTTTGTATATACATTAGTGTATTTTAGGAAATTTTAAGTGAAAGAAATTTTTAATAGATCAAAGTAGAGTATAATGATATCATAAAAATTGTAAAAATACATTCCTTGTGAAATTTGAGTGATAAAATAATTATCGTATAGTTTTTAAGAAAAACGTCGTAATAATATAACTTTAACGATTTATATACAAAATAAATTTAAAAACACTAGGTAAACTAAAAATATAGTTTTTATAACTAAATGTAAGTATAAAAATATGTCGGGATCATTTTTGAAAGTAACGGATTAAATATTCAAAATAATAACTCACGCGATAACGTTTATTTAATATAAAAATTACGCGGTTAATATGAAATGCAATGTCATGAATGAACTAACGTGATGCAAATGATGTTAATGAAATGTAGACTAAACTTAGTCCATATGAAATGTTTGTGATGATATGATCATGAATTCGCCGCTAAACCATAAAGGTTACGCGAATTTAGAATACGTAAACCTAGTCTACGATAAATGTTGAAATAGTGAAGCATGAATTGTTTCGAGAAATGACCTGAAATTGCGAGTTGTCACATACACCTTCTGAGCCATCCCATTCTTTTTGTTACATCCAGAAAAATACAAAAATATTTTACACCTTTAAGCTTTAGCCAACCCTTATCAAGTCTAATGGTTTGTTGCTAGTTGTTTGGAATGATTGGATTGTTTTTGATGATTATGAGTTAGCCGCACTTTGCCATTCGTGTGTGCCATTCCGACAAAGACGAAGGATGCATACTTCTTATTTGTATTTTTGTGGTAATGCTTATACGAAGTGTGGAGGAGTTGTGATGTGAAGTGAAAAAAAAAAAAAAAAAAAAAAAAAAAAAAAAAAAAAAAATTATAGCCAAGGAGCTATAGGAGGGATATTGATTGGCCAATGAGCTAAATCGAGTTATACATATTTGCGGAGAATCGATATGAGAAGAGGAGTAATAATCATTTTTCGGGATCGTGGTTTGTATGATGACTAGCACCATGGAGGTCTGGACTTGATTTATTTTTATTTTAAACCAATTTCATAAACTATCCCATGCCTTATCTATACCTATTATGAACCCTTAGCCTTAACGTTATAACCCGAATAAAAGACCTCTTTGATGAATTTATTTTCTTTGTTTTGATACTTGTACAAGCTTATGGTAAGAAGCATTGATCATGACTAGGCATTGAGTGATTTACATATACCCACCAATATATGAGTGTTGAGTGAAATCTTAAAGCCATTCGTGAGGTATCCTAGTTATGTTATCTAAAGTGTTTGGTTCATTTTTAGAGATTTTCACATATTATAAGCATAATAATAATTATCTTTATTGGTAATTATTACATTTTTCTGGAACCATGGTGTTATGGACTATTGAAATCAATCTTTGCAAATGTTAGACCTACTCGAGGGCGAGTAGAGCTTAAGTGTGGGGGAATTTGATAACGTCTAAAATGAACATGTTTTTAGTAGCGTTATTGTCAGTTTTGTGCATGATATTCGGCTATATTTACTCATAACTGTTGCAAAAGTGCAAAGATGCGTATTGTGTATGTATATGTAGCCAGGTATCGCGAATAATGAAGAAATAAAGTTTTTATGCACATTTGGAAGATTCTCAAGGAAGGAAGTTGAGATTGGAAGCTTGTGGACTCAATGATATGGAAGCGTAGTGATTTCAAAGCATCTATAGCAAGGAAAGATCAAGTTTGGCTTTGGAAATCATCAACGTAAGCAAAGAATGTAGCGCAAAGGAAAAAGTCAGCAAAAAGTCAAAATAAGCAAAACCCAGCCGATCGGTCGCAACCCGCAACCGGATCCGGCTGGGCAATTGGTCAAAGCTATTACCGATTCGGTCGGCATAGAAACCGATCCGGTTTCTGGCACTGCAGTTACACAAATTCGAATTTATTGTTGCCTTAACTCCCCATAATCATTGGAGTCCGATCATTTCTTGATATTAACTTGGAGAGAACGTTTTTTGGGCAGTTAAGCAAGAGCTTTGGCTATTTAAAGGACCTAGTACTTGTATACTAAGTGTGACACAACCAAAAGAGTATTAGTTTACACCAAAACTAATACTAACCATATTATTTCAACCCAAAAGCTTAGTAGTTACTGGAAAACGTCCAGAAGCAAGGAAGGAACCATTCTTGTCCATTGTTTCGGTAGTTTGAAGTTGTGCGGTGATCCTAGGTGATTGGAGGCGCGTGGTTGCTACAATCCACGATTTCTAATTCTTGTAATCACAAAAGTTTAGGTATTCTATGAACTTTGTTATGGAAATCTATTCTCTTGAATTGTTTGAATTACTTTGTTATGACTTGTGTTTAGATATGATTGTTTTCATGGAGTAGTTTGTGATATACTTGTGTGTTGGAATGTGATTAATCATAATAGTGTTCTCAAAATGTGATGCATGTATATATGATCTTGTTTAAATGAGTTTGTTGGAGAAATACTAGTCTTGGATTGATTTATCAATAAAACATGTTTTAAGAAAAAGGACCGAAAGGATTTCTCTTGTGTTTTATTCCAAAAAGTGAAGTGACAAACTAGTTGGGGATATGGTGATTGACAACCACCATGTTTTGCTTATTAAAACAAGACTAGGAACATTTTCATCACGAAGGGTCGAAAGATTCGTAAGAACAAATTTAATGAGAACATGTTGCAAACAAATGGAACTTTTATAGGATAATCATTGGGATAAGGACCGAAAGGATTACCTAAATGTTTTTGTTCTTAGAATGATTTTTACAAACAAATACCATGGTTGGGGAATCATTTCTTATGATTTGTGCATCATACTAAGAGTATACACCAAACCTTTATGAACACTATCTATGGTTGATTATGAGACTACACACAAGTATATATTTATTCTTGATTCGTATTTTCACTAGAACACTTATTTGAGGAAGCCTTGACAAGCTTTCTTGTTAGAAAATTTTTAATCAAATTTATTTCAAACAAAAAAATCCCTTGGGACGATCTCGACTTACCAAAACTTTGCTATTGCGGACGAGTATACTTGCTCGTATGTGTTAATAGGTTATACGGTTAATTCGTGATTATAAATTTTTAAAACTTGCACCAACCGGAGCACATCACAAGCTCAAGTCCATGAGTTGCCATGCTTCTTCATCATCAAGGCTACTGAAGTCTTCTTGTTGATGATCTACTTCTTTCTTCAAAGAAGTTTAGTGTTGAAGACATTAGTAAAAGATGCATCAAGTGTTAAGACGAAGATATTAGTGAAGGGTATCTATCGTCTATAGGATAAGCACTTGTGGTAGGTGCTTAGAAGTCAAGATAAAGAAGCATTAGTGAAAGGTGCTTAAAAGTCAAGACAAGAAGCACTAGTGAAAGGTGCTTAGAAGTGAAGACACAAGACATTAGTGAAAGGTGTCTTGTAGATCTAGTCAAAGTCATTAATGAAAGGTGCCTTAGATGTACATTCGATATGGTGTGTTTCGATGTACAAGATAGACTAGTATAGGATCCAAGGATATTGATATCCTTGATGATGTTGTAAAGGAGTAGATCTCCTTTGGGACTAGTCGTTGGCGTAGTGTGGTAGTAGTTCCTCCATTGCAATGGAACTAGGTGCTTAGCCTAGTACCTAATAAAGGGTAGGCAACGTTGTGAAGGTGTAGTTCACCTTGGAGTGAAATAACTAGGTACTTAGCCTAGTACCTTATAAAGGGTAGGCGACGTTGTGTAGGTGTGGTTCACCTTGGAGTGAAAGAACCCGGTGGTTAGCCTAGCACCGGAAAAAGGGTAGGCGACGTTGTGAAGGCTTCTCTGCCATAAGGAGATTGGTGTAGTGATTACGAACTCTCGAGTAGGTGACTTGGGGAGTGGAGTAGGGCAAGGAAGGTGTCCTTGTAGCCGAACCACTATAAATACTCGTGTTGTGGTTTTGTGCTTCTTACTCTTATCTTTTCATTACTTACCTTTATATGCTTGTTTATCAACATCCAACACACACATCCAAATAGATTGACATAAGTCGATCTAAATAGATTAAAAGGAAGTTTTAATTGGTAAACCTATTCAACCCCCCCTTCTAGTTTTCCACAATTGGCATCAGAGCTTCGTTACCAAGTTTCTTGAAGTATATTGTACTTTAAAAACTTGATACGATCCATAGTTAATTGAAAACTACAAAGAAGGTTTTTTCATAAAAACAAACACCATGTTTTTTAAAACTATATGGTTGGATGTTGATTTGATAACAACGTTTTTTATTTACCTTTTCATTTAATTGCACTAATCTTCTTTGTCATGTTGATTAGTCAAAGCTCATACCCACAAAGCTTTAGGAGTCGCTTGGTAACAAGAATACCTTCCTTAAGAAGGTATCTTAAACGCAAAGGAGCGGTAATCGTCTAAGTGACATTTGCTGTGTCATTTGTAAAGACATTCCTAAGTGCGCTAGAGGTATGATTTTCTTTTTACTTTGCTTGATAATTTAAGTATACCTATTTAGGTATTTATATGATTATCTTTTGTGCTTATACATGTTTTACATGAAGCTTCATTAGGAAGCTTTTTTCTCACATACGTGTTATATTTCTCGTCTATAGTCGTGGTATATAAAACTTATGTTTTATTTCTTTTTAATCTAATAATAAAACAAAACACGAATTTCAAAAATCCCCCTTTCCCTATTTATAATCCCACCGTCGACCTCTCTACCAAACCCTGACTTTTTCAAATTTTCCAATTTCAAAAAAAAAACTCCCTCTCACTCAAAACTTCATCTTCCTTCTCATTCCATCTCAACCGAAACCAAGAAAGATCCATCTTCAACATCGTTTACATCGCACTCGTGCTCATCGCCCTAACACTCATCGCACTTTTGTTCCCTATGATGAAGTTCACATACGAAGACATTTACTTTGTGTTGTTAATCTATATTGGGGTTATATACCCAATCCTTTGTATCATCCTTAGTATTGAAATGCAATATTATTAATAATCTAGTTTATCTAGGTTATTTTTATCATAATGTGTTTGTCACTTATTTTGATCTATATGTTTTTTATTCTTTCGTGATACATTAGAAGTCATGTATGCATCCTAAAAGAAAGTGTAGGATAAAACATATCTCGTGATATAAAAACTGTAAAACCTATATTTTATCAAAACTGTTTCTGTTACTACAGATCCACGGATCACGGAAATTATACTAGCCGGATCCTTTTCAAAAAGGAACCGTGGGATCCGTCCTACTGGAAAACAGTTTTTCATGCAAATTAAAAACCACTATCTTTCTAAATGTAATAATCCACTAGAAAGTTAAAACCCTGAGTAAGTTAAAGTGTTAAATAACATTGTTAATAAAAATCTAGTAAAAACATTAGATCATCATAAGTTGACCACAAACATCTCTTTTTATTAACTTATCATTTCTTTAGGTTTAACTATGACGCATGAATATGAGTTTGATTTTTCACTCAGTAGCGTCTACACTCCGAACATTTCTCTCGAACCCAACACACCTGGCAATCATGTCCGTGGGTTCAATAATCTCGAAAACCGTCACTTCCATGAAGGACGTATTGTAGACACCTCTCTACAATTCGAAGAAGGTATCAATACCTCCTTCCGAGCCATAGGACTATAATGTCTTCTTGAAATCAACGAGAAGATATGTCCAAGGTTCATAATGGAATTCTTCCGTCAAGTCGAACTCGTTCGTAATGAGGATCGCTCTCTATCCCTTTGGTTTTATATCAAAAATCAAAAGTTTACTTTAACCCTTGGGCACTTTGCCCACATCCTCCGAATTCCAAACCATGGACAATGTGCCTTCACCGAAGATTGGTCTCTTGATTCTCTCTTCAACTTTCGTGAAGAAAATAGTCCATATTGTTCACACATACCCCCCCCCCCCCCGGAAGATTTAAATCGCATGATATGCAAACCTCGACCATATTACTCCGATCCAAACATTATCTTCACACGGGACATCCGAGAAGAGTACAAGCCTCTTGCACTCATCCTGCGTGAGAATGTTTGGAGTCTTAGGGGATATCGAGAAATTCTTCCCGCTTGTTGTGCTCACATGTTGTACTGTTTGCTAACACAACAACCTTACAATCTCGCCTACTTCTTCGCAAGGAGAATTGCAAATCTTCAAGGCTCCAAGAATAAACTCATTCCATATGGAATGTTCTTGACGTGCCTCTATCACAATGTCATGCACTTTCATCCTCAATTTCAAAGTCCGTTGTACGTACTTGTGAACAAGATGATGGAACCGCTGAACATTTCCCTCATGAAGACGTTCTTCATTCCCGCATCCACCAACACTCATCAACCTTTTGATGATCCCTCTAACGATAACGCTTAAGGAACTTAGTAGTATTTTAATAGGATCAAATCCTTTGTACTCGTGCTTTATCAAATGTAATCCAATTCCCCTCATGAAATAAAACATATTACATTTGATATCTTGGTGTTAGAACCTCTTTAAATCAACTTTGAGATATAATGCATTGTCAAGATCATTGCATACCTTTAGTAAAGGTCCTGCTGAGCAGATGGGCGGATCCCAAATATTGTGCTAGACGGATCCCTACATTAAGGGAACCGTGGGATCCGGCAAACAGAAAATGCAATTGCAAGCATTATATTTCAAATATATCCGTAGAAATCCTCACACTAAGCTTAACATAGTGTCTTAAGGCAAATTAAGTCCTTATCAAAGATAGGTTGATCTTTCCTATTCACACATAACTTACCTAGATCACACTCTAAGACGCTTGTAGATCTACCGTTTCATCTTTAACCCATTACTCTTCCGCTCTCAAACTCAAACTTCATTTTCTACTTGATCCCTCACATCTAGCCTTAGAAATATTTCGATTATGGCAAAATTGCTCATTAGTCATCCTCACCTTAAAATTGATCAAAGTTGATCAAAATCTAGTTTTCCCATCTCAAAGCTTCTAGGATATCTTCCAAAACACTATCCTAAGACACAACCTGATCTCTAGGATCATTTAGTTTCAATTGGCACTCTAAATCTTTAGTGTCATCCTTGCTCATCCATTGGTACTCTTGGAAGTTCCAAATCCTTCCATAAAAGACAATCATTACCTACATCATTCATTGCCTTCAAGTACTTAAGCACCCTTTCATTTAAAACACTTAGGAGGACTGAAACACTCAAGATGTTATAGGTCTTAGATCTTAGAAACATCATTTCCATTCTTTCATAGCTGCTGAGAGCCGGATCCCTAGGATTAGCCTAGACGGATCCCTCTGAGGAAGGAACCGTGGGATCCGGATGACAGTTTAGGTCAAATCTTGCTAAAACAATCATTTCAACTCATCTTCCTATCTCAAACACTCCATCTCATCTCAAATGAGTTCCTAGATCAGTGCAACCTCTGAAGTTGACTCTTGTGCATGTTAATCATCACATTCCAATGAATCCTAGTGGCTTAAGGCTTAAATGCACTTGCCAAATCTCTTGGTTTATAAACCACCTTGTTAGGACCTCCATAGTCATCACTCTCATCCTAACTTTCAGTTCTTGCAACCTCTTGAAATCATCTCATCATGAGGAAAACCCCAAGTAGTAACCTATCCACCAAAGAACCACCCATGAAAAAGGCTCGTGTTCTACACGAAATCTCTTCAACCGAATCATCTCCGGTCAAGCCAACAAATGATAGGATCCTTCATAATCCAATCAAACCAATTCCTAAAAGGATAGTACCAACAAAACTACCATTTCCAAACACCACCATACCTCCTAGGCCAAACAATATTATCTCAACTAAACCATCACCATTAGTTCCTAGAGCTATTTCATTTACATCCCCACTATCATCACCACACCTCTATAATTTAGAGGACTTGCCTCCTAGGCCGTCTCATCCGCTTCCGCCGACAACATTCTCCTCATTAGGAGGAATAATGGTTCAAAATCAAGGTGTTGAGTCAACACTTGCTCCGGCTTCCGTTTCGCCGTTTCCATCATATAATCCCATTTGGATTATGAGAAATCATCAAAGTCAACCACCCGACCATATGGAAGTTGACACTTCTCTACCACCACCATCATTCTTGGTCGAGCCATTCTCAAATGCACCTCCACCAATCCCTCCATCGTTTGAAGCTCCACGAGCCGCTTCACTTGATCCTTCGCATCAAGCCATTTCATTTCTTCCACCACCACTACCTAGCCATGACAAAGATTGCTATCATTGTCAACATGTTGAAAGTTTGATACATGAAGTACGAGAAGACCAACGTTTCATGTTTTATCATCTCCTCGAACGTTTCGACGAGATCAAACCTAAACAAAACTTGAGCTAGAAGATTTTTAGTGGTGTCCTAGCATCAAGCGATAGTTGGTTTAGAAATTCCTAGTCATGTATTTTCTTATTTTCTTAGTTTTTAGAGTCATGTATATCATAACTCTAGTTTTATTAAATGGAATTACATGCTACTTGTTATTTTTCTGAGCATATGATTACCTTGTATTCATATCTCATTTTTGTGATAACATTACTTGTTATATCACCTTTGCTGAAATTAATCAGCTAATACGGATCCCTCAGAATTGCCTAGACGGATCCCTACTATGAGGGAACCGCGGGATCCGTGAGACAGAAAGCTTTCTTTCTACCAACTTGGACCACATTTGCAAGAAATTGTGAATTATACTTGCTTTCTAACCTTTGTTTTGTAGTTATTCAATTTACACATGAAGACTTTGATATCCCAAAGCTAGGGGAGCTTTATGTCAAAGCAATACATTGCAAATTACTTGCAATACTAGGTTTACATTTCGTGACATTCCCTTGCATAATTGCAATCATCAAGGGGGAGCACATTCGTCTCTTAGACGAAATCTTTTGCAAACTTATTTGCAAACATACTAGATTAGTATTACTTACTTGACGCCCTTACATAGGGATGGACTCGTCAAGGGGGAGTAAAGACGAGATCCTTTCCCGTTACTTGCTCTCTATCTCTTTTTATTTTTATTTTCTTTCACATGTTTTTCTTAAAAACGATGTGTTGCTTTCCTTCAAACACTTTTTGTTTCGACAAAAAGGGGGAGAAGAAAGTAAAAACTACAAATTCAAACTTTTACGAATTTTTGGCTTTTCCTTAAAATAATTTTATGTTTTGTCATCAACAAAAATGGGGAGATTGTTAATACAAATAAGCCGTAAAAACTTTTATTTATATTTTACGATCTTCTAATGTTTTGTCGATAACAAACGTAAAATCATATTAACGAAACAAATAAAATACGTAAATGGTTTGAACTAATAGTTTCTAACATATTCACACTTTCACATAAAACAATAAAACAAGTATAAGTGGTTTTATGATTTAGATATATATGTACAACAACTAGTGTTTACATATTGGGTTAGTGTTAGGAATTAGAAATTCCAGGTATTAAAGAGTCGGTCACCTCAAGTATATGTAATCGTTAGAAAGCTCGTAGTCGTAGTTATTTTAAGTTAAGTAGTATTTAGTTAAGTAACACCGTGGAGGACGGACGGGTCTTTACCCACTGTATGCCTGATCCACAGCCCGATGTGTGGCGTTTTATGTAAGACTATAAATACTCTCTACCTCCCAAGGTAGAGAGTTGGAGCTCATAATAAGAATTTTCTTTCTCTCACTAAAGTTCCCTAAACCTCTAACTTTCTCTCTCTAGAATTCCACTTATTTGCCACCTTGTTGTTATGGTTTGATGTGTATGTGAAAACTAATATCCTACAATTGGTATCAAGAGCCATGGTTAGATCATATCTTGCACATCTTTGGATTTCTAGTGGTTTTTAGGTGGTTTTTGAGTTTGAAAAAGTTTAGTGGTTTGTGCATCATTTGGTTGATTTCTTGTGTTAAAGTTTGGATTTTGTTAGTACTTTTATGTTTAGAATCATCACAAGTGTTTAGGTTTTCATTTGGCAAGCTTGAATCATCTTGGTAGGGTTGTTTTTGGATTGAAAAGTGATGTTTATGTGGTTTTTCTTGCTAGCGACTTGACATTCGGACTTCTTTCTTCGTAGCGACTTGCTTCACAATTTTGTAGCGAGTTACAGTTTTGGAGCTAGCGACTTAGACCTAGCGATTAACAGTACAAGTAGTGGACTCT
>BPTQ01000001.1:101456147-101570063 GCA_019973895.1 Chrysanthemum seticuspe | reverse complement strand
TCGATATTCGATAGGTTTTAGATGGTATTCAATGATGTCGGATTTAGATTGGATTTTACTCGATTACGTTGACTAATCTTGGATTTTTCGTGTTCGATGTCTTTTTTTCGAACTCTGGTCAAAAGTTCAGAGTTGTGCGGTTTGCCGGGATTTCCGTTTTGCTTATTCCTTATTTCTGCTTATTCAGTGTGTTTTTCTTGTTGTTGTTGCTTATTCTAAGTTCCCATAACTGGTTTATAGCTTATTCAACCTTTGGTTCCAGCTTGTTAGCTGTTGTGAGCTTATAACCTCACTTTTAAGCCAAAAAGCTCCCTGTTGAGCTTATTGCCTTGCATTCGGCTTATCTTTGAGTTCCACAAAATGTGTCTTCACAAAAGTTGCTTATTTTCAGTAGTAAAATAGTTTTGTAAAAGAAAAATTCAAGAAAAACCAAAAAATAAAAATAGCTAGTTAGGGCCGTTTGGCGTGTTGAGACTTGAAAACTGGTCTCAAGCTTTTTTTCTGTAGCTTGTGCTTTTTAGGTTCTAATCAGTTGCATTAGCTCATTTTAGGTTAGATTTAGGCTGTAGTAACTTATGGTAGATTTTGGATAGCTTATAGCTTATTTATTAGCTTATTCAAACTGCTTATTTGCCCAATTCAGCTTATTAGTAGGGTTATATAACTTTTTATATTTTTCCCAGGCTTAGAATAATATTTTAGATTTTCTTGTAAAGTTTCATAATTTTTACTGTTCATTTGTTATTTTTCTTAATTTTAATTAGTTTAAATTAGTTTTTAATTAATAATAACTATTTAAAAAGTCTAAAAAAAATATATTTTCAGTTTTAAAATAAGTTTTATAATATTTTAGATTTTTCTAAGTCATAATTTCACTTTTATAGCTTTATTTCATATTTTCTTATATTTTAGGATATTATTAAATAGTTAAAAATAGTTTTTAATTAATAATAATTAAATAAATAGTAATAAAAATAATTTTCTTTTTCCAATAATTTTCTTATGTATTTAGGATTGTAAAAATATAATTTTCATATTTGTAGGCCTTTTATTTCTTAAATCTCACGTTTTATTTTGTATGTTTTAATCGTTTCTAAGTATTTTGCTTTCACGTACTTGTTCTTATAGCTTGTTTAAGCTATTTTCTTTTATTCCTTAGTATAAATCAATCATCACCCTTTTTCCTGTTCAATATTCACTCGATCACAGATTCGTTGTACTACAGTGTTCACACCTCGTTGGGACTTAACGACCCGGGGATCCACTAAACTCTCCAGATCTTAATTGCATTGGTTTCTGAGCTGTTTGAAGTTTATTACGGTTGACCATTCACAAGTGGTTAGCTTGTGTGATAAACTTGACGGTTTGCCACCAACCACTGGTTCAATGCCATGCAAGATGAAATTCATGAGTTTGATCGACTTGATGTATGGGAGTTAGTACCTGCTCCAGACTGTGCTATGATTATAGCTCTTAAATGGATCTTCAAAGTGAAACTTGATGAGCATGGTGATGTGTTGAAGAACAAGGCTCGATTAGTTGCTAAAGGATACCGTCAAGAGGAGGGTATTGACTTTGAAGATTCTTTTGCTCCAGTTGCTCGAATCGAGGCAATCAGAATCTTTTTGGCTAATGTTGCTAGTAAGAACATGATAGTCTATCAGATGGATGTGAAGACGGCATTTCTGAACGGAGACCTTAAAGAAGTCGTCTACGTCAGCCAACCTGAAGGATTTGTAAATCAAGAGCATCCTACTCACGTTTATCGTTTGAAAAAGGCCCTTTACGGTTTAAAGCAAGCTCCAAGGGCATGGTATGATACACTGTCAAAGTTTCTTCTATCTACCGGATTTAGCAAAGGTGCAGTTGATCCTACATTGTTCACCAGGAAGTCAGGCAAACATTTAATTCATGTTCAAATTTATGTTGATGATATTATTTTTGCCTCGACAGACCCAATGGAATGTGATCGTTTTTCTAATGAAATGAGTTCAAAATTTCAAATGTCAATGATGGGACAAATGTCATTTTTCTTGGGATTACAAATTTCACAAAGTCCCGGAGGCATTTTCATAAATCAATCTAAATATGCAACAGAGATCTTAAAGAAATTTGGATTTGATTCAAGTGACCCTGTTGACACCCCCATGATTGATCGAACCAAACTAGATGAGGACCACTCAGGGATCATGATTGACCAAACGAAATATCGTAGTATGATTGGATCCCTGATGTACCTCACTGCTAGTAGACCAGACATCTTGTTCGCTGTTTGCATGTGTGCTAGATACCAGGCTAAGCCTACTAAAAAGCACCTTGAAGCGGTTAAACGGGTCTTTCGGTACCTCCCAGGAACCATCAATATGGGTCTTTGGTACCCGAAGGACACCGGTATGTCACTAACAGCCTATGCAGATGCTGATCATGCAGGGTGTCAAGATACTCGTCGAAGTACATCTGGAGGTGCTCAATTTTTAGGTGATAAGCTTGTTAGCTGGTCCTCAAAGAAGCAAATGAGTACTTCTATTTCCTCTACAGAGGCTGAATACATAGCCATGTCATCTTGTTGTGCTCAAATCTTATGGATGAGATCTCAATTATCTGACTATGGCTTTGAATTCAACAAAATCCCTTTGTACTGTGATAATAAAAGTGCTATTGCTCTCTCATGCAACAACGTTCAACACTCAAGAGCAAAGCATATCGACATTCGACATCATTTCATCAGGGAACAAGTGGAAAAAGGTATGGTGGAACTCTATTTTGTGAGGTCTGAATATCAGTTAGCAGACATCTTCACCAAAGCTCTTCCAAGAGAACGTTTTTAGTTTATTCTTCCACGACTTGGCTTGAAAAGCCTTCAACCAGAAACACTCAAACGTCTTCAGGAGGAAGACGAGGAGTAAAGGTCTATCTTCATCTATATCTTGTATATATCTATTCGAAAAATCAAAATAGAAAATTATAAAACTTTCAAAATCCATAAAAATATGAAAAATTCGAAAAAAAAATCTTCTAAAAATATTGTCTTTTTGTCCTGTTTTCCTCGATTCGATAATATCTACGGTCTTTGTAATGTCATTCAAAGAATGACATGGGACTTTAGATGTTGTTCGAACATAAAAAATTAAAAATAAAAAAAAAAAAAAAAAAAAAAAAAAAAAAAAAAAATTGAGAGAAAGAGAAACAATGGTTTATTGTCATTTTCAGGCAATAACCCGGTTTTAAAAGAAAGAACAGAGCCATGTTTTATCTTGCTTTCAAAATTCCATGCTCTGATTCTATAAACATTTATCTGCTGAAAACTAACTGCTTTGAAAAATAACTCGGTCTCTATTTTTGATAATCATCAGCACTTATTTGTCAAAATCTCTATCTCTCAATCAACAACCTATGTCATTGATTGAGGGGGAGAATGATTTCAATTAAATATAGAAGTTATTTGGCATTAAATTGTTTTCAAAAGATATTCATGCATGTTTTACCAATGGAGTTTAAAGTCTTAAAATCCGATCCTTATCAGTTAAAACGCTTTCATAATCAAGTCACAATTCCCCTTAAAAGCTTTCAAAATCAATTTAAATCAATAAGAGATCACAAATCTCAAATGATTTGATAATTGTGATCGGGGGAGAATGTGTGATTTAAATTGGATTTAAACTGATAATTCGGTAAATGGTTTTATAAGGATGTACATGTTATCCTTCCCACATGTGACAAACGATTTCAAATTTTCCATGCACATGTTGAGGGGGAGCATCTATCTTAAACCTATGATTTGAAATGTGATCAACTTATCTCAATGTGCAGGTTCCCTCTAGTATGTGCAAAACTCTTTTCAAAACTCGAGGCACATATTGAGGGGGAGCAAATTTATGGAAACCTCATCCTTCCCCAAAATGCTCTATCTACTTGATTTGATGTGGGAAGTGATGTTGATATCTTTTAGAAAATGGTAATCAAAGAAGTTAATTCTTTCTCTTGCCTCCGTGTGCAAAACATTTTCAAATACTTGATGTACATGTTAAGGGGGAGTTCTCGTTCTAAAAATATCAAAAACAATTCAGGTACAAAATGCTTTGATAATATATCACAAGTATCTGAATTGATTTTCAAATGGTTTTCAATTAATTTCAATGGCAGATGAACAATACCAAATAGACCGACCAACTTTACTTTATGTACGGTGAAATAAGGATGATAATGTTAGGTATTGGTTCCCATGATCCGCCAGAACCGGAGGGATCTACCCAGGGACTATCCACTAGTTAGTGTAGAGTTCTTAGGTATGATGATAAAAGGAGAAAAATGAGATATGGGAAGAGTGCGGACTCAGACTGAGCTAGTACTGGAATAAACCCAAAAAGGTTCTAGCTATGAAGTCTCGGTAAGCACTGAAGGGGTTGAAGAATTAAAAAGAATTGAATGAGAAAAGGGTGAAAACAAATAGCCCTCCATTTATTCAACCTTAGGGCAGAAACCGGGTTCAATTCATATGCTACTGATGGTAACATCGGTATTGAAGACAAGACGTCATGGACCCAGTGACGCACTGCACCTCTACTTTCCAAACCACTCAAGTTCCTCTGAAAAGGACTTGTTTCATTCTCACGGGGAACCAACATTATCTATCGACTTTCTCTTAGAGATTGTTGATATTGAAGAAGGAGACCCTCTCCCTAGTCTCCGGCACAGGAATCAAATATGCACAAATTGAGTCTAGAGCCACGAGATCATCAATAAATCTCATTAGGACACTTTCAATGAAGACTCTCTGTTTCACACAATGTGGAAAGAGAGATTATATCTTGAGTCCTACGCATTATCCTTGTGGTATTGCCAGAACATCTGAGTGATGTGTATACATATTCACTATGAAGATGGAAAGCCTTCTGGAGCCAACATCAAACAAGCTCCTGGTAGGTGGCATGTGAGATCTATTATATAGATCAACCATGTGACAACTGAACAGAAACAATGGGGCGATTCAATCTCTTGAATTAATCCTGGTTCAGGTTATGGATTGACGGATACCTTTGAAAAACCGGTCTTTGTGCTTAATAACTCTTTTCTTTAGCACATCGACCGTGTACTAATTTTTCAAACCAAAAGGTGTTTTTATGATTGATAATTGATTTTCAATAAAACCTTCGTTGTATTGCAAAAACAATCTCTATTGAGCAATACATGATTGTTTTTTCAAATCTCTTTTCATCAATCAATGGACTTAACTTCGCTGGTTCACTCACTCCGTGTTGTCTTCTTTGAGACGTTCCGGTTTGAGAACAGCTAGAGCAACTGCGAAACCCTGTCAAGGAAATTCCTCGGAATTATACCTGATCACAGGCAGTACTTGTACTGATCAACGGGGAACCGTGGGCCGTGTACCTCAATTTAACGAAAGTGATCAAAGACACTTTCGTGCGATTTATTTCTAACTGTTGTACGCAGGTACACCCGACGTTTGCAGCTGATCAGAATGAAGCGGTCAATCCATAGCCGCATGCTCACTTAACACATTCATCTCAAAAGAAATCATGATTAATGCATCAATGACTCTGATATTTTTACTCCATGCTTCTGCTACGCTGCTGCCAATATCATGAATCAACTAAAGCTTCCGCAACTCTGATGAGAAGATATCATGATCCAGAATGTGAGCATGTCGGTCCTAAAGTCACAACACCACAATGGATGTCTCAGAGATTTTTGATAGCTGATGATCTCAAAAGCTGGCTCAAATTTATTATCACGTGGATCAGTAAAAGACCTCCACCTGGAGTAACCAAACATGCAATGTGAAGAATCAATGACTACGAGCTTAGGAGCAAAGTACTACATCAAGAATGCAAGAACAATTATTAATGTAATATCTATTTGTATTCTATGTAATTTGAGTACATGATTGAGGTGACCTCCCTTAGGGGGAGATTGTTAGGAATTAGAAATTTCAGGTATTAAAGAGTCGGTCACCTCAAGTATATGTAATCGTTAGAAAGCTCGTAGTCGTAGTTATTTTAAGTTAAGTAGTATTTAGTTAAGTAACACCGTGGAGGACGGACGGGTCTTTACCCACTGTATGCCTGATCCACAGCCCGATGTGTGGCGTTTTATGTAAGACTATAAATACTCTCTACCTCCCAAGGTAGAGAGTTGGAGCTCATAATAAGAATTTTCTTTCTCTCACTAAAGTTCCCTAAACCTCTAACTTTCTCTCTCTAGAATTCCACTTATTCGCCACCTTGTTGTTATGGTTTGATGTGTATGTGAAAACTAATATCCTACAGTTAGCATATACTTAAACTAAGTATATTAAAATGGGTAAAAATATGTATATACTAAAATGGGTAAAAACAAGTATATACTAAGGTAAAAACTAGCCAATGGTATTGACCCATAACCCATGGTTTTATATATACCACTTAACCAAGTTCAATGTATTCTTAAGGTACATTGTATCTAGAAAGAAAACCATGGATCAACCCATAACCCATGACCCATGACCCATAACCAAAAATACCCATGGGTAAAGAGGAGCGTTCCACGGATCCCTAGCTTTGTGCTAGCCGGATCCCAAGTGGAAGGGATCCGTGGGATTCGGGGAACAGTAGGATTTTTCCTCTATAAATAGTGAGTCATTTCTTCATTGTTTCTCACCCCCTTTCTAACATACTTTCTCCCCTAAGTTAAATCTCACTAACCTTAGATCCAAGAGATCTATGTTTGTAGTTTTGTTTTTGTGTGATCTTTTAGGTTCCTCTTAAAGGCAAGATCACCACCTTTGAAGTCAAGCAAGCTCAAGTCCATGAGTTGCCATGCTTCTTCATCATCAAGGCTACTGAAGTCTTCTTGTTGATGATCTATTTCTTTCTTCAAAGAAGTTTAGTGTTGAAGACATTAGTAAAAGATGTCTCAAGTGTCAAGACGAAGATATTAGTGAGGGGTATCTATCGTCTATAGGATAAGCACTTGTGGTAGGTTCTTAGAAGTTAAGACAAAGAAGCATTAGTGAAAGGTGCTTAGAAGTCAAGACTAGAAGCACTAGTGAAAGGTGCTTAGAAGTGAAGACACAAGACATTAGTGAAAGGTGTCTTGTAGATCTAGTCAAAGGCATTAGTGAAAGGTGCCTTAGATGTACATTCGATATGGTGTGTTTCGATGTACAAAATAGACTAGTATAGGATCCAAGGATATTGATATCCTTGATGATGTTGTAAAGGAGTAGATCTCCTTTGGGATTAGTCGTTGGTGTAGTGTGGTAGTAGTTCCTCCATTGCAATGGAACTAGGTGCTTAGCCTAGTACCTAATAAAGGGTAGGCGACGTTGTGAAGGTGTAGTTCACCTTGGAGTGAAAGAACTAGGTACTTAGCCTAGTACCTTATAAAGGGTAGGCGACGTTGTGTAGGTGTGGTTCACCTTGGAGTGAAAGAACCCGGTGGTTAGCCTAGCACTGGAAAAAGGGTAGGCGACGTTGTGAAGGCTTCTCCACCATAAGGAGATTGGTGTAGTGATTACGAACTCTCGAGTAGGTAACTCGAGGAGTGGAGTAGGGCAAGGAAGGTGTCCTTGTAGCCGAACCACTATAAATAATCGTGTTGTGGTTTTGTGCTTCTTACTCTTATCTTTTCATTACTTACCTTTATATGCTTGTTTATCAACATCCAACACACACATCCAAATAGATTGACATAAGTCGATCTAAATAGATTAAAAGGAAGTTTTAATTGGTAAAACTATTCAACCCCCCCTTCTAGTTTTCCACACACGGAAACCTTAATTAAGGTTCTTGTTCATCCTTGATCCGAATTGCTAAAAGGTACGCATACGTTTTATTTTTCAGTTAGTTAATATAATTATATGTTCCTACGCTTCCGCATGTACTTTGATGTTTATTGTGTTTATATTTATGATTGTAATGTTATTTAATTCTAGACTAAAATACATTGTTGGTCCCTAATCTTGTCCAGAAACATCACGTTGAACCAAAACTTGGCATTTTCATCGCCGGTAGTCCAAAGTATGCATTTTATAGGCTAAACAAGTCCCTTGACCAGGATTGCCAAAGTCAACGTTACTTTTCTGTTTGTACATCGAGGGTATAATAGACCTTTCACAATTATAACATGCATTAGTTAAATCTAACCCACCCTCTGCCCTATTAGTACCAACAACACATAATTGTCGTTAATAACAGGAACACATTGAACCCTAAATACAAGCAACACACATTCTACCCAAAGCAAAAGAAAAATAATGGCACAAAACGATTAGGGGGGGGCTTTGTTGAGTTTGTTGAGGAAAGAAGATTTTCCAAATGAAAAGGGTTTGGGTGTTAAGAATGAGAAGAAAGAGGCTGACATCGGGCTATCAAAGGTTAACAGTTTGGAAAAAATGATTAAAATTTTGGAAATTTTGTTTAAATATCTTAAGGAAAGGAAGGAAATGAAGGAAAAGGATGATAGGGAGAGTTGTGGGTCTAGCTAAGTGTATGTTTAGATTATAAGAAACTTTGTAATAGTTGTGAACATGAAATCGATCAATAAAAAATTGGGTTCTTATTGTAACTACTAGTGTTTGGTTGTACATTGTAACTTATAGAAATCGTTGTGCAATTCTTAATATGTTTGACTTACCGAAGTCATACCACAATAGTAAGTTACAATTAGTGGCATTTCATAAATTTGTTTGACTTGGGTAAGTCAAAATTCAAGATGTTACAATTTGAGCCATTGGGCGTGTTCAGTCCCACTGTCAACACTAACACCATACCAATTTCTTCCTAAATAATACACCATTGTCAATACATTATGATTTAGTGCTAAAGCATTTGCATTTTCAACACATATTTATAAACCATTGGCTTTGTTTTTGCTGATACAAAGGGGTGTTTAGCTTTGCTGATACAAGAGGATGTTTGGTTTTGCTGATACAAGGGGTTGTTTGGTTTTGTTGATACTAATTAGATATAATACACCCAATATCACAATACAAGAACATATTAAATACATAAAACTTAGATAATATTTCATCATTCATATAGTTAGTTACAATAACAGAAACAACTAGATCAAACCATGACCAACAACCGAACAAAAGATCAAATTTACATACCCTTTTTAACAACCTATAAATCCAAAACTAGCACCCAAAAGACCCCATTTATTTACCCCCATGAAATACCCAAAATTCAGTCATTATGCTCAACCATTTTCTTAACATAACCTTCGTGGATACGAATACCTTCATCAGTTTCACCAAAAATCTTTATGAATCGAACAAGTAGGTCGGTGTGCCTGGTCTGGGCTTTCCTCAGCCCATCCAAACTGTCAAGAGCTATATCCCGAAGTCCCAAAGCTTCGTTCTCTTCAATCAGCTCCCTACGCTTGATGATGCCCCTTTTTAGATGATCAATGCACTTAGCTTTTTCAAAAACCCTTCTTGTGCATCCTCTTCCCCAAACCACACTGCCATATGATCATTTAATTTGGATGAACCAACAATCTCCATGAGTTCATTCAAAATAGGGAAATCTTCCATTGGAAATTGTGTGTTTGTGGAAAAAGTAGTGGATGGGTTTATTGGTTCGTGTGCACAAGTAAATAGAATCTTAGGGTAGAGACAGTCTAGTGGTCTAATACTAACCTTTTTTCACACTTGGTCCCTGAATTTGTCTGGGTTGCCATTGTCATACATAAAAACCCCGCCCAATAATCACTTTAAAATACACAACTGGTCCCTCAATTTGCCAATTTACGTATACTACAATATAGTTGAAGATTAAACAACACAAAACCATTAGAAGTTTGACTTTGTAAAGTCAAACTTGCAAAACATATCAATAAACTCCTTGACAAATATTGACTAATGGTTTTGCAATTTTGACTTTATAAGTCAAAATGCAAATAGAAAATGCCCATTCACCATTTTGAATGTTGACTAACTAAAGTAAAATGGAAATGCTAAAGTTTTTTGACTCACGGATTGCAGTTTTACTTTCTAAAATCAAATTGAAATGCTAAAACGAAGTTTGACTTTCGAATGTCAAACTTGCATCACCAACAATACACACAACCAACAACATATGAAGAAGCTAAATTTAACCAAACCATATAAATAAATACCAAAATACTTTATGCAAGATGAATTGTCATAGGGTATTCAACCCATACATAAACTACAACCACTAAAAGAACTCTACCACGGTTGTGAGGGAAGCTCGGTGGAGTTTCAACAGCTTCCTAGCCAACTCCCAGTTCATCTTGATATTTTCATTCCCATCATTACTCCAATCGTTGACCTTGATATAGTTTGTCTTTAGCGACCGGGAACACGAAAGTATAAACTTTATTAAAGTTAATTAATGCTCTGATATAGGAAAAGCTCAAAACACGACAGTCTGTAGCTGCCCACGCCTGATTGTGTTTTTGTCTACAACATTTAAAAAAAATTCCAAAGGTAGAACACTAAGCGTGTATGCAGCCTGCAAAATCATATAGTATTGAGATACACAAACATGGCAATTTACGAATGTTTATATGATACATATGCATTACAGTATTACACTTACTCTGGTATCTAGCATTTTCAAATTTGGAGATCCAAGAATCATTTCAATGATGAGTGATACCATAACACTATTCCCAAAATCGACTGTTAGCTTAAGATTAATGAGGGATACAAAGGGCACCGAGACATACAGCCTAGAATTAGCTTCCCGCATCAACTACAACAAATTTTAAAGATTAAATTTCATTACTGTTAGACATTTTTTTAACATTGTAAAATTAGAAGTGTAAAACTCAAATTGGTCTCACCATGCAATCATGAAAATCCAATATAAGGGTCTAAAGTGTTGGAAGACTTGTCGGGTGAAAGATATTGGATGTTGTGATTGTGGTTACATGGGTCAAAACTAGGGATGGAAACGGGTCGGATTCTGGACGGGTTATAGTGTACCCGTACCCGCCCCATTACCCGTCGGATACCCGATTAATATTATTCATCGGTTTTTTGGGTTTCCTCACGGATATCCGTTATCCCCAATTGAATATTATATGGACAAAATGACAGTATTAAGATCAATTCACACTAAAATCAACCGACAACACAAAGGAAAAAACCCTAATATATTCAAATTTTTTAAACACAATTAATATCGAATCATACGATTTAACGATTTTGAATTATTCAGGTACAAAATAAGATGTGTTATGTAATAGAGATACTTATATAAAAAATATAATGGAAGAAATCATATATAATGTATATATATTCTAGTAAAATTATAATAATAATAAAGCGGGTATAGATTCGGGTAAACGGATACGGGTACGGGTACGGATAATTGGGCGAGTATTACCATAACCCGTCCCGTACCCGGTTAAATTTTTTTATCAATACCCAAACCCGCATCTAAACCCGTTAACCCACACCAGAACCTGACCCAACCGGTTCGGTTTTCGGTTTTCCCCATCGATTTTGGGTGCTTTTGCCATCCCTAGTCGAAACACCGAATGACAAATCTAACTTCTTCAAATTCCTAAGTTTTGCAATATCCCATAGTCTCACCTCGTTTGTAGTAGCACGATTCATTTTAAGAGACTCAAGTAAGGAACAACCACCAATAAACTCCCAAACTGTACCGGTTTGAAAATTGATAGATAGCAATTCTAACCTCAATAAATTTGGAAAACTACTAAAAAATACCAAAGTAGGAAAAGTACAACAATGAAGTTCCAGATGTTTCAACTCCATACGAGAGTAAAGTTGGGTTGGCAACGTAACTAGTTCACCATACAAGTTTCTAATTGTCATCTCCTCAATTCCTTGCTGAGCAAAAAACAAAAGCCAATTATGAATCTCTTCATAATTCAAGTATTCTATTCCACACACTGCTTTGGGCTCGACAGGAAGACAAACCTTCTTATGGGACCCATAAGCTGATGTAAGATTCTAGTAACATGCCTCCCATCAAACTTATTTGTTAAATAAGAAAATAACTCCTCATCAACTATAACATCGGTGAGCAAAGTCCACTTAAACCTCCAGTTTCTCGCTAAACTAGAGGTTCTCACCGCTTCTTTTATTGGCAACCGATTCAAAATGTTACTGATTACTATATCTGGCATGTTGCTAATACAATCTTTCATATTAGTGATAACATTAGCTCCGATCGATATGGAATTTTTGGAATTTGGGTTGGTTTTTTGAGTTCTGGAATTGAGGATTTAGATTCAGATTTTGATTTTCAGTTGATCGTTTCTGGATAAGGGTGTGTTGTTATGATTATTAAAGGTGTTTGTTAGGTGGGTGTATTGGTTTGCACGAAAATAAATATTAGCGTATCAGAGAAGAAACGGCTAGTTGCATAGCCATAATCACATTTGGTCCCTAAGTTGAGGGTTGGGTTAGATTTAACTAAGGCATGTTATAATTATGAATGGTCTATTATACCCTCGATGTACAAACAGAAAAGTAATGTTGACTTTGGCAATCCTAGTCAAGGGACTTGTTTAGCCTATAAAACGCAAACTTCGGACTTTTGACGATGAAAATGCCAAGTTTTGGTTCAACGTGATATTTCTGGACAAGATTAGGGACCAACAGTGTATTTTAGTCTTAATATTAAAAGTGGCATCACAAGCCATTATAATGTGTAATTAATTACTGAAACACGTAAAAAACGAATATTTGTATTGTGCTTATATATATGTCGATTCTAGGGTTTGTAAAAATTTGAAACCCTAGCTTTTGGGGGGGGGGGAGGGGGTGATTGCCCTAATTTTAATAAAACAAAAAAAATTTCAATGACCCTAATTTTTTTCTTTGGGCCGATTTGCCCGAAATTAATTTTTTTTTTAGTGTTTTGTTGTTTTGGTTTTTGGTTTTATTTATTAATTGAATTAGAAAACCTAGAATTGCATGTATAATTTGCGTGCTAATTAATGATTATGTGGTATGTTATTAATTGTATCCGATCTTGTGACTAATTATAACAATTGTTATGTAGAATCCATGATGAGACATGCATGTTTGTCATGAATTATTGTTTATCTGAATTAATTGTTAAGTTTTTGTTTTCACATGTATTTATTTATAATTCTTGAATTGGGGAAGATCTCAATTAATTTAATAAATCAATTATGTGCTATATGGTATTTTCTTAACTAGGGCTTACGCAATCGATTTGTCGATGTATGTGGCTCGCTTGGCTTAGTAAGTGAAAGCCTTAGTTAATATATGCGTAATTAAACTTAGAATTGATTATTAATAGGTTTTATCAAATAAGTTTGCATGTGGCTACTTGTTTATACATATTAATTGTTAAGTTATGTGCACATTATTTTTGTTGTTTATTTTTTATTTTACTTGTTTGTATATTTTGTTTGACAAGTTGTAAGAAAAGGGTAATTTTCTAATAAAAAAATAAACTGGACTAAAAAATGGTGAAATTTGATTTGTTTTAAGCATTATATTTTAAAATTTTAGTCAATTGATGTGATTGTCCCAAAATAGCTAGAAAGGCTCACCCACTATTGACAAACTGTGTGAGAGGTATGAGGAGAGTACGCATTAAATTGTGACCCGAAAGAAGAAGGTTTTTAATACGCTTTGCACTGACCCGTTTCTCCGCTTCTTTGTGCGTCATAATGGAGCTACCTACGGCTATTTAATGTGCGAAGAATCTTAAGGAAATATTGGTTTATCCAATTCATCGATTAAAACTTTGTTGATTTAAGCTTAGTAAAGCAACTAATTGGTAAAAGTAATTTTAATTGAGACATATGATACAACATGAATGCATGACATCTTTGTACATATTTGATTTGACACCAAATCAAAATAAGTACCCATAAAATTTGAGTTTATGTCATCTAATTAAAAGAAAACTTGAAGTTGCAATTTACATTATGTGAGAACTTCGCTAGATTGCAAATAAGGTAAATCTTCATGTTGTGTGAGACCACAACTAGACACATTTATAGTTTTTTAAATTAGACAACTTAATTGAGTTAGTTAGTGAGAACTATAACTCAAAGCATATGATGGGGATGAAACATGCTTACATTGCAAATAGACTTTTGGCAATTGTAAATCCTATAATGATTTAGAAATTAATTTTTTTTTATCAATTATTGTTCGACAATTACCTTGTTGTATACTTTCATTACTAGTGGATCAACTAATTTGATAAAATTATGTCAATTTGGATTCTAGTTTTCAAGAAAATTCTATGTTTATTGAATATTTTCTTCGGTATTTTATTTTCTTGAAAAAATATATTATTGAAAATACTAATATTTGAACTTTTTTCCTGTAGAAATGGCTTAAACCGATAACACTACTCTAGGTTCTACATTCAAAACTTTCTTTAAGCGAGAAAAATTTACTGGCCCAAACTTCAATTATTGGTATAGGTCGATGAGAATTGTCTTGCGAGTGGCCAAAAGACTAGATTATTTGAATCAGCCTTGTTCTGATGAAGCTGTTGCTACTGCACCTGCCGAAGAAAAAGCAGCATGGAAAGTTGAGTATGAGAACCCTAATGATGTGCCGTGCATGATGCTTGGAATGATGTCATCTGCTTTGCAAAAGCAGTTTGAGCACTTTTTCCCTTATGACATGCTCAATGAACTCAGACTTATGTTTTTAGAAACCTGCAGCTGTAGAATTGTATGATTTGAATGATGCTCTACACAGCTGTAAGCAGGAAGATGGTAAATTCGGGAGTGCTCATGTCTTGGAAATGAAAAGTTACATGGACCAACTTGAGGCACTTGTAAAACCCTATGAGCACGAACTTGTTGTTGGCCTAATCAATAGATCCCTGAACAAGGAATTTAGTGGTTTTATGCGCAACTTCAATATGCACTATGTGGGGAAGACAGTAAGTGATGTGCACACATTGCTCATTGACTATGAAAAAGGATTACCCAAGAAGGATCCTACACCTCAGGTACTTGCTATTTAAGGTGGTAGGATTAACAAACCAAAACCGAAAGCGAACAAGGGGTAAAGGAAAAGGAAAGGCTGATAAGGGTAAGAAAACTATGGCCTATCAACCTGAACCTAATAAATACCCTCCTAAGAAGAAAGAGAATCCCAAGAAGGATCAGGTTTGCCACCACTATAATGTGACAGGACACTGGAAGAGAAATTGTTCTCTCTATCTTAAAGAGTTGCAAACTAATAAGTACAAGAAATCTGGCCATGTCTCTAGTACTTCAGGTAACTTCTTTATGATTGAATTATTTACATTAACTCATAAAATAAATTATTGGGTATACGATACTGGGTGTGGTATTCATATTTGTAATACACTGCAGGGGTTTAGAGTTAAAAGGAATCTGGCCTATAAGGAGCAATATTTGCATGTGGGTAATGGAGCACATGCAGTTGTTGAAGCCATAAGAGTGTTTAATTTAGTTTTACCTTCGTGCTTAGTACTGTCATTAACCAATTGTAATTACACACCTTCTATTATTAGAGGTGTTGTTTTAGTTTCTTTATGTTGGATCTTGGTTTATTCACACATTCACTAGTAATGGAATTTATGTTTCTTTAAATGATATTTTTATTTTAATGCTATTGTCGTGAATGGTGTGTTTGAGATTAACATGAATGATAATGTATCCAGTAAAAATAATTGGATGTTTAGCATCAATAAGAGAATAAAGTCAGAGTTGAATTCTTCTTATCATTGGCATTGTAGACTTGCTCACATAGGCAAGACTCGTATGGAGAAGCTACAACATGATGGGCTTTTGAAAAGTATCAATGATGAATCATTTGATAAATGTAAATCTTGTATATCTAGGAAGATGACAAAGAAACCTTTTAATAATAGTATGGAAAGGGCTTCTGATCTACTTGGTTTGATACACACTTATGTGTGTGGACCACTTAGGCATGTGTCAAAGAAAGGTGCTAGCTACTTCTTAACCTTAACAGATGATTTTAGCCTTTATGGTTATGTTTATTTGCTTAAACATAAACATGAGGTGTTTGAAATATCTAATGTCTTTAAAGTTGAATTAGAATTGCAAATAGGAAAGAAGATTAAAGCTCTTCGATCCGATAGAGGTGTTGAATACCTAAGCCAAGAGTTTAAAGATTATCTAGCTAAAAATGGAATTGTCCAGCATCTTACATCTCCATATACTCCACAACAAAATGGTGTATTTGAGAGAAGAAATCGTACATTTTAGACATTTGCGATTAATGTTTAATCTTACAACTATTCCTTTCTCTTTTTGGGATTATACTTTAGAATCTGTTGTTTGCATTCTAAATATGGTTTCGACCAAGAAGGTTGATTCATTGAAATCAATTGTATATTTATATTTCCAAGAAATACAAGAGAAGTATGTATTTCCGGATCGTTTCCCAACGAAGGTTGAATGGAATTCGTCATTCGAGTCGCTGCTTATAACGTGTATAAAAGATTAAAGTGTGTAGCCTTGGTTGAGAAAAGACCTAAGGGCACAGTGGTAGAGTATGTGTGTGGTGTGTTCTTTACAAAGGGGAGGTCCTGGGTTCAATGCTTTCCTCACCCAGGAACACCCTTTTTATTTTATTTTTTTAAATTTTCTTTTAACAAACTTGTAAAATAAGCTAAACTAAGCAAAGATTTACTAAAAATGAATTTAAGCTTTTGAGAATAAGCCAGAAAAAGTATATAAGAATCAATAGATCACAACAACAATACTAAACAAGTTGAGACCAATTAATCTCAACAGATTAATATGCACAAGCTTGCAAAAGCTTGTGCCTATCAAGAATAAGCTACTATCAGCTTAAAACCTTCCTAATTAAGCAGTCATAAACTAGAAATAAGCAACTAAACTACTTATAATAAGCTGTCAATCTAAGAGACTCTTATACTAAACTTCAAAACCAAACAACCTGACAAGCTATGATCAAGCTTTTGCACAAGCTTAAATACAACAAGCTTGTTAATACAAATAAGCCGTAAAAACGTTTATTTATATTTTACGATCTTCTAATATTTTGTCGATAACAAAAGTAAGATCATTTTAAGGAAACAAATAAAACACGTAAATGGTTTGAACTAATAGTTTTATAACACACTTACGCTTTCACATAAAACACTAAAACTAGTATAAGTGATTTTATGACTTAGATACATATGTACAACAACTAGTGTTTACATATTGGGTTAAACATATACTTAAACTAAGTATACCAAAATGGGTAAAAACTAAGTCTATGCTAAATTGGGTAAATACAAGTATATACAAAAAGGTTAAATACTAGCAAATGGTTTTGACCCATAACCCATGGTTTTATATATACCACTTAACCAAGTACATTGTATCTAGAAAGAAAACCATGGATCAACCCATAACCCATGACCCATAACCAAAAATACCCATGGGCAAAGAGGAGCGGACTACGGATCCCTAGCTTTGTGCTAGCCGGATCCCAAGTGGAAGGGATCCATGGGATCCGGGGAAACAGTAGGTTTTTCCTCTATAAATATTGAGCCATTTCTTCATTATATCTCACCCCTCTCTAACATACTTTCTCCCCTGAGTTAAATCTCACTAACCTTAGATCCAAGAGATCTATGTTTGTAGTTTTGTTTTTGTGTGATCTTTTAGGTTCCTCTTAAAGGGAAGATCACCACCTTTGAAGTCAAGCAAGCTCAAGTCCATGAGTTGCCAAGCTTCCTCATCATCAAGGCTATTGAAGTCCTCTTTTTGATGATCCCTTTCTTTCTTCAAAGAAGCGTAGTGTTAAAGACATTAGTGAAAGATGTCTCAAGTGTCAAGACGAAGATATTAGTGAAGGGTATCTATCGTCTATAGGATAAGCACTTGTGGTAGGTGCTTAGAAGTCAAGACAAGAAGCATTAGTGAAAGGTGCTTAGAAGTGAAGACACAAGACATTAGTGAAAGGTGTCTTGTAGATCTAATCAAAGACATTAGTGAAAGGTGTCTTGTAGATCTAATCAAAGGCATTAGTGAGAGGTGCCTTAGATGTACATTCGATATGGTGTGTTTTGATGTACTAGATAGACTAGCATTAGATCCAAGGATATTGATGTCCTTGATGATGTTGTAAAGGAGTAGATCTCCTTTGGGATTAGTCGTTGGTGTAGTGTGGCAGTAGTTCCTCCATTGCAATGGAACTAGGTGCTTAGCCTAGTACCTAATAAAGGGTAGGCGACGTTGTGAAGGTGTAGTTCACCTAAGGTGTGAAAGAACTCGGTGATTAGCCTAGCACCGTATAAAGGGTAGGCGACGTTGTGTTAGGTGTGGTTCGCCTTGGTGTGAAAGAACTCGGTATTTAGCTTTGTACCGGAAAAAGATTAAGCGACGTTGTGAAGGCTTCTCCGCCATAAGGAGATTGGTGTAGTGATTACAAACTCTCGAGTAGGTGACTCGGGGAGTGGAGTAGGGCAAGGAAGGTGTCCTTGTAGCCGAACCACTATAAATACTCGCGTTGTGGTTTTGTGCTTCTTACTCTTATCTTTTCATTACATATCTTTATATGCTTGTTTATCAACATCCAACACACACAACCAAATAGATTGACATAAGTCGATCTAAATAGTTTAAAAGGAAGTTTTAATTGGTAAAACTATTCAACCCCCCCTTCTAGTTTTCCATAATTGGCATCAGAGCTTCGTTACCAAGTTTCTTGAAGTATATTGTACTTTAAAAACTTGATACGATCCATAGTTAATTGAAAACTACAAAGAAGGTTTTTTTTATATATATAAAAACAAACATCATGTTTTTCAAAAATGATATGTTTGGAAGTTGATTTGATAACAACATTTTTTTTTCTCTTTTTCTTTTCACTTAAATTGCACTAATCTTCTTTGTGATGTTGATTAGTCAAAGCTCATACCCACCAAGCTTTAGGAGTTGCTTGGTAACAAGAATACCTTCCTTAAGAAGGTATCTTAGACGCAAAGGAGCGGGAATCATCTAAGTGACATTTGTCATTTGTAAAAGACATTCCTAAGTGCATTCGAGGTATGACTTTCTACTTATATCTAAATGATATTTGTTTAGTATATAAGTGTTATTTGCTAGGCTTTTATTTGAGTAGATTTTTGTGTTTACACATGATTTACATATAGCTTCGTTAGGAAGCCTGTTTCTCACATACGTGTTATTTTTCTCGTCTATAGTCATAGTATATAGAGCTTATGCTTTATTTATTCTAATAAAACAAAAACACGAATTTCAAAAATTCCTCCTTCCCTATTAATAAACCCACTCGACGCCCACTTTTTCAATCCTCACTTTTTCAAATTTTCCAATTTCAAAAATTCCCTCTCATTCAAAAACTTCATCTTCCTCCTCATTCCATCTCTTCCTAAACCAAAATGATCCGTCATCAACATGGTTTACATCGCACTTGTGTTCCCTATGAAGAAGTTCACATACGGAGACATTTACTTTGTGTTGTTAATCTATATTGGGGTCATTTACCCAATCCTTTGTATCATCCTTAGCATTGAAATGCAATATTATTGATAATCTATTTTATCTAGGATGTTTGTGTTATTATGTGTGTTTCATTTCTTTTGATCTATATGTGTTATATTCTTTTGTGATACATTAGATGTCATGTATGCATGCTAAAAGAAAATGTAGGATAAAACATACTTCGTGGTACAATAACCGTAAAACCTATGCTTTTATTAAAACTGGTTCTGTTACTACAGATCCACGGATCCCGGAAGTTACACTAGCCGGATCCCTTTTGAAAAGGAACCGTGGGATCCGTCCTACTGAAAAACAGTTTTCTTGCAAGATTAAAAACCACTATCTTTCTAAATGTAATAATCCACTAGATTTTCAAAACCATGAGTTAGTTAAGTGTTAAATACCATTGTTAATAAAATCTAGTAAAAACGTTAGATTTTTATAGGTTGATCATAAACATCACCTCCTATTAATCCTTCACCTCTATAGGTTCAACTATGACGCATGAATACGAGTTTGATTTTTCACTCACTAGCGTCTACACCCCGAACATCTCCCTTGAGCCCAACACACCTGGCAATCATGTCCGTGGGTTCAATAATCTCGAAAACCGTCACTTCCATGAAGGACGTATTGTAGACACCTCTCTACAATTCGAAGAAGGTATCAATACCTCCTTCCGAGCCATAGTACTAGAATGTCTTCTTGAAATCAACGAGAAGATATGTCCAAGGTTCATAATGGAATTCTTCCGTCAAGTGGAACTCGTTCGTAATGAGGATCGCTCTCTATCTCTTTGGTTTTATATCAAAAGCCAAAAATTCACTTTAAGCCTTGGGCATTTTGCTCACATCCTCCGAATTCCAAACCATGGACAATGTGCCTTCACCGAAGATTGGTCTCTTGATTCTCTCTTCAACTTTCGTGAAGAAAATAGTCCATATTGTTCACACATACCCTCTCCGGAAGATTTAACGCGCATGATATGCAAACCTCGACCATATTACTCCAATCCAAACATTATCCATACACGGGATATCCGAGAAGAGTATAAACCTGTTGCTCTCATTCTACGTGAAAATGTTTGGAGTCTTAGGGGAAATCGAGATATTCTTCCCGCTTGTTGTGCTCACATGTTGTACTGTTTGCTAACACAACAACCATACAATCTCGCCTACTTCTTCGCAAGGCGAATTGCAAACCTTCAAGGCTCCAAGGATAAACTCATCCCTTATGGAATGTTCTTGACACGCCTCTATCACAATGTTATGCACTTCCATCCTCAATTTCAAAGTCCGTTGTACGTACTTGTGAACAAGATGATGGAACCGCTAAACATATCTCTCATGAAGACCTTCTTCATTCTTGATTCCACCAATACCCATCAAACACATAATGATCCTCCTAGCGAAGACACTCAAGGAACCTAGAATAGTCAAATAGGATCAATTCTACTCTACTCATTAGTTATCAATGTAATCCTATCTCTTTCATGAAATAAAACATCTTACATTTGATATCCTAGTTTTATAACTCCTTTAAACAAAACTTGGAATATAATGCACTGTCATGATCATTGCATACCTTTAGTAAAGGTTCTGTCTAGCAGATAGACGGATCCCAAATGTAGTACTAAACGGATCCCTACATCTAGGGAACCGCGGGATCCGGCAAAACAGAAAATGCAATTGCAAGCATTACATGTCAAACACACCCTTTTGAACACCTTACACTAAGCTAAACATAGTGTCTTAAGATTGATTAAATACTTTATCAAAGATAGGTTGACCTTTCCCACTCATTCCAACTCACATAGATCACCCTCTAAGACTTTGTTAGATCTACCATTTCAATCCATCACTCTTCCGCTCTCAAAACTCACATTTCATTTTTCACTTGATCCCTCACAACTAGGTTAGAAATCCTTCGATTATGACAATATTAATCATTAATCAACCTCACCTCAAAATTGATCAAAGTTGATCAAATCCTAGTTTTTCCCATCTCAAAACAATTAGGATATTTTCCAAAACACAATCCTAAGTCACCACTTAATCTCTAGGATCATTTAGCTTCAATTAACACTCTCATCTTTAGTGTCATCCTTGCTCACTCATTGGTGCTCATGAAAGTTCCAAATTCTTCCATAAAAGACCATCATTAGCTACATCACACACCACCTTCAAGTATTTAAGTACCCCTTCATTTAAGACACTTAGGAAGACTGAAACACTCAAGATATTATAGGTCTTAGATCTTAGAAACATTATTTTCACTTTTTCATAGCTACTGATGGCCGGATCCCTAGGATTAGCCTATACGGATCCCTCTGAGAAAGGAACCGTGGGATCCGGATGACAGTATATGTCATGTCTTGCTAAAACAATCATTTCAACTCATCTTCCTAACTCAAACACCCCATCTCATCTTAAATGAGTTCCTAGATCAGTCCATCCTCTGAAGTTGACTCTTGTGCATATCAATCATCACATTCCAATGAATCCTAGTGGCTTAAGGCTTAAATGCACCTTCCAAATCTCTTGGTTTATAAACCACCTTGTTAGGACCTCCATTGTCATCACTCTCATCCTAACTTTCAGCTTTTACAACCTCTTGAAATCATCCCATCATGAGGAAAACCCTAAGTAGCAACTTTTCCACCAAAGAACCACCCACGAAAAAGGCCCGTGTTATACACGAAATCTCTTCAACCGAATCATCTCCGGTCAAGCCAACAAATGATAGGATCCTCCCTCTTCCAATCAAACCAATTCCTAAAAGGAAAGTACCCACAAAACTACCAATGCCAAACACCACCATACCTCCTAGGCCAAACAATATCATCTCCACTAAACCATCACCATTGGTTCCTAGAGCTATCTATTTTACATCCCCACAATCATCACCTCACCTCTACAATTTAGAGGACTTACCACCTAGGCCGTCTCATCCGCTTCCGCCGACAACATTCTCCTCATTAGGAGGAACAATGATTCAAAATCAAGGTGTTGAGTCAACACTTGCTCCGGCTTCCTTTTCGCCGTTTCCATCATATAATCCCATTTGGATTATAAGAAATCATCAAAGTCAACCACCCAACCTTATGGAAGTTGACACATCTTTACCACCATCATCATTCTTGATCGAACCATTCCTAAATGGACCTCCACCAATCCCTCCATCATTCGAGGCTCCTCAAACCACTTCAATTGATCCTTTGAGTCAAGCCACTTCATTTCATCCACCACCACTACCTAGCCATGACAAAGATTGCTATCATTGTCAACATGTTGAAAGTTTGATACATGAAGTACGAGAAGACCAACGTTTCATGTTCTATCATCTCCTCGAACGTTTCGACGAGATTAAACCTAAACATAACTTGAGCTAGAAGATTATAGTGGTGTCTAAGCTTCAAGCGTTAGTTGGTCTAAGAAATTCCTAGTTATGTATTGTCTATTTTCTTATTTTTGAGTCATGTTTATCATAACTCTTGTTTTATTAAATGGAATTACATGCTACGTGTTATTTTTCTGAGAATATGTATTCATATCTCATTTATGTGATAACATTACTTATTATATCACATTTGCTGATTTTAGTCATCAGCCAGACGGATCCCTCAGTATTGCCTAGACGGATCCCTACTAGAAGGGAACCGTGGGATCCGTGAAGTCAGAATGTTTTTCTTTATCACATTTGCCGGAAATTGTGAATTATACTTGTTTTCTAACCCTTGTTTTGCAGTTATTCAATTAACACATAAAGTATTTGACATCCTAAAGCTAGGGGAGCTTGGTGTCAAAACAATACGTTGCAAAATTACTTGCAACATTTGATTTAAATTTCATGACTTCCCGTTGCAAATATTGCAATCATCTAGGGGGAGCACACCCGTCACATAGACGTAATCCTTTGCATAAGTTAGTTGCAAATGAACTAGATTAGAATTAGTTTCTTGACGCCCTTACTTAGGGGTGGACTCGTCAAGGGGGAGTAACGACGAGATCCTTTCCCGTTACTTGCTCTCTATTTTTTTCCTTTCACATGTTTTTTAAAAAAAAACGATGTGTTGCTTTCTTTCAAACACTTTTTGTTTCGACAAAAAAGGGGAGAAGAAAGTAAAAACTACAAATTCAAACTTTTACGAATTTTAGCTTTTCCTTAAAATAATCTTATGTTTTGTCATCAACAAAAAGGGGGAGATTGTTAATACAAATAAGCCGTAAAAACGTTTATTTATATTTTACGATCTTCTAATGTTTTGTCGATAACAAAAGTAAGATCATTTTAAGGAAACAAATAAAACACGTAAATGGTTTAAACTAATAGTTTTATAACACACTTACACTTTCACATAAAACACTAAAACTAGTATAAGTGATTTTATGACTTAGATACATATGTACAACAACTAGTGTTTACATATTGGGTTAAACATATACTTAAACTAAGTATACCAAAATGGGTAAAATCTAAGTGTATGCTAAATTGGGTAAATACAAGTATATACAAAAAGGTTAAATACTAGCAAATGGTTTTGACCCATAACCCATGGTTTTATATATACCACTTAACCAAGTACATTGTATCTAGAAAGAAAACCATGGATCAACCCATAACCCATGACCCATGACCCATAACCAAAAATACCCATGGGCAAAGAGGAGCGGACTACGGATCCCTAGCTTTGTGCTAGCCGGATCCCAAGTGGAAGGGATCCGTGGGATCCGGGGAAACAGTAGGTTTTTCCTCTATAAATAGTGAGTCATTTCTTCATTATATCTCACCCCTCTCTAACATACTTTCTCCCCTGAGTTAAATCTCACTAACCTTAGATCCAAGAGATCTATGTTTGTAGTTTTGTTTTTGTGTGATCTTTTAGGTTCCTCTTAAAGGGAAGATCACCACCTTTGAAGTCAAGCAAGCTCAAGTCCATGAGTTGCCAAACTTCCTCATCATCAAGGCTATTGAAGTCCTCTTGTTGATGATCCCTTTCTTTCTTCAAAGAAGCGTAGTGTTAAAGACATTAGTGAAAGATGTCTCAAGTGTCAAGACGAAGATATTAGTGAAGGGTATCTATTGTCTATAGGATAAGCACTTGTGGTAGGTGCTTAGAAGTCAAGACAAGAAGCATTAGTGAAAGGTGCTTAGAAGTGAAGACACAAGACATTAGTGAAAGGTGTCTTGTAGATCTAATCAAAGACATTAGTGAAAGGTGTCTTGTAGATCTAATCAAAGGCATTAGTGAGAGGTGCCTTAGATGTACATTCGATATGTTGTGTTTTGATGTACTAGATAGACTAGCATTAGATCCAAGAATATTGATGTCCTTGATGATGTTGTAAAGGAGTAGATCTCCTTTGGGATTAGTTGTTGGTGTAGTGTGGTAGTAGTTCCTCCATTGCAATGGAACTAGGTGCTTAGCCTAGTACCTAATAAAGGGTAGGCGACGTTGTGAAGGTGTAGTTCACCTAAGGTGTGAAAGAACTCGGTGATTAGCCTAGCACCGTATAAAGGGTAGGCGACGTTGTGTTAGGTGTGGTTCGCCTTGGTGTGAAAGAACTCGGTATTTAGCTTTGTACCGGAAAACGATTAAGCGACATTGTGAAGGCTTCTCCGCCATAAGGAGATTGGTGTAGTGATTACAAACTCTCGAGTAGGTGACTCGGGGAGTGGAGTAGGGCAAGGAAGGTGTCCTTGTAGCCGAACCACTATAAATACTCGCGTTGTGGTTTTGTGCTTCTTACTCTTATCTTTTCATTACATATCTTTATATGCTTGTTTATCAACATCCAACACACACAACCAAATAGATTGACATAAGTCGATCTAAATAGTTTAAAAGGAAGTTTTAATTGGTAAAACTATTCAACCCCCCCTTCTAGTTTTCCACAAAGCTAACAACTCAAATAAGCATAGACCTCAAGAATGGCCACCAAAGAACTAAGAAACTAAATTTCGTGTCATAAAGAGCTTTTGTGAGCTTATTGAGAGCTTATGAAAATGGGGGTTTGCAACTGCAGACACTGAAAAGCCTTTAAGCTATTTTGAAAGCCTTTGTGAGCAACCACTTTTGGACACAATTTTAAATGCACAAATGAAATCCAAACTCCTAATACAGTGAAAACAGATTAAGAGTGACAATCCAAAAACACATAAATCAGCTTGTTGAGCTTAATGGACTTACTAACAAGCTCAAATCAGACTTGATATAAGGCTCTATAGAAACTGTTTTTGGACTTTGACTGTGTGAAAACCTTGAGTAAACTGCAAATTTGACTTCTAAATTTGGACTCAAAACCAAAATCAAACTTTGTGGAAAACTAGAAGGGGGTTGAATAGTTTTGCCAATTAAAACTTGGTTTTAAACTATTTAGATCGACATATGTCAATCTATTGAAACGTGTGTGTTGGATGTTGATTGATAAGCATGTGAATAAATAAGACTAAGATAAAGAGTAAGAAGCACAAAACCACAAAGCGAGTAATTATAGTGGTTCGGCTACAAGGACACCTTCCTTGCCCTCCTCCACTCCCCGAGTCACCTACTCAAGAGTTCGTAATCACTACACAACACAAACTCCTTGTGGCGGAGAAGCCTTCACAACGTCGCCTACTCTTTATCCGGTACAAGGCTAGACACCGAGTTCTTCCACGAGATAGAACCAAACCTATCACAACGTCTCCTACACTTTATCCGATACAAGGCTATATACCGAGTCCCATTACAAAGGAGGAACTACTACCCAACACTACACAAATCCTATCTCAAAGGAGATCTACTCCTTATGACAACATCAACAAGGATATCAATATCATTTGACCCAATACAATCTATCTTGTACATTGACACACCATATCGAATGTACACCTTAGGAACCTTTCACTAATGCCTTTGACTCGGCTTCTAGGCACCCTTCACTAATGCCTTTTGACTTGACTTCTAGGCACCCTTTAGTAATGCCTTCAACACGGACTCTCGGCACCCTTCACTAATGCCTTCAATATGACTCTTCAACACTTTTTCACTAATGTCTTCGTCTTGACCCTTTAGACATCTTTCACGTATGTCTTCGACACTACACTTCTAATGAGAAGGAAAAGAACTATCAACAAGATACCATTAGTATTCTTGATGATGACGAAGCTAGGAAACATATGGACTTGAGCTTGCTCGACTTCAAAAGGTGGTGATCTCGCCTTTAAGAGGAACCTAGAGAATCACACAAACACAAAACTACATAGAAAGATCACTTGGATCTGAGGTTAGAGAGTTTACAATACTAAGATTAAATATGTGTGAAAGGGGGTGAGTTACAATGAAGAAATGGCTCACTATTTATAGATAAAATAAGCTACTTTCCCACGGATCCCTTACTTGAGGGATCCGTCCAGTGTAAACTGGGGGAACCGTGGGACGCTCCTCTTTGCCCATGGGTTATGGGTCATGGGTTATGGGTCATGGGTCCTAGACTTTGGACCATGGGTATCCATGTAGATACAATGTATCTACAAGATGCAATGCATCTAGTCCATGGGTTATGGGTTAGCTCCATGGGTTATGGGTAATACCCATTATGACTTATGCATGATGTCATGCAATGGGTTATGGATTATGCTCCATGGGTATGCGTTATGGACTTTGGGTTTTACCCAACTATATTCAATGCATTAAGTCAATGGGTTAAATACTTAAACTTCTACACATTCTATTACCCATTATAATACATACTAAGTATGTATATATCTACCCAATATGCAAACACTAGTTGTTGTACATATGCATTACTAAATCATGAAAGCACTATTACTTGTTTAGTATTTTATATGAAAATGTAATTGTGTTAGTAAACTATTAGCTCAAACCAATTACGTATTTTATTTGTTTCGTTAAAATGATTTTACGTTTGTTATCGACAAAACAATAGAAGATCGTAAAATATAAATAAACGTTTTTACGGCTTATTTGTATTAACAATATCCCCTTTTTTTTATGAAAAAACATAAGATTATTATAAAGAAAACTAAAATTCGTAAAAGTTTGAATTAGACTTTTTACTCTCTTCTCCCCCTTTTTGTCGAAACAAAAAGAGCGTCGAAAAGAAATTAACACATTGTTTTAAGAAACACATGTTAAAGAAAAAAATGAAAAATAGAGAGTAAGTGAGGAGAAGTATTCTCGACTTAGCTCCCCCCTTGACGAGTCAATCCCTTTGTGAGGGCGTCAAGTAAGAAGATATACTAAACTAGTGCATTGCAACTATGTTTGCAAATGGTTTCGTCTTTGTGACGAATATGCTCCCCCTTGATGATTGCAACTTAGCAAGGAGGACGTCATGTAATGTAATCCTATGTGAAAGATATTGCAAAATGCATTTTGCAATGTTTTGCTTTGACAAGAAACTCCCCCTAGCTAAGGGTGTCAAAGTCTTCATGTGTATATTGAAAATCTACAAAACAAAGGTTATAAAACAAGTATATAGAGCATAATTTCCTGCGAATAAGACTCAAGTTATTAGTAAACAAGTCTTCTGTTGCACGGATCCCACGGTTCCCTCTTTGGAGGGATCAGTCTAAGCTATCCTGAGGGATCCGTCTGTCTGTAAGCTTGAGACAGTAATGGTGATGTAAAAGAAATGGTGTTAACATTAAAATAAGATATGTATTAAGGCACCAAACATATCTCAAGATGATATGGCATATAGCATGTAATTTCATTCAATAAAAATACGAGAAATGATCTACATAACTCTAAAACTAAGAGAATGACTTAAACATAAAATATGATTCCTCGACTATCTAAGTTAAGCTTAGGACACCACTTGAATCCTTAAGCTCAAGGTTGTTTAGGTTTGTTGATCTTGTCGAAACGTTCGAGGACGTGATAAAACATGAAACATTGATCTTCATGTACTTCATGTATCAAGCTTTCAACATGTTGAAAATGATAACAATCTTTGTCATGGCTCGAAAATGGTGGTGGTAGAAATGGAATGGCTTGAGATGGAAGGTTTGGTTGAGATTCCATAAAAGAAGGAGGAATTTGTGGAGGTATATTTGGAGGTGATTCAACTAAAGGTGGTGGTGGTGGAATATGTGATGAGGATGGTGGTAGAGAAATATCTACTTTCATGTGATCCGGTGGTTGACTTTGATGATTCCTCATAATCCAAAAGGGACTATTTGAGGGAGACGGAGAAAAGATGTCGGGACTAGTGTTGATTCAACACCTTGATTTTGTTGCGCTATTCTTTCTATTGAGGAGAATGTTGGAAATGGTGGAGGATGAGATGGCCTAGGAGGCAAGACCTCCTAGATTGTAGAGGTGTGGCGATGAGAGTGGAGTGGTGAATGATCTGGCTCTAGGTACTAAGGGTGATGGTTTAGTGGAAATAGGAGTGTTTGGTTTAGGGGGTACGGTGGTGTTTGGCATTGGTAGTTTTGTGGGAACAATCCTTTTGGGGATTGGTTTGAAAGGTGGAGGGAAGATCCTAGCATTTGTGGATTTAACGGGAGATGATTCGGTTGAATAAATTTCGTGAACAACATGAGCATGTTTCTTGGGTGGTCCTTTGGTGGATGAGTTACCACTAGGAGCTTTCCTCATGATGATATGATTAAAAGTTAGTGTTGTAAAGGTTTCTAAATGCTGGGAATGAGGATGTAGATGATGACTTTAGGAGTCTTGACAAGATGGTTTATAAAGGGAAGGATTTGGCAAGTGCATTCAAGACTTAAGCCACTAAGATCCTTTGGAATGTGATGATTTGCATGCACAAGAGTCAACTTCAGAGTTGCACTGATCTAGGAGTTTAATTAAGACAAGATGGAGTGTTCAAGTTAGCAAGGAGAGCTTGAAATGATTGTTTTAGCTAGAGTTTAGCTAAATCTGTCACCCGTTTCCCACGGTTCCCTCCACTGAAGGATCCGTCTAGGCTAATCCTAGGGATCCGGCTCTCAGCAGCCAAGAAAAGAGGATAGAGATGTTTGTAAGATCTAATACCTATACATCTTGAGTGTTTCAGTCTTCCTAAGTGTATTAAATGAAAGGAGACTTAAATGGTTAATGGCAATGAGTGACGGTAGCTAATGATTACCTTTTATGGAAGGAAATGAGACTTTATGAGTACCAATGAATGATCAAAGATGACACTAGAAAATTTGAGAGTGTCAAGTGGTGCTAAATGATCCTAGAGACCAGATAGTAACTTAAGATAATTTTGGAAAATACCTTAAAAATTATAAGAAATGAAAAACTAGTATTTGACCCATTATGGGGTAAGGATGATTAATATCAATTTGCTAAAATTGATAGAATTATAAGACTAGATGTGTTAACATGTGAGCAATGATGTATGAGTATTGGAGCGGAAGGATGATGAGTTTTGGTGAAATGATAAATAAAAGAGTACCTTGATTGTGTACCTAGATGAGCTATGAGTGAGTGTGAAACTTACTGAGCTTGAGAAAGACTTAAGTGGTCTTAAGGCATTATGTTTAGCTAGTGTGAAGTGGTCTAGTGGGCTGGTTTGATGTGTGGGTGTGGGGGTCTGCATTGCATTTTTGTTTGCCCGGATCCCACGGTTCCCTAAGTGGAGGGACCTGTCTAATCCAAATTGAGGGATCCGTCTCCTGCTAAACATTACCTTCACAAAAGGTATGAAAACTTTGCATAAGGTATCGTATCTTCAAAGCCGGTGTTTTCTAAGGAATTTGAACAACTATATAAGTGAGACATCAAACGTTAAATGTTTTATTTCATGAGAAAGATCATATTACAATGATAAAAGATGAAATCCAAGGATTGAGCCTATTTGGAAAGTAGACTAAGTTTCTTGAGCGTTTTCGCTAGATGGATCTTCAAATGAATTATGAGTATTTCCCGATTCAGGAATGAAAAAAGACTTGATGTGAGATGTGTTTCGAGGTTCCATCATCTTATTCATGAGTACGTACAACGGACTTTGAAATTGAGGGTGGAAGTACATGATATGATGATAAAGGCGTGTCAGGAACATTCCATAAGGGATTAGTTTGTTCTTGTTGCCTTGAAGGTTTTCAATTCGTCTTGCGAAGAAATAGGCGAGATTGTATGGTTGTTGAGTTAGCAAACAATACATTATGTGAGCACAACAAGCGTGAAGGATTTCTCGATTTCCCCTAAGACTCCAAAAATTTTCACGTAAGATGACTGCGAGAGGTTTAAACTCATCTCAAATATCACGTGTATAGATTATGTTTGGATCAGAGTAATAGGGTCGTGGTTTGCATAACATGCGAGTTAATTCTTAAGGGGAAGGTATGTGGGAACAATATGGACTATTTTCTTCATGATGGTTGAAGAGAGAATCAAGAGACCAATCATCAGTGAAGGCACATTGTCAATGATTTGGAATTCGGAGAATGTGAGCAAACTGCCCAAGGATTAAGACAAACTTTTGGTTTTTGATCCAAAACCAAAGAGATAGAGATTGATCCTCGTTGCGAACGAGTTCAACTTTACGGAAGAATTCCAATACAAATCGTGAACAGATTTTCTCGTTAATTACGAGAAGGCTTTCTGTTATGAATTAGAAATTCCAGGTATTAAAGAGTCGGTCACCTCAAGTATATGTAATCGTTAGAAAGCTCGTAGTCGTAGTTATTTTAAGTTAAGTAGTATTTAGTTAAGTAACACCGTGGAGGACGGACGGATCTTTACCCACTGTATGCCTGATCCACAGCCCGTTGTGTGGCGTTTTATGTAAGACTATAAATACTCTCTACCTTCCAAGGTAGAGAGTTGGAGCTCATAATAATTTCTTTCACTTTCTCTCACTAAGTTCCCTAAACCTCTAACTTTCTCTCTCTAGAATTCCACTTATACGCCAACTTGATGTTATGTTTTGATGTGTAAGTGAAAACTAATATCTTACAATTGGTATCAAGAGCCATGGTTAGATCATATCTTGCACATCTTTGGATTTCTAGTGGTTTTTAGGTGGTTTTTTAGTTTGAAAAAGTTTAGTGGTTTGTGCATCATTTGGTTGATTTCTTGTGTTAAAGCTTGGATTTTGTTAGTACTTTTATGTTTAGAATCATCACAAGTGTTTAGGTTTTCATTTGGTAAGCTTGAATCATCTTGGTTGGGTTGTTTTTGGATTGAAAAGTGATGTTTATGGTGTTTTTCTTGCTAGCGACTTGACCTACGGATTTGTTTCTTAGTAGCGACTTGCTTTACAATTTTGTAGCGAGTTGCAGTTTTTGGAGCTAGCGACTTAGGCCTAGCGACTTACAGTACAAGTAGTGGACTCTCCACTACGGGTAGCGACTTGGTGTTAGCGACTTGGTCAGTAGTGAGTTGCTATTTAGCGACTTGAATCTTTAGCGACTTGATTAGCGAATTCCTGCCAAATTTTTGCTAGCGACTTGAGGCTTAGCGAGTTACTATTTAGCGACTTGCCTTTTTTTAGCGACTTGGTGGTATAGCGAATTAGGTGTTAGCGACTTGGTGCATTATCTTCTAGCGACTTGGGTGATTTTCTACGGTTTTCTCTTGATTTAGTAAAATCCCATGAAAGAATCTATTTCCCGGTTTAATCATAGAGTTATAAAATCCCGTACAATCTGTTAACATGTCTACCAACGTTCCTACTATCATCTCCAATGTTGCCGAGGATGTTCAAGCAGCTGGTTCAGATACTCGTCCACCCATGCTTGACAGAACTGACTACGATTCTTGGGCTCAACGAATCAGATTGTACTGTCTTGGAAAGGAAAATGGTATCAACATTCTCAAATCCATTGATGAAGGACCGTATCGAGTTGAGACGACTAGAGATGTACTTGATACTGCTGAAGATGGAACTCGGATTTACGGAATGGACAGACCAAAGATGTATGATGAGCTTGATGATAAGGAGAAAAAGAGATTCGATGTTGATATCAGGGCTTCTAACATTGTTCTTCAAGGTCTTCCAAAAGACATGTACAAGCTGATCAATCACAACACCGAAGCAAAGGCAGTATGGGACAATGTCAAGATGCTTCTCTCAGGTTCTGAATTAACTATGGAAGACAGAGAATCATAACTCTATGACGAATTTGAACACTTCAAGATGAAACCAGATGAGAGTGTCTATCAGTACTATGTAAGATTTCATAAGCTGGTGAATGATATGAGGAACATCAGAATGACTATGCCTAACATTCAGCTGAACTCAAAATTTGTGAACAACATGAATCCCGAATGGCACAAGTTTGTCACCTCTGTGAAGCTCACTAAAGGACTGAAGAATACAAATTATGAGCAACTCTATGCCTTTCTCCTTCAGAATGAGAGACATGCTATGTTTGAAAAAATGATTCTTAATCAATTCAAAACCAACCAGGGAGAGACAAGCTCGCCTAATGACCCAACTGCCTTCTACTCAAACATCGGAATCACAACCAAAGCCTCACAAGTCATACCCATGGGTAATGGTAATCACAAACTCATTCCTGATCCTATGTTCAAACAAGCTGATGCTGATGCACACGTGGGTAACATCATTAATCAACTAGCACTTCTGATTAGTCAAAACATGAATTCTCTCCCACAAACCAACAACAACCTCAGAACAGCATCTAACCTACACAATCAAGCTACTGTTAAAGATGGGAGGATCGTGGTGCAACCAGTTCAGGAAAGACAGTATGATCAGGGAAGAGGTGGAGCTGGTAGAGGTTATGTTGGTAATCAGAATCCAGGAAGGAATGGTAATCAAGGTCAAGCTAAGCCGATCAAATTTTATAACTGTAGTGGTGAGGGACACATTGCAAGTAACTGCACATCTCTAAAGCGTCCACAGAATGCTGATTACTTTAGAGATAAGATGCTGCTTGTACAAGCTCAGGATAATGGTGCTGCTTTGGATGAAGAGGAATTGTTGTTTCTAGCTGAGGGCAATGCCAAGACCTATGATGCAGATGTGCATGAGCAGCCTATTCAGGAGATAGGTCACAATCATCAGAATGCCTTTCAAGTCGCTGATTGTGATGCATACGACTCTGATGTGGATGATGGACCTACTGCACACACAATTTTTATGGCTAGCATTTCTCCAATGGTTTCTCCTAAGGTCTCTTCTTCACCACAAGCTGGCTCATCCAAAGACAGACTCATCTCAGAGGTATTAAAACTATACGATGATGCTGATGTGCAACAGATACATGAAAAAGTACAATCAACTGAAACTATTGAATCAAATGTTGAAAATATGGGTAATATCAATATTGTCCCATATGATCAATATGTGAAACAAAGTGAAAGTGAAGTTGTACCAAGTGATGCATCTTCTGCAGTCAACAATGACCATGTTTTTGATGAATTCACTGCATGTGCCCCTGATGATTCTGAAATTTCTGAACTAAATGCCTATAAAGAACGTGTTGCTATTTATGAACAACGTGCAAAATTTGAGTTGACCTCTCGTGAGCAGGAAATGGATGACCAAGTGCGTACAATCATTAGAAAAAGTAATTTTCGAGAAGAAGTATTAAAACAAGAGTTAAATACCTTGCAAGAAAAGCTTTCTAAAACTGCTAAGCAAAAACAAGAACTTCAAGAAAATGTGAAAATGCTTAAGCAAGAATTTAATGCAAAGGAATCAAAACTCTTGAAAGATTTTTCTAATCTGAAAACTTTGAAAAACAAACTTGAAAACAAGTTGTACATACAAGGGAACACCATTCAGACTGCTCACATGATCACTAAGTATAGAGTCTTAAGCGATAAGCATAGCATTCCCCTTGTTGAGGAACCAAATCCAGAGGTCATTAAAAGGGCTAGAAATGCTCATAAGGTTCTTTATGATGGCAATGAAATCCTTAAACCTAGACAGAAACCTAGTTGCGTTGAGTGCACTGAGGAAGATAAGAAATCAGATGAAGTCACTAGGGAAAAGATGAACAAGAAATTAGATGATCCTAAATGTAAAGAGAAGAAAATAAAGATCACACCCCATGATTACAAGAAGGAAAACTGGATTTCCTTGAACATGTTTAAGCCTCAGACATTGTTGACTCCCGAACAAGTTTTCTGGAAAATGGATTTAGATAAGCAGAAAGCTGAAAATATTGTTGTAACAAACCCTCCCCTTTGGAAAATGCCTAGAGCAACTGTGTATCCTCCTAATACACCAATGCATCTTGTTCCTAGAACAATTGCCACTAAAAGAAAGACCTTAATTAGCCAATATGATATATTTCAACTATTTGTTGATTTTGAGAAAACTTGCAAGAAAAGGATCACACCCACTGGTATAACTGAAGGAGAAAGGGGTTTTGAGCAAATGAAAGAATGTTATTTAACTGAGGTCATGCCTTTCTTTAAACTTCTAAAAGATCACTTTGAGAGTCTTAAAAAGGGGATAGAAACTGATATTAAGGGAATGGAAAAGGAATTTGATGCAATGATAGTTGAAGTTAATGACTATGAGCGAGCACTAAAATATAATGAGATTGAGAGGAAGAACTTGCATACACTAAATGAGAACCTGATTTCTGAATGTATTGCTCAAGATGTGTTTTTCACTGCTACAAATTGTTCCATTAATGCTTCCAAATTTCATGAATTATCGGTTGCCCTGAAAGTCTCCCATGATCGTGTCATTGAGCTTGAAATATCAAGACATCCTCAGATGCTCCAGAGTTTGATGCAGTTTTTCAAATTAACAAACGTGATGAACAGATTCAAGCTCATTGCAACACGATCAGAAGGTTGAAAGCCCAAATCTCTCAATTAAAGGGTCAAACGAACAATATGACAGGCTCCCAAATGCCTCCTCCTTTAGATTCTCATAATTCTCAAACGTTTCATCTTCAAAACCTAGTAAATGCATTACAAAAGGAAAACGAAAGTTTTCTAGAAGAAAATGAAAAGATTAAACGTCATTTCAATGAGTTATTTGAATCAATAAAGGTCACTCGTCACAAAAATAACGAACAAATAGCTTCATTGCAAAAGGAAATTGAGAATCTGAAGAGTCAGGTAAAAGGGAAAATGCCAATGACCAATGGGGAGAATGGTGTATCAAAGGTTCACTCTTGTAATAAATATACTTTGTCTGTGAAATATGTCCCTCCTCATCTCAGGAACAACAAACTTGCTGTTCAAACATACTTCTCATCCCTTAAGGATTGCCTAAAATGTCTGCGTGAGATTGTTGAAGAGGATAAGTTAGAGAAACCTCATGATAATGCAATTGGACATGCATGCTTATATGCCAAACGATCTCAAGAAATCCTAGAATGCTTGATCACAATATGCCCAAAGTCCTTAGGTGAGAGAGTTAATCCTTTGATTCCATGTTCGATGCCTAATGCCAAGTATGATATTCATTCGATGCCCAATGTCTTGAATGTGAACCTTAGTGTGCCTTTAAGTAGTTCAGATTCCAGATTTGTCAATGCTATGAAAGAGAACTCAAGTGTGCCTTCTAGGAGTACAAATCCCAGCACTTCTAGTTTGAAGAAAGTGAACCTTAGTGTGCCTGCATGTAGTTCAGATCCCAGCACATCTAAACAGGTGATGCAAAGAATAGTAAAACCAACTAATGTTCCCATTCCCTCTACAGGAGTAATCAGTGACATTAAAGGGAGCAGGTCAAAGTCTCAAGACAATACAAGGAATGATAGGACCTCGCAAGCTAAGAATGTGCACTGGAAAAGAGTAGAAGAACAATCTAGGAACTTTAAGCTTGAATTGAATAAAATGAATCGTGTTGATTCTAGTATTAGCCATAGGCGTACTGTAATTAATTCGAATTCTGATACTATTTGCAAACCTTGTATTGATGTCTGCTTGAATTCTGTTTCTAATCATGAATGTGGTGTTAATGTTTTGCCTAATGATGTTAATTGTCCAGTTAATGTTGTTAATGCTAAAATTCATGCTAAAAAGGCAAAAAGGCAAAAACGAAAGAAAGTTAGAAAACAGTGGAAACCCACAGGAAGAACATTTAGTAAGATAGGCTATTATTGGATACATATTGGTCATAAGAATAATCAGACGATGCCCACTAGAAAATGGATGCCTACTGGTAGAACTATTCCCTTAAGAAGTGAGCACACTGTGAACAGGGCTAATACAGACACTAGTACTGCATCTATTCACAATGATTCCAGTGCCTTAATTTCTGATATGAATGCTTCTTTTTCTGATGTGGGTGTTCCAACCATTGTTACTAACCAAATGGAACCCATTCTTGCATGGGGATCCCAATTATCCAGTTATCCATTCTTGTCTGTGTTCAACTACAGATCGTTCAAATCGTTCTGTGGTACCTGGACTCAGGCTGTTCCAAGCATATGACTGGCGACCGGTCACGGCTCATGAACTTCGTGAGCAAATTCATCGGGACAGTTAGATTCGGGAATGATCATTTCGGTGCTATTATGGGTTATGGAGACTATGTTGTTGGCAAGAGTGTTATCTCCAGGGTTTACTATGTAGAAGGTCTTGGTCACAACTTGTTCTCTGTTGGTCAATTCTGCGATTCTGATCTAGAAGTAGCCTTCAGAAAACATACCTGCTTCGTTAGAGAACTTGATGGTAAGGAACTTTTAAGAGGTTCACGTGGTTCAAATCTATACACCATCTCTATCGAAGATATGATGAAGTCTTCTCCAATTTGCTTACTGTCAAAGGCCTCTAAAACAAAGTCATGGTTATGGCATCGTCGTCTCAATCACTTGAACTTCGGTACCATCAATGATCTCTCCAGAAAGGACTTAGTTGTAGGTTTACCTAGACTCAAGTACGAAAAGGATCATCTTTGTTCAGCATGTCAATTGGGAAAAAGCAAGAAGTATGCCCATAAACCCAAACCTACTAACTCTGTCACAAAAGTTCTTCATATGATTCACATGGATTTGTGTGGACCAATGAGGGTGCAGAATATATTTGGGAAGAAATATGTTTTAGTTGTGGTTGATGATTTCTCTAGATTCACCTGGGTCAAGTTCTTAAGGACAAAGGATGAAACTCCTGATATCATCATCAAACTCATCAAACAGCTGCAGGTTCGGCTTAACAAAACAGTCAGAATAATAAGAACAGACAATGGAACTGAGTTTGTCAACAAACAACTCAGTGAATTTTATGAAAGCGTTGGAATCAGCCATCAAAGAAGTGTTCCACGAACTCCTCAACAGAACGGTGTAGTTGAAAGACGAAATCGAACTCTTGTAGAAGCCGCTAGAACAATGCTGATTTACTCAAAGGTTCCAATGTTTCTCTGGGCTGAAGCTATTGCCACTGCATGCTACACACAAAATCGTTCCCTGATTCACACTGTTCATGGAAAAACTCCATATGAACTTGTCCACAACAGAAAACCTAATCTCTCTTTCCTTCGTGCGTTTGGTGCATTGTGTTATCCAACTAATGAGGGACAAGACTTAGGCAAACTTAGAGCTAAAGCAGACATTGGAGTATTTGTAGGGTATGCACCAAACAAAAAGGGATACCGAATCTACAACAAAAGAACCCGAAATATCATGGAAACAATTCACGTTACGTTTGATGAGCTGACCGGTCAAATGGCTCCTGGACAATCCAGTTCAGGACCCGCACTTCAAAACAGTCCTATTGGTTCATCCCTTGTTCCAAACTCTTCTCAAGAAACTCCATATGTACCTCCATCTGAAGATGATTTAAAGAAATTGTTTGATCCTATGTTTGATGAACTTTATGATCCAAGTACTAATGAGGTGTTGATTCCTACTACAGAGGCTGCTCATATTCCTGTGAATGAAGTCAATCCCTCAGTCTCAATATCTTTAAGTCAAGAAGCGCCTGCTGCTGATCCTTCAGTCTCATCAACAAATCATCATTCTTCAAATGTACATCATGGAAATGTTTCTGGCATCAATGATGAAGTTAATCCCTTTGCTACTACTGAAGTTGCTCCATTTGAAAAAAATATATTTGCTCCTGAATCTTCATCAGAACCATCTTCTTCAGGAGACATCGACTCTGCTACTTCAGTCCCTCAACTACTGCCACATGAACACCTTAGAAAATGGACTCACGATCATCCACTAGACAACATCATTGGAAATCCCTCTCGTCCTGTATCAACACGGAAACAACTTGCAACCGATGCCTTATGGTGCTTCTTCAACTCCGTACTATCTAAGATCGAACCAAAAGATGTTAAAACCGCCATGAATGAAGATAGCTGGTTCAATGCCATGCAAGATGAAATTCATGAGTTTGATCGACTTGATGTATGGGAGTTATTACCTGCTCCAGACTGTGCTATGATTATTGCTCTTAAATGGATCTTCAAAGTGAAGCTTGATGAGCATGGTGATGTGTTGAAGAACAAGGCTCGATTAGTTGCTAAAGGATACCGTCAAGAGGAGGGTATTGACTTTGAAGAATCTTTTGCTCCAGTTGCTCGAATCGAGGCAATCAGAATCTTTTTGGCTAATGCTGCTAGTAAGAACATGATAGTCTATCAGATGGATGTAAAGACAGCATTTCTGAACGGAGATCTTAAAGAAGTCGTCTACGTCAGCCAACCTGAAGGATTTTTGAATCAAGAGCATCCTACTCACGTTTATCGTTTGAAGAAGGCTCTTTACGGTTTAAAGCAAGCTCCAAGGGCATGGTATGATACACTGTCAAAGTTTCTTCTATCTACCGGATTTAGCAAAGGAGCAGTTGATCCAACATTGTTCACCAGGAAGTCAGGCAAACATTTAATTCATGTTCAAATTTATGTTGATGATATTATTTTTGCCTCGACAGACCCAATGGAATGTGATCGTTTTTCAAATGAAATGAGTTCAAAATTTCAAATGTCAATGATGGGACAAATGTCATTTTTCTTGGGATTACAAATTTCGCAAAGTCCCGGAGGCATTTTTATAAATCAATCCAAATATGCAACTGAGATCTTAAAGAAATTTGGATTTGATTCAAGTGACCCTGTTGACAATCCCATGATTGATTGAACCAAACTAGATGAGGACCACTCAGGGATCATGATTGACCAAACAAAATATCGTAGTATGATTGGATCCCTGATGTACCTCACAGCTAGTAGACCAGACATATTGTTCGCTGTTTGCATGTGTGCTAGATACCAGGCTAAGCCTACTAAAAAGCACCTTGAAGCGGTTAAACGGGTCTTTCGGTATCTCCAAGGAACCATCAATATGGGTCTTTGGTACCCGAAGGACACCGGTATGTCACTAAAAGTCTATGCAGATGCTGATCATGCAGGGTGTCAAGATACTCGTCGAAGTACATCTGGAGGTGCTCAGTTTTTGGGTGATAAACTTGTGAGCTGGTCTTCAAAGAAGCAAATGAGTACTTCTATTTCCTCTACAGAGGCTGAATACATAGCCATGTCATCCTGTTGTGCTCAAATCTTATGGATGAGATCTTAATTATCTGACAATGGCTTTGAATTCAACAAAATCCCTCTGTACTGTGATAATAAAAGTGCTATTACTCTCTCATGCAACAACGTTCAACACTCAAGAGCAAAGCATATCGACATTCGACATCATTTCATCAGGGAACAAGTGGAAAAAGGTGTGATAGAACTCTATTTTGTGAGGTCTGAATATCAGTTAGCAGACATCTTCACCAAAGCTCTTCCAAGAGAACGTTTTGAGTTTATTCTTCCACGTCTTGGCTTGAAAAGCCTTCAACCAGAAACATTCAAACGTCTATCTTCATCTATCTCTTGTAAATATTTATTCGAAAAACAAAATACAAAATTATAAAACCTTCAAAAAATCAAATAGAAAAATATAAAACTTTCAAAATCCATAAAAATTTGAAAAATTCGAAAAATCTTCAAAAAAATATTGTCTTTTTGTCATGTTTCTCTCGATTCGATAATATCTACGGTCTTGATGTTGTCATTCAAAGAATGACACGGGACTTTAGATATTGTTCGAATTTTTATATATATAAAAAAAAAAAAAAAAAAAAAAAAAAAAAAAAAAAAAAGGTTTATTGTCATCTCAGGCAGTAACCCGTTTTTTAAAGAAAGAACAGAGCCATACTTTATCAAGTTTTCAAAATTCCATGCTCTGATTCTATAAACATTTATCTGCTGAAAACTAAATGCTTTAAAAAAATTAACTTGGACTCTATTTTTGATAATCATATGGACTTATTTGTCAAAATATCAATCTCTCAATCAACAACCTATGTCATTGATTGAGGGGGAGAATGATTTCAATTAAATTAAAAAGTTATTTGGCATTAAATTGTTTTCAAAAGATATACATGCATGTTTTATCAATGGAGTTTTAAAGTCTTAAAATCCGATCCTTATCAGTTAAAACGCTTTCATAATCAAGTCACAATTCTTCTTAAAAGCTTTCAAAATCAATTTAAATCTATAAGAGATCACAAATCTCAAATGATTTGATAATTGTGATCGGGGGAGAATGTGTGATTTAAATTGGATTTAAACTGATAATTCGGTAAATGATTTTATAAGAATGTACAAGCTCTCCTTCCCACATGTGACAAACGATTTCAAATTTTCCATGCACATGTTGAGGGGGAGCATCTATCTTAATCCTATGATTTGAAACGTGATCACTTATCTCAATGTGCAGGTTCCCTCTAGTATGTGCAAAACTCTTTTCAAATCTCGAGGCACATACTGAGGGGGAGCAAACTTATGAAAACCTGATCCTTCCCAAAAAATGATTTGATTAGGGAAGTGATGTTGATATCTTTTAGAAAATGGAATTCAAAGAAGTTAACTCTTTCTCTTGCCTCCGTGTGCAAAACGATTTCAATCACTTGATGCACATGTTGAGGGGGAGCACTTGTTCTAAAAATATCAAAAACAATTCAGGTACAAAATGCTTTGATGAAATATCACAAGCACCTGGATTGATTTTCAAATGGTTTTCAATTGGTTTCTATGGCAGATGAACAATACCAAATAGACCAACCAACTTTACTTATGTATGGTGATATAAGGATGATAAGGTTAGGTATGTGTTCCCATGATCCGCCAGAACCGGAGGGATCTACCCAGGGACTATCCACTAGTTAGTGTAGAGTTCTTAGGTATGATGATAAAAGGAGAAAAATGAGATATGGGAAGAGTGCGGACTGAGACTGAGCTAGTATTGGAACAAACCCAACAAGGTTCTAGCTATGAAGTCTCGGTAAGCACTGAAGGGGTTGAAGAATTAAAAAGAATTGAATGAGAAAAGGGTGAAAACAAATAGCCCTCCATTTATTCAACCTTAGGGCAGAAACCGGGTTCAATTCATATGCTACTGATGGTAACATCGGTATTGAAGACAAGACGTCATGGACCCAGTGACGCACTGCACTTCAACTTTCCAAACCACTCAAGTTCCTCTTAAAAGGACTTGTTTCATTCTCACGGGGAACCAACATTATCTATCAACTTTCTCTTAGAGATTGTTGATATTGAAGAAGGAGACCCTCTCCCTAGTCTCCGGCACAGGATCCAAATATGCACAAAATTGAGTCTAGAGCCACGAGATCATCAATAAATCTCATTAGGACACTTTCAATGAAGACTCTCTGTTTCACACAATGTGAAATGTGAGATTATATCTTGAGTCCTACGCATTATCCTTGTGGTATTGCCAGAACATCTGAGTGATGTGTAAACATATTCACAATGAAGATGGAAAACCTTCTGGAGCCAACATCAAACAAGCTCCTGGTAGGTGGCAGCTGAGATCTATCATATAGATCAACCATGTGACAACTGAACAGAAACAATGGGGCGATTCAATCTCTTGAATCAATCCTGGTTCAGGTTATGGATTGACGGATACCTTTGAAAAACCAGTCTTTGTGCTTAATTACTATTTTCTTTAGCACATCGACCGTGTACTAATTTTTCAAACCAAAAGGTGTTTTTATGATTGATAATTGATTTTCAATAAAACCTTCGTTGTATTGCAAAATAATTTCTATTGAGCAATACACGATTGTTTTTCAAATCTCTTTTCATCAATCAGTGGACTTAAATTCGCTGGTTCACTCACTCCGTGTTGTCTTCTTTGAGACGTTCCGGTTTGAGAACAGCTAGAGCAGCTGCGAAACCCTGTCAAGGAAATTCTTCGGAATTATACCTGATCACAGGCAGTACATGTACTGATCAACGGGGAACCATGGGCAGTGTACCTCAATTCAACTAAAGTGGTCAAAGACACTTTTCTACACTTTATTGCTAACTGTTGTATGCAGGTACGCCCGACGTTTGCACCTGATCAGAATGAAGCGGTCAATCCATAGCCGCATGCTCACACGATACATTCATCTCTCAAGAAATCATGATAAGTGCATCAATGACTCTGATATTTTCACTCCATGCTTCTGCTACGCTGCTGCCAATATCATGAATCAACGAAAGCTTCCGCTACTCTGATAAAAAGATATCATGATCCAGAATGTGAGCATGTCGGTCCGAATGTCACAACATCATATAATACCAACACTACAATGGATGTCTCAGAGATTTTTGATAGCTGATGATCTCAAAAGCTGGCACAAAATTAATATCACGTGGATCAGTAAAAGACCTCCACTTGGAGTATCCAAACATGCAATGAGAAGAATCAATGACTACGAGCTTCGGAGCAAAGTACTACATCAAGAATGCAAGAACAATTGTTAATGAAATATTTGTTTGTATTCAATGTAATTTTAGTATATGTTTGAGGTGACCTCCCTTAGGGGGAGATTGTTAGGAATTAGAAATTCCAGGTATTAAGGAGTCGGTCACCTCAAGTATATGTAATCGTTAGAAAGCTCGTAGTCGTAGTTATTTTAAGTTAAGTAGTATTTAGTTAAGTAACACCGTGGAGGACGGACGGGTCTTTACCCACTGTATGCCTGATCCACATCCCGTTATGTGGCGTTTTATGTAAGACTATAAATACTCTCTACCTTCCAAGGTAGAGAGTTGGAGCTCATAATAATATCTTTCACTTTCTCTCACTAAGTTCCCTAAACCTCTAACTTTCTCTCTCTAGAATTCCACTTATACGCCAACTTGATGTTATGGTTTGATGTGTAAGTGAAAACTAATATCTTACACTTTCTAGTCCTATGGTTCGGAAAGAGGTATTGATACCTTCTTCGTATAGTAGAGGTGTGTCGATAATACGTCCTTCATGGAAGTGACGAGTTTCGAGATTATTGAACTCACGGACATGATTGCCAGGTGTGTTGGGCTCAAGAGAGATATTAGGAATGTAGACATGAGAGAGTTGAAAGTCAAATTCATACTCATGAGACATGACGAGACCTATGGAAGTAAAAAATTTAATATTGTTAATACAAATAAGCCGTAAAAACGTTTATTTATATTTTACGATCTTCTAATGTTTTGTCGATAACAAACATAAAATCATTTTAACGAAACAAATAGAATACGTAAATAGCTTGAGTTAATAGTTTCCTAACACACTTACGTTTTCACATAAAACACTAAAACTAGTATAAGTGATTTTATGATTTAGATACATATGTACAACAACTAGTGTTTACATATTGGGTTAGCATATACTTAAACTAAGTCTACTAAAATGGGTAAAAAACATGTAAATACTAAAATGGGTAAAAACTAGCAAATGGTATTGATCCATAACCCATGGTTTTATATATACCACTTAACCAAGTTCATTGTATCCTTAAGATACATTGTATCTAGAAAGAAAACCATGGATCAACCCATGACCCATGACCCATAACCAAAATTACCCATGGGCAAAGAGGAGCGTTCCACGGATCCCTGGCTTTGTGCTAGCCGGATCCCTTGTGGTAGGGATCCGTGGGATTCGGGGAACAGTAGAGAATTTCCTCTATAAATAGAGAACCATTTCTTCCTTTCTACTCACCACTTTACACACATACTTCCCCAAGTATTATAACCCTCTAACCTCATATCCAAGTGATCTATGTAGTTTGTCTTTTGTTTTTGTGTAATCTTCTAGGTTCCTCTTAAAGGCGAGATCACCACTTCTTGAAGACGTGCAAGCTCAAGTCCATGAGTTGCCATGCTTCGTCATCATCAAGACAACTAAGGTTCTCTTGTTAATAGTTCTTCCTTTCTCCATAGATGTTGGGTTGAAGGCATTAGTGAAGAATGCCGAAAGTGTCAAGATGAAAGCATTAGTGAAAGGTGCTCATCATCCGTTTCAAAGCATTAGTGAAGAATGCTAAAGGTGTCAAGACGATGGCAATAGTGAAGGGTGCCAAGCGTTGTGTCAAAGGCATTAGTGAAGGATGCCGAAGAATCAAATCCAGTCGCATTTGGGAAGAATGCCTAGGTAGTATAATCGATGAGGTGCATCGTTATACATATAAGTATTTGTTTATTTCCAAGGATGGTGATATCCTTGATGGTGTTGTAACAAGGAGTGGATCTCCTTGATATTAGGTATTGTGTTGTAAAGGGTAGTAGTTCCTCCATAGTAATGGAACTAGGTACTTAGCCTAGTACCTAATAAAGGGTAGGCGACGTTGTGATAGGATTAGTTCTCCTTGGTGTGAAAGAACTCGGTGGTTAGCCTAGCACCGTATAAAGGGTAGGCGACGTTGTGTTAGGTGTGGTTCGCCTTGGTGTGAAGGAACTCGGTATTTAGCTTTGTACCGAAAAAAGGTTAAGCGACGTTGTGAAGGCTTCTCCGCCATAAGGAGTTGGTTTAGTGCTTACGAACTCTCGAGTAGGTGACTCGGGGAGTGGAGTAGGGCAAGGAAGGTGTCCTTGTAGCTGAACCACTATAAATATTTGTGTCGTGGTGATGTGCTTCTTACTCTTTATCTTTCATTACACGTTTATATATCTATCTATCAACGTCCAACATAAACAACCAAATAGATTGACATAAGTCGATCTAATTATTTAAAAGGAAGTGTTAAATTGGTAAACTATTCAACCCCCCCTTCTAGTTTTCCACAAATATGAAGAGACGCATTAAAGCAAAAAGATGATCACCTAACGTTTTTACTAGATTTCTATTAACAATGATAATTATCTTACTTAGTACTTAACATTCTAGTGGAATGTTTCTATTTATGATGAAAAGGTTTTTATGTTGCATGAGAATCTGTTTCCCAGTTCCACGGTTCTCATGGTTCCATTCCAAGAGGGATCCGTCTAGTTAAACTATAGGGATCCGTGGATCTGCATTGACAGAAAAATGATCTTGACGAAAACTAGATTTTCGCATCTTTTAGGTTTATAAAAGAAGTGTATTTTAGCCAATATTTACTTAGTTAAGCATGCATTGTAGGTTTCTAAGGTATCTCAAGACCAAATGTACGAAAGACAAGATATAAAAGAAATGACAAACACATTATGAAAAGTAAACTAGATAAACTAAAACATTAGTAATATTTTATTTCAATGCTAAGAATGATACAAAGGATTGGATATATAACACCAATGTAGATTAACAACACAAAGTACATGTCTTCATAAGAAAACTTGATCATGGGGTACACGAGAGCGATGAGTGTCAAGGCGATGATCACGAAGGCGATGTAAACCATGATGATGAAGTTCTTCCTTGGTTTTGATTTGAGATGAGATGAGAAGGAATATGAAGTTTGAATGAGAGGTAATTTTTTAAAGTGGAAGATTTGAAAAATGAGGGTTTGGTGGAGTTGACGAGCGGAGGAAGGTTTTATGGGGAAGGAGGAATTTTTTATATTTGTGTTTTGTTTTATTATTATAAATATTTGATTTTTGGATTAAGTACAAATAAGAACACATGTTTATAAACCTATACTATAGACGGAAAAAGTAACACGTATGCAAGAAAAGTTTCCTAACGAAGCTACGAGTAATACATGAGTATGTGAAAATATAATCATACAAGTTCCTATTCAAGAATACTTATTCTAAGCTAATTTTATTTAAAAAGGATTAGAAAGTCATACCTCTAATGTAATTATGAGTGTCTTCTACTTTTGATAAAAGAATGTCAATAGACAACTCCGGTTCCTTTGTGATATAGATGATAATTAAGATACCTTCTTAGGAAAGGTAATATTGTTATCAAGGAATTCCTATGGCTTGACAAACATGAACTAAGCAAAATGACAAGAAAGGTTAGTGCATTTTAGTAGGATAAAATAAGAAATAAAAATTATAATGTTGTCATCTAATCAACACCCTACAAAAGTGTTTTTAAGACATGATGTTTATTTTTGTAAAATACCTTCTTTGTAGTTTTCAATTATACACAGATCGTGTCAAGTTTTTAAGGTACAATATACTTAAAAAAACTTGATTACGAAGCTCTGGTACCAATTGTGGAAAACTAGAAGGGGGGGGTGAATAGTTTTGCCAATTAAAACTTGGTTTTCAACTATTTAGATCGACTTATGTCAATCTATTGAAACGTGTGTGTTGGATGTTGATTGATAAGCATGTGAATAAATAAGACTAAGATAAAGAGTAAGAAGCACAAAAATACAAAGCGAGTATTTTAGTGGTTCGGCTACAAGGACACCTTCCTTGCCCTCCTCCACTCCCCGAGTGACCTACTCGAGAGTTCGTAATCACTACACAACACAAACTCCTTGTGGCGGAGAAGCCTTAACAACGTCGCCTACTCTTTATCCGGTACAAGGCTAGACACCGAGTTCTTCCACGAGATAGAACCAAACCTATCACAACATCGCCTACACTTTATCCGGTACAAGGCTATATACCGAGTCCCATTACAAAGGAGGAACTACTACCCAACACTACACAAATCCTATCTCAAAGGAGATCTACTCCTTATGACACCATCAACAAGGATATCAATATCCTTTGACCCAATACAAATCTATCTTGTACATTGACACACCATATCGAATGTACACCTTAGGAACCTTTCCCTAATGCCTTTGACTCGGCTTCTAGGCACCCCTCACTAATGCCTTTTGACTTGACTTCTAGGCACCCTTTAGTAATGCCGTCAACACGGACTCTCGGCACCCTTCACTAATGCCTTCAATATGACTCTTTGACACTTTTTCACTAATGTCTTTGTCTTGACCCTTTCGACATCTTTCACCTATGTCTTCGACACTAGACTTCTAATGAGAAGGAAAAGAACTATCAACAAGATACCATTAGTAGTCTTGATGATGACGAAGCTAGGCAACCTATGGACTAGAGCTTGCTCGACTTCAAAAGGTGGTGATCTCGCCTTTAAGAGGAACCTAGAGAATCACACAAACACAAAACTACATAGAAAGATCACTTGGATATGAGGTTAGAGAGTGATGAGTGTCTAAATACTCATCATTTTTGTATAATCTAAACTGCAAAATCATCTGAAAACACTCAGAAACACATCAAAATGATCAAAATATCACAAATCAGTGTTTTATGTGTTTTAAATGCAAAAATATCAAAATCAGATGAAAAATGATTCAAGTTTGCAAAATTGGTAGTTTTAGTCCCCCAAGTTTTAAAAGTTGTCAAATCTAGTCCCTGGAATATCAAAATGTGAAGTTTTGTCATTCAAGGTCCCTGAAATCTTCTAAGTTGTTAAAAATGATCCTTGAATGATTCTTTGGTCAATTGGCAAGAAAGGTCCCTAAACTTTGAAAATTTGCAAAAATGGTCCTTGGATTTCTAAAAATGGGATTTTATGCAAAAAGGGCCCTTGCACTATCAATGTTTGTCATGTTTGGTCCTTGTGAGAAGTTTGGAAAAGTATCATGATCAGTCCTTGAAGTTTGGTAAAATTACATTTTTGGTCCTTGTTATCTAGCTAAACCAAACCGGACCCTTTGTTATCCAAATCCAATCCTTACCCAACCAAGGCCCAAATCCAGCTAGCCCAACTCCACTTGACCCCCACCCTTGACCCTTGAGCTAGGTCAAAACCAAAAAGACCCCAGCCAAAGCCAATTGTGAACCCCCTGGTATTATTAATCCAACGGTCAACAAAAGTCAAAACACCCCACGCGCGCCTAAAAACCAAAGCTACTGTAGCTCCCCCTCTCCCAACAATGTAATCTCCAAAACCAGGCAGTTTTCCATGACTTTCTTCACCCCCCCCCCCTTACCTTGTCCCCTCCACCTCCTCTAAACACCAAAACTCTTAATTGATTGGAACCAACTCCAATTAATGATCAAACCTGCCTTGAAATATTTGGCGCCAAAATGACACTTGGACGGTTTTGATGAGTTTCAAGCATCCAATGGCTCAGAGATGGTGGGAAACATTCAGAGGTCAATGAGAAGTTCAAAAAGTCTATAAAGAGGAGCTATGAAGCAATGTATCTATCTATCTAGTGTATTTTTAATTTCTTAATGTCGTTTTAAGTATTTTTCAAGTTGAAGTGTATTTTAAAGCTTTCAAGCATTCTGTTTAAGTCTTTCAGTGTATTGTGAACCTCTTTTAATAAGCAATTTCAAGTTTTAATCATATCTCAAGTTTATGCAAAATTTCATGTTTATGCAAAATTTCATGAATTATCAAATGTTGTTGTTAGGTGTTTGTATGGACTGAAATAGATCATATAAGCTCCCAGAAAGCTTATTCAAGCTTTTAGAAACATTTAAAACAAGTTTAGAAGTTAAAATCAAAAATCACCAAAAATACCAATTAAATAGTTTAAAAATCAAAAATCAATTGGAAATAGTGTATACAGCTGGAGCAGGGTGAATTATGGATGGCCTTGGGTTAGAAGCTTAGTGGTAAGCTAATAGGGGTGTTAGTTGGTCCTTGATCTCAGTTTTGAGCTTGGAAGCAAGTGTAAGCACTTTTGATCACTTTTGCATTTTACTGTTGTAGTTGTTTATCAGTTGTAGTTTCTGGTTCTTTATGATCATTAGTTTTAATCAAGTGTATTTGAGTATAAAAACCAGTTGTTTGTTCTTTTAAAAGTGTAGTTAGCAGAAATTTCAATTTAACGGTTAAAAGTATATAACTGTCAAATCTTGGTTTCTAGTTGTTAATGTTGTTGATTTATGTTTCCTTAGTTCTAATATGTGATAATACATGGTTTGCAATCAAGTTCATGGTCTAAAATTGTGATTTGCTTTGAAAAAAGTTCAATAACAGTCATATAAGGGTGTTTGGATTTGCTTGCTTAAACTGACACAGGTCTTGTGTGTGTTGGTTGCTTGTACTTTCTTTGTGTCTCATTGGTCAGTAACAACTCAAGCAAGTCATAAAAACAAGTGGTCATTTGTGGAAAAGTCAAAATCTCATTTGATTGTATCTTGTGTGTCCACTATGTGAATTTCATGATCTATGATCATTGTTTTGTGTTTATAAGTTGTTAATCTTGCTCAAATCAGTCTTAACATACCTTAATACAACATATTCAGTGTTTAAAATCAGATTAAAATTCATCTTAGTCAACTTCTTTGTTTTTAAGAAAAGTCAAAATTTCCATTTTGGTCGTTTTTGAATAAAATAGATCTTTTTACTGTGTGTTTATTAGTAGGATTCAGCTTATAAGCTTTTGGATTATTAAAGTTTAGTTGCTTAATAAAATTAGAAAAATGCTAGCTCTCTGTTCATCAGCTTTTTAAGTGCTTATTTTATTGCTTTTTTTGGGTACCTAGTCTGTTATAGTGCCCTGTGCACCAGTTTCATAAGCTCAATCAAAAGCTTGCACAGAGCTCTTTTGTTGTTCAAATCTTGTGATCTTTGTTTCTTTGGAAAGCCAACCTGGTCATCTTGAGGTCTCAAGCCTTGTCTTTCATTTTGAAGCTTGTTTAGTAGGGCTGCAATAAGCTCTAAGTTTGTCCCATTTCTGTGTTTGTCATAAGTGCTTATTACCTTTTCAGTAGCTTTTCAGTGTGCTTCTTTTTATCTTTTAGCTTCATTTGAGTAGTTTTTAGCTTATTGTATCTTATCCCATCATTTGTTTCAGCTTGTGACCTTGTTTGAGCTTATTTCTCCAAAATAAGCTCATTAAGCCACTGTTGGACCTATAAGCTTGTAAAACTGCTTATTTGTGTTTTGTAAAATTTTTGTCTTTGTTAAAGTTTCATAATATCAGTAGTAAAGTAGTTTTCAAAAAGAAAATCCAGAAAAAGATCAATTAAAAATCAGTGATAGTGTTTATTTAATATTTCTTAGCTTTTTGATTTTTCTTTCTAGCTTATTAATAAGCAAATCTTGTTTTTCTATTTTTCTTAGTTTTCTGTTATCATAAGTTATTTTTAGAAAAAGTTTCATATTTTTCTCTATCTTTTTAGTATTTATTATAATTTTAAATAGTTAAAAATAGTAATTAATTAGTAATAAATAATTAAAAAGCATAAAAAATATCTTTTCAGTTTTAAAATTAGTTTTATCATATTTTAGATTTTTCCAAGTTAAAATTTTATTTTTCCAGGTTTATTTTAGATTTTCTAGTATTTAAGTGTATTTTAAATAATAATTAATTAGTAATAATTAGATAAAAAGTGTGAAAAATATATTTTTAATTTTAAAATTAGTTTTATAATATTTTAGATTTTTCTGAATCATAGTTTCATTTTTCTAGCCTCATTTTGTATTTTCTTCTATTTTAGAGTATTTATTAAATAGTTAAAAGAGTTTTTAATTAATAATAATTAATTAAATAGTTGTAAAAATAATTTTCTTTTTCTAATAATTTTCTTTTATTTTTAGGATTCCAAAAATGTCATTTTTATATTTTTAGGTCTTTTATTTCTTAGATTTCACTTTTTATTTTATACGTATACGTAGTTTTTAAAATTTACGTTTACGTTTCTTTCATCTGATTGTTGTGCTTTTCTATTTTGTATTCTATTCCATTCCAATCAATCAGTAGTGTAATTTCTTAATCAAAACCTTTACAGATCACTATCCTTAGTGATCACTCCATCATCTGAACCAGTTTTGACACACCATTGAGTCTCCGTGGGACTAAACGACCCGGGAATTCATTATATTCTCCAGGACTTCATTGTATTTGTGTTTTAAGCAGTTTTAAGTATATTACGGTTGGCCATTCACAAGTGGCCAGCTTGTGTGATTAGACTTGACGGTTTAGCACAGATCAAATTTTGGCGCCGCTGCCGGGGAGGCTTTAGCGTGTGTTTAGCCATTTTCAGACCCATTCTTGCACATAACCCACCTTTTGTAAAAAGTTTTTGTAAAGTTATAATACATCAAAAAGTTCATTAACACTTTTCCTAAAGTGTTAAAAACACCAAAAAAAATATAAAACAACAAAACAATCGTAGCATTTTCTATCTTGTATTGACTTTAAGGTGATTCTTAAAACAGTACGATTTGGTTAAACGAGACGATACCAAAAATATTGTCCAAAAAAGTTTTAAACCCATCAGCACAAATCATTACCTACGTCTTTTCAGTGGTACTTAATAAATACATAAAAATCAACCACCGCAAATCAAGGCAGTGCACTACCTAACTGGGGGTGCGACCATAATAAGTTCCCGAACATCAGATTTAAAACTTGCCTTTGTGTCACTTGTGATTTGGTGTACCTTTTTCAAAGAAGCCATTTCATCTGTGATTATTGGTTAAGTTCACTTGTCGTTTTGCCTCATTTGTTTTGAAAATTGATTTTTATACATAGTGCATGCGCACTCGTTCTTCCAGCTCTACAAGTCCACTTTCTGAACTTGGAAAGATTCCTCGTAGACGTAGAGGATGTTCAGCTCCTTCAGCCGTGACTGAGGAACGTCTACCACCACCACCCCCTGTCGAAATGGCAGAAGACAAACCCATGAATGAGCTTCTCCAAGCACCCATCGAGGGTTACGGAGATGCCATTGTTGTTCCAGCCATCGTGGCTGATACCTTTGAGCTCAAAACCGGGTTGCTTAATCTGGTAACCCAAAGCCAATTCTATGGTTTTGAGCGGGATGATCCTCATGCACACATTCGATGGTTTAACAAGATTGCATCTACCATCAAGTACAAGAATGTCCCACATGAAGCTATCAAGCTTCTTCTGTTCCCATTTTCTCTAGAGGGACAAGCCCGGAATTGGCTTGAGAAACAACCCCCTCGTTCTATAGAGACATGGGAAGATCTAGTCACCAAGTTCGTTAACGAGTTCTATCCTCCATCCCGAACCACAAGTCTTAAGAATGAGATAATGAAATTTTCTCAGAGATTTGATGAATCATTCGGGGAGGCATGGGATCGTTACAAAGAGTTGCTTCGCAAGTGTCCGCATCACGGTTTTACCGAGTTAATGCAAATGGATACTTTCTATAATGGTCTCAATCAGACTAATCAAGACTCTTTGAATGCCTCCGCGGGAGGTAATTTCCTGAGCAAGACCACAAAAGAGGCCTTGCAAATCATTGAGAACAAGTCTCAAGTCCGTCCTTTCCGAGCAAAGACATATCAGTCTCATGCTGGACCTTCTTCTTCTTCATCCCCCGTGAGTACATCTAGCACCGATGCTAAGATTGACAAACTCACAGACATTGTTCAGGCTTTGGTTCTTGCTAACCAAAAGAAAGTGACCTTCACTCAGACACCAACACATGCTGAAGTGAAGAAAGTTGAGAGTTGTGTCACTTGTGGTGGTCCTCATGCTTACTACAATTGTACTGCCACCGATGGTAGTCCATTTGAAGCCAATGCTCTAGCGGGTAGTTCACAGCAAGGAGGTAATCAATACCGTCCTCAAAATGAACCACACTACCGTGCTAACACTAATCAGGCACCACCCGGTTTCAACCAGAATCATAACATGCAAAACCGGAATCAGAACCAACCAAGAATGAACCAAGGTTATCAAAACCAAGGTAATTTCTATCCTGGACCCAATCAGGGTTTCCAACATCAAGGAAACCCTAATCAAAACAATTTCAATCGAGGGAATCAATTTCATGGGAATATGAATCCTAATCAAGGGAATTTTGGCTATAATCAAAACATACGGCCTCAAATTATCCCTCCAGCTCCTCCCGCCATTATTCCTCCAGGACCATCATCTGATGAGTTACTGAGGCAATTCATGAAGTCCCAAGATGAAATGAACAGGTTGTTGGTCAGTCAGATCGCTGATCTTAAGAAGTCTTTAAATGATCAACCCTCGGGCTCAGGAAAACTTCCGAGCAACACGATCGCTAACCCGAGGGGCGATGCTAAGGCGATCACAACCAGAAGTGGTGTTTCATATGATGGACCTGCTGTTCCTACTACCTCTTCTTCTTCTTCTCTCCCAAAAGTAGTGGACAGTGAACCTCCGACACACAATGGACCTACGACTCCAATGCCCCCTCCACCTGTGGCAATGAGTCAAGTTACCAAGGAAACAACGGACAAGGTGCATTATTCAAGCCCACGAAGTACCGCACACGTCCTACCTTCGGTAGTCCAACCTCAAGTTGTCCAGAAACCCAAGTCAAATCAAGGAGTTGTTTTTGAACCTCCTGTAGCTCCTGATGAGAATCAGAAATCCAAATCTTCTATTCCTTACCCATCACGTTTGAATGAGCAAAAGCTCCGCGAGAAAGCTAGTCATCAAATGGACAAATTTTTCCAAATTTTCCAAGAGTTACACTTTGACATAAGCTTTGCGGATGCTATCATGTTGATGCCCAAGTTCGCATCAACTCTCAAACACATGTTAAGCAATAAGGAAAAGCTGTTTGAAATGGCAAAAACTCCTCTTAACGAGAACTGCTCAGCAGTTATTCTGAAGAAGCTTCCAGAAAAGCTTGGAGATCCTGGGAAATTTCTCTTACCTTGTGTATTCCCAGGAATGGTTGAATGCTTTGCCCTAGCAGATCTTGGTGCAAGCATAAACCTTATGCCTTATTCAGTGTGGAAGAAACTTTCTCTTCCGGAACTTACTCCTATATGCATGACTCTCGAGCTTGCAGATCGTTCCATATCCTGTCCTCTTGGCATTGCCGAGGACGTATTTGTGAAAGTAGGAAAGTTCCATTTTCCAGCTGACTTTGTGGTTGTTGATTTTGATGCCGATCATCGGGTTCCTCTCATTGTTGGTTGAGGATTCCTGAGAACGGGCCGTGCTCTCATTGATGTATTTGAGCAGGAAATCACATTGCGTGTTGGTAATGAAGCTGTCACCTTTAACCTTGATCAAACTTCGAGGTACTTCGCAAATTATGATTCTGAATCGGTTAACCGAATAGATATCATCGATGTTGCTTCTGAAGAGTACTCTCAAGAAGTTCTTGGTTATTCTCATAATTCTGTGAGTGGGGATCCCACCACATCTTCTCAGCCTATCATAGCCAATTCTACTCCTTCTCTCACTCCGTTTGAGGGAAGCGACTTCATCTTAGATGAGATTGAAGCATACTTGGCTAGTGATTCTGTTCCATGGGAAATTGATCACGCTCCAATTGACATTGAGGGGGACATACTTCTTATTGAGAAGTTGCTCAATGATGATCCATCATCAACCCCTCCCTCTAGTGATTCAATCCCAGATGAGATTAATCAAAATGAGATTAATCTGGAGGGAGATATTCTTCTAAAGAAGTTGTCAAATCTGGACACTTCTCCTCCTCTCCCTCCCATCAAACTTCATAACAAGGAAGTCAAGTCAGTTGAGAAAACTGAAGAATTTCCTGAGGTTGAGCTTAAGGACTTACCTCCTCATCTCGAGTATGCATTTCTTGAGGGTGATGATAAATTACCCGTCATTATTGCTCGAGATTTGAGTAAAGATGAAAAAGTTGCTCTCATAAAAATCTTGAAGTCACACAAGCAAGCAATTGCTTGGAAACTCTCCGACATTAAGGGTATCAACCCTGAGTTCTGTACTCACAAAATCTTAATGGAGGATGACTTCAAACCAGCAGTTCAACATCATAGAAGAGTAAATCCAAAAATCCATGATGTTATCAAACAGGAGGTTATCAAACTTCTGGATGCAGGATTGATTTACCCGATCTCAGATAGTCCTTGGGTTAGCCCAATTCATTGTGTTCCGAAAAAGGGTGGCATAACTGTTATCACAAATGAAGATAACGAGTTAATCCCAACTCGTTTCGTTACGGGATGGCGTGTATGCATTGACTATCGTAAGTTGAATGACGCTACCCGTAAAGACCATTTTCCTCTACCCTTTATGGACCAGATGCTTGAGAGATTAGCAGGGAATGAATACTATTGTTTCCTTGATGGTTTCTCGGGTTACTTTCAGATTCCCATTGATCCACAGGATCAAGAGAAGACCACATTCACCTGCCCATACGGAAATTTTGCCTACAAACGTATGCCTTTTGGCTTATGTAATGCTCCTGGCACGTTCCAACGATGTATGATAGCCATTTTCCACGACATGATCGGGGAAACAATGGAGGTGTTTATGGATGACTTCTCGGTCATTGGGGATTCTTTTCAAACATGTCTCTCCCATTTAGAAAAAATGCTTCAAAGGTGTGAAGACACCAATCTTTGTCTAAACTGGGAGAAGAGCCACTTTATGGTCAAAGAAGGCATAGTCCTTGGCCATAAAATTTCAAAAAATGGGATTGAGGTAGATAGAGCAAAAGTCGATGTTATTGCTAAATTACCTCATCCTACTACCGTCAAAGGTATTAGGAGTTTTTTAGGTCATGCCGGTTTCTATCGTAGATTCATACAAGATTTTTCCAAAATCGCACGGCCTATGACCCATCTTCTTGAAAAGGATGCTCCTTTTATCTTTTCACCCGAGTGCATCAAAGCTTTTGAAACATTGAAGAAAAAGCTTACTGAAGCACCCATTCTCGTTGCTCCCGACTGGGATTTACCCTTTGAGCTCATGTGCGATGCAAGTGATTTTGCTATCGGTGCAGTCTTAGGGCAACGAAGAAACAAGCATTTTCAGCCTATCCACTACGCAAGTAAGACTATGACTGAAGCTCAAACTCATTACACCACCACAGAAAAAGAGCTATTAGCCGTGGTGTATGCATTTGAGAAGTTTCGGCCGTACTTGATCTTGACCAAATGCGTGGTGTATACGGATCACTCGGCTCTCAAATATCTCTTTGCAAAACAAGATGCAAAGCCGAGATTGCTTCGTTGGATTCTCCTCCTCCAAGAATTTGATATCATTATACGTGATAAAAAAGGAGCTGAGAATCTAGCTGCTGATCATCTGTCCAGATTAGAAAACCCTCACCAAGATGTTTTCGAGAAAAAGGAAATAAATGAAACATTTCCTCTCGAGACACTCAATGCGGTTTCTTTTCGTGGAAATTCTACCACCCCATGGTTTGCTGACTTCGCAAATTACCATGCGGGTAACTTCATTGTGAAATGGATGTCGACCCAACAGAAGAACAAATTCTTCAAAGATGTTAAACATTATTTCTGGGACGACCCTTTCTTATTCAAAATATGTGCGGATCAAGTCATCCGACGGTGTGTTTATGGACAGGAAGCTATTGACATTCTCACAGCTTGCCATGCTGGACCCACCGGGGGCCATCATAGTCCAAACTACACCGCCAAAAAGGTGTTTGATTCCGGGTTTTATTGGCCCACAATCTATAAGGATGCCCACGAATTTGTCAAAGCTTGTGACGCTTGTCAACGTCACGGAAATATATCTCAAAGAAATGAAATGCCACAAAATGTCATTCAAGTTTGTGAGATATTTGACATATGGGGTATTGACTTTATGGGGCCATTTCCTTCATCTCGTGGAAACAAGTACATACTCGTGGCTGTTGACTATCTGTCAAAATGGGTTGAAGCAAAAGCTTTACCCACCAATGATGCCCGAGTTATTGTGAAATTTTTGAAATCTCTTTTTGCCAGGTTTGGAACTCCGAGAGCGATAATCAGTGATCGTGGTACACATTTTTGCAATGACCAATTTGAAAGAGTCATGCAAAAGTATGGTGTTACCCACCGTCTCTCTACTGCATACCACCCCCAAACAAGTGGGCAGGTGGAAGTTTCCAACCGTGGTATTAAAAGGATTCTTGAAAGGACAGTAGGCGAAAATCGTGCATCCTGGTCGGATAAACTTGATGACGCACTCTGGGCCTTCCGTACAGCTTACAAAACACCCATCGGGTGTACTCCATACAAGCTAGTGTACCGAAAGGCATGTCATCTGCCGATTGAGTTAGAGCACAAGGCATACTGGGCCTTAAAACATGCAAATTTCGATATACAGACAGCTGGTGATCATAGAAAAGTTCAAATGAATGAATTAAATGAACTTCGTGATCAAGCTTACGAGAACTCTTTGATCTATAAACAAAAGACAAAGAAGATCCATGACTCAAAAATCAAGAACCGCGTTTTCAACGTTGGTGATCGAGTCCTTATTTTCAATTCAAGATTGAAGATTTTCTAGGGAAAGCTCAAGTCCCGTTGGTCTGGTCCATTCACTATTGCTAAGGTTTATCCTTATGGTACCGTTGAGTTATCTCAACCCGATGGTCCAAATTTTAAAGTGAATGGTCATCGAGTGAAGCATTACTTTGGAGAGGACATTCCCCCTGTGGTTGTCCCGGATCTACAAACTTTCCCCATGAACCAATGAATGCGGGGATCGAGTCAAGCTAGTGACTCGGTAATCAAAAACATTAGCACGCACCATATGGGTTTTCACCCATATTTCTGTCTTCTTACCCCCTTTCTACCACCCTAGTGTGGGGGAGTTTCCCCACGCTGTTGTATATAAAATCAAGTTTTAATCAAAAAAAAATTAAAAAAAAAAAAAAAAAAAAAAAAAAAAAAAACTTCTAAATAATGGCCGTAATATTTCCCTTTTACGTTCTCAGTTTCGGCATAACCGCCGGTACTTTGAATATTGAGGGCAATATTCATTTCTAAGTGTGGGGGGGGGGGAATTCTCACGAATTATTTCATGTATTATCTACCCAATTCCCCCGTTTTTGGCCAAAATTTTTTTTTTGGAGTAAGTGTTCTACACTTACTCAGCTTGGTTATCAGTCCGCCATGTCTGTAAGACAAAAGGATTGGCTAATCCAGGAGCAAACGGCTCTTGGTAAAGATTTCTCAAATCCGCTTATATGGCTTGCAATTTGCCCAAAATTGTATGGTTCTCAACTCACCATATCCTAAAAAGTGAAGAGTTGGCTAGCCCGCAAGGTTATAGCTTGTGGTAAAGGCAGTGGAAAATCCATAATTGGTATTCAGCTCACCAAAGATAATTCTGATAATTTATCTAAGAGTTGGCTAGTCCAGAAGGGTACGGCTTCTGGTAAAGACACATCAAATCCGTTATATGGTTTATGATTTGCCAATAAATCAGATGGTTATCAGTGTACCATAGTTCTTACTTGAACTAAAACATTTGGCTACTCCAGAAGTGATGGCTTTTGGTAAAGAGTTTTTCAAATCCATTAAGTTTTCTCAAATCATTGCTAGGTACTAGCAATATCTCAGTGTGGGGGATTGATGAGTGTCTAAATACTCATCATTTTTGTATAATCTAAACTGCAAAATCATCTGAAAACACTCAGAAACACATCAAAATGATCAAAATATCACAAATCAGTGTTTTATGTGTTTTAAATGCAAAAATATCAAAATCAGATGAAAAATGATTCAAGTTTGCAAAATTGGCAGTTTTAGTCCCCCAAGTTTTAAAAGTTGTCAAATCTAGTCCCTGGAATATCAAAATGTGAAGTTTTGTCATTCAAGGTCCCTGAAATCTTCTAAGTTGTTAAAAATGATCCTTGAATGATTCTTTGGTCAATTGGCAAGAAAGGTCCCTAAACTTTGAAAATTTGCAAAAATGGTCCTTGGATTTCTAAAAATGGGATTTTATGCAAAAAGGGCCCTTGCACTATCAATGTTTGTCATGTTTGGTCCTTGTGAGAAGTTTGGAAAAGTATCATGATCAGTCCTTGAAGTTTGGTAAAATTACATTTTTGGTCCTTGTTATCTAGCTAAACCAAACCGGACCTTTTGTTATCCAAATCCAATCCTTACCCAACCAAGGCCCAAATCCAGCTAGCCCAACTCCACTTGACCCCCACCCTTGACCCTTGAGCTAGGTCAAAACCAAAAAGACCCCAGCCAAAGCCAATTGTGAACCCCCTGGTATTATTAATCCAACGGTCAACAAAAGTCAAAACACCCCACGCGCGCCTAAAAACCAGAGCTACTGTAGCTCCCCCTCTCCCAACAATGTAATCTCCAAAACCAGGCAGTTTTCCATGACTTTCTTCACCCCCCCCCCCTTACCTTGTCCCCTCCACCTCCTCTAAACACCAAAACTCTTAATTGATTGGAACCAACTCCAATTAATGATCAAACCTGCCTTGAAATATTTGGCGCCAAAATGACACTTGGACGGTTTTGATGAGTTTCAAGCATCCAATGGCTCAGAGATGGTGGGAAACATTCAGAGGTCAATGAGAAGTGCAAAAAGTCTATAAAGAGGAGCTATGAAGCAATGTATCTATCTATCTAGTGTATTTTTAATTTCTTAATGTCGTTTTAAGTATTTTTCAAGTTTAAGTGTATTTTAAAGCTTTCAAGCATTCTGTTTAAGTCTTTCAGTGTATTGTGAACCTCTTTTAATAAGCAATTTCAAGTTTTAATCATATCTCAAGTTTATGCAAAATTTCATGTTTATGCAAAATTTCATGAATTATCAAATGTTGTTGTTAGGTGTTTGTATGGACTGAAATAGATCATATAAGCTCCCAGAAAGCTTATTCAAGCTTTTAGAAACATTTAAAACAAGTTTAGAAGTTAAAATCAAAAATCACCAAAAATACCAATTAAATAGTTTAAAAATCAAAAATCAATTGGAAATAGTGTATACAGCTGGAGCAGGGTGAATTATGGATGGCCTTGGGTTAGAAGCTTAGTGGTAAGCTAATAGGGGTGTTAGTTGGTCCTTGATCTCAGTTTTGGGCTTGGAAGCAAGTGTAAGCACTTTTGATCACTTTTGCATTTTACTGTTGTAGTTGTTTATCAGTTGTAGTTTCTGGTTCTTTATGATCATTAGTTTTAATCAAGTGTATTTGAGTATAAAAACCAGTTGTTTGTACTTTTAAAAGTGTAGTTAGCAGAAATTTCAATTTAACAGTTAAAAGTATATAACTGTCAAATCTTGGTTTCTAGTTGTTAATGTTGTTGATTTATGTTTCCTTAGTTCTAATATGTGATAATACATGGTTTGCAATCAAGTTCATGGTCTAAAATTGTGATTTGCTTTGAAAAAAGTTCAATAACAGTCATATAAGGGTGTTTGGATTTGCTTGCTTAAACTGACACAGGTCTTGTGTGTGTTGGTTGCTTGTACTTTCTTTGTGTCTCATTGGTCAGTAACAACTCAAGCAAGTCATAAAAACAAGTGGTCATTTGTGGAAAAGTCAAAATCTCATTTGATTGTATCTTGTGTGTCCACTGTGTGAATTTCATGATCTATGATCATTGTTTTGTGTTTATAAGTTGTTAATCTTGCTCAAATCAGTCTTAACATACCTTAATACAACATATTCAGTGTTTAAAATCAGATTAAAATTCATCTTAGTCAACTTCTTTGTTTTTAAGAAAAGTCAAAATTTCCATTTTGGTCGTTTTTGAATAAAATAGATCTTTTTACTGTGTGTTTATTAGTAGGATTCAGCTTATAAGCTTTTGGATTATAAAAGTTTAGTTGCTTAATAAAATTAGAAAAATGCTAGCTCTCTGTTCATCAGCTTTTTAAGTGCTTATTTTATTGCTTCTTTTGGGTACCTAGTCTGTTATAGTGCCCTGTGCACCAGTTTCATAAGCTCAATCAAAAGCTTGCACAGAGCTCTTTTGTTGTTCAAATCTTGTGATCTTTGTTTCTTTGGAAAGCCAACCTGGTCATCTTGAGGTCTCAAGCCTTGTCTTTCATTTTGAAGCTTGTTTAGTAGGGCTGCAATAAGCTCTAAGTTTGTCCCATTTATGTGTTTGTCATAAGTGCTTATTACCTTTTCAGTAGCTTTTCAGTGTGCTTCTTTTTATCTTTTAGCTTCATTTGAGTAGTTTTTAGCTTATTGTATCTTATCCCATCCTTTGTTTCAGCTTGTGACCTTCTTTGAGCTTATTTCTCCAAAATAAGCTCATTAAGCCACTGTTGGACCTATAAGCTTGTAAAACTGCTTATTTGTGTTTTGTAAAATTTTTGTCTTTGTTAAAGTTTCATAATATCAGTAGTAAAGTAGTTTTCAAAAAGAAAATCTAGAAACATATCAATTAAAAATCAGTGATAGTGTTTATTTAATATTTCTTAGCTTTTTGATTTTTCTTTCTAGCTTATTAATAAGCAAATCTTGTTTTTCTATTTTTCTTAGTTTTCTGTTATCATAAGTTATTTTTAGAAAAAGTTTCATATTTTTCTCTATCTTTTTAGTATTTATTATAATTTTAAATAGTTAAAAATAGTAATTAATTAGTAATAAATAATTAAAAAGAATAAAAAATATCTTTTCAGTTTTAAAATTAGTTTTATCATATTTTAGATTTTTCCAAGTTAAAATTTTATTTTTCCAGGTTTATTTTATATTTTCTAGTATTTAAGTGTATTTTAAATAATAATTAATTAGTAATAATTAGATAAAAAGTGTGAAAAATATATTTTTAATTTTAAAATTAGTTTTATAATATTTTAGATTTTTCTGAATCATAGTTTCATTTTTCTAGCCTCATTTTGTATTTTCTTCTATTTTAGAGTATTTATTAAATAGTTAAAAGAGTTTTTAATTAATAATAATTAATTAAATAGCTGTAAAAATAATTTTCTTTTTCTAATAATTTTCTTTTATTTTTAGGATTCCAAAAATGTCATTTTTATATTTTTAGGTCTTTTATTTCTTAGATTTCACTTTTTATTTTATACGTATACGTAGTTTTTAAAATTTACGTTTACGTTTCTTTCATCTGATTGTTGTGCTTTTCTATTTTGTATTCTATTCCATTCCAATCAATCAGTAGTGTAATTTCTTAATCAAAACCTTTACAGATCACTATCCTTAGTGATCACTCCATCATCTGAATCAGTTTTGACACACCATTGAGTCTCCGTGGGACTAAACGACCCGGGAATTCATTATATTCTCCAGGACTTCATTGTATTTGTGTTTTAAGCAGTTTTAAGTCTATTACGGTTGGCCATTCACAAGTGGCCAGCTTGTGTGATTAGACTTGACGGTTTAGCACAGATCAGAGAGTTTAAAATACTAAGAGAAAATATGTGTGAAAGGGGGTGAGTTACAATGAAGAAATGATTCACTATTTATAGACAAAATATGCTACTGTCCCTCGGATCCCTTATTTGAGGGATCCATCCAGTGTAAACTGGGGGAACCGTGGGACGCTCCTCTTTGCCCATGGGTTACGGGTCATGGGTTATGGGTCATGGGTCCTAGACTTTGGACTATGGGTATCCAAGTAGATACAATGTATCTACAAGATGCAATGCATCTAGTCCATGGGTTATGGGTAATACCCATTATGACTTATGCATGATGTCATGCAATGGGTTATGGATTATGCTCCATGGGTATGCGTTATGGAATTTGGGTTTTACCCAACTATATTCAATGCATTAAGTCAATGGGTTAAAGACTTAAACTTCTACCTATTCTATTACCCATTATAATACATACTAAGTATGTATATATCTACCAAATATGCAAACACTAGTTGTTGTAAATATGCATTACTAAATCATGAAAGCACTATTACTTGTTTAGTATTTTATATGAAAATGTAATTGTGTTAGTAAACTATTGGCTCAAACCAATTACGTATTTTATTTGTTTCGTTAAAATGATTTTACGTTTGTTATCGACAAAACAATAGAAGATCGTAAAATATAAATAAACATTTATACGGCTTATTTGTATTAACAAACTTAATAACTAAATTTTATACTAAATGAACATTTAAACTTGAATTTACACTAGCTTATCACAATAAGCTTGTGCAATCTGACCTAAAACCTGAGATTTAACAGATCACTTTTAAGAAATAAACTAAAATGATTCAAACTTGAAACCAAATAGTTGAAATGACTCAGAAACTACTTGTTTATACTAATTTGACATAGATTTGAAAATTTGGAATGACCAAAGTGACTTTTGCAATAAACTTGCTCTTGTGCCAAACACCACTATATGGGACTGTTTTGGCTTAAAACACACATATATATATCTTAAAGACTAAAATACACCGTTGGTCTCTAAACTTGGCACACCGCATCGCGATGGGACAAAACTCGCCCTTTTCATCGCCACAGGTCCAAACCTTGGCCATTAAATGCCAGATTCGTCCCTTGACCAATATCGGCGTTGTCAACGTTCCGTTATACGCAAAAAAAAACCCGTAATCATGATATTGTCGAGGGTACAATAGTCATTTTGTTTTATATACTGTAGCACCTGTCTTGTCCAATTTCCCGCCATTATGTACAATATAACAAAACTGTGTACTCATTGCTCATCCCCAAACTTGTTTTGGAAGCCTACCTAGAAAACCCTAATGCAATGTCTATCATCAAATCAAATAATCTGAGTAAGAAAATAACAAACAACCACCTTGGATTTACTCTGTGGCGAGTAAGGGAATATTGTTAGGAATTAGAAATTCCAGGTATTAAAGAGTCGGTCACCTCAAGTATATGTAATCGTTAGAAAGCTCGTAGTCGTAGTTATTTTAAGTTAAGTAGTATTTAGTTTAGTAACACCGTGGAGGACGGACGGGTCTTTACCCACTGTATGCCTGATCCACAGCCCGATGTGTGGCGTTTTATTGTAAGACTATAAATACTCTCTACCTTCCAAGGTAGAGAGTTGGAGCTCATAATAATATCTTTCACTTTCTCTCACTAAGTTCCCTAAACCTCTAACTTTCTCTCTCTAGAATTCCACTTATACACCCACTTTGTGTTATTGTTTGATGTGTAAGTGAAAACCAATATCTTACAATTGGTATCAAGAGCCATGGTTAGATCATATCTTGCACATCTTTGGATTTCTAGTGGTTTTTAGGTGGTTTTTTAGTTTAAAAAAGTTTAGTGGTTTGTGCATCATTTGGTTGATTTCTTGTGTTAAAGCTTGGATTTTGTTAGTACTTTTATGTTTAGAATCATCACAAGTGTTTAGGTTTTCATTTGGTAAGCTTGAATCATCTTGGTTGGGTTGTTTTTGGATTAAAAAGTGATGTTTGTGAGGTTTTCTTGCTAGCGACTTGACCTACGGATTTCTTTCTTGCTAGCGACTTGCTTTACATTTTTTGTAGCGAGTTGCAGTTAGTGGAGTTAGCGACTAACAGTACAAGTAGTGGATGCTCCACTACGGGTAGCGACTTGGTGTTAGCGACTTGGTAAGTAGCGAGTTGCTATTTAGCGACTTGATTCCTTAGCGACTTGTATCTTAGCGAATTGCTGCCAAAATTTTGCTAGCGACTAGAGGCTTAGCGAGTTGCTATTTAGCGACTTGTCTTTTGTTTAGCAACTTGGGACTTTAGCGACTTGGTGGAATAGTGAATTAGAAGATAGCGACTTGGTGCATAATTTTCTAGCGACTTGGGTGATTTCTTTACGGTTTTCTCTTGATTTAGTAAAATCCCGTGAAAGAATCTATTTCCCGGTTTAATCATAGAGTTATAAAATCCCGTTTAATTTGTCATCATGTCTACCAACGTTTCTACAATCATCTCCACTGTTGCCGAGGATGTTCAAGCAGCTGGTTCAGATACTCGTCCACCCATGCTTGACAGAACTGACTACAATTCTTGGGCTCAACGAATCAGATTGTACTGTCTTGGAAAGGAAAATGGTGTCAACATTCTCAAATCCATTGATGAAGGACCGTATCGAGTTGAGACGACTAGAGATGTACTTGATACTGCTGAAGATGGAACTCTGATTCACGGAATGGATAGACCAAAGATGTATGATGAACTTGATGATAAGGAGAAAAAGAGATTCGATGCTGATATCAGGGCTTCTAACATTGTTCTTCAAGGTCTTCCAAAAGACATCTACAAGCTGATCAATCACAACACCGAAGCAAAGGCAGTATGGGACAATGTTAAGATGCTTCTCTCAGGTTCTGAATTAACTATGGAAGACAGAGAATCACAACTCTATGACGAATTTGAACACTTCAAGATGAAACCAGATGAGAGTGTCTATGAGTACTATGTAAGATTTCATAAGCTGGTGAATGATATGAGGAACATCAGAATGACTATGCCTAACATTCAGCTGAACTCAAAGTTTGTGAACAATATGAATCCCGAATGGCACAAGTTCGTCACTTCTGTGAAGCTCACTAAAGGATTGAAGAATACAAACTATGAGCAACTCTATGCCTTCCTCTTTCAGAATGAGAGACATGCCATGTTTGAAAAGAGGATTCTTGATCAGTTCAAAGGTCAGGGAGAAACAAGCTCTACAAATGATTCAACTGCTTTTTTCACAAATGATGGGATTACCACCAATGCTTCTCAAGTTGTACCCACGGGAGATGATAATCACAAACCCATTTCTGATCCAAGGTTCAAGCAACCTGATGCAAATGTTGTCATGGAACATTTCATCACTCAACTGACACTCATGGTTAAAGAGAACAGGACACTTTCACCTCACACCAACAAACTTCACACCTGCAATGAGATCCGAACCGCCTCCAATCTTCACAACCATGCTTTGATCAGAGATGGGAAAATTATGGGGCAGTCAGTTCAAGAAAGGCAGTTTGATCAAAGAAAGGGTGGAGCTGGTAGAGGTTATGCTGCAAATCAGAATAGAGGAAGGAATGGAAATCAGGGTCAAGCAAAGCCAATCAAATGTTACAATTGTGGAGGTGAGGGACACATTGCAAGGAACTGCACATCTCCAAAACGTCCACAGAATGCTGAGTACTTCAGATATAAGATGCTGCTTGTACAAGCTCAGGATAATGGTGCTGCTTTGGATGAAGAGGAGTTGTTGTTTCTTGCTGAGGGCAATGCCAAGACCTATGATGCAGATGGGGATGAGCAGCCAATTCAGGAGATAGGTCACAATCATCAGAATGCCTTTCAAGTCGCTGATTGTGATGCATACGACTCTGGTGTGGATGATGGACCTACTGTACACACAATTTTTATGGCTAGCATTTCTCCAATGGTTTCTCCCAAGGTCTCTTCTTCACCACAAGCTGGCCCATCCAAAGACAAACTCATCTCTGAGGTATTAAAACTATACGATGATGCTGATGTGCAAAAGATGCATGACAAAGTACAATTAACTGAAACTATTGAATCAAATATTGAAAATATGGGTAATATCAATGTTGTCCCATATGATCAATATGTGAAACAAAGTGAAAGTGAAGTTGTACCAAGTGATGCATCTTCTGCAGTCAACAATGACTATATTTTTGATGAATACACTGCATGTGCCCCTGATGATTCTGTAATTTCTGAACTAAATGCCTATAAAGAACGTGTTGTTATTTATGAACAACGTGCAAAATTTGAGTTGACCACTCGTGAGCAGGAAATGGATGACCAAGTGCGTACAATCATTAGAAAAAGTAATTTTAGAGAAGAAGTATTAAAACAAGAGTTAAATTCCTTGCAAGAAAAGCTTTCTAAAACTGCTAAGCAAAAACAAGAACTTCAAGAAAATGTGAAAATGCTTAAACAAGAATTTAATGCAAAGGAATCAAAACTCTTGAAAGATTTTTCTAATCTGAAAACTTTGAAAAACAAACTTGAAAACAAGTTGTACATACAAGGGAACACCATTCAGACTGCTCACATGATCACTAAGCATAGAGTTCTAAGCGATAAGCATAGTGTTCCCATTATAGATAAACCCAACCCTGAGTACGGGAAGATAGCAAAAGCAGCTCAAAATATGATCTATGATGGCAATGAGATTCTTAAACCTAGACAAAAACCTAGTTGCTTTGAGTGCACAGAGGAAGATAAGAAATTAGATGAAATCACTAGGGAGAAGATGAATAAGAAACTAAATGATCCTAAATGCAAAGAGAAGAAAGTAATTATCACTCCCCATGACTACAAAAAGGAGAATTGGATCTCCTTGAACATGTTTAAGCCTCAAACATTGTTGACTCCCGAACAAGTGTTTTGGAAAAAGGACTTAGATAAGCAGAAAGCAGAAAATATTGTTGAAACAAACCCTCCCCTTAGGAAGATGCCTAAAGCAACTGTGTATCCTCCCAATACGCCAATGCATCTAGTTCCTAGAACGATTGCTACTAAAAGCAAGATCTTAATCAGTCAATATGTTATTTTTCAACTATTTGTTGATTTTGAGAAAACTTGTAAGAAAAGGATCACACCCACTGGGATTACTGAAGGGGAAAGGGGTTTTGAACAAACAAAAGAATGTTATTTAACTGAGGTCATGCCTTTCTTTAAACTTCTAAAAGATCACTTTGAGAGTCTTAAAAAGGGGATAGATACTGATATTAAGGGAATGGAAAAGGAATTTAATGCAATGATAGTTGAAGTTAGTGACTATGAGCGAGCACTAAAATATCATGAGATTGAGAGGAAGAACTTGCATACACTAAATGAGAACTTGATTTCTGAATGTATTGCTCAAGATGTGTTTTTCACTGCTACAAATTGTTCTATTAATGCTTCCCAATTTCATGAATTATCTGTTGCCCTGAAAGTCTCCCATGATCGTGTCATTGAGCTTGAAAAAACTAATTCTGAACTAAACGAGAAAATTGAACTGGATGATCACGACAATTTGGTTAAACATTTTTCTGAGCTAGAAGTTGAGCATTTTAATTTACAACTAAAATATCAACATCTTAAAGAAAATGTCAAAACTTCAAATATCAAGACATCCTCAGATGCTCCAGAGTTTGATGCAGTTTTTCAAATTAACAAACGTGATGAACAGATTCAAGCTCATTGCAACACGATCAGAAAGTTGAAAGCCCAAATCTCTCAATTAAAGGGTCAAACGAACAATATGACAGGCACCCAAATGCCTCCTCCTTTAGATTCTCAGAATTCTCAAACGTTTCATCTTCAAAACCTAGTAAATGCATTACAAAAGGAAAACGAAAGTTTTCTAGAAGAAAATGAAAAGGTTAAACGTCATTTCAATGAGTTATTTGAATCAATAAAGGTCACTCGTAACAAAAATAACGAACAAATAGCTTCATTGCAAAAGGAAATTGAGAATCTGAAGAGTCAGGTAAAAGGGAAAATGCCAATGACCAATGGGGAGAATGGTGTATCAAAGGTTCACTCTTGTAATATATATGCTTTTTCTGTGAAATATGTCCCTCCTCATCTCAGGAACAACAAACTTGCTGTTCAAACATACTTCTCATCCCTTAAGTATTGCCTAGAATGTCTGCGTGAGATTGTTGAAGAGGATAAGTTAGAGAAACCTCATGATAATGCAATTGGACATGCATGCTTATATGCCAAACGATCTCAAGAAATCCTAGAATGCTTGATCGCAATATGCCTAAAGTCCTTAGGTGAGAGAGTTAATCCTTTGATTCCATGTTCGATGCCTAATGCCAAGTATGATATTCATTCGATGCCCAATGTTTTGAATGTGAACCTTAGTGTGCCTTTAAGTAGTTCAGATTCCAGATCTGTCAATGCTAAGAAAGAGAACTCAAGTGTGCCTTCTAGGAGTACAAATCCCAGCACTTCTAGTTTTAAGAAAGTGAACCTTAGTGTGCCTGCATGTAGTTCAGATCCCAGCACATCTAAACAGGTGATACAAAGAGTAGTAAAACCAACTAATGTTCCCATTCCCTATACAGGAGTAATCAGTGACATTAAAGGGAGCAGGTCAAAGTCTCAAGACAATACAAGGAATGATAGGACCTCGCAAGCTAAGAATGTGCACTGGAAAAGAGTAGAAGAACAATCTAGGAACTTTAAGTTTGAACCGAATAAAACGAATCGTGTTGATTCTAGTATTAGCCATAGGCGTACTGTAATTAATTCGAATTCTGATACTATTTGCAAACCTTGTATTGATGTCTGCTTGAATTCTGTTTCTAATCATGAATGTGGTGTTAATGTTTTGCCTAATGATGTTAATTGTCCAGTTAATATTGTTAATGCTAAAATTCATGCTAAGAAGGCTAAAAGGCAAAAACGAAAGAAAGTTAGAAAACAGTGGAAACCCACAGGAAGAACATTTAGTAAGATAGGCTATTATTGGATACCTATTGGTCATAAGAATAATCAGACGATGCCCACTAGAAAATGGATGCCTACTGGTAGAACTATTCCCTTAAGAAGTGAGCACACTGTGAACATGGCTAATACAGACACTAGTACTGCACCTATTCACAATGATTCCATTGCCTTAATTTCTGATATGAATGCTTCTATTTCTGATGTGGGTGTTCCAACCATTGTTACTAACCAAATGGAACCCATTCTTGCATGGGGATCCCAATTATCCAGTTATCCATTCTTGTCTGTGTTCAACTGCAGATCGTTCAAATCATTCTGTGGTACCTGGACTCAGGCTGTTCCAAGCATATGACTGGCGACCGGTCACGGCTCATGAACTTCGTGAGCAAATTCATAGGGACAGTTAGATTCGGGAATGATCATTTCGGTGCTATTATGGGTTATGGAGACTATGTTGTTGGCAAAAGTGTTATCTCTAGGGTTTACTATGTAGAAGGTCTTGGTCACAACTTGTTCTCTGTTGGTCAATTCTGCGATTCTGATCTAGAAGTAGCCTTCAGAAAACATACCTGCTTCGTTAGAGAACTTGATGGTAAGGAACTTTTAAGAGGTTCACATGGTTCAAATCTATACACCATCTCTATCGAAGATATGATGAAGTCTTCTCCAATTTGCTTGCTGTCAAAGGCCTCTAAAACAAATTCATGGTTATGGCATCGTCGTCTCAATCACTTGAACTTTGGTACCATCAATGATCTCTCCAGAAAGGACTTAGTTGTAGGTTTACCTAGACTCAAGTATAAAAAGGATCATCTTTGTTCAGCATGTCAATTGGGAAAAAGCAAGAAGTATGCCCATAAACCCAAACCTACTAACTCTGTCACAGAAGTTCTTCATATGATTCATATGGATTTATGTGGACCAATGAGGGTGCAGAATATCTTTGGGAAGAAATATGTGTTAATTGTGGTTGATGATTACTCTAGATTCACCTGGGTCAAGTTCTTAAGGACAAAGGATGAAACTCCTGATATCATCATCAAAGTCATCAAACAGCTGCAGGTTCGACTTAACAAAACAGTCAGAATAATCCGAACAGACAATGGAACTGAGTTTGTCAACAAACAACTCAGTGAATTTTATGAAAGCGTTGGAATCAGCCATCAAAGAAGTGTTCCACGAACTCCTCAACAGAACGGTGTAGTTGAAAGACGAAATCGAACTCTTGTAGAAGCCGCTAGAACAATGCTGATTTACTCAAAGGTTCCAATGTTTCTCTGGGCTGAAGCTATTGCCACTGCATGCTACACACAAAATCGTTCCCTGATTCACACTGTTCATGGAAAAACTCCATATGAACTTGTCCACAACAGAAAACCTAATCTCTCTTTCCTTCGTGCGTTTGGTGCATTGTGTTATCCAACTAATGAGGGACAAGACTTAGGAAAACTTAGAGCTAAAGCAGACATTGGAGTATTTGTAGGGTATGCACCAAACAAAAAGGGATACCGAATCTACAACAAAAGAACCCAAAATATCATGGAAACAATTCACGTTACGTTTGATGAGCTGACCGGTCAAATGGCTCCTGGACAATCCAGTTCAGGACCCGCACTTCAAAACAGTCCCATTGGTTCATCCCTTGTTCCAAACTCTTCTCAAGAAACTCCATATGTACCTCCATCTGAAGATGATTTAAATAAATCGTTTGATCCTATGTTTGATGAACTTTATGATCCAAGTACTAATGAGGTGTCGATTCCTACTACAGAGGCTGCTCATATTCCTGTGAATGAAGTCAATCCCTCAGTCTCAATATCTTTAAGTCACGAAGCACCTACTGCTGATCCTTCAGTCTCATCAACAAATCATCATTCTTCAAATGTACATCATGAAACTGTTTCTGGCATCAATGATGAAGTTAATCCCTTTGCTACTCCTGAAGATGCTCCATTTGAAAACATATTTGCTCCTGAATCTTCATCAGAACCATCTTCTTCAGGAGACATCGACTCTACTACTTCAGTCCCTCAACAACTGCCACATGAACACCTTAGAAAATGGACTCACGATCATCCACTAGACAACATCATTGGAAATCCCTCTCGTCCTGTATCAACACGAAAACAACTTGCAACCGATGCCATATGGTGCTTCTTCAACTCCGTACTATCTAAGATCGAACCAAAAGATGTTAAAACCGCCATGAATGAAGATAGCTGGTTCAATGCCATGCAAGATGAAATTCATGAGTTTGATCGACTTGATGTATGGGAGTTAGTACCTGCTCCAGACTGTGCTAAGATCATTGCTCTTAAATGGATATTCAAAGTGAAACTTGATGAGCATGGTGATGTGTTGAAGAACAAGGCTCGATTAGTTGCTAAAGGATACCGTCAAGAGGAGGGTATTGACTTTGAAGAATATTTTGCTCTAGTTGCTCGAATCGAGGCAATCAGAATCTTTTTGGCTAATGCTGCTAGTAAGAACTTGGTAGTCTATCAGATGGATGTGAAGACGGCATTTCTGAACGGAGACCTTAAAGAAGTCGTCTACGTCAGCCAACCTGAAGGATTTGTAAATCAAGAGCATCCTACTCATGTTTATCGTTTGAAGAAGGCTCTTTACGGTTTAAAGCAAGCTCCAAGGGCATGGTATGATACACTGTCAAAGTTTCTTCTATCTACCGGATTTAGCAAAGGAGCAGTTGATCCAACATTGTTCACTAGGAAGTCAGGCAAACATTTAATTCATGTTCAAATTTATGTTGATGATATTATTTTTGCCTCGACAGACCCAATGGAATGTGATCATTTTTCAAATGAAATGAGTTCAAAATTTCAAATGTCAATGATGGGACAAATGTCATTTTTCTTGGGATTACAAATTTCGCAAAGTCCCGGAGGCATTTTCATAAATCAATCTAAATATGCAACTGAGATCTTAAAGAAATTTGGATTTGATTCAAGTGACCCTGTTGACACTCCCATGATTGATCGAACCAAACTAGATGAGGACCACTCAGGGATCATGATTGACCAAACAAAATATCGGAGTATGATTGGATCCCTTATGTACCTCACAGCTAGTAGACCAGACATCTTGTTCGCTGTTTGCATATGTGCTAGATACCAGGCTAAGCTTACTAAAAAGCACCTTGAAGCGGTTAAACGGGTCTTTCGGTATCTCCAAGGAACCATCAATATGGGTCTTTGGTACCCGAAGGACACCGGTATGTCACTAACAGCCTATGCAGATGCTGATCATGCAGGGTGTCAAGATACTTGTCGAAGTACATCTGGAGGTGCTCAGTTTTTGGGTGATAAGCTTGTGAGCTGGTCTTCAAAGAAGCAAATGAGTACTTCTATTTCCTCTACAGAGGCTGAATACATAGCCATGTCATCTTGTTGTGCTCAAATCTTATGGATGAGATCTCAATTATCTGACTATGGCTTTGAATTCAACAAAATCCCTCTGTACTGTGATAATAAAAGTGCTATTGCTCTCTCATGCAACAACGTTCAACACTCAAGAGCAAAGAATATCGACATTCGACATCATTTCATCAGGGAACAAGTGGAAAAAGGTGTGGTGGAACTCTATTTTGTGAGGTCTGAATACCAGTTAGCAGACATCTTCACCAAAGCTCTTCCAAGAGAACGTTTTGAGTTCATACTTCCACGACTAGGATTGAAAAGCCTTCAACCTGAAACAATCAAACGTCTTCAGGAGGAAGACGAGGAGTAAAGGTCTATGCTCATCTATCTCTTGTAAATATCTCTTCAAAAAGCAAATAGAAAATTATAAAACTTTCAAAAATCCATAAATATTGAAAAAATCTTGAAAAATTCCAAAAATATTGTATTTTTGTCATGTTTTCCTCGGTTCGACAATATCTACGGTCTTTGTGCTGTCATTCAAAGAATGACACGGGACTTTAGATGTTGTTCAAATGTTTAAAAAAAATTGAGAGAAAGAGAAAAAAATGGTTTATTGTCATTTCAGGCAGTAACCCGTTTTTCAAAGAAAGAACAGAGCCATACTTTATCATGTTTTCAAAATTCCGTGCTCTGATTCTATAAACCTTTATCTGATGAAAACTAACTATGTTGAAAAATAACTCGGACTCTATTTTTGATAATCATCGGGACTTATTTGTCAAAATATCAATCTCTCAATCAACAACCTATGTCATTGATTGAGGGGGAGAATGATTTCAATTAAATTAAAAAGTTATTTGGCATTAAATTGTTTTCAAAAGATATTCATGCATGTTTTACCAATGGAGTTTAAAGTCTTTAAATCCGATCTTTATCAGTTAAAACGCTTTCATAATCAAGTCACAATTCCCCTTAAAAGCTTTCAAAATCAATTTAAATCAATAAGAGATCACAAATCTCAAATGATTTGATAATTGTGATCGGGGGAGAATGTGTGATTTAAACTGGATTTAAACTGATAATTCGGTAAATGGTTTTATAAGGATGTACATGCTATCCTTCCCACATGTGACAAAAGATTTCAAATTTTCCATGCACATGTTGAGGGGGAGCATCTATCTTAAACCTATGATTTAAAACGTGATCACTTATCTCAATGTGCAGGTTCCCTCTAGTATGTGCGAAACTCTTTTCAAATCTAGAAGCACATATTGAGGGGGAGCAAAATCACGAAAATCTCATCCTTCCCCAAAATGTTTTATCTACCTGATTCGTTTTGGGAAATGATGTTGATATCTTTTAGAAAATGGTAATCAAAGAAGATAATTCTTCCTCTTGCCTCCGTGTGCAAAACGATTTCAAACATTTGATGCACATGTTGAGGGGGAGCACTTGTTCTAGAATTATCAACAACAATTCAGGTACAAAATATTTTGATAATATATCACAAGTATCTGGATTGATTTTCAAATGGTTTTTCAATTGGTTCCAATGGCAGATGAACAATACCAAATAGACCGACCAACGTTACTTTATGTACGGTGATATAAGGATGATAAGGTTATGTATGTGTTCCCATGATCCGCCAGAACCGGAAGGATCTACCCAGGGACTATCCACTAGTTAGTGTAGAGTTCTTAGGTATGATGATAAAAGGAGAAAAATGAGATATGGGAAGAGTGTTGACTGAGACTGAGCTAGTACTGGAATAAACCCCAACAAGGTTCTAGCTATGAAGTCTCGGTAAGCACTGAAGGGGTTGAAGAATTAAAAAGAATTGAATGAGAAAAGGGTGAAAACAAATAGCCCTCCATTTATTCAACCTTAGGGCAGAAACCGGGTTCAATTCATATGCTACTGATGGTAACATCGGTATTGAAGACAAGACATCATGGACCCAGTGACGCACTGCACTTCAACTTTCCAAACCACTCAAGTTCCTCTTAAAAGGGCTTGTTTCATTCTCACGGGGAACCGACATTATCTATCGACTTTCTCTTAGAGATTGTTGATATTGAAGAAGGAGACCCTCTCCCTAGTCTCCGGCACAGGATCCAAATATGCACATATTGAGTCTAGAGCCACGAGATCATCAATAAATCTCATTAGGACACTTTTAATGAAGACTCTCTGTTTCACACAATGTGGAAAGAGAGATTATATCTTGAGTCCTACGCATTATCCTTGTGGTATTGCCAGAACATCTGAGTGATGTGTATACATATTCACAATGAAGATGGAAAGCCTTCTGGAGCCAACATCAAACAAGCTCCTGGTAGGTGGCATGTGAGATTTATTATATAGATCAACCATGTGACAACTGAACAGAAACAATGGGGCGATTCAATCTCTTGAATCAATCCTGGTTCAGGTTATGGATTGACGGATACCTTTGAAAAACCGGTCTTTGTGCTTAAAATCTTTTCTTTAGCAAATCGACCGTGTACGGACATTTCAAATCAAAAGGTGTTTTATGATTGATAATTGATGTTCACTAAAACCTTCGTTGTATTGCAAAAACAATTTCTATTGAGCAATACACGATTTTTTTTCAAATATCTTTTCATCAATCAGTGAATTTCTATTCGCTGGTTCACTAACTCCGTGTTGTCTTCTTTGAGATGTTCCGGTTTGAGAACAGCTAGAGCAGCTGCGAAACCCTGTCAAGGAAATTCTTCGGAATTATACCTGATCACAGGCAGTACTTGTACTGATCAACGGGGAACCGTGGGTCGTGTACCTCAATTCAACGAAAGTGATCAAAGACACTTTCGTGCGATTTATTGCTAACTGTTGTATGCAGGTACACCCGACGTTTGTAGCTGATCAGAATGAAGCGGTCAATCCATAGCCGCATGCTCACTTAACACATTCATCTCAAAAGAAATCATGATTAGTGCATCAATGACTCTGATATTTTCACTCCATGCTTCTGCTACGCTGCTGCCAATATCATGTATCAACTAAAGCTTCTACTACTCTGATGAGAAGATTTCATGATTCAGAATGTGAGCATGTCGGTCCGAATGTCACAACATCATATAATACCAACACCACAATGGATATCTCAGAGATTTTTAAGTAGCTGATGATCTCAAAAGCTGGCTCAAATTTATTATCACGTGGATCAGTAAAAGACCTCCACCTAGAGTAACCAAACATGCAATGAGAAGAATCTATGACTACGAGCTTCGGAGCAAAGTACTACATCAAGAATGCAAGAACAATTGTTAATGACTTATCTGTTTATATTCAATGTAATTTTAGTATATGTTTGAGGTGACCTCCCTTAGGGGGAGATTGTTAGGAATTAGAAATTCCAGGTATTAAAGAGTCGGTCACCTCAAGTATATGTAATCGTTAGAAAGCTCGTAGTCGTAGTTATTTTAAGTTAAGTAGTATTTAGTTTAGTAACACCGTGGAGGACGGACGGGTCTTTACCCACTGTATGCCTGATCCACAGCCCGATGTGTGGCGTTTTATTGTAAGACTATAAATACTCTCTACCTTTCAAGGTAGAGAGTTGGAGCTCATAATAATATCTTTCACTTTCTCTCACTAAGTTCCCTAAACCTCTAACTTTCTCTCTCTAGAATTCCACTTATACGCCCACTTTGTGTTATGGTTTGATGTGTAAGTGAAAACCAATATCTTACAAATATCCTTTATATGATGATCGTGAAACGGAGGAAAGAGCTGCAATCAGGAGATATTGTAAGTCTTTTTTGGTTAGAGCCTATTACAATCATATGTTAGTACGACTAATTAAGTTATTCCCCTTTTAGGTAACTTTAGCTAAACAATGTTTTTGTACATTTTTTATACAGAGGGTGAACCTGGATCGTTTAGCATGATGTTCCATTATGAAGGTACATTCAAATACTTTCCAGGTAGGATATATCAAGGAGGCAAGAAATGGCTTGTTGATCTTGTGGAAATAAAAGAGGTATCTGTTGATGAAATGGATGCTCTCATGACCCAAATCGGTTATGAGTCTGGACAAACCAATTATTTCTACTTTCTTACGCCTGGTTAAGTACAATGTTTTATGGAATGGGGGATCTAAGTTTCAGGTTAGTGGACCATGGGGTGACCAATGTGTAGTTAATGTTGTACACAAGACTTGTACTTGTAGAAGGTGGGAGATAACAGGTTTACCATGTAAACATGTTGTTGCTACCAATTGGAATATGGCTTTAAATGGCCAACAAGTAGGAGCTGTAGAAACATGGGCTCATCCTTATTACTATCTTCTCACTTGGGAGGCTACCTACAAACACCATGTCCAGCCTATAACTAGCAGTGTACATTGGGAAAAATCAACTATGCCAACAACAATTGTTCCACCGAAATCCGAAACAAACCCGCCTACCGCAAGAGGTAGAAAAAGAGTTAGGATAGCTCCTGAAACTGAAGAGATTGTGAAGGATGGTAAGCTGTCAAGGGCTTGTAAGAGTGTTAGGTGTAGTATTTGTGGCATTGCTGGACACAACAAGGTAACATGCCTAGGGTATGTTGGAGCTGCAAGTAGTGGAACTACCAATAAGGGAAATGTCAAACAGGTGCCTACTAAAGCTGTAGGAAAAAAGAAACATCCTAAAGGTAAAAAGGTAGCATCATATAAAGAAGCTGAAGGTACAGGTGTTGTTGTTGAAAGCCAAGTTAGTGCAGTTCAAGGAAGTGGTGTTCAATCTAAAAATTAAAAGCTAGCAACTGAAGATCCCATCATACATTATGCATCCCTGTCACAATCCCAGCAACATCAAGTTGAAGCAATTGCCGATCCCAGCATGCATGAGCAAGCCCAGTGTCAATCCCAGCAACATGATCAATCCCAGTCTGATTCTCAGATGCAGTCAACTGATGTTCAAGCAGTTTCTGCTTCAACCCAGCCTACTACACGAAGAATGACTATGCAGCAGGCTGCACTGGAAAGAATGATGGCCTCACTATAGGTCAAATCTGTTATGCTAATTATCTAGACGATGTTTCATCTAGGTTATTTCCGATGGACAAGTTATGTACTCTAAAAACATATGTGTGTGTGTGTGTGTCTAACTGTAGCTCTCATGCTTTGAAAAGTATGCAATTTTATGCAGTTGGAATTATATCCATTTGCATTAACTATGGAACCATGTCATTATTGTGTATTTTTTTTAGATTGACTAAGCTTGATGTGTGAATAATTTGCATCAAAAGTAACCAAAGCTAAATAAAACCTCATAAGAATGTTGACATTTAAAAGTCAACCCTAAACAAATTGCTAACCATCAACATACCCATAAGGCATAGAAAATCATAAACAAACAAAACTGAATACTTCATAACAAGGTTACTACAATTCAAGATACTGAATATTAACCAACTAGCCTCATTACATAAAAGGTTAAAAAGTTATCCCAATGCATAAACAATCAAGAACAACATCCAACTTAGCACCATGTAAATCTTCCACTTCCACACATCACCTTGAGCAGCTACTAATCTTGCCTCAAGCTCATTTCTCCCCCTCAAAAGTCCTAGTATGATCATTCTTGAACGAGCACAGATTTCAGGATCATACCATCTTATCCACCGACAAGAAGACCCCTATTGATGATTATGACAAGTCATTAAACAACCACCATTGTTACAAACTTACACAAGAAATATTAAGACGCACTTACTTGAACAGGACAATCAAAGAATCGACGATGGGTTGGCAGAGGTCCACAAAGTGCGAATAATAGCTTGCTTACCACACCAGCAACGTACCATCTTGAAACAATTATCGTTTTGAAGAAGACAGGTTTTGAAGGATAGTTTAGGGATGGGTGATAAATATAGACCAAACCTTGTTACACACATATACTAGCTACATACACTGTACAACGGTTTTATTTAGTACGCTACAGTGAAAGACGGTTTTGCCCTCACCAACATAACGTTGACAACGGCATTATTGGTCAATGGACGAATCTGGCATTTAATGGTCAAGGTTTGGACATGTGGCGATGAAAAGGGCGAGTTTTGTCCCATCGCGATGCGGCCTGCCAAGTTTAGGGACCATCGGTCTATTTTAGTCTATCTTAAATGATTGATGATTTTCTTTTCCAAAGTGAATCAACTGAGCTAATATCAGGGACTTAGTTGTATTTGGAGGAGTAAAAGTTTTTGAGAATGTCTAAGCATTTAGTGCACAAACCCGCAAACTTTTACTCCTGCATTATGATACTATTTATACACAAGCATAATGTACAATTTTTACAAAGTAGACAGGATTGACATAAGCTATATTGGAAGTATTTTGTCTCTGTTATAAATGGCTACTTTGGGTACAGGACAATGGTGCTTTCTCATCAACAGTGATGGCACACTCTTGGTCTTTAGCCTTTCAGTGAAAATTTGACCTTTGCTTGATAAGGCCTCCTCTTATTCATTTCAAACTTATCCCGTCTTTACTTCAATATCCATTCTTCAGTATTTAAGTCTTCAGTCTTCATAGTCTTGCCTCACTGAATGAAAAGTCTTTCTCTTTAGGCTTGTCGTGAGCTTCCTGAAGGTGACTCACTGAGTGATTGTTCACTCAGTGACTTTGTAGATGTTCACGGTTATTTCACACTTAGGTTATTTTCTATTCAAATCCTAGTTTAAGGATACTTGGGTAATGAATGGTCCCAACAAAAACCTATATTCTTGAAAGTGAAAAATTAAGAAAAGTATATATGAAACCCATAAACTTTTATTATTATTTTCATTTATAAGCTATAACTCATATTATTTTCATTCAGTTTAAATCGTGTTTAATCCCCAAATTCTTAAACTTTTATTATTTTTCGTTTATAACATATAGATTTTTTTTATCACTACAACTATATGTCGCTAAAAAATATCGTTGCTATGCATGGGCACTCGTCTAGTATAAAAGATGTATGTACTTGTTGCCCTTGAGGGCGCATAAGTCAACTAACGAAGTGTAAGGCTTCACATATGAACCCGTGAGAGTTTGCATTGATGATGTTGTTGAAGAATTAAACATGTACAAGCGGACAGCAATGAATTTGGTGTATTTGTATTCTGTTCCAAAGTTAGAAATTAGATTTTCAGGGTGGATTAAAAAATATTCGAGATATCGTATTATCATATGTTTGAGGTTTATGGTAATTTCTTCTTTTCATGCATTTATCATGTAATTCTTATTTTTATGAACCTGCCAAATAAGATTTGAAGACAGTTGCATGAGGTATTGGAAGTGCATTTAGTTAAAAAAAAAAAAAAAAAAAAAAAAAAAAAAAAAAATACTATTGTTTTTCATAAAATGTTTTATACAATACATGAAAAATAGAGTTTGTCTTCAAATCAAATGTTTTCCATCAAAATCTGCATTTCCTACTTTTGACAAGGGAAACTACAAAAGTTTGTTTTTTTGTTTTTTGTTTTTTTTGTTTTTTTTTTTGCTTGTAACCCCTCTTGTTATTTTGAGAATAGAAAATAATATTATGAACCCGTTTTCTATTTTTATGAAAAATTCTTTTTATTTTACAAATCTGAAAATAAAAAATTTAAGATTTTTTTTTTCTCTAACTAAATGCATCCTTAAATTTGACAATTCATGTTTTAATTCCCACTTTTTAGTTTGTTTTTTGATAATACGATTTTTTTTTGGTGATTTGCCAAAATGAAGTCAATGAATAAATAAAATCATCAATAAGAGGGGACGGTGCAGTGTCCCAATCACACGTTATAGGGAATTTTTGTGACCTATGACACGACTATGGCATGCCAAACTGCACCATGATTGGTGTTATTAGTCCCTATAACCAATGGGATGGTGAACACTTTTTTTTTGAGTGAGTAGGGGTAATTTTATTGGGTATGTGCTGAAGTGGCAACCCAATACACAGCACCCAACTCCTCTCAAGTCCATGAAATGCTTTTATGTCACCTAAATTTGCCGAAAGCTATTTTTTATAAATAAATATTTCTTTTCCATTTGAGAATCTTTGTCAAACTAGTAGGAGGAATGTTGGTGATGATTTCCTGTGAGCTTCTTGTTGCCTTCTTGGTCGCTTAAGAGCAGTCCTAATGTCTTTGTTGTCTTATTTGTCATATCGAAGCAACTTCCTTGCACATTCTTCTTGATAAATTTATCTCTCTGTGGGTTACTTATGATATACGGAATTTTATTTTAACAGGGGATACGTGTGTTTAAAAATCTTGGTATATATGTGTCATGACAAGTGACAGCATAATTCACGATAAGAATGTCACATTTAACATGTTAATTTGTAGATAGTGATGTAACGTTACTGCCCATATACGAGTGAGAAAGAACGTATTTTTTTCAAAACAAAATTCACAAAATGATGTGATATGTTAATATGTCAAATTCTTTCTCTTCTTTTTAAAATAGCTCATATTTAAAGCCAATAATTACTGTTACCATTATTTTATGGATATTGTTTTGTAAAAATCATATGGTTCTAGTATGCAACTTACTAAGTCAGGATAATGACTGTATCATGAAACCATAATAAGTTATAGTCGTTTAAGAGCCGAGTTCGTGAAGTGGGTTCAAATTTTGAAATGAAAAAACAAAACTTATAAGCCCAAAATAATAGGTTGACCTTTGGTGAAAAGGTAGCCCATCATTTGGAATTTGAAGAGGGCCTTCGTACTAAATAATCGAATTTGTATTGTTCTCGTCGTGAACAAAAGTCAGTCTAACGATGTGTTTGACGACTAGCTTATAAAAATATTATCTTTTTAAAAACTTTTTAAAAGTTATGAGTTTTCATAAGTTCAAGCTAATATAAATAAGTTTAACAAAATGCTTTTTTTTTTTTTATCAGTCAAATTATTTAAATATATTTTAAAATATCATAAATGAATATACAAAAATTATAATATATGTGAACTTCATTTGATTTATTTTTGTGTCATATTATAATAATAAGTTGTAACTCACGTCTAACTCGCCAAACACATTTGTGAAAATTAAAACTACAACTTACTGTTTATTACGCTCTAGTTTCAACTAGTTTTTGAATACACACCTTGAATGTTGTTTGAAATTTTATTTCAAAAGATATTTTGGCTAGTTGATGTGTTTAAATGTAAAAAATTAGCATTTGATAAACTTATTCGAAAAATAACCATCGTCATTTTTGTAAAGACATAATCGGTTTTGAAAAATTTAGGTTAGTGTTACATTCAGATAATCGCTTTTGGAAAACACAATCCTAAACACCCTTTAATAACATTTTTCTAACAGACTATAAGCTCAATAGTTCATCAACAAACATGCAACCATGCATATACTAGTTCATCACGAAAAACATGCAAATACGTGCTCTCGTATATTGAACTTAGAACCACTTTATGGATACAACACCATCGTGTTGATAACTAGCATGGTACTCAAGCAAAACATTGACAAAAGATAAATCATGACGAACTTTTAACGGTACACAACGGGTTTTCGTTGACAGTTATAATGGTTATGATGTTAAAAAGAGTAGAAAAGTGGCCTGACAGAATATTTGATGGGTGTTTATAACCTGAATACTGATAAAATTAACTTTTTCCACCGACATTTGTTAGAACTACCATCCGATCCTACCTTTGAATATCATCGCAACGTAACACGATTACTCCATGGTTGCCATGAAATTTATATTGAATAACATCACTAAATGGGTAAATAGAAAAGTATTCCTACTCTGGTTACTCAGAAAATCAAGCAATTTTTGAACATGATATACACGACTTAACTAATATTTTCTTAACGAGGTTTGACATGATATCTTTTAAGACTAAATGTAACGGGGACCAAACCGTTCGATTGGTCCAAATTTTGTTTGGTATCCTTACTACACAAACCAAAATGCACGCGTCCCCCCCCCCTACCCCATAATTTTGCATTGGTTTGGTCCGGTTGTGGACCAAATGAAATGGTTTGGTTTGTGTGTATTTAAGTTTGTGAGGCATGTTTTTGGTTGTGAGTGTGGTCTTTTTACTATGAGTATTTTGTCTTTTTAGTCTTGAAAAAAGAAAATGAAGTAACGCTGATGTGACAGTGTTGGGTTTGGCGTTCGTGTGGTCTTATTACTATCAAGACTTTGAGAACACTAATCTGAGGATAATGATCATCTCATGTTCATTTGAATATGAGAGGTAATGCTATGCTTGTTGTGATAGTATATTGTCATTATTGTAAAATATTTATTTTATTTTTAGTTCAAATGTACAATCACATTAAGCATAATATTGCTTCTCCTAATCTGAACACCTCAATTTACAGAACCTTGTAACATCTCCAAGTGAAAAACATTACAAACCCAAAGGTCCATATCACCCAAAACACAAAACCAAAAGGAGAAAAAAGTAAAAACACAGCACGATGGGAGGAGGAAGCATCTCAAATGACATGATATATGGAGGACCACTCTTTTTATATATATTCCCACACCCACCCCCTCTCATCATCATTTTCTTCATTCATTTTTACTTTTTATAAAAAAACAACAATGGCAGATCAGCTCACCGATGATCAGATCTCTGAATTCAAAGAAGCTTTTAGCCTATTTGATAAAGATGGCGATGGTTAGTTCCTTCATATTTCTTATAAAAAAATCCCTTTTTTTATTATTTGTTATATGACATGTAATGATATGTTTTAATGAATGTGTTATAACCCATGGATTGATTTATTTGATTCTTTTTATTGTATTTGGTTATGTTATGTTGTTAGATCTGGTTTATTTGGTTGTTTGACTTTTTTTTATAACATTTTTTGTGTATATGTGATGTGGGTCTAATTATAGATCAATTTTGGATCTGTTTTTATTTGTAATTATGTTGTGTAATATAGGAGAATGTTTTCTATGTATGTTTTTGTGTCAGATCTGTTTGGGGAATTATGGATGATTGTTTTAGGACATTATGTGTCTGGAGATAGGATAGATCAATATAGTAATATATGGTTTTGGATGGTTTTTGCACATTTTGGTGCATAATTATGTTTGGGCGAATCATAACTTTTTTGGGGTTGGGACGTCAAGAATAGAATAAAAGCAGTGGCGTCTCGAGGGGAAATGAGCTTGTCCAACATGTTATAAGTGGGGAGTATATGACAAATTTACAACTTGTCCCACAATAGGTATTCGATAAGATGTAAAGGGTGTTTGGGATTGCTTAATAAAGCTGTTCATCTGTTTATTGCGTTTTGATACTGTGAAAAAGCCTTTTATTAGTATGCTACATTATTTATTAGTATGCGGCAAGGTTCATGGTTTTGTAGATGGAATGCAGATAATGAGTTTTAGTAATTTGGAAAACAAAGCTATAATATGCACTTCGAAAGTTGCTTGTTTCCATTTGTTGTGATAATGTGATTATTTACGCGTGTATCAGGTTGTATCACAACCAAGGAACTCGGAACAGTTATGAGGTCTCTAGGACAAAACCCAACCGAGGCTGAGCTTCAAGATATGATCAACGAAGTCGATGCTGATGGCAACGGTACTATTGATTTCCCTGAGTTTCTCAACTTGATGGCCCGCAAGATGAAGGACACTGATTCTGAGGAAGAGCTCAAGGAGGCTTTCCGGGTTTTTGACAAGGACCAAAATGGTTTCATATCTGCGGCCGAGCTTCGTCACGTCATGACTAATCTTGGTGAGAAGTTGACAGATGAGGAAGTCGATGAGATGATCCGTGAAGCTGATGTGGACGGTGATGGCCAGATCAACTATGAGGAATTCGTCAAGGTCATGATGGCTAAGTGAGGATCTTTGATATGGTAATTGAATTTAAAAAAGACTTCGCAAAAAAAAAAAAAAGATAAAGAACGTTAAAGAAGATTAACGAGGGCTGGTGAGTTCAACGTCTTCTCTATTTGTGGTTATGATTCATTTCCGAGCTTTAGTGTTTTGTTGGGTGTTTTTGGTTTTTCTTGTTTGAATTTATTTGTAGTGCCGAAATATTAACTACTTGTTTTATCTGTATTTTGTTTAGTAGCTTGAGTTAGTTTCTTTTTATTGGTTATAAACCTAGAACAATTTGGAGTCTTTTGTTTCTCCTTTCTATCGATTGAGTTGTTCCCCATTGTTGCTGTTATATCGTGGTCTTCAAGGTATGCATGTCACTATATCAGTGTATTTATGTGCGCCATCGCTATATTACTCATGTTCATATTGAAAGTTAGATGTGGCAAAACGAAAGTTTTTGACCATGCTATTTTGTTCTATTACAGACAACCAACATCTTTCATAACACTTGTGTGTGTATATCTGGTCTGGTTTTTCTTGGTTGTTGAACAACCAAATGATACCTTTTAAGACATTTCAAACATCAAAGGTTGCGTTATGTCTATGCTCAACTCGAGCAGTGACCAACATACACACGGCACACACCAAACACTCGATACACACGCTAAACATTTACATAATACAGATACAAGGCTGTGTAATCATTAGTTTGAGCTTCAATCGCAAAGTTAAAAGGACCCATTTGTAGTGCTTGCTAATTCTCGGTTCTGGTTATATTTTCTGTCTCTCGTTGTTGGCGATGCTATTGATGTTGTCTTCTTTATGTTAGCAATCATGCATAAACTTGGCTTGACAGTTTGTTGGTTCAATGATCAGTTCGACAACTACTTACAACTGCAGTATTCCATTATTGACTATAAACTAACCTTTAACTATAGTGCTTGTGGTCTTATAGCCAACTAGCCACGATGTTCGACAAAATAGAGAAAAATAATAATATAAAAAAATTACATGATCTTTTTTCTTTTTTTTAAACAATGATTTCCGACCTTTTAGCGACTAGGGCGTGGCCACTTAAGGTTGTTTGCACCTAGCAGGTAGTCGCAAGTCTTTTTGCCACTAGGGCGCCTTTAAGTGGTTAAATTTACATGATCTAGCCGACTAGTGTGACCGATCCATGATCCATGACCATTACGACACTCTCGACTCTCGAGTAAACACTATTCATGTGAGCTTATGGTTTAGTGAGCTTATGGTTCGGGTTCCGTTTACGATTTCATTAAAGTTAATTAGTATCCACTACTTGACATTTTAGATTGGGTTTAGTGTTTATTTTCACAAAAATTACAGTAAACGAGACTGTTTAAACTTTAAATTTTATGCTATCGAAGTTAGAAATTTATTTTGAGACATAATAAGTGAGGAGTCTGAGCCGTGTCTCAGTCCCAATGTGGCTGATCACCTCTCGGACCAACTACTGATCATCGCCTTGGAACCTATTACATCACCAATTAGCTAATCAGATGCGAACCCCTCCTCTGACGGATTCCTCCTTTTGCTCCTCAGCCTACGGGGTGCTGTTGTTCCCCTCCCAATTGGCAGGTTCTTACGCGTTACTCACCCGTCCGCTACTGGAAACACATGTGAAACAAGTAGCCGGTATATTAAAATTAGAACCGACACAACCTACAGAATTAGAAGCTTTTGTACAATTTGATTTTGATCTTGATAAAGCTACTAAGAATCAATTGGCAAGAAGTCACCGATTACGTGAATTGCTTAAACAATCCCAATTCGCCCCTCTCAGGTAGTGCTATTTATTATTGAGAGCCATATGTGTGATAACTTTATTGAGTTTATTCAGATAAAAAAGTAAGAGAAAATTGCAAAAATAGTCCTTGTAGTTTTGTCAAATTGCAGGTTTAGTCTCTATCCTTTTTGAAAGCATACTCATCATTTCTAGAGTTAATTGCATTTTTGGTCCCTGTGGTATGGCCAAATTGCAGATTTGGTCCCTAAAACTTTAAAAGTGCACCAGAGGTCCTTATTTTCAAGTTTTCGTTGCACGTTTGGTCCCTGGCCAGAGTCAAATGTCTAAAATACCCTTGTCTTCTTCTTTCCTATTTTCCTTTCAGTCCATCTCTTTAGTTTCTTACATAAATGGTCCTTGTGTCTTGCCAAGTTTTACAGGGACCAAAAATGCAATTAACTCTTTTAATTGTTTATTTAACTATTAATATTTATTTAACTATTAATATTACATAAATGGACCAACAGTGTAATTTTCAAAAAAAATCGAAAATTTAAAAAAAAAAATTTTAAAAAATTGAAAAATTTATTCGAAAAAAATTTTGAATATTTTTTTTTCGAAAAAAAACTATTCGAAAAAATTTCTAAAATTTTTTTTGAAAAACTTATTCGAAAAACAAATTTTTTGAATTTTTTTTTTCCGAATTTTTTTTTGAAAAAAAATTTCAGAAAAGTTTTTTCCAATAAAATTTCAAAAAAAAATTATTCGAAAATTTTTTTTAGAAATTTTTAGCCATTAGAAAAAAAATTTTGAAAAATTTTGAAAATTTTATTTGAAAATTTTATTTAGAACTTTTTAGAAAAATTGGTTAACTTATATTAGCCATTAGATCAAAACCGGATGAAAACATATAAAAACAAACAAAAACGCATAAAAACGTTATTAAAACGGATGAAAACGTAAAACGTTTTTATGCGTTTTCATCCGTTTTAATAACGTTTTTATGCGTTTTTGTCTGTTTTTATATGTTTTCATCCGGTTTTGATCTAATGGCTAATATAAGTTAACCAATTTTTCTAAAAAGAAAAAATTTCTAAAAATTTTTTCGAAAAAAAATTTGAAAAAAAAAATTTTCAAAAATATTTTTTTCGAATAAATTTTTCAAAAAATTCAAATAATTTTTTCAAAATTTTTTTTTTGAAATTTTTTTTCGAAAAAAATTTTCGAATAATTTTTTTTTGAAATTTTATTCAAAAAAAACTTTTCTGAAAATTTTTTTCGAAAAAAAATTCGGAAAAAAAAAATTTCAAAAAATTTGTTTTTCGAAATTTTTTCGAATAAATTTTTCAAAAAAAATTTTAGAAATTTTTTCGAATAGATTTTTTCGAAAAAAATATATTCAAAATTTTTTTCGAATAAATTTTTCAATTTTTGTAAATTTTTTTTTTTAAATTTTCGATTTTTTTTGAAAATTACACTGTTGGTCCATTTATGTAATATTAATAGTTAAATAAATATTAATAGTTAAATAAATAATTAAAAGAGTTAATTGCATTTTTGGTCCCTGTAAAACTTGGCAAGACACAAGGACCATTTATGTAAGAAACTAAAGAGATGGACTGAAAGGAAAATAGGAAAGAAGAAGACAAGGGTATTTTAGACATTTGACTCTGGCCAGGGACCAAACGTGCAACGAAAACTTGAAAATAGGGACCTCTGGTGCACTTTTAAAGTTTTAGGGACCAAATCTGCAATTTGGCCATACCACAGGGACCAAAAATGCAATTAACTCTCATTTCTATGAGGAACTTACAAGTAACACATGTGGTCCCTGGCTAAAGTTAAATTACAAAAATATCCTCTTCGTCTTCCCTTCAGTTTGGTCTCCTAAGGGTAATTTAGTCATTTAATTTTGGCCAGGGACCAAGAGCGCACTTGAAGTTCTCCACAAGGACGTTGACTACACTTTTGAAAGGATATGGACTTAACTTGCAATTTTTGAGACAATTTTTGAAATTTACTCAAAAAGTAATGGCAATAAAACCACATTGAGAACAATACCAAACTTATTTGTACTCGGCAAAAACAATGTAAACTACGACTCACTCAAACTTTACTCGACACTTTTAATTCACCTTTTTATTCGTCGTGTTAAGAAAATACAAACGCAAACTTTCACGAGATTAAAGGGCATTGCGTTGAACAAACCATGCCGACAATCACATCGACTGAGAACTAAATGTAGAAACTATGATATAAAAAAATTCGCTGTCGTATCTTTTTATTCCCAAATAGTGTGCTCTAGCATCTAAGAGCAGACAATGTCATACCTCATATGGCGCGTTTTAGTCCTATGGCTCGGACCCATGGTGCCATACGACACCCCCTCGGCATTATAGAGGCTGGCGCCATAGCCCAGCCGAGTTATATTTTTTTATTTAATTCTAACGGTTAGATTTCAGTTTAAAAAAAAGGAGATGTCACAGCCTCTAATATGCCCTTTTTTCAAAAAGATATCCCTTTTTACCCATTTTTTTGCCATTTAAAAATCTTATAAATACCTCTTAAATTTTATAATTTTTACACATACTTCTATCTATACAACTCAATAATACTTCTCTTTATTACCTTCAAAAAATGTTATGAATCCCAACAACTATGATCATTACGATCTTTACTTTCAAGACAATCCGAAAAAGTATATCCGGTATTTTCAAGCTTATGTATAATTTCAAGCTTTGGGTACTCAAGAAGCCGAGAGTTCGGGTACTCACACAAGGACAACGATACCACGTGAACGAGAGGTTGCGGAACGACTTTTGGAAGATTATTTTGGCGACGAAAACAATCCACCTAAATACCCGAAGAGGAAGTTTAGGCAAAGGTATCATATGAGTTCTAAACTTTTTTAAAACATAGTCAATGATATACCAATTACAATGTTGAACATCTTCCAAAATACTTTCATTTTTTAAACAACGACCGGATGCTATGGGTCATTTAAGTATTAATCCTCTCATGAAATGCAAAACGGTCATAAGCCAGTTGGCATACGGCACATCACCCGATACATTTGACTAGTACTTGAAAATTGGTGAACATTGTTCACGTGATTGTTTACAAAACTTAACTAAATGCATGTAAAAATTATACTTAGAGGAGTATTTAAGAACACGATTTTAATGACATCCAACGTATATATGCATTTCACGAAGAAAAACATAGACTCCCAGAAATGCTCGGGAGCATTGATTGTATGCATTGAGAATAGACAAAATGTCCAAGGGCATTACCTGGGAAATTCAAAAGGCGTGATCATAGATATCGTACTCTAATGCTTTAAGCCATTGCATCACATGATTTGTAGATTTGACATGCATATTTTTGCGGGGGCAAATAACGACCTTAATGTTCTATATAGTTCAAACTTATTTAATGACCTTATTGACGATATTGCTCCGGAAGCTCCATCTGTAGTAAATAGAAAAGCATGCGAAAAAGGTTACTATTAACGGATAAAATTTATCCTCAATGGTCTATGTTTGTCAAAACAATTTTCACTGCAACTGATGAAAAAACAATGAAATTTAAAAGTGTTCAAGAAAGTGCAAGAAAATATATTGAACGAGCTTTCGGAGTATTACAAGGTCGTTGGGGAATTTTACAACAATTCGCACGTGCTTACCAAACCAACACGTTACAAAGAATCATGTATTGTTGCATCATATTACATAACATGATATTCAAAGACCAAGGATTCTCGATTAACGAGTTAAACGAATTGTACGTCTTTTCACAACAGAATTTGCAACGTACTTGGATCAATAGATGCAACATAGCTCGAAGGAAAAACAAAGAACTTTAGGACAAGAAAGTGCACAACGACCTCCGACAAGGTATTGTGGAGCATCTATGGAACCTTAATCACTAAATTGTATTTTTTTTTCAAGTTCGTATTTATAATATGTCGTTATTTTTAATTTAATGAAGTGTGTAGTTTATTTGGAGAGAGAGGGGAAAAAAACTCTGTAAGGTACAAGGGTATTCTTTAACTTGAGTTTTGAAGTGAGTCTGTTTTTTGTTTAAGTTATAGAGACTAATTATGAGAGGAAAAATAGAGATGACAGCAAAATGTGCAATAACACAGGCCTATAACTTGCAAGACGCCTTATTCTCTAAACATGGATGGTTGAGAGTTAGGATAAGCATTAGCTAAACATGATTAACACTCAAAATATTACAAAGCACGAGTGTGAAATATAACTTTGAAAAACTATCTTAAGTGGCTGAACAGTAAAAGAAATGTAAATTTTCTTAAAATTTTAAAAATGAGTGATATTTTTATTTAAAAACGTTTACTTATAAAAGTTAGCTAGCCGGGTATTCGCGCATTGTATCGGCGGTTACCTTACACTTTAATTTATTTGCGATAAAATGTTATGCAAAAATAATTAAAACACCAATATAAGTATTATCTTACAAACATATGTAGTAGAATAAAAATGTAATTGCATAATGAGATATAGTATAGTATACACACAAATATGCCAACAATGATTCATAATTATATTTCGGAGCAAAATATGTTTTCAAATGTTTCATCCATTCAACAACATATTTCATATTCTTTAGAACAAGCTTCATTAAACTTTCAACACCATCAGTATCGGTATATCTGTAATAACACCTTTATTATTATCCACAACGAACAAGAGCCATTACTGATTTTGCTCAATTTTTATTCTCTATGCGTTTTACATAACAATCTCTATTTTATTATCTTTAATGTCATCCGTGAGTTGTTTTTGTGAATTACACACTTGACTAAACTCATTTGTACATCTCATCTAAATAACTTTAACAAAGTTGAATCTTTCGAATTCATGATAAGACGGTCAATGAACATATATGACCGAATATTTTCTCGTCCCAGCCATGCCCCTTTTGGAAGAAATAGATCAGGGACCTGTCAACACTATGGTGAATATTAACGAGGAGGAAGATGCCTTTTGTTTAGATGGTTTTTAGTCTGTTGGATCGATGTACTCTAACCAAACTAACTTATATAGCTTGTTAAGGGTTTAATAACTTCAAATAAATCCTAAGTTATTAACAATGAAACACTGAACTATCTCTATTAAGTATGCGGAATTTACTTAACAAAGTTAAGAATAATTAACTTTAACTTTCAACGATTTTATTCAAACTTAGAACCTGCTTATTATACATGTTAATACAAATATCGTCATTAAACGTTATTTATATTTTTGATCTTTGCCTAAGTTTTGTTAACGACAAAAGTAAATTTAATTTATAAAAGCTTAAAGCTTGTCAAGTTTATTAGATATTAAAACAAGCTTTCTCAAACAATATATTCATCATTCAAGCATTTACATTTATGATTAGTAACATCTTGATATGACTCTAATCATTATGTATGATAGTAGTTTGTAGAATGTGTTAGGTTCTTAAAACCAAACACTACTTAAGCATTTGCATATTTCTATTAATAGTAATACAACATTTGACATCATGTATTACATCATGGAGATCATTGGAAGATTCCATTAGATATTTTGTGAAGATTTATACTCTTCATATCTTGCACAATCTTACTTAGATAGAGTTGACTTTAGGCAAGATTTGATATCTTGACTGTCAGACTGGCGGTACCAATTTGGTACACGGGCGGAACCCTTTTTAGGGGTCCGCGGTCCGTGGACGCTCCTGTCCAATTTGGCTATAAATAGCAATGCCAAGCCAAGTAGTTTCTCATCCCTTTCTAACATACTCTCATACATATCTTCTCTCTAACCTTTCTAACTCAGTTTCATATCATATTAGTGATCTCTTTTGTAGCAAAGAAGATCAAGTCATATTCAAGCTTCAACGAGAAGTTGGAAGTCTTGTTTGTTTAGTGTTGTATGATCTAGTGTTGATCCATACTTCATTGTTGTATCAAACCATCATAATCTTGTGAGTGTGAGTGGTTAGTATTTTAGTCCTCAAAATACATTGTGTGTGGGAGTAGTTGTACCCTTGGAAAGAACTCGACATCTAGCTTAGTGTCGGAAATAGTGTAAGCGAAGTGTAAAGGTTTTCTCCGCCGGTGAAAGGAGCTTGTTGACTAGTGAAGTTAAACTCTCGAGTGTGAGACTCGGGGAGTGGAGTAGGGCAAGGAAAAAGAGTCCTTGTAGGCCGAACCACTATAAACAACTTGTTGTGGTTTGATCATTTCTTTCCTTACTTATCTATTACATATTGCTTGCATATTTCATTATCATACTTAAGATCAATATCAATTGATCTTTCAATAAGTTTCAAAACAAAGTTTTAATCGGTAAACTATTCAACCCCCCTTCTAGTTTTCTACAATACAGATTTTTTAACAACTCTAAAACACTAATATCGAACTCTCTAAAACTCTAATAATGCACGTATGTTTAATGCCAATCTAGGAGTCCTTTTATAGGCTTAAGGATAAATCTAGTCGGTTTACAATTACAAACCTTGTACGTCAAGTAATACTATACTAATCTAAGAACATTCTAGATTTATAAAATAATCCTTAACGATTTTACATATAAGTCCTTTTAACCTTGCAGTACTTTGATGAATCGAGCAGTACTTTGACTTTTTACTTAGCAGTATTTTGACTTCTTCCAGCACGTTGACTTTATTCAGTACTTTGTCAATCTTCAGCACTTTCATATCCCAACAATCCTCCCCTAACTTGAATTCTACTTGATTGATTTCAAGTTCCTTTGTAGATTTAACTTTAACATCTTTTTCTTCAAAGAAAGATTGTGTCTTTGTCTTTAGATTGTATCTTTGTATTCTCTGTGCTTATATCATCATCATCAAAGTATTCTTTAGAAATAATTCTTTTACAGCATCATTCAGCAATCTCCATCTTTTCAGCAACTCAGCAACATATGACAATTTTGTACATTAATTCTTTTAAGTTTCAGTCTATTCTCATTACTTCCAGGTGTGTAAACTCATGTGAGAGGTGAATCATTGAAATTTAATGGATTTTGATGTCTCTTTACCAAAGCCATTAACTCTGGAGTAGCCGAATATTTAGGTGTGTAAGACCATGGTACATTGATAACCATATGATTTTTAGCAAATCATCAGCTATCAACAGATTTGATTTGTCTTTACCAAAAGCTGTACCCTTTTGGACTAGTTAGTTCTTTCATCCATGGTGAACTAATTACCATATAAATGCTTTTTCCACAGCCTTTACCACAAACCATTTTCTTGTGGGCTAGCCAACTCTTCACATTTACTGATATGGTGAGTTGATTACCATATAACTTATTAGCAAGTTGTCAACTAGAAAACGGATTTGAGATATCTTTACCAGAGCCGTTTGCTCATGGATTAGCCAATCCTTTTGTAACCATGGTGGATTGATAACCTATTGTTGTTACCATCTCAAAAACCATTTATTTCTTTTAACCTTTGTTTCAAAATATTTATCACTTAACAAAAGTTTTCTTTCAAAATCATTAACTGGTTTAATGCTGCAAGCATTACTTTGGCTAAAGTACTGTTTGACCAGCAGTACTTTGAATAAAGTACTGATATTTCAAAAAAAATTTATTCAATAAGAATTCATACCAGTTATTCATGTATCATCATCAGCCATAGTTGTCCATCTGATAAACAATTTGATTACCATAAGTGCAGTTTCATTATCTTCTTCAACCTCCATACCATGTTCTAGCATTCTCCTCATGAGATCTGATGTAAGCGGATATCTTATGTCTGCTAACATATGAATCATAGTTCCATCTTCTAACTCTAAAACATGTACTCCAGATTCTTCAAAAAATCTCCAGCTGATAATCTCCCAATCTTCTTGATTTTTCCAAATCTCATCAGTGATTGATTCTTCAGTTTCCCAAACAGTTGTGAGATCTCCAAGCAAGATTAAACCAACACCTTCTGATGGAATGTGTTCAAAATATTCTTGCACCAAATGATATAAATGAAATAAATCCTCTCTATCTATTATGTGCAATAGATCCCATAACATATTAAACACTCTGACGCTTTCATCTTCTCTGTGAAACATCAGATAATTTCCATCCTTAGATTCTACAACTTCAAAAGTATTTATTGTTGACTTTTTCTTCTTCTTTTCTGCATCATCTTTAGAATACTCAAATTCTACAACTCTTAAGTAATTCCTTAGTTCATCATCTGTATCAGATCTTAACTCAATCTTCTTTGATGGCTGTTCAATTTCAGTTGTTCTTTTTCTTTTTAAACTTCCTTTTCTATCATCTTCTTTCTGAGCATCATCATCTTTAAAGTCTTTGATACTATCAACATGCTTCTGATAAGCTTCTCTAACAACTTCATACATCTGTTTCATCTCAACATAATTCAACTTCTGCAATCCAATATATCCTTGACCTTTTAAATAAGCCATCATTGCATTTCTTTCCTTAGCACGATTTGGTCTTCTTGGTAGAGCAGAGACAGGAATAGGTTTCTTTATTGGTAACTCAAACTCAGCATTTAATTCAGCTTGTAACTTTCTAGTTGCTTCCTCATTCCTAGCAACTTCAGCAGCCCTTAGTTGTGCTAAAGTGAGTTTCTTTTTCTTCTTTGTTTCAATCATTTTACCTTTCCCTTTATCTTTAGGATCTAACACTGGTTGAGATTGAGAAACTTGAGGTTGTTCTTCAGCAACTCCTGGAATACTCACACCTCTTGGTCTTGATAAATTTTGCAATATCTCAGCTGCAATTTCATCACTTGTAGTATGTTCAACCATAGGTGTATCAACTTCTTCTTCTTGTGGAATTGTTGAAGGACCAGCTTCTTCATCAAAATCTAACACCCTTGGTGTAATTAGTTCTTGTCGAGATGTTCCTTGAAGAGCAATACCTTGATCATCAGTACTTTGAACTCTAGTGCTTTCTTCCTCAGTACTTTCAATATTGACTTGCACTTCAGTACCTTGAGGTTGAACATCAGTACCTTGAGGTTCAGCTTCTTCATTCAAATTCTTATCTTCCAATTTTCTCCCCAATTAGAATGAAGATTGCTGTTGAACCTTTTTGCCTTTGATGGTATTCTTAAATTGCCTAACTGGCCTGCCTTGCTTTCTTTGAGACTTGACCCATAATCGATGATGTTGAACCAATGGCCAGACAAATTTCTTGAATCTTCTAAACTTAAGCTTCAACTGCTTAATCTGTGTAGCCTGTTCTTCAAAAGATTTCTTCAATCTGGTCAATTCTCGTGATAAAGCATAATTATTTAGAACTGTACCCTCAGGTGCCACATCTCCCTTATCTCCTCCAGATGTTTGAAGCCCATCTGTGAAAGTAGAGACGTGTGGAGATAGTGGAGGTGAAACTGCAGTATCTTCTGGAATATCAGCACCTTGTGAAGCAGTACCTTGTGATGCAGTACCTTGTGATGCAGTACCTTATGATGCAGTACTTTCTCGGTCTTCACTTGCTGCAGCCTCATCTCGAAGTGCTTGAACAATCTCCATCATTGAAGTAGTCAATGGAGTGTTCCTTCCAGAAAACTTGTCACTCTTCCTTGCCATAAATGTAAAAATCTTCGCAGGTTGTACCACAACAGGTAATAAGCATGTAGGTTTTGGTACATCATGCAATTGTTTATTCAAGAACACTTGAATAAATCTTGGGTACATTAGCCAGGGTGATCCATGAGAAACATGAGATAGCATACCATCTAATATAAGTCTTGAAAAATTGAAGATACGATTTGTAGCTAATCCCACTATAGTAGATGCTATATTGGATCCAAATTGCTCCCATGAAGTACTCTTAGAACTGATACAATGAAGCAAAACATGCACCAAGTACTTCCAATGTGGACTAAATAAGGGTTTCTTGAATGTTGTTTCTGTTAAAGACCCTTCATAACCAATGGCACTTAAAGTATCCCAAAGAAGCTGTTTATCAAAACGAATAGCGCCTTCTGCATCATCAAACAAGAGATCTTCACGAATTGAAGCTTCACTTACCTTCACAATCCTTCCAGCAACCATAGCCTGCATATAAGACTCATCATTCTCCATGTGAGTTCTAGCAGTCGCCCAAAATTGCTGAATCCATGGTTCAATAATATATGGTTCTACCAAAAGTGCATAACTAATCAGAGATCCAGTGAGAAAATCAATAATATCATGGAATACAACATTCACTTCAGTTTTATCCAAATTAGCGACCATGTTGTGTTTAGAGATTGTGATTTGATTCGCCATTGATTTTTTGTTTACAAAGAAAGTGGTTATTGAATAATAAAGGTGAAGAGAGAGAAATATGGAAAAGATTATTGAGTATAAAGGTGAGAGGGAAATTCGGAGAGTAGTTATTTATAGGTGAGATATAAAAAATCACAGCCCATAATAACAAAGTTACCGTTATTTGAATTTTACCCCTCTTTTTGACCGTTGGAACAATACGTTGATAAGATAAACAGTTCTTTCCACGTAAGCAGTACTTTCCAAAGCAGTACTTTCCAAGCAGTACTTTCATATAACCAAAAAGCAGTACTTTTCCATTCTCCTCTTGACAATAGCAAAAACTTCAAATAAACATTTGATTGCCTCCCCTCAAGCAATGCATAGAACTCTACTATACGAAATAGTCCTCCCCTTGAATGCAGCTTAGTAATTAATCATACCAATGCTCACCACCAAGTGATTGAATCTTGAAACATCAAAGCCTTTGGTGAGTAGATCAGCTACATTATCATCTGTGTGAACCTTAACAACATTAATGAGCCTATGCTCATAACAATCTCTGATAAAGTGATGCCTAATCTGAATGTGCTTGGTCTTGGAGTGATAAACTGGATTCTTGACAATACAAATTGTACTCTCATTGTCAATGTTGATAGGAGTATTTTTGAAGTTGAACCCATAGTCCAAGAGTTGATTCTGCATCCACAAAACTTGTCCACAACAGCTTGCAGCAGCTACATATTCTGCTTCAGTAGATGATGTTGCTGCAATATTTTGCTTCTTACATTGCCATGAGACTAATCTTCTTCCAAGCTATTGGCAACCTCCAGTTGTTGATCTTCTATCATAGTTGTCACGATACTGGTGTGTTTCTTCAAGTGTTGCCTTTGCTACTAAACATGTTGCTCTACCAGAAGAGTGAAGACTCTTCATATCCAGACTGTACACATCATTGGTTCTTGGTACTCTTAGTATTACCAAGTTATCATCAACAAGCTTGAAATCAGGGGAAAGAATGAGACATTCTTTGTCAGTGAATAACACAGGGTGTTTCTTATCACAAATCTGAGAGACTGACAAGAGGTTGAATTTTAACTCCTTCACATATCTAACATTCTCAAAGTCTATGCTTCCTACCTTAATAGTTCCTTTGCCTGTAATTCTTCCTCCACTAGCATCATTCCCAAATGCAACTCTTCATCCACAATAGGACCTAAAATATGACAAAATTTCTTTATCTCCTGTCATGCTTCTAGAGCAACCACTATCCACAATTAAATGATCTTTAATCTCCTCTTCTGGATTGCCCTGCACAAAGATAAACGAGTTAGTTAATTTTAGGAACCCAAGCCATTACTGACTTCTGTTCCCCTTGTGGAGTTACATACTTAAATTTTTTAAGTATGTAATTCCCATTATCTTTAAGCACATGATCAATTATCTTTGGTTGTTCAAAAACTTGTAGTGGTGTTTCAACAAAACTTTCTTTTTCAACAAAAATCTCTTTTTCTTTTTCAACAAAGTCATCTTTAACAAAAATCTCTGTTTCACTCTCACTTGCTGAAAGTACTGTTTGTTCCCCATCAGTACTTTCCTTCTTAACCCATTTGGTTTTAACTTCTGGTGTAGAGTCCCTTGATCTAGCTACTTTCTTTGAGTTGTAACGCCTTCTAGATTGATAGTAATTAGATCTCCTAGGGTTCCTATTCCAAAAGGTGTTTGGTGAAAACTGAGCAGTACTTTGAGAAAGTACTGTATTTTGCTTAACAGTACCTTGAAAAGTGTTTGAAGGTACTGGAGGTTTTGAAAAAGGTCTTCTTTGGTGAGGGTACCTATAGTCTTGTGAGAAGTTTCTATGGTTAACCCTATGTGAATGATTCCAAGCTGGTCTAGTCTCCTTTGGTTTTTGGTTGGCATTTCTGTTCTTTGGGAACTTACTTAGGTACTCTGAGTGAAAGTCACAGTCCTTAATCAAATGACCAGGACTAAAACAAACAAAACATAATTTTTGACCTGTAATCCCAAAATTGCTTCTTCTATGTGTATGACCAAACCTATCATGTCTTTTAGGTGAATGATGAAAACTGTTTTGACCAAAATTATCCCAAAAAGCCTTAGCAGTATTTTGAAAAGGTTTTCTTAAAGGTACTGCTGAAGATGTAGCAGTACTTTGAGTTGAAGGTACTGCTTAACTCTTAACATCATCTGCCTTAGTTGTCTCAGCTGTTTCTTTTGAGGTTTCATAATTAGATTGACCAATAAGCTTCTTCCTAAACTCTAGATTGTCTATTCCAAAACGAGAAACATCTGCCCTAAGAGGTTGAAAGCTACCAGTGGGATGAGGGACTGCATGATAACCTTTGTCTTTCTTATATTCAGGGGGTGTTTGACTAATTGAGTCCTCATTACTAGATGTATCTACATAGTTAATGAGTTCATCATAACTAGTTGTTATATCCTCAAAATCACATTCATCCTGGTCACTAGGTGGGTTTTCTATGCTATTAAAGTCCATACCAAAACCTAGTCCTGTTCTAATGTAAGCTCTTCTCTGTTTTTCAACATAACTAACATGAGAAAGGCCTGATTGTCCCCAAGCATCAAACTTTTCTAGTAATTCATCTCTTTCCTTAGTTAGTTTCTCAATTTCAGAAATCTTACATCCTAGTTTCCATTCACTTAATTTTAACTGGTAATCCTGTTGTTCATACTTTTCTGCCCAAGCCATTTCATTATTTTCATATGTTATGATTTTGGCTTCCATTGACTCTAAAGTGATTTGATAACCAGCTACCTCAGACCTAGCCCTTTGATAATTATCTCTTTCAGTCACATAATCATTAAGTACTTTTTGATAAAAGTCATGACACTTAGAACATACCTCAGAGATAGGGGGTGAACTTGGTGAAGTAGCTATCATAGCAAGCAGAACATGTTCATCTTCACTCTTCATGCTCCAATCAAAGCTTCCTAGACCATCTCTGGATTCCATAGCAGCATGTCCAGGTTCCTCATCAAAAGCTGTGCTCTAGTCAAACTCTTCCACTGATTCCTCCATAGCTACCATACAATAGGTTACTGGCTCATCATCAAACTCAGCACTCCAGTCAACCTCTGATATATTCTCTTGAGCAACCAAAGCTTTTGTTTCAGTAATAGGAATTTCTTTTAGTTCAAGCTTTGGTTTCTCAGTCATCCTGTTTGCCTGATATTTAGCAAACCTGCATTCCCTTGCAAAGTGTCAAGTCTTTTGACAATTAAAGCATTCAATCTTGGACTTGTCAAAAGTGATACCTGTTTTGGTTTGAAGTCGATGCCTCTTCCTGTTTTCTTCATGAACTTCTTGATCCTTGCAGTGATCATAGCAACTTGCCACCTTATATCAATTCTTCAAGAGCATCCTCTTCAATTTGTGACAAATCCTCTTCATAGGTAATAGGTAAAGTAGCTTGCTGAGCAAAGAATGAGCATACAACTTAATCAGAATGGATGGTGCTTGATGGTGATGATGTGAGGTTGGTCATGGTTGTGATAGAATGAGCAGGATATGCAGTACTTTGAGCAACAGTACTTTGAGTAGGGTAAGCAGTACTTTTAGTGGAAGTACTGCCTCTCTTTTCAGACGACACAAAAGCTATATTGTGAGACTTTGAACTTGTTTGGCCATTCATCTCATGCTCAAACACCTTTAGATGATTGTATAGATCATCAAAGTCCATAACATCCAAACCAGGTTGTCCTCTGATCATAGTAGCAATCACATGCCATGTAGATGGCAAACTCCTTAAGAACTTCAGATTGGCATCTTCAACAGATACCTCTGCCTTGTATAACTCTAGCATGCTGAGGAGATTTTGGAACCTGTCATAGGCAGCATCAAGACCTTCTCTTTCACAAACAATGAAAGTTTCAAACTGTTGCTTCAACAGATTTATGTGCATCTTCTTGGAAGCATCATTACCTCCAAACCTTGTCTTGAGAGCAGCCCATAGTTGTTTAGCATCTTTAGCATCATGAAACTTGAGTAGGTGACCATCAGGTATAGCATATAATAGGATGTTGAGAGCCTTCTCTTGATTTCTTATTGTAGCAGCTGGCAAAACGGCCTTAGGTGGTTTAGGTTGTCCAGGAATCTCTATAGGATCAGCAACAACTTCATTACCATTGACAATTACATTCCACAGTGCATGGTCTGTAATAGCAATGTACTGCCTCATCTTAATACTCCATAGATCATACTCTCCCTTCTTGATAATTGGTATTCTGAGTGAGGTGATGGATGGGGGTGGTGCAGCTTCAGTTGACATCTTTAGGGTTTGTTGTTAACTAGATTTTTAACGGTTTCTTCTTAGTTAGAGTTTCCACACAAGCTCTGATACCACTTGTTGGATCGATGTACTCTAACCAAACTAACTTATATAGCTTGTTAAGGGTTTAATAACCTCAGATAAATCCTAAGTTATTAACAATGAAACACTGAACTATCTCTATTAAGTATGCGGAATTTACTTAACAAAGTTAAGAAGAATTAACTTTAACTTTCAACGATTTTATTCAAAATTAGAACCTGCTTATTATACAGATTCTTTAACAACTCTAAAACACTAATATCGAACTCTCTAAAACTCTAATGTTGCACGTATGTTTAATGCCAATCTAGGGGTCCTTTTATAGGCTTAAGGATAACCCTAGTCGGTTTACAATTACAAACCTTGTACGTCAAGTAATACTATACTAATCTAAGAACATTCTAGATTTACAAAATAATCCTTAACGATTTTACATATAAGTCCTTTTAACCTTGCAGTACTTTGATGAATCGAGCAGCACTTTGACTTTTTACTTAGCAGTATTTTGACTTCTTCCAGCACTTTGACTTTATTCAGTACTTTGTCAATCTTCAGCACTTTTATATCCCAACATAGTCAAACTAATACATTAAACATTGATGTCATGACAGAAATGGTATTGTATATTGTGTTTGGTGAACTATTTACTTGTCTGACTCCAAATTGAACGACGGAGTTAATGATCAAGGCATGTTAATCGAAGTTAAAATTATTGATAATAAGATTTGAGGATGTTTAGGTTGTTTAACAACAAATGACTTTAATTATTTTGGTTCATGTTTTAGCATAAAGTTTATCATATACTTCGATCCTACAAAATCTAACGTAAAATTTACCAGCTCATGTGTACTAAATAAGTGAAGAATTAGATGTCATTGCTTAATTTCACTATCACCCTATAGTTTTCTAGCAATCATCCATGTTTTCTGGTCTTTTAGTTTGCAAAATTTTTACGAACCCAACGCTTATTTTGATGAAGTTATTTTGGATTGTCCATAACATTTTTGTTTTGTGTTGTCGAAAAATGATATTTTTCAAGAGTCTGGTTTGAATGGACAAGGTTAGAATTTTCCAAAACACACAACCTCACGTAGTCGAGTTGTTAGGAGAAATGCGTTTGATGTCGGAACATTTGGTGATATGAAAAATAGAAAGTTAATATTGTACATTCACCATGAGGCTTTGGTTTGCAATGCATTGCCTTTATTTTGTAAGGGATACATACATCCTTATGTACACATTAATATTTACATATTTTTTTAAACACAAGTTTTCAATGCATGATGTACAAGGCTATTAAAACAAGATTTAGAGAAATATGTAAATAATGATGTTAACTTTGGTTGAACAAAGATAAATATATATATATAATTAAAGATCAATTGAAACAATCATATCTTTTCATTTTTCACTCAAAATGAAAAATATCGCTTACATCTTCTTTTCTAAAAGTTAAATACCCTCTAAGCTGTTGATAATTAAGTAAAATTAAATATACAATTATGTCAAACATAAAATCATCTTTTATTAGAGGGATACTTCTATATATTTTGGACAAAATTTTATTTTGATTTTTTTAATATTAAAATTTACATCTGAAAAATCACATGTGATTTGCAATTTGAAAAATCACATGTGGTTTATCAAATCACATGTGATTTGTAATTTGAACTTTAAAACTTACATCACAAATCATATGTGATTTCGTATTGTGTAATATTCAATACCCATAAAAAAGGTTTGTCGAAAGCATATCGAAGTGACCGTTTATTAAAAGATAATAAAAATCTCAAAATGATGGTGTATTTCTTGTCGCTTCATGATTTATCGGTTGTAAAATATTTTGTTTAAGGAAAGGGTGAAAAGTCGATTTTTCTTTCATTGAAATAATGAGTGACTAAGATTTGTACATTTAATCTATATTTTTATCTTGATCTTTATTGAACCCGCTCTAGTTATATGGTAGAATATGAACGAATAATTATAGGTAAGTGTATGAGGTTTGTAGATGGGATTAGAATTAAATATGGATTACAATTACGATTTTGATCTGGTGTGTGATTGAAAGAAAAAAGCAAAATAGAGAAAATTAATGATTAATTTAAAAGCAAATTACCAAACTAAACCATTAACATAACCTATTTACCAAAGGAGACCCTTTTTCAAAATCTTACGAAAACAAACTATTGCCCACTCCAACATGTCATGTGCCCACTCCCACCAAAACAATCAAATTTCTGACTTCTGATTCATTTTTATATCATTAAATTAGTACTTCATATTGCTAAATTTCAATAGTGTTTTTGTGATTCCCAAAACCACGTGCAACCTTATCATCACTTTACAAAACCATTTTTTCCATTTGAGTCTTCACTTCAGACACTTCATCTAAGTCTTAACTTCACACACTTTTATCCATCTCACCCAAGCCCTCGCCTGCAGCCTCACCAAGCCCTCGCCCAAAAGCAGCTCTCCAATCTCCCATCTCGCCCACCACCTCGCCCAAGCCCTGGCCTACAACCTCTCCCAACAGCAGCTCTTCACTCTCCCAACGCCCACCAGCTCGCCCAGCCCACGCCCCCAGCTCGCGCATCGCTTTTAAACTCGCCCACACTCGCCTCAACTGATTGCTATACTTTTCAATCGCGTATAATGTCGCCCAGAAAAATGAGAGACGTGTGTAGGGTTCAAAAGTTGTCATGAATTCAATCTAACGGACCATATGCAAAAGTTCATTTTTGTAAAAAATATAGGCGAAGTTTATTTTCGTAAACGGGTAGTTGTTATGGTTCATTTAAAAAAATTCTCTTAATTTAAATATATTTATTTAATAAGTAAGTTGAAATGCTATACTATCCTTTGAAATAAAAGAATAAGAAAGAGAGAAAAGTATAAGCAAGTATGTGGCTTAGGAAATTAGGTTAAATAAAAAAAGTGAAAATGATCTTTTTTGTCTCAGAACCCATCAGTGGAGGCCGGGTTAAGACTGGGTTTAGCGGTAACCGCGATTACCACGGCTAACTCAACGTCACATTAGTTTTTCAACACTACCGAAATCACTACCAACATAGTGTAATAAGAAAACCAATATCACCAACAAAACGTACCTCGCTTATACACAAATATACCGTACACACAACTCAAACATACCTCTCAACCACCAAATTCACAAGTCGATCGATAGACCGACCGAGTTACGCATTTTCATCACCAAGCACACGTCTAAGGAGGGTATGTATTATAAGAATTACATGTCTGAGTAGGGGAACAATGCGCCCTTAACCCTCAACTACACTTAGTCTAAGATTTTGAGGATAATACCGTATTTTAGTTAAAAGAAAGGATATCAAACAATTGATTTTAAATAGCTTTGAGTCCAAACTCATTAATAGCCACCAACCAAACATGCCCAAAATCTTATTGTTTGGTGATTTGAGGTTACTTTAACAATGACTTCTATCTTTGAGTTAGTTAGGGTCTCCTCCAGTATTCAATACAAGTTATTTAGACCCTCCTTTCATGTAGATCTTAAAAGGAAAACCATATTTATTTTCAATCGGTAACAATAATATATCAATTAGTTCAAACAAATTATCAAACATAACATTTCGTTACATCAACCATTAAAACAAAACAGTTTATATCAAGATAACAAAAACAATGAGACATATAAAAATTGAAGTTAACTCTCTCTCCTAACCGTTTTCCTTTTTTTTACGTCTAATAAATCCCTATTCCCCCATTTTCTTCTTCAGTTCTAACTGAATTGTAATTCTGAAACCATCATTAGATTCAGCTCTTCATTGTGATCATTATGGTGTGTTTGAATTAGATTTTTGTTAGGTTTTGAAGAAATCCCCAAATGTGGTTGATTTTGGGGCCAAGATTAGGTTAAGTTTTTCTCTCAGTTTTTGTATAATTGATCATCAGGAGTAGTTTGAATTGTTTAATTTGCTTGATTTTAGCGTAGTTAGTTTCTTCATGTCTATACATGGCGAATAGAACTAGGTCATCTAAAAGGCAATGATGCACGTACGAAGCGCTTTCGGGGTCAAAGGAACTTCCTTTTCATCGAGCAAGTTTTTCAACACCCTGGGCAGTGAACCTAATCGTTGTAGTGTAGTATTGCGTAAGCCTCAGGTATTGATATTGTTCTCTAGGGGAATAGGAATGCTAGCAAGAAGTGTACAACGCTAAGGTTGGAGTTGAGGATGATTCTTTTTTTTTATCTTTTATATATTTTTTAGAAAGCTAAGGGTAAAATCTCAGGGCAATTGGTTTGGGGGTGGTACTTCTACCGATTACTACTACTATCTATTATCTAATACTACGGGTACCTATGTCTTTTTGATTGTGTGCTCGTATGATGATTAAAAATGTATTTACCTAGATACTATTACTCCCTAGTTATCTTTTATTGTTGGTTGAATTGTCACGTCCTTATTCTTAACGCATTATGTTTTCTAAGGTCCTAAGGAATACTTATGCTCTAACTCTTTGAGAATACCTTTAGGTTATTGTCTACGAAGTCTTCTAGATGATTCATAAACTAACTTTAAGGTTATCTTTGGATGTTTAGACTACGAAATCCGCTAAATGATTCATAAACTAATGTTCACAAAGATTACTCAAGCATTTAAACACAATGATAGCCTAGTGCACTCCTAAGCCATTTAAAATTAAGATAAGAGACAACCAATCAATAATTAACAACTAGGTTTCATAGATCTAAGCAAACACACAAGAAATTTAGCTAGACATGTTAAACAAGCAAGAATACACACATTCAATGGAAGACATAATGATACTAATGGAATAAGACACTTATCTTGATGTGTAAAATAGGGTTTGGGACCCTAAGATACTGTCCAAGTCGGACTACAAACGTTTAGGGTTTTTACTCCACATGTCTACCTCCTTAAATACAGAAAAATCGAATTCTATATATAGATTTACACTTGCGACGACGTCGCCTTATAGGTGGGACGCCGTCAGATCTCCGTCATTAGGGTTTTCGTCTTGGCCAAGTTATCGATGGGACGGTGTCACTTTGTAGTTGTGAAGCCGTCAGGCTTCAGCAGGGACGTCTTCTGATTCTGGATCTGGGCCGTCTGAGATGAAAAGTCTTAATGACGCCCTTCCTCTTCAAAGCCTGACGCCGTCAGGTGTTATGAGCAAAAAGTCTACTGAGCCGTCAGGTGCATCTATTATCAAATCTGTAGAGGGGGACGGCGTTGCCCTTTAGTTGAGACACCGTCAGGTTCAATTTCAGCAGCTTGATTGGCTTCGATCTTGACTTTGTCATTTTCTTCATGTTTTCACTCCTTTTCGTCCAAATATGCATCATTCCAGCATTTTGCTTCCAAGAGACCAAAAAAGTGAAAAGGAACGAAATTAAGCAGTAACGGATATAAAAGTGGGCGATTAAGGGCTTAAATGACCCCTTAGAAGTGTACGTTTTAAATCCTTATCAGGCAAACTAAGCCACCAGCGAGGTATAATGATCTGGATAGTACTGTGAAACAGAATAAAAACGGTTAATAGTGTAATCGGGGATGAGGGAATTAGGGATGAGTGTGTGAGTACTAATGTAGAAAATAGGGGAAATAAGCTAGGAATAGATAAGAATATTATAAAGGACGATATAAAGGAACGTACTATAAGTATTGATACTGATGTTAATCTTGGACTTGAGCATGATCCAATGGCTTCTGTGTGTGAAAATGTTAATGGTAATGAGGTGAATAAGTATGGTGGGGAGGAGTTTGTGGAAGTTCAATAGGAAGATACACAGGATATAGGGAAAATGGATAACAATAAGGGCAAGAACAGTGGTATGAAGATGCAGGGGAATTCTTATGCTAAAATAGTCACTAAGGATATAAGGAATGTGAGAAATAATCTTAACTTTGTGCCTACTGTTGTAACTGAAGAAGGTATTGAAGTGGTAATATTTGATGAGGATTTGGTGCAAAGAGGAAGTGCTCAATAGAAATTACGTGTCTGTGGTCATTTCATTGGGTACAAGATGAATGTTCATGAGTTGAGGTAGTACATAAAGAGAATGTGGAGTAAATGGGGTATTGAGGATATTAATATAGCTCATGGAATGTGCTTATTCGAGTTTAAAAATGAGTTTGGAATGAATAAAGTGCTAGAGTCAGGCCTCTGGCTGGTTAATAACAAACCCCTGGTGGTAAGGAAATGGGATCCTACTGTGGGTATGGAGATGGTTGAACAGACTACTGTTCCATTATGGGTAAGTCTAGTTAATGTGCCTCTAGAAGCTTGGAGGAGTGAGGGGATCAGTGCATTGGCAAGTAGTTTAGGGAAGCCATTGATTATGGATGGTATGACTGCTAAGAGATGTCAATATGGTGAGAGGAAAATGGACTATGCTAGAGTTTTGGTGGAATTTGAGGTGGAAAAAGGGTTTAAAGACAAGATAGAGATACAATATAGGGATAATAATAATAAAAAAATATGGTCTAAGTATGCTGTCGTTGAATATGTTTGGAAGCCTGAAACATGCGCACATTGCAATTTCTTTGGCCATTGCCTTAAGGAATGTCATAAGAGACCTAAGTTAGTGGAGGAAATTGCTGAGGAAATCAAAAGGAAAAAGGAATTAGAAGCTAAGGAAAATGAGCAGATGAGAATTGGTCATAGTAATACCTCTGATGTTATGTATAGAAAATATGATGGGAAAAATCAGTGAGGGTAGGAAAACTACAAACTTTAGGTATAATTTTGACCAGGGGAAGAAGGAAAGTGTTTGGAATAAAGTGAACCATAATAATGAGAAAGGGGAAAAGAGTAATACAGAGGGGCTACACAAAAAGACTCAATCTCAAAAGAAGGTAGTCGGGGATATGTCTGGGAACAAGTATGGTATTTTGGAGAACTTGGAAGATGAAGAATGAAGAATCAGGTGAAAATGGTCTGCTGACACAGTCACAAAATAATAAAGGGAAATAGCAAGTTTCCAGCGCAGACTCTGAGGTGGCTGAAGTACAAGCTAAGAATGACAAAGAACATAGAGAAAATAGAATGGATGATTTAGAAATAATGTTACAATGGAAGCAGAAGGTGGAATTTCTTGATAAGCTTGTAGAGGATAAGAGGATTCCTAATGTTGAAGAATCAAAACTATGGTTTGAAAGTGCAAATCAGCTTCAGTACTACAAGAAAAAGTGGGAAGTAAAGTGGAAAACTGGAAGCTCCATATGAGATAGAAGTTTTTGTTTATTCTGGAACTTCATTAATGAATTTAGTAGTGAATTGGAGGCCTCGCCTCTGCTGTCATAAGTATATTGCTGGTTGTTTGAGTTCTTTGGATTGCATGTAGTCTGGTTGTATTGTATGTAGTCTTTGGATTGTATGTTGTTTGTTTGTTGTAGCTCTAAAGTCTGTTGCTGTGGTATGTCTCTGGCAATGATTTGGATGCTTATCACGTGTCTTGTTTTCTTGAGATAATATATTTTCACTGTTGCAAAAAAAAAAAAAAAAAAAAAAAAAAAAAAAAAAAAAATCAAGAACACTTGTTATTGGGTGTGCGATATTGGTAATAGACCACTTGTTGCTTTCATTTTAAACTTTATGAGTATATAACGGTCGAGAATAAGATTAAAAAAAATGATTTAAAAAATATTCTACCACCAATAGGGGAAGATAGTGATGTTAATAACGAAAATGGACAACTGTCGCCTTACATCCGCACACTAACGACTAAGGGTGCTCACGGTCTAAAAACCGAACCGGACCGAGACCGAGTTAGGCAAAAACCTTAGACCGAGACTGGACCGAATGTGGTCGGTCCGGTCTCGGTCCGCGTCGGCCTGATCGGTCTTTCGGTCGGTCTGATCCAAATAGGCTAAATGACCGGTTTGTATGCCTGACCGGACCAGACCGAGACCGAAATAATGAAAATCCCCCGATCGAGACCGGACCGATGGTCCTTCGGTCCAGTCGGTTTTCAGTCGTTCCGATCGATTTTTTCGGTCAATTCGATCGGTCCAGTCGGTTTTCGGTCGTTCCGATCGATTTTTTCGGTCAATCCGGTCGAATTGCTCACCCTTACTAACGACACAAGAATAGAATATATCATTAAACTATCGACGACTTACAACAATGAATACTAGTACACCAAACCAAACAACTTACTTTACATAAACACACCATCCAAAACATGCACCCGTTACTTTCATATTTTATTTTTTCTTTGAACATTTTATACCAAATCAAGAAACACAAGTGAAGTGAGTGAGTGGTTGAATAAGACAACACATTTTTAGCTTCCCATCGCTGCGGTGGAAGATGGCGGCGAACACTATTGTCGCACTTTCTGTTCATAAGATTTTCTTCAAATTCAGAGATAATTTTATCAACAACTCTTTCTCTAAAACCCATTATCCAAAATTTCACTCCAATTCTTCTTGTTCAAATGATAATGGTCATACTCAATCTAAGTACCAAAAAGTTTCCAATTTGGATGATGCTTTGAACCTGTTCGATCAAATGTCTCAAACACGACCTCTGCCTTCTGTTGTTAAATTTACTCAGTTGTTGCAATCTGTTACCAAAATGAAACATTTTTCTCATTCTCTTCATCTTTTCAATCAAATGTGCGCCCTTGGTGTTCCTCTTAATGAATACTCGATGAGTATTGCCATCAAGTGTTGTTGTCAGGAGGTAATGGTGGTCATCATGGAGGGAGTGTGTTCCCAATCATCTGAAGCCTTTCATTGAGAGGGAAATGTAGGATGATTGGCAGAGCCCCCCCCATGGATGGGTTATGGATTCCTAGTGATGCCACTATCCACTATCTACCATGTCTGCTGTGGTTGTAGGTTGAGTGGAATGGTAGAGTGGTTTAGTGGAAATGTAGCTAGATGGTTGGTGCTATAAAAGGTGATTTGGTTTAATACATATGGTTGTTTGCTGGTATGGTGAAGCTGGAATGGTTCTTTTGCTGGTATGGTCTACAGAGTGTAGTATGTTTTTTTTAGTCTTTAGTGTTGATGATGTCTGTTTTTGGATAGATCAGATGTGGTCTAGTTTGGGTATGTTTTGAGTGTATAGTCATTTCTGTATTAGGTTTGGGTTTGTCCAAACCTTGATACCTATTCTTATGTTGTAATTCTTTGGAGTTAATATAAGTCATTCACCTTTGCACCAAAAAAAAAAAAGTGTTGTTGTCAGTTGTATCGCACCAATGACGCTTTTGCAGTCCTAGGCTGTTGTTTTAGGCGATCTATTGTACCAAATGTCTTCATATTTAGTGCGCTTCTAGATGGACTGGTCCATGAAGATAGGATTCTTGAGGCTGAGATTTTCTTCAAGAAATTGATTAAAGATAAACTTTGTGAACCTAATGTTGTTATGTATAACACTATGATCAAGGGGCTTTGCAAGGTTGGTAACAATGTTATTGCCATTCAATTGCTTAGGTTAATGGATGAAAGCGGTTTCAAACCTGATGTTGTAACATATAGCAACATCATTGATAGTCTTTGCAAGGACAAAATGATTGATGATGCTTTCAAACTCTTCAAAAAAATGGTTTTCCAAAAAGGCATCTCACCCGATGTCATCACTTACAACTGTTTGATTGATGGCCTTTGTAGTTTAGGTCGTTGGGATGAAGCCTCGGAGATGCTTCAAGAAATGTTGGATGTTGGGATATCTCCAGATGTGCAAACCTTTAGTATATTAGTTGATGCATATTGTAAAGAAGGAAAAGTAGAAGAAGCTAAGGAAGTTATAAACATCATGATTGAAAATGGTATTGTTCCAGACATAGTGACATACAATACACTTATAGATGGTTACTGTTTGCGTGGTGAAATGAACAAAGCAAAGACAATTTTTGATTCAATGGTGTTTAGAGGTCTTGTCCCTGATGTTGTTTCATATAATAGTTTACTGAACGGGTATTGCAAGAGTTTGAAAATAGATGAGGCGATGGATCTCTTTAATGAAATAACCAGAAAAGGTTTGAAACACGATGTAGTCACTTACGGTACCATGATACAAGGATTGTTTCAGGTTGGTCGATGTGGAGATGCACGGAAGCTCTTTGATGAGATGCATGGAAAAGGTCAAATGCCGGATCAGTTGACTTATGGAATTGTTTTGGAGGGTCTTTGCAACAACCATCAAATAGAAGATGCACTCTCTTTGTTTCATTTAATGGGTAATAGTAAACTAATTTCGGATGTTGTGGTTTATAATATCCTCATAAATGGTGCAAGCAATTGTGGTAAATTTTATATTGGAAAGGCTCTTTTTCAGGATCTAACTAATAAAGGTTTTTATCCTAATGTTCGAACATACAATGTGATGATTAGTGGGCTGTGTAGGGAAGGTCTAGTGGGTGATGCAAAAGAGTTGTTTCTTAAAATGGAAGACAGTGGTTGCCCGCCAAATTGTGTCACTTATAACGTTCTTCTCCAAGGATATCTAAAGAACAAACACTATGATGATGTAGAGATGCTCTTACATGAAATGGATGAAAGATGTTACTCACTAGATGTTACGGCTTTATCAATGTTATTAGATCAAATTGCAGCACGTTGGTTAGATAACACTTTACTTGAGCTGATTGGTAAGCTTGTGCCAAAAGAATTGATTGAGGGTCCTAAATTTTCACTTAAATAGCAAATCATGCATTTTGATAATGAAAATAGTGAATCAGTACCAAAATATCATTTGGGCTTCATGTGGTCGGTCACTCGATGATTTCATTTTATATAATTTACAACTATTTCGGATTGGTGTTTGTTGTAGTTAAATGACCTATTACTAAATTCATGGATACTTGCTGTTAATTATATCCTCTTTAATTTCTTTTTGGTTTTTTTTCATACTTGAGGGATATTATGTGCTTGTAAGAGTTTGATAATGTGGAAGTCATTGCTCCATCATAAGTAATTTGAGCTGAGGACACCAGCTTGTAATAACATCAGTTTATTTTATTCAGATGGAACAATTGAATAGAGGTTTTATAATGTAAGTTGAATTCCTTATTCAAAACCATGATGGAGCAGCTGCAAATAGTATTCTTTTTAGATAACTTGATAAAATCACTTATATCGGATAATGGGATTTCAGGTCCTCCTAGATGTGATAAACCAATTCTATCAGTAGATCTTGTGGGTTGTCCTCTGAGCGAGCAATTAGGGCCAGTAATCAATTGCAAGCACAATACAGCGACTGTTATCACCATGAGTTACTAATCTAGGAACTAATTGTTTGTGAAGAGACTACAATTATTATAAAAACCTTTTTGTTCAAAGTTGTTCACCCAACTGCTTATAACTATCAATCCTATGATGTTACTGTAACGCATCATCCATCCATCCGTCGTACATGTCTACTAACTGCTAATGCAAACCTGATCAGACTTGTTTCTTTTAATGTCATCCGTGAGTTGTTTTTGTGAATTACACACTTGACTAAACTCCTTTGTTCATCTCATCTAAATAACTTTTAACAAAGTTAAATCTTTCGAATTCATGATAAGACGGTCAATGAACATATCTGACCGAATATTTTCTCGTCCTGGCCATGCCCCTTTTGGAAGAAATAGTTGGGGGACCCGTCAACACTATGGTGAATATCAACGAGGAGGAAGATGCCTTTTGTTTAGATGGTTTTTAGTCAAACTAATACATTACACATTGATGTCATGACAGAAATGGTATTGTATATTGTGTTTGGTTAACTATTTACGCATCTGACCTCAAATTGAACGACGGAGTTAACGATCAAGGCATGTTAATCAAAGTTAAAATTATTGATAATAAGATTTGAGGATGTTTAGGCTGTTTAACTACAAATGACTTTAAATATTTTGGTTCATGTTTTAGCATAAAGTTTAGAGGAAATCTCAAAATAGGCAAAAAATTCATGCATGGTCCATGACTTAGCCACCTTTTAGGCCCTTTTCTCATTTTGGTCATGCTCGATTGCTCGACTTTACCCCTTTTGTAACACATATCCAATGCAAGTACAAGGTTAGGTGGAGGATAGGTAGAGATATTTTATTACTTTGTTGTGCAATTACAAATATGCCCATCACTCTCTTATTAATACCATTTCCCCACGCTATTTTCCCCCTCTCATATCATCCACCACCACCAACACCTCACAGCCATCACCATCACCTTCTAGCCACCACCATCGTCAAACGAAAAATCGTCTCCCCAACCGCCGCTCCCACCGCTACACCGCTACATGTTGTCCCCCGTCAACCGCCCCTACATCCACACCAACTAAATCACCTGCTCCACCGTCAAACGCCCCTAACACACATATCTCTATTTTAAATAGCACTTGATCTGGGTAACCGCATCTCCACATCTCCACAAACTGGGGGATTTCTGGGCCACAGAACAACCACCAACCCTTCACCTTGAATGGAGGCTCGTTTCCAATGATCAACATCTTCCCAAAGGCGTACTTTCGTGCAAGATCCATACGCTAGAGGAATCCACCAACCTTGAATGGAGCCTCATTAATGTCTTTCGTTGTCTTCGAGTCGCCTTACATCTAGATCTGGATCTATTTTAGCATCTTGTATAAACAAGGTCTCGAGTAAGGTTTTGTTTTTGTTTTGTTAAAGATCCGTGGTGAGTTGTTGTGAATGGTATTCAAAGATCTTTGCTTGAAAAAACACAACAACCTGAGATCTTTCGATTCTTGTTGGTTGTTTGAGGAGTTATATAGTTTCATTATAGAAAGTAAAAACAGAGCATGCGGTTACAGTGGTGAGTTTTGAGTTTATTATTGTGATTTTTTAGTTTAAAAA
>BPTQ01000001.1:101421122-101450721 GCA_019973895.1 Chrysanthemum seticuspe | reverse complement strand
ACTAACATGAAAAAGCACATAGAAAACCAAGTCCCTCCAAGGAATCGATCATATCAGAGGTATTAAAACTATACGATGAGGTTGATGTGCAAAAGATACACGAAAAAGTACAATCAACTGAAATTATTGAATCAGATATTGAAAATATAGGTAATAGCAATGTTGTCCCATATGATCAATATGAGAAGCAAGATGAAAGTGAAATTGTACCAAGTGATGCATCTTCTGCAGTCAATGATGACTATATTTTTGATGAATACACTGTATGTGCTCCTAATGAGTCCATAACCTCTTAACTAAATACATATAAGGAACAAGTTTCCATATATGAACAACGTGCTAAGTTTGAATTGACTACCCGTGAGCAGGAGATGGATAACCAAATCCTTACAAGAAAATCTTAACAAAACTTTTAAGCAAAAACAAGAGCTTCAAGAAAATGTTAAAGTGCTTAAACAAGAATTTAATGCTAAGGAATCAAAACTTTTAAATGATTTTTCCAAGCTAAAAACTTTGAAAAACAAACTTGAAAACAAGTTGTACGTACAAGGGAACACCATTCAAGCTGCTAACTTAATCAATAAACGTAGAGTGTTAAGTGATGAGCACAGTACTGACATTGTAGAGGAACCCAATCCTGAGGTTAGTAAGAAAGCAAAAGCAGCTCAAAAGGTAATTTATGATGGCAATGAGATTCTTATACCTAGACAAAAGCCAACATGTGTTGAGTGCACTGAGGAGGATAGAGAATTAGAAGATGCCACCATAGAGAAAATGGATAATAAACTTAAAGATCCTTGGTGCATAAAGTATAACATCACATTCAAAACACCCAATTACTCTAAGGAAAACTGGATTGCCTTTAATAAGTTTAGACCTCAGACCCAGCTGTCCCCTGAGTAAGTGTTCTGGAAGAAAGATATGGATAAGAAAACGGCTGATGATCTTGTTGAAAAGAATCCCCCTTGTAGGAAATTGCCTCTTGCCACTGTGTATCCTCCAAATACACCTATACATTTAGTACCTAGAACTCTTCCCCACACAAAGCAAACCCTTAGTCAGCTTATATGTAGTTTACCAACTATTTGTTGATTTTGAGAAAACATGTAAGAAGAGAATCACACCAACAGGGATTACTGAAGGGGAAAGGGGTTTTAAGCAAACAAAAGAGTGTTATTTAACTGAGATCATGCCTTTCTTTAAACAACTGAAAGAACAATTTGAGTCTCTCCAAAAGGCCATAGATTCTGAGGTTAAAGACATGAAAAGAATGTTTAATGAAATGGAAATTGAGGTCAAAGATTATGAATGTGAACTTAAAAGCAATGAGATTGAGAGGAAGAATATGCACATCTTAAATGATAACTTGATCTCTAGATGTATTGCTCAAGATGTCTTCTACAATGTTACAAATTATTCTATTACTGCTTCTCAATTTCATGAATTATCCGTTGCTTTGAAAGTTTCCCATGATCGTGTCATTGAGCTTGAAAAAACAAATTCAAAATTGCATGATAAAATTGAAAAGGATGATCATGATAACATGGTCAGACAATTTTCTAAATTGGAAGTTGAATATCTTGCTTTGCAATTGAAATATCAGGTAAAATGGAAAATGCCAATCATCTGTGATGAGATTTCTGCACCAAAGGTGTCTGCTTGTTCTAAATATGCTGTGACTGTAAAGTATATTCCCCCTCATCTTAGAAATAATGAACTTGTATGTCAAGAATATTTTTTGTATCTTAAGGATAGTCTAGAATTTCTCCGTGAGATTGTTGAAGAGGATATCCTAAATAAACCACTTGATAGTGAGGTTAGGTATGCATGCTTATACACCAAACGATCTCAGGAACTTTTAGAATGCTTAAGAGCAATATGTCCCAAATCTTTTAGGAAAGATAATGTCGTTATGCCCTGCTCTATGCCTAATGTCAAGCATGCGACCCTTGATATGCCTTGTTCTATGCCGAAAGTTAAGCAAGTGACCTTTGGTGTGCCTACTAGTACTTCAGATCCCAACACTTCTAGACCAGGAATACAGAAAGTAGTAAAACCAACTAATGTTCCCATCATTCCCTCTACAGGAGTAATCAGTGACACTAAGGCAAGCGGGTCAAAGCCTTCAGGCAATACAAAGCAAGATAGGACCTCACAAGCTAAGAGTAATCAAGGGAAGAATGTAGAAGACCACCCTAGGAATAATAAGTTTGTGTTAAATAAAACGAATCATGTTGATTCTAGTATTAGCTATAAGCGTACTGTAATTAATTCGAATTCTGCTACTTTTTGCAAAACATGTAATGAATGTTTGGTTTCTGGTATTGGTCATGAATGTGCTGTGAATGAATTGAATTATGTTGCTAAATCTCCAGTCAAAACTGTAAGAATTGCTAAACAGGTTAAGGATGTCAGAAAACCAAGGTGGAAAAAGGTTTAAAAACATTGGAAACCAACAGGAAAAAAATTTAGCAAAGTAGGATATCAATGGATACCTACTGGTCGTAAATTAAATCTAAATGAATTGTGCCCTAAATTATCTAGATTAATGCCCATTAGGAAATAGATGCCCACTGGTAGAGTGATACCTTTAAGAAGTGAACACACTTTGAATAAATCTACTGTCACTACTAGTCCTGCATCTACCTCTAATGATATCATTGATTCTGCTCTTGATGTGGGTGTTCCAATCTCGTTTACTAACCAAATGGAACCCGTTCTAGCATGGGGATCCAAATTATCTAGTCATCCATACTTGTCTGTGTTCAAATGCAGGTCGTACAAATCGTTATGTGGTATTTGGACTCAGGCTGTTCCAAGCATATGACTAGAGATCACTCACGGCTCATGAACTTTGTGATTAAATTCATCGGGACTGTTAGATTCGGGAACGACCACTTTGGAGCAATTATGGGTTACGAAGATTATATTGTTGGTGACAGTGTAATTTCCAGGGTTTATTATGTTGAAGGTCTTGGTCAAAATTTGTTCTCTGTTTGTCAATTCTGTGACTATGATCTAGAAGTGGCCTTTAGAAAACATACTTGCTTTGTTAGAGAACTAGATGGTGTTGAACTTTTAAAGGGAACACGTAGAACTAATCTTTACACCATCTCTATCAAAGACATGATTAAGTCTTCTCTAATCTGCTTGTTGTCAAAGACCTCAAAAACAAAGTCATGGTTATGGCATCGTCGTCTCAATCACTTGAACTTCGGGACCATAAATGATCTTTCTAGAAAGAACCTCGTTAGAGGCTTGCCCAGATTAAAGTATGAAAAAGATCATCTTTGTTCAGCATGCCAATTGGAAAAAAGCAAGAAATACGCCCATAAACCCAAACCTGCAAACTCAATTATAGAAGTTCTTCATACTCTTCATATAGATTTGTGCGGACCCATGAGAGTGCAAACCATAAACGGGAAGAAATATGTGCTATTCGTGGTTGATGACTATTCTCGGTTTACTTGGGTTAAGTTTCTAAGGTCAAAGGATGAAACTCCAGATGTCATCATCAAACTTATTAAACAGCTGCAGGTTCGACTTAATAAAACGATCAAGATTATCCGAACAGAAAATGGAACTGAGTTTGTAAACAAAGAACTAAGTCAGTTTTACAAAAGCATTGGAATCAGCCATCAAAGAAATGTTCCACGTACTCCTCAACAGAATGGTGTAGTTGAAAAATGAAATCGGAATCTTGTCGAAGCTGCAAGGACTATGCTGATTTACTCAAAGGTTCCAATGTTTCTCTGGGCGGAAGCCATTGCCATTGCATGCTACACCCAAAACCATTCTCTTATTAACACCACACATGGAAAAACTCCTTATGAACTTGTCCACAACCGAAAACCATATCTCTCTTTCCTTCGTGTATTTGGTGCATTATGCTATCCAATGAATGATGGTCAAGATTTAGGAAAGTTGAGAGCTAAGGCGGACATTGTAGTTTTCGTTGGTTATGCACCAAATCGGAAGGGTTACCGAATCTACAATAAAAGAACCCGAGATATCATGGAAACTATTCACGTCACGTTCGATGAGCTGTCTGAGCAAATGGCTCCTAGACAATCTAGTTCTGGACCCACATATCAACATTTATCAAGTAGTCCTATTAGTTCTTCTCTTGTATAGAACCCCTCACTTGCAGTTCCATATGTACCTCCTTCTGAAGAAGATTTGAAGAAATTGTTTGATCCAATGTTTGATGAATACTATGAACCTCTTGATAAAGATCATACTACACCATCAACAGTGGCGGCTCTTAATCCAATCAACACATACAATCCATCAGTGTTTGTGTCTCTTTCTCAAGAAGCACATGCTGCAGATCACTCATCATCATCCTCAAATCCTCAATCTTCAAGTGTACATCATGGTATGTTACTGCCTACTCTGATGGAGATAACCCTTTTGCCATTCCGGAAGATGCACCGTTTGAAAACATTTTCGCCCCTAAACCAACACCTGGACCATCTTCATCAGGGGATCCAAATTCTTCTACATCAGTTCCTCATCACCAACCTCATGAACATCTAAGAAAATGGACACATGATCACCCACTGGACAATATTATTGGGAACCCATCTCGCCCGGTATCAACTCATAAACAACTTGCCACAGATGCCTTATGGTGCTTCTTCAATTCTGTATTATCAAAGATCGAACCTACAGATGTCAAAACAGCAATGTCTGAGGACAACTGGTTTAGTGCTATGCAAGAAGAAATCCATGAGTTTGATCGTCTTGATGTATGGGAATTAGTACCAGCTCCATATTGTGCTATGATCATTGCTCTCAAGTGGATCTTTAAAGTAAAGCTTGATGAACACGGTGATGTTCTGAAAAATAAGGCAAGACTAGTGGCTAAAGGATATCGACAAGAAGATGGTATTGACTTTGAGGAATCTTTTGCTCCGGTTTCACGAATTGAGGCTATCAGAATCTTCCTGGCTAATCCTGCTAGCAAGAACATGATAGTTTATCAGATGGATGTAAAGACTGTATTTCTGAATGGAGATCTCAAAGAAGTAGTCTACATCAGCCAACCCGAAGGTTTTGCGAATCCAGAGCATCCTACCCATGTCTATCGCTTGAAGAAGGCCCTTTATGGTTTGAAACAAGCTCCAAGGGCATGGTATGATACACTGTCAAAGTTTCTCTTAACTAATGGATTCAGCAAAGGAGCAGTTGATCCCACATTGTTCACCAGAAAGTCAGGCAAACACTTAATTCACGTTCAAATCTATGTTGATAATATTATTTTGTTAGGAATTGGAAATTCCATTGTGAAGAGTCGGTCACCCCAAATATTATCTAGCATAAGTTAGCTCGTAGACATATCGTTAGTTACGTTATTTAATAGTTTATTAGTTAGTTATTAGCGTAGTTTAGTTTAGTGCAACACCGTGGAGGAAGGACGGGTCTTTACCCACTGTATCCCTGATCCACAGTCCGATAGGAGGACGGTTTCTTTGTAACTATAAATACCCCTTCCATCCATGGAAGGGGTGTGGCTTCTTTGAATCTAACCTTTCTTTTGTAAAGCAACTCTCTTCAAGGAACCTCCTCTCAACTCTCTTCAAGGAACCTCCTCTCAACTCTCTTCATCTATCTAAAATGGCTTACTTGTTTAATCATTGTCCTAGACCACCCGAATCATCAAACAACATAATATACACGATCCTACAATTGGTACCAGAGCCAAGGTTTTGTTGTTTTGAAGTTTCGTATGGTTTTTGGCACTCGTTGGTGTATGCGGTTTGTACGGTTCGTGTGCGGGTTGATGTGTTCATTGTGATGGTTGAATGAGTTTTGATTTGGTTATGTTAAATTTTGTTGCTTGAATCCTGTTTTGTTTAAGTGTTAGTCATTAAATGGTGTTCATGTGTCTAAATGTTTGACATGGTCATTAGCAGTTTACACTTGTGCAGACTTTGAGTTTGAAGCAGTTTTAAGATGTTAGTTACTGGTTTTAAACTTGTGGTAAAGCAGCTATTTGATTGTCTGATGGTCTATACAGTGTGCGTGGGTCTGTTAATGCTGGTAATGTCATTCTTCAATGCGGTTTGCACCAGTTTTTCTGTGCAGTTTGAATCTGTGCGGGTTGTTAGATTACTGTCCAGATTCATTGAGTCTGGATGTGGTTTGTGCTGTTAGCGAGCTGCACTGATTCATGGATGCGAGTTGGTCTTATTCATACATGCGAGTTGACAGTATTGACTGCAACTAGTCCTGATTCAATGTATCATCTACGAGTTGCTATGGTCCATATGCGAGTTGTGGACTCGCATTTTTTTAATGCGAGTTTAGTACTAGAAGATATGAAGCGAGTTGTGAACTGGCATTATTGAATGCGAGTTGTCTTTTTGGACAGATGCGAGTTGGGAAACATGCGATTTGTGTATAAATGTAAGTTGACTTTTTAGTGAACTCAGGTCAAATGCGACATGACACAAACATGGATGAAACTTGTAAAATGCATCTATGCGACTTGACAGAAAAAGAGACGAAGAAGATAAAGATGTGTGTTGTTGACCACTTGAACCTAATGCCAAACGACTCAAGACCTCAGGTTGATAACATCATTGGTCAAGCTTCATGAGAAGTGAAAAACTAATCAAACAAATGAAGAATAACATTTCGACTTCAGGATTAAGTATAACCATCATTAGTCCAAGTATGCATCTATGGCGAAAAAGTAATTACAACAGTTCAACCAAATGCATTGCTAATCCAAAACCATCACACTGTCAAGACCCACATTATCCGAATAATAATCAAATAGAGAACAAAAATTTCAAAGGCTTCATCCTCTCCTCATATTCGTGTACCTGAATGGACAAAACGTAAGTGTTTAACCTCTGCATCCATTTCGTGATAAGTGGTGTAACAACAAGACATGTCAAGGTCTATCACACGAAATGATAACATCATTGATCGACTCTTACTGAAAAGGATAAACTACTCAAATGATCTCAGACTAGGTGTTTGATAAGTATTGCTTCTAATCATTCGAGATGATTAAACACCACATCATCACAGATCCATGATATTTTTTTCAATTCAAAACTCAAATCTAAAAGAAAAATATCATCAATAGGATTTCAGACTCGTTCCATGGTCCCAATCGTTTAAGACTTGTTTTATTGAACAAAGCCCATCATTAATCCAATCTAAAAATATACGAATTAAGGATATGAACTTAACAAATTATGTTAACTCACATCCTTGGTTCGTTCATGTCTAAACAATAATTAAACATACTAATCGTCTAATACAAACCTTCCTGAGATCCGTGTGGATTATTGAAACCCATTACCTTGGTTAAAAATCGAAGCCTGATCAAATCACCATCCCTGTGGCGAACTTAGTTTGTTCATAGGAGGCGTCAATATTGGTTTGATACGTAAGAAAGTTCTGAAATGGGAGGCAGTTTGATGAATGATTTGGATTAGGTGAGAGGGATCTTAGGAATGATTTGTGTTTAAGCGTTCTCTCTTTGTTGTTTGTTGCCTGGTCTAAAAGCTGAAGCAGAAAAGAGGCGGAGTGTATTGAGTTTAGGGTTCGTGACTGAAATTAGGGTAAAGGTTGTGTTAAGGTGCTTTTATACCGGTGAATTTAGGGTATACAAATTGCTGGACACTGGACCGTGTGATCTCATGAACCCATTTATTGTCTCTTGGGCCTTGTGTTATTTTCGACGGGTGGGCTTTGTTAGCCTTAATAGTTTTATTAGAAGTGATGGTCATTTTACATTTAGGAACTTTGTAACGTGTGTTAGATATCGTATTAGAATAGTCAACGGGCTCGTGGATTGGACTAAGCTAATTGGCTAGAAGTTATGTTAAGCTAGCCTTGTATAAGTTGTCATCCAATCCAAGTCCAATCCAAGCCCATCCCAAAGCCCATTAGGGTATATGTAAGGAACTATAAATACCCCTCAAAGTCTCATTTGAGGGGTGTGCTTGAAAGTGTGTGTGTGTGTGTTTTTCCTTTGAAATAAAACATCTCTTTTGTTTTCATCTTTCTTCACATACACGGTTTGTAGAACATCAAGTCACCATCTTTCATCTTCTTTATTTCACCTTCTTATACACATAAGGGTATGTTCATGTAGCGTGATATACGCGTATAGTTTGTGTTTGGTTTACGTGTGTAACTTGTGTTGAGGTTGTTACGCGTAAAGTTGGTAGTAAAACAAGGTCCTACAATTGGTATCAATCGCCTAACAATGGTTTAGGAGTGTTTGTGTTCGTTTTTTGGTTAAAGCTTTTCAAAAAGGTTGCGTTTTTTACATAGAACAAGACCTCTTTGTCACAAAGTTTTGATTTTTACATGGTATTAAGCTTAAAGTTGTAGACTTTATTGATCTTTAAGTGTTTTGGAAGAAGTTTGTGCAAAAGAAATCGTTTGGAAACGTGTTTTTGGGTGAAAAATTCGTGTTTTTGCATTTCTGGGCACTTTACGCGTAAGCAGCACCTTGGTCAAAACCCTCTTTTTACGCGTAAGAAAAGTCAAAACCCTAGTTTTCTACGCGTAAGGTATTACGCGTAAGATTTGAATTTTACGCATAAGATTTTGGTGCAGATTCTTCGAGCTTCAACGGTTACTCAGTGCTTCCCTCACTTGGATAAGTGTGCGGAACACTTCGACTTGTGGATATCTTTTACGCTGTGACAGTGTAAAGGATTTTTGGTTTTAAACCTAAGTTTACGCATAAGCTGAACGCTTACGAGTAACACTCTATGCGTAAGCTAACACTTACGCGTAAGGTTTTTACGACTAAGCATTGTGTTTACACATAAGTTTACGGTTAACCTTAAGTTTACGCGTAAGTTGAGTTTTACGCATAAGGAATCCTACACCTAAGCTTTCTACGCATAAGAATCCTACGCATAAGCAATCATTCGCATAAGCACCAATTTCTACACGTAATAACAGGTTTACGAGTAAGATTTTGAGCAAAAACTTCAAACGGCTATAACTTTTGAACCGTAACTCCATTTTCAGCGTTCTACCCATCAAAACGACATTGAGAACGAGGAGAAGAGACCGCCGAATAAACGAAAGTTTATTTCGGGTCAACCTTCAAGTCCTAAAAATGCTCTGAAAAGAAGTTATTGAGGTTTTTAAGTTTTTAGACCAAATTTTCACTACAACAACCGAGCTTAATCTTCATCAAACACAACTCCTTTATCGTTGAATCGATCCTACATCAATTTTATCATATCATACCTTCATCAATGGCAACTCAACAAGACATTCATGCAGCCGGTGCCGAAAACCAGCCTCCTATGTTGGAAAAAGGTAGTTATCTTCAATGGACAAGTCGTATGATTCATTACATTAAGACCAAACCTAATGGAAAATTGATGATTCAATCCATTACGAATGGACCCTTCATGCCTCGACAAGTCCAAGACCCTGGAAATGCTGATGCAACACCTCCCGTCCCACCATTTTTTCGTCTTCAAAAAGAATCAGAATACTCTGAAGAGGATCAGAAGCAAGTCAAAGCAGATGACATGGCAATTCATATTGTCCAACTGGGTTTACCAAGAGACATCTTGGCTGTTGTAGACAGTTGTGAAACTGCTTTCGATATGTGGGAACGTGTTAGACGGCTTTGTCATGGAACTAAAATTGGTCAACAAGATACGGAAAACAAGCTGCTAACTGCTTGGGAGAAGTTTACATCCACTCCAGGAGAATCCATTGAATCCTACTATGGAAGGTTCTGCACTTTAATGAATGAGCTGATCAGAAACAAGTTGACACCCAGAACTATCGTGTGCAACATCAAGTTCCTGAACAATCTACCAAAAGAATGGGGACGATATGTCACTATTGTCAACCAAACAAAAGACTTACATCAAGTGAACTTTGATCAACTCAACGATTTTCTGAAACAAAACCAAAATGAAGTGAATGAATTCAGGAAAGAAAGATTAGCAAAGAATCATGATCCATTGGCACTCATTGCAAAGACTCAAACTCCAGTGAATACACAACAACAAGCTTCATCATCTTCCACTAACAACAACTTGCAGCAATACATTCCACAACAACAAGTTGTTATCCCTCAACAACAAACCTATCCACCAGAACAAAAACATTACCAGGAACAAGGAATCACTGATCTTAAAATTGAACAAGAACAAGCTTTGCTACAGGCATTTGCATTTTTGGGTAAAGCATTCAGAAGTTGCTATTCCACACCAACTAACAACAACCAAAGGATTTCATCAAACACTCACAACAGGCAAATTGCACAACCGGATGTGAACATGGGTAATCAAAGACAAATGGTTGGAGTTATTGCGAACCCACAGGGATATGCTACTGGATTTCAGATGGGTAATCAAGCGGTTTCGAATCAGGGTAATCAGTTGGGTCAGAATGTTGGAAATCAGATGGGACAGAATGTTGGGAATAGAGCAGTGGGTAATCAGAATGGGAATGTTGCAGCTCCAGTCGTTGGGAATTATGGAAATGTGAATCAGGGTAATCAGGTTACGTGTTACAACTGTCAAGGAGTGGGTCACATGGCAAGGAACTGTCCTACTAAGCCTAAAAAGAAGGATCTTGCGTATCTTCAGAAAGTTATCATGTTGGTACAAAAATAAAATACAGGACTTCAATTGAGTGCTGAGGAACATGACTTTATGGCTATTATGGATGATTTGGAAGACCTCGAGGAAATCATTGCAAACTGCATATTCATGGCAAATCTTCAGGAGACTAAGTATGACACTGATTCTGACACACCTCCTGTCTATGACGCCAATGCAGTATCTGAGGTACCAAGCACTGATCCATGCTATAACAATGTCATATTTGATGTGTTACTCATGAAAAACAACACTCTGTGACATCAGCACCTACTTATGATACATACCTGGACAATCCGAGTTGTAGCAATACTAACTCTAAGACTCCAGATGTAGATCCTAGTGGAGACTGTGTGGCACAAAATACTAAGACTGATGAGGAAACACGTGCTTATTTTGAATCATTAATCAATAACTGTGGCATTGAAATCGAGAAAGTAAGAACGGTCAATCGCGAAGTTAAGGCCGCGAATGCTAAATTGACCGCTGAGCTTGAGAGTTACAAGGAGAATGCAAAAGCCTTTGAATTTCATAAAAACAAAGAATCAGAATTAGAAATTGGTTATCGAAATTTGGTTTCTAAAGAACAACTATTGCAAATCAAGTATAACACACTTGATGTGAATTTGAACTTGAAAATTAAATCTTTAAACAAGGAAATTTCTGCTTTAAATAACCAACTTTCTAAACAAAAAGAAATGTTTTCTGATCTTGAAAAAGTGAAGAAGCAGTTGATTTCTGATTTTTCAAAACGAGAAAATTATCTTCTTGATAAAAATGAAAAAAATCCAAACTTTGGAAAATTTGCTTCTTAAAACAGGTCATTCTGCTCAAACAATCAAGATGCTTTCTAATAAAGTAAATCCGCGTTTTCATACTAATCATAGAATGGCACTTGGTAACGACCCTTCTTCATTCCTCAAGAAAGCTCATAAACCTCAGAATGTGTTAAACAATGGAAATGTTTTACATGAACCCATTATTGTTTGTGATTCTCTTGAAACGTTAGAACTATCTGAGGAGAGTGGATCAAAAATGAAACAAAAAAATCCGGAAATCAAACCAATTGATTATAACAAATGGAACAAAATTAACGGAATTACTTTTGTTAATCAAAAAGAAAAGTCAAAGTTTTCCATCACACCAAGTGTTTCAAACAAAGAGTCAACACCTGTTTCAAAATCTGTTTCAAAACCAGTTGTTGTCTCAAATTCTCTTTCGAACATTGAACAAATGTCTTCAAACAATCCTTTTAACACACGTGATGCGAAAAGTATTTTAGAAAATGTAAAAACTAGAATTGCGGATCTTCAAGACACTGTTAAAACTAAAAACAATATTACAACAAACATCTGGTTTAATAGTTTTGATAATGAAAATAAAAAGTATTTTGAAACTCAAATTGCTCCTCAGCTGAATAACATCAACTCAAGGGTAATTTATTTTGAACAAGCGTTTTTGAAAGAAACATCTGACTTTGTCAAGGACCATAAATCCCTGGTAAAGCAAGCTAATGACTGTGTCGAACACATCAAATTTTTGGAAAATTTAAATGACTCTTTCTTCGAAGATGTTCTGACTACTGATATTATGTCCATTATTTTACAAACATACTCTGTTGAAGATCATGAAAGACTCTAGTCTGAGACCTCCAAAATTGTTTCAAAATATGAAAAAGCACTTGAGAAACTTGAAAAAGAAAATGTCTCATATTTTAAACAACTTGATCGAAAAACTGAGGAATGCAAGTATGAAAAATTGTCGTATGAGCGTGCCTCCAATGACATGAAAGCGAAAAACGATCTTTTGAGGGCTCAGCTGGAATGTCAAAAAGGAAAGGCAGTGGATACCAAGATTCCAAAACCATTGACTGAGGAGAAAGCAAATGTTCCCAAACCGGTTTTAAAACCAAAAATGTCTGTTTCAATGCCTCCTCCAAAAGTTAATGAGAAAAATGATTTATCAAAATCAGTCACTCCACCTGCCTTGCCTAAACAAAATGTTGATAAAGGAAAAGCGGTTATCGAGAAACCAAAAGTTTTAGCTCCTGGCCTTTTTAAGATGAGTACCACTAATGCGTCTGCCTCCACATCTAAAACATATGGAACAAACGACATAAGTTTAGAAAAGCACTCTAAAGAGAATAGGAAAACCGAAACCACTTCTCTTAATAATAATGTGAATCCTAATGAGTGTGCCTTACCTTCTACAGGACTAGGAAGCACCTCTAGGAGCAGCAGACTAAAGCCTAAGAGCAATACAAGGAACAATAGAGTCTCGCTTGCCTCTAAGAGTAGTCGCTTGAATAAAGAGAAGAATGTAGAAGAACACCCTAGGAGTTTACCGCTTTGTAATAAGAAAGACATTTCATATGAATGTAATGAACCTATGAAACTTGCTAAGTCTAATGAATGTGTTGAATCTCTTAGTGTAACTTGCAAGAAATCTTTAACTAATGTTCATGATGATTGTGTTTCTAAGAATGAGATTGTTAAGCCTGTTAAGAAGAATGTTCCCAAAAGAACTTATGCTAAACGAATAGGAAGACTAATTGCGAGACTTAGGCTTTACACTACTGATAGGGAGCATAATGTTTACTATAGGGATGACATTTGGAAACCCACAGGTAGAACTTTCACACTCCAGAATGGTAGAATGAGTGATGAACCTGTCTTACCAATAGACAACTTCTATGAGTGTGATCAGGATTTTACCTCTAACCCAAAGGAACCAAAATCGAAATGGTTTCCAAAATCTTCTTCTTTTGTTATTGGCAGGTTATCGAAATATGTCTTTGGATCGTCGACTCGGGTTGCTCCAAGCACATGACCAGGAATCTGAAGCTGCTGATCAATTTCGTTTGGAAATTCATGGGAACCGTACGTTTCGGAAATGATCATGTAGCAGCTATCATGGGTTATGGAGATCTACCTTTTGGAAATTATTTGATCACTCGGGTTTACTATGTCGAAGGGTTGGGACATAATTTGTTTTCAGTCGGGCAGTTCTGTGATGCAGATTTAGAGGTTGCTTTTAGGAAAAATTCTTGCTTCGTTAGAAACTTGAATGGCACTGATCTCTTAACTGGGAATCGTGATACCAACTTGTATGCTATCGACATTAACCAAATGGCCTCTTCATCACCAATATCTCTTATGACACGAGCATCTGGAACAAAGTCCTGGTTGTGGCACAGACGATTATTCCATCTCAATTTCGACACCATCAACAAACTGGCCAAAGACAACATCGTCAATGGACTTCCAAAGTTCAAATACACCAAGGATCACCTATGTCCATCATGCGAACAAGGAAAAAGCAAAAGAGCATCATATAAACCCAAACCCGTACCTAGTTCGGAAGCAAGGTTGCATATGTTGCACATGGACTTATGTGGCCCGATGAGAGTTGAAAGCATTAATGGGAAAAAGTATATTCTTGTTATCGTCGATGATTATTCAAGATATACATGGGTTAGATTTCTGAGATCAAAAGACGAAGCACCAGGCATCATCATCACCTTTCTGAAGCGTATTCAAGTACTTCTTCAAGCTCCAGTAAGAGTTGTAAGAACAGACAACGGCACTAAATTCACAAATCAGGAGTTAAGAGCTTATTTTGAAGATGTTGGAATTACTCATCAAACATCAGTTGTTAGAACTCCACAACAGAATAGGGTAGTTGAAAGAAGAAATCGTACTCTTGTGGAAGCTGCTCGCACAATGCTAATTTATTCTAGTGCACCATTATTTCTATGGGCTGATGCTGTTGCCACTGCTTGTTTCACTCAGAACCGATCCCTAATCCATCCAAGATTCAATAAAACCCCATATGAAATAGTGAACAACAGAAAACCTGATATCTCTTACTTTCACGTGTTTGGCGCTTTGTGCTATCAGACAAACGACAGAGAAGATCTAGGGAAACTGAAAGCTAAAGGTGATATTGGAATCTTCATTGGATATTCAGATAACTCGAGGGCATTCAGGGTGTATAACAGAAGAACTAAGAGGATCATGGAGACGATGAATGTGAACTTTGATGAAATTTCACAAATGGCTTCTGAGAGACTCGCTCTAGAACCCGCACTAAACCCGTAGACTTCTGGACATATCAGTTCAGGACTCGTACATCAAAGAGCTCCATCAACTTTTGTTGGCACTCCTCATGAACATGAATGGGAGAATTTCTTTGAGTTAATGTTCGATGAATACTATGGTGGAACTTCGACAAATGCATCAAACCATCATTCCGATGCACCCGCTCAACATCATCTACCACCACCAACAGAAGATGCATCTACAACGGTCGAAACCAATGCACCAACTCCATCAACATCCTCTACATCTACTCAAGCAACTCCAATTCTTCAAACAGTTTTACCAGCAGTTGATGAGCAAAACCAAAACATATCATTTCAAGAAGAACCTACTCAAAACCAGAACGATGCAACGTTAGATGACGACTTATTTGAAAACCCGTTTGCTACGGAATCGGCTGAATCATCTTCTAGCTTACGAGAACCATCTAACTCGCACTCGTATAATCTAAGGTATCCTTCTACTCTAAAGTGGACAAAAGACCACCCAATTGAACAAGTTATTGGTGAACCATCAAGGCCAATTCAGACGAGACGCCAACTTTCCACCGATTGTGACTTGTTCATTTACCTTTGCTCAATCTGCAATATTGAACCGAAGAACATTCGCGAGGCAATGGCAGAACCCGCATGGATAGAAGCGATGCAGGAGGAACTTCTCCAATACCGTCTACATGACTCTTGGGATATGGTTCCAAGACCAATTGACATTCGCGTCATTGATCTCAAATGGTTATGGAAGAACAAAAGGGATGAAGAGATGACTGTAATTCGCAATAAAGCTCATCTTGTGGCCAAAGGATACAGACAGGAAGAAGGGATAGACTTTGAAGAGTCATTCGCGCCGGTAGCTAGACTTGAGGCAGTCAGGATTTTCTTAGCCTATGCAGCTCACAAAAACATCACGGTTTATCAGATGGACATTAAGACCGCATTCTTGAATGGAACTCTAAAAGAAGAAGTGTACGTGAGTCAGCCAGAAGGCTTCATAGACATGGAACATCCAGACTACGTCTACAAACTCAAAAAGGATATCTATGGTTTAAAGCAAGCTCCGCGAGCGTGGTATGACGAACTGTCCTCTTTCCTTATCCTTAACAATTTCACCAAAGTAACGGTTGATCCTACCTTGTTTACACAAAAATGCAAAAACGACATTTTGATTGTTCAAATTTACGTGGACGACATCATTTTTGGGTCCACTAATCCGAAACTTTCAAATCATTTTGAAAATCTCATGAAAAGCAAATTTGAAATGTCCATGATGGGGGAACTAAAGTTTTTTCTTGGTTTACAAATACATCAGTCCCCACGTGGAAGTTTTATTAATCAAGCGAAATATACAACTGAGATTTTGAAAAATCATGGTATGGATAATTGTGACTCGGTCGGAACACCAATGGTAACTTCACCAAAAATTGGAGCCGATTTGTTTGGGAAACCTATCGATCCGAAGAAATATCGGAGCATGATTGGTTCTGTCATGTACCTTACTGCTAGTCGACCCGATATTCATTTTGCTGTTTGCTTATTAGCACGGTTTCAGGCAAAGCCTACCGAACTGCACCTCAAAGAGGTTAAAAGGATCTTTCGGTACCTGAAGACATCCATTTACAAGGGTCTTTGGTATCCGAAGGAATCCGGATTTGATCTAATTGCTTTTTCAGATGCGGACCACGTAGGTGATCAAGTTACAGCAAAAAGTACATCCGGAGGAGCACAATTTTTGGGTGAAAAGTTAGTAAGCTGGTCTTCAAAGAAACAAGATTGCACTGCACTTTCAACCGCTGAAGCTGAGTATGTGTCTCTATCTGCGTGTTGTGCTCAAGTTCTATGCATGAGAACACAACTCACAGATTATGGCTTTACTTTCGATAAAATACCTATGTATTGTGACTCGAAAAGTGCCATAGCCATATTATGCAATCCTGTTCATCACTCAAAGACTAAGCATATCAGAGTCCGCTATCACTTCATAAAAGAACATGTGGAAGAAGGTACTATTGAATTATTTTTCGTGAAGACAGATTACCAACTCGCCGATATATTTACTAAAGCCCTTCCAAAAGAAAGGTTTGACGATTTAGTTCGACGAATTGGAATGTGAAGCCTAACCCCTGAGGAGTTAGAACGTCTTCTCGAATCTTCTTGAAAATGATTTTCCAAAAAGCTTCGCTGTAAATATTTTTGAAAAACAAAATACAAAATTTGAAAAACCAACAAAAGCAAAATATAAAAACATAAAACTTTCAAAAAATACAAAAACAATATAAAATCAAAAATCCAAAAATATTTTTCTCACGACATGTCTCTCGTATAATCGATATTCTGTACGTTTCTAGAAATGTCATTCAATAATGATACGGGCATGTACAGATGCTTGAGCGAGAGTTCTTTATATGTTTTCTAAAACATGTCGTTTCTCAAAATTTCTTCAAAAGATGGCTTTCGTATACTTCAGTACGAAACCCGGACAAAAATGATGACTTTTGATTATTTTCAAATCAAAACTCTAGTTTTTAAAGAAAAAATCAAGTGTACGATTCAGTGCACTACATTTAAAACTGGTGAGAAATCATCATCATCTTGAGAACCTTTCAAGATTGTTCAAAAAGATTTTCAAAATCTTTTAAAATATTTTTTGCTCAAGTTACCTCCCTCTAAAACCCTTTAATTGATTATGCTTTATTAAAGGGAGGGTATAAAACAAAAATGTTCTAAATTCATGCTTAAATGAAATCCGTTTGTCTCCCCACAAGATTCTAAAATGTTGTTTAATCCATTGATATCAAAAATATCACGTATATGCTATTTTTGAGGGGGAGGAGACGTGATTAAAATGTGATCAAAAAGTTTAATGTTCGTTGATTGAATCTCAAAATGAGCTCGACTCAGTTGAAACCACTGAATTGACGAGGAATCATGTACCATCTCGAGAAACTTTCTATGGATTTGACCAGGACAGGTAATAATTTCAAGCTAGTTTTCTAGTGATGTAAACGTGTCTCGAATCGATCTTGTTCATTTAAAGTCGATCAATTCAAAAAGTGCGAACTCTACCCTCTATGTGCAGATTTCTGTCAAAACTTATAAGCACATGTGAAGGGGGAGTGTTTCTGAAAATATAAAACTCTCAGAGTGTTCCAAACATGTTTTCCATCATAAACACTTTGAGAGATTTTCAAAAAACGGTTTTATGGAAACAATAGGACAGTCATGGAGTTATAAGGTGACTAAGGATAGGAAATCCGTCCTATGATCCGCCAGAGCCGGAGGGATCTACCCAAGGACATCACAAATAGTTAGTATTAGAAGTCCTTAGGAATGATTGAAAAAAGGAGTAATGTGAGAAAGGAGAAAGAAGGGGTTGAAGAATTAAAAAGAAATGTAACGAAAAAGGGTGAAAAGAAATAGCCCTCCATATTCAACCTTAGGGCAGAAACCGGGTTCAATTCATCTGCTACTGGTTGTCACTAGATGACACTGGTATTGAAGACAAAGACGTCATGGACCCAGTGACGCACTGCACTAAACCTTCTTGCTACTCAATTCCTCTTAAAAGGATTTGTTTCATTCTCACTGGGAACCCTACATAATCTATCGACTTTCTCTCAGAGATCGTTGGTATTGAAAAAGGAGACCCTCTCCCTAGTCTCCGCTCAGGAAAACCAAAATGCACTATTGAGTCTAGAACCACGAGATTCATCAAAAGATCTCATAGGAACACTTGACATGACATCGCTTGCTGTTCATCAATATGGACACAAGTGATATATTCTAGAGTCCTATGCATATCCTAGCAATCTGCCAGAACATTTATGAGAAGTTTCACATCTGTGATCTTTAATGATTGAATGGAAACTCCTGCCAGGGTCAACATCAAGCAGCCCTGACAGCAAGTCACTTCGGTAACTCCCCGTGGATTACGCTTAGTGTGTCTCAAAAGGTCTACACTCCAGTTCAGGAACGGCCTTTGTAAGAATTAGAGATGTGTTTTCACACTATGCTGTTAACACCCTTGAAATTCAAACTTGTAAGTGCCGAAATCCGCTTATTTCTAACCTATTTTTATGTTTTCTTCTTATGGAAGCTCCGGAGCGGATTGATCGTGCAGATTCCCCACATGCTCATACCAACAACACATGAAAGTTCTCATCAAAATCAAAGGCAACACAAAGTTAAAGGTGATTCTTCGTCAATGTCAAAGAATCTACAAAGTATAAAGACTTGAGAACTACATCATTGGTAACCAAAAGACAAATAGAAGTGTGAGCATGGTGGAGAAAGGCGTGGAGACACCTAACCAACGAAGTTGAAAATGGCTCTATACCACATTAACTGATCATAAAGCATGAAGGAACAAAGAATCAAGACTATTCTATATCTACACATAAAGTTCGAGCTCAAGGAAAGTAAAGACCTAATCAAGTGATGCATCTTTTGAATGACCACCCCTTAGGGGGAGATTGTTAGCCTTAATAGTTTTATTAGAAGTGATGGTCATTTAACATTTAGGAACTTTATAACGTATGTTAGATATCGTATTAGAATAGTCAACGGGCTCGTGGATTGGACTAAGCTAATTGGCTAGAAGTTATGTTAAGCTAGCCTTGTATAAGTTGTCATCCAATCCAAGTCCAATCCAAGCCCATCCCAAAGCCCATTAGGGTATATGTAAGGAACTATAAATACCCCTCAAAGTCTCATTTGAGGGGTGTGCTTGAAAGTGTGTGTGTGTGTTTTTCCTTTGAAATAAAACATCTCTCTTGTTTTCATCTTTCTTCACATACACGGTTTGTAGAACATCAAGTCACCATCTTTCATCTTCTTTATTTCACCTTCTTATACGCATAAGAGTATGTTCATGTAGCGTAATATACGCGTATAGTTTGTGTTTGGTTTACGTGTGTTACTTGTGTTGAAGGTTGTTACGCGTAAAGTTGGTAGTAAAACAAGGTCCTACAGGCTTTGTTGTGTATTAATTGGATCATGTGGTGGGCCTCGTGGTGTGTTAAAGGGATCAGGTGTTGGTATGTATTCACGATCGTGGTGTGTTAAATGGTGTTAGCTATCTTTTCAAATCACGTGAATACCAAATGTGTGGGAATTTATGATTCATTTATATGCAAAACAATTTATATAATGTGAAGTTATAAATCACGTGATATACTATGAGTTGCAAGGGATATATTGATTTGCTTTCATGGGCCTTGAATGAATCAAGAATGAACTTGTATATGATGTTTTATATGAGATATGGATTGGGCTACATGGTTAACTATTGAGATTGGGCTGCAAGTGATAAAATAATTATGTTATCCGAATGCTATCGTCACAAGTAGAAACTTTGATACATAACTCTCAATAATGAGTTTGTGTTTGGTCATAAATGTTCTACGGATGATACATTTATTTACGGCTATTGTTGGTATGGGGTTCTCATAATTGGATAAAATGCAACTGATGAGTGTTGAAAAACGTGTGATTGATGATATAAGGTTTGGATAATGTGTGGTGTGATGATGAGATTTGATGTGTTTTGAGGCTTGATACTTTGGTTTATACATTTTCACGAAGGATATTACGTCACGGCTTGTAATGATGATTGAACAATATTGACTACGGAGTTGTCTGTTTTCTCTATGTGGTCGTTGCTATTGCCGTCAGAATGGATGAATGATGTGTTTACCAAAGTGTTTATTGGATGATTGACGATATTGTTGATGTTGGAGAATGAACCGTTGATGAACCGCTACATATTCCCCTAAAACAGATATTCACCGAAACCAATACTGTCATAACACATTCAAGCTGACATTGTTTACGGTTTTGTCTTGATTTTGTAAAATCCCGCGAAAGAATCTATTTCTCGGTTTAAATCATAGACTTGTAAAATCCCGTGACTATGGAAACATCCTGGTAATAGTAAAGTGCATTTCCGGATCTATCTTACGGTTTATTCTTGGTCTTGTAAAATCCCATGAAAGAAACTATTTCTCGATTTAAACCATAGAATTGTAAAATCCCGTAATGATGGAACCATCCTGGAGAAAGGAAAGTGTATTTCGAGATCTTATCTGATTCTGGTGCTACGATTTCTTCTTCAAAGAAGGGATAAAAGGGTGTACTTCATGAATTGGGTGATTGCTTGGATATTCTTCATGGCAATTTGGTTATTACATGGTTTTACGGGGTTATGTGCTTTTAACCATGGTCGGGATGAAACCATTATCAGAGTTCACTTAAAACGTCAAAGGAGGCTAGAGTTGAGCTTTTAACTAGAAGATGTGACAACGACGTTGATTCACTATTATTTATTTGAGGTTGAAGTGAAATATCACGGGCAAGTATACTTAGTATCTGAAGGTATCGGGGATGGTTGGATGAAGATTCTTCAAGATCCTTGTTCGAGCTTATTATCAAAAATGAAGACTTGGAAATCTAGTTATTGTTGGGTGTCTTTTACTTTTTCTTTTACCACTTGGGGGAATTGGGCTCTTACCACCACAAAATAACTATCACTTTAAGGAGTTACGTTGTAGTGCTCAGTGTCACATTCAATTGTGGATTTTCAAGAGGTGATGTACGTCTTATACTTAGAGAGTAATTAGAGATGCTAATGGAAATCGGCACCGCTCTTTGTTACATATGTGCAAGTTTAAGTCACAAGTTCGGGGTAGTTTACTTCAGGGTCAAATTCATCATATTGGGTTTTCTCCATCAGCTGTCACGACAAAGAGCCTACTGAATGATAATGGGGTTGATTATAAGTTTGCCAAGAGTAGATGAAAAGAGAGAGATAAATGACGTATGAACACAACAGTTCATGCCTCGTACTCTAAAGAAAAGAAAAGTGTACGTTTCAGTGCGCTTTATCTTCGAAAGAAGAGAAATCTTCTAATGACGTATGAACACATCAGTTCATGCCTCGTTCTCTAAAGAAAAGAAAAGTGTATGCATCAGTGTGCTTTATCTTCTGAAGAAGAGAAATCTTCTCTTTTATGACCATTCTCATCAACATGCTTCATGCTTTTTCCATGTGCTTTCGATTATCAAGTGAACCGGGCTACCGTTGATTGTTTTCTTATTCCACTTGCTCAACTATAATGACGATGGAGACATCATGTGCTAATTTTGCGGGGGAGAAGTGTGAATAGAATACATTTAGAAGATATTCACTTATTCAATCAAAAATGACAACTCCGTATGCAATTCTTGAGGGGGAGAAGAAGTATGATAACTTTGCATGTTGAGTTTTATCTGAGAATAAAATGGTCAAACGGCTCCAAACTCATGTAAGAACTGATCTTCTTCTTATCGGGTCATCTTCACACGGAGTTTTCTTCTTAGAGCCGTTGGTTGACATCTTCACAAGCTGATATGAGTTTAACGACAAAGTGCTTCCGGTTAATGCTTCACGTACACATCAACATGATGATTCCTAAAAATCTCTCTGTTCTTGTTTGATGTGATTGGTAGTTTGGTGTTACCATCTCGTGTGTTCGCTGCGGGCTGATTGCTGATTTCCTTGATGAATATCTTTCTGTTCTTGTTTGATTGGGAGAGATTTTAGTTAAGGGGACTTGCAAGATGTAAGTTAATTGGGATGCTTTTTGGTGATGTTCTTGTTTTTTGGTGAGGTGGAGATGTTAACTATCTATTCCCAAACTGGACAATCTTGAAGAAGGTCGAGTCTACAGTCGGTTCTACATTTTCTGCTACTTGTTAGAAGACTAAAGACGAGTTGCATTTGATTATCTAAAGACTTCTTCTTAATCTGGGCATTTATCGAAAAGATTGTCAGTTTAGGGGAGAGCACTAATTGGGGGAGAGTGAAATGTTGAATTTAATCCCCAATTAGACTTGCTCACATTCTTCAGCATGTTGATTCTCACAAAGACTTCAAGTGTTCTTCTCATAAGATTTCAAGTATTTGGGCTGATAAGATGTTGCTGATTCTGAAGTGTCAAAACCAGCAAGGGGGAAGGAGACACGCATCTAAACGCGAGTAAACTTGATGAACTTAACACTTCTAAGTAATTGAAGATATCCCGGGAAGACAAATGTTATTACCGCAGAGAAACTCAAGGTTTGACTCATGGCGAGTAAACTTGATGAACTTAATTCTTCTAAGTAATTAAAGATATCCCGGGAAGACAAATGTCATGACCGCAGAGAAACTCAAGGTTTTACTCATCAAGGCGTTTAGTGTTATTATTCCAACTACGTGGGGGAAGTGATGGAAGAGTTAGTTTCTGAAAATAAAAGAGGTACACAAGTGTGTGATGATTTCGATGTTATCGCAATCATCAGGGGAGAGAGAATTGTGTACATTGGGGATCCTCAGCTGTTTTACTTGAGGGTTTAATCATTGATTCAGAGATATAATCACTTATTCCGGTGTTGACATCCGCAGAGATTGTCACCCGCAGAGATAATCAGTGATTCGGCCTGCTTCTTCAATGTTATCGGTTATTCTCTCTTTGGGCATTCGGGTACTTCGGGTTCTTGAGCTTCATACACTTTATTCAGAGGGAGAGAAAAGTATACATCAGGGTTATTCTTTGGTTATTGGACTTAATCTGCTACTTCGATGGTATAAGTTTCTCTATCTTCGGGTATATTTGTATTCGGGTTCGTGAGCTCTAGTCTAAGAGACTGACTGCATCAAGTCATCTACTTGGGGGAAGTGTTCTCTTGACACCTTTTGGAATGGATCACTTCAGACGTCAGTTGAAAAGAAATATGAGAAGATTATTTATGTGTGGGATGATATGTTGTTGTTCTATTGGATGATATAACCTCGAATGAAGAATCACGGTGATTATTCTTAAAAGGAGCAGCAAGATCGATGATAATGGTGTACTTCTTTATGCACCTGGCTAATGGAAGCTTGAAAGAAAGCTTTGAATCTGCTCAGCTAAAGGATTTTCGGTCTTGGGGGAAGCTGCCAAAGTCTCACTTTCAGATGGTTCAATTTCTTTCTTCAACGCAAGAGCCTCGGAAGCTTTGGTGAAGAAAGTTTAGGGATGATGACTTCTATCTTCTACAACGGGGCTGCTCGATATCCTTATCGCGGTACTCGTATCATCATCTTCCTAAACTATATCATCTACTCTATCTTTGTATATATTTATCTGGAAAAAAAAAACAAAATACAAAAATATAAAACCAACAAAAACAAAATAGAAAAATATAAAATCAACAAAAATCCCATAAAAATCAGAAAATTGAAAAATACCAAAAATATGTTTTCTCAAGACATGTCTTCTGGTATCGATAACACCTGCGGTCTTAGAAATGTCATTCAATAATGGCACGGGACCATAGATGAAGTTCGAGCAGGAGGTGTAAATATTATTTTTCAAAACATGTCTCAAAATATGGCTTACAGTTATTTCAGACTGTAACCCGTGCTTAAAACAACGGCTTGCTATTATTTCAGATAGCAACCCGCTCTTTTAAAGAAAGGAAAGTGTTGCGCTAAACCAATTTTCAAATATTTCGTGCACTTATCCTAAAACAAAGTGAGGAAAGTATGTCGAAGGACTGCTGTTCCTACACAAATGTTTTTCCGTCTAAAATTCTTCAGAAAAATATTTGTTGATTTCTAAAATGGTGGTAAATGAGTTGCTTGTAAATCAGTCAGTATCAGAGTTTTCATAAATTTGCAAACTCAATCAATGACTTCCGCGCTTTTAATCTTTTCATAAAATGAGTCATTGATTGAGGGGGAGAATGTTTTCAAATTTATATCATCTATCGGACTTATCTAATTATCCTAATATGCTTAATTAAAAATGATGTTAACCTATGTTGAAGGACTAGGTGCCTAGGATAAGATTGTTAGGATTAGATGATTATAGCTTGATGAACACATATATCCCATGTCTTATATGATCTGATTGATATGTTGAATTGACTTTAATTAGTCGATTGCTGTTTGGGTGATGTCGACCACCATATATCTGCTTGTGTTCACTAACGTATGCAGGTATTTTGGTATAAGAATGTTCCCGATCTGGATCCCACATAATATGATGATTGGATGCCGAAAGGAAAGGGTAACTACATCTTGGGTTGACAAATGAAGAAACAGAGCTTAATTTGACTTCCATGGAAAGTTGGCATAAATGCAACGTAAGAGGTCTCACTGCATCAGCAGATGGTTTTCTTCTAAGTGATTGAAGAAACGGAGCTTAATTTGACCTCAGTTGGCATTAAAATGCAACGTAAGAAGTCTCACTGCATTAGCAGACGGTTTTTCTTCCAAGCCCTACAGCAGCAACATCAACTGAAGCAGCTCAACCACCTAACGTATTTTTGTGCCGGATACCATTTTTAAACAATTTTGAATAAAAATTTTGATAGAATTGTTTTGAAAATGGAAAATATTGTTTTGAAAATTAATTGAACTTAATTTTGAATATCACCGGACTTCATTTTATCAAAACATAAGTCACTCAATCATCGACTACTGTCATCGATTGAGGGGGAGAGTGATTTAAAATAAAATATTTTCAAACAATATATCTTCAAAAGAGTCCGTTTGTACGTTAAAATGTGGTGATATAAAGATTTAATGTTATGTCATGGTATGATTTTTCTTTTGAATCAAGGTCTTTCAAAATGAAATTTTTTCTGTTCTTGTTTGATTGTGAAATGGTTTTGTTTTACTTAAAAGATCTCTTAAAAACAATCATACCTGATACTAACAATCTTTAATGTCTTAAAATGGTCCTTATCTGTCATTTTTCAAAATTAAATCTTGCCACGTCTTTCCCCAAACTTTTCTAAATGATTTAAATCAGTTGGGATCACAAATCTCAAATGGTTTGATATTTTTGATCGGGGGAGAGATCGTGATTTAAATCTCAAATCTGTTTTAATGAAATCGGTTCTAGTCCTTTATAGGCACTCCTGCCTCCATGTGCCAAACAATTTCAAATACACAATGCACATGTTGAGGAGGAGGATTTATCCAAAAACATGATGAGTATTTAAACCTGGCCACATATTCTCCAATGTTTTATAAACCTTATTAAATCACTTGGGATCCAAAATCTCAAAGGGTTTGATATTTTTGATCGGGGGAGAATTTGTGATTTAATTATGAAATCTGATAAATGATGATCGATTTGATTCAAATGTGCAGGCTGCTCTCTCATATGTGCTAAACGCTTTCGAATCTCGAAGCACATATTGAGGGGGAGCAAATGGTTTCTTAATGGCTTTTGTGATCGTGGATGTGCTTCAAAAGAACTCTTGCCTCTATGTGATAAAATGATTTCAAATATCCTATGCACATATTGAGGGGGAGAATTTACCAAGAAAATCAAATGGCGTTTTCTATGAAAATTGTGATCAAAGAAAATATTTCTAAGTCCTCTTGCCTCCTTGTGCTAAACAATTTCTAAATCATATGCACATGTTGAGGGGGAGGTTTTCTAAATGATCAAAACTATTAAGGTACAAAATGCTTTGATCTCGTATCACAAGTACCTTGATTGTTTTTCCAAATGATTTTTCAACTGGTTTCTAGGAAGAATGAACTGTACCAAAAGACCAACCATTTTACTTTATGTATGGAGTTATAAGGATGGTGAGGTTAGGTATTAGTTCCCACGATCCGCCAGAACCGGAGGGATCTACCCAGGGACAATCCACTAGATAGTGTAGAGTCCTTAGGTATGATGAAAAAATGAGAAAAATGAGAAATGGGAAGAGTGCGGACTGAGACAGAGCTAGTACTGGAATAAACCCAACAAGGTTCTAGTTATGAAGTCTCGGTAAGCACTGAAGGGGTTGAAGAATGAAAAAGAAATTAATATGAAAAGGGTGAAAAGAAATAGCCCTCCAATAATTCAACCTTAGGGCAGAAACCGGGTTCAATTCATATGCTATTGTTGGTTACCAAGGTAACACTGGTATTGAAGACAAGACGTCATGGACCTAGTAACGCACTGCACTAAACTTCCCAAGCTACTCAAGTTCCTCTTAAAAGGGCTTGTTTCATTCTCACGGGGAACCGACATAATCCATCGACTTTCTCTTCGAGATTGTTGATATTGAAGAAGGAGACCCTCTCCCTAGTCTCTGGCATAGGAACCAAATATGCACGATTGAGTCTAGAGCCAAGAGATCATCCACAATATCTCATTAGGACACTAAATTAATGAAGACTTGCTGTTTCACACAATGTGGAAAGTAAGAATATATTAAGAGTCCTACGCATTATCCTTGTGGTATTTCCAGAACATCCGAGTGATATTTAAGTATTCACGATGAAGATGGAAATCCTTCTAGAGCCAACATCAAACAAGCTCTTGGTGGGTGACATGTGAGATCTTTCTAAAAGATCAAACTTGTGACAACTGGATAGAAACGATGGGGGGATTCACTCGTGAACCAACCTTGGTCCAGGAATGGAATTGACGAATACTTTTGAAAAAACCGTTCGATGTGCAAATCTTCTTTTCTCTAGCACATCGAATGTGTATTTATGTTTTCAAACACAAAAAGTATCTCCGATTGAAAAAATACTTTTGGAAAAAACCGTTCGATGTGCGAATCTCTTCTTTTATCTAGCACATTGAATGTGTACTCTTTTCAAATATAAAAAGTATTTATGATTGAAAATTGATCTTTCTCATAAAACCTTCGTCGTATTGCAAAACTCTTTCTTCTAAACAATACGCGATTGTTTTTCAAATAATTTTTCATCAATCAGTGAATCTCAATTCGATGGTTCACTCACTCCGTGTTGTCTTCTTTGAGACGTTCCGGTTTGAGAACAGCTAGAACAGCTGCGAAACCCTGTCAAGGAGATTCTTCGGAATTATACCTGATCACAGGCAGTACTTGTACTGATCAACGGGGAACCGTGGGTAGTGTACCTCAATTCAACGAAAGTGATCAAAGACACTTTTGTGTGTTTTGTTGATAACTGTTGTTTGCAGGTACATTTGGACGGTTGCAGCTGATTAGAATTGAGAAGTCAATCCAAAGCCGCATGCTCACAGCATCCACACTTAATTGAAGAAATCATGACTGGTGCATATCTACATAACCTGGTTCTGATATTTTTATACTATGCTTCTGCTACGCTGCTGCAAATATCATGAACCAGTAAAGCTTCCGCTACTCTGATGGAAAGATGTCATGATACAAAAGTGTGAGCATGTCGGTCCGAAAGTCACAACAACACATGATGGCGACACAACAAAGGGTGATCCAGAGATTTACTGTAGCTGATGATCTCAAAGAAAGCTCGAAGATCATCAAAGATGTGGATCAGTTCAAAGACCTCCACTGAAAGTACAAAGCATACGGACTATGAAGAATCACTGCTAAAGCACAAAGATGCAGAAGTTGAAGAATTCATGTCTACGAGCACAAGACTGAAGATAAAATAGAATGCTAGGATTCAACATGTAAATCATGGGGTGACCTCCCTTAGGGGGAGATTGTTAGGAATTGGAAATTCCATTGTGAAGAGTCGGTCACCCCAAATATTATCTAGCATAAGTTAGCTCGTAGAAATATCGTTAGTTACGTTATTTATTAGTTTATTAGTTAGTTATTAGCGTAGTTTAGTTTAGTGCAACACCGTGGTGGAAGGACGGGTCTTTACCCGCTGTATCCCTGATCCATAGTCCGATAGGAGGACGGTTTCTTTGTAACTATAAATACCCCTTCCATCCATGGAAGGGGTGTAGCTTCTTTGAATCTAACCTTTCTTTTGTAAAGCAACTCTCTTCAAGGAACATCCTCTCAACTCTCTTCATCTATCTAAAATGGCTTACTTGTTTAATCATTGTCCTAGACCACCCGAATCATCAAACAACATAATATACACGATCCTACATATTTTTACCTCGACCGACCCTAATGAATGTGACTGATTTTCAAAGGAGATGGGCTCCAAATTTCAAATGTCTATGATGGGACAAATGTCATTTTTCTTGGGGTTACAAATTTCACAAAGTCCCGGAGGCATCTTTATTAATCAATCTAAATATGCAAATGAAATCTTAAAGAAATTTGGACTTGATTCTTGTGACCCTGTTGACACTCCTATGGTGAAGCGCACAAAACTGGATGAGGACCACTCAGGGATCATGGTTGATCAAACGAAATATCGAAGTATGATTGGATCCCTGATGTACCTCACAGCCAGTAGACCTGATATTCTATTTGTTGTATGCATGTGTGCTAGATACCAGGCTAAGCCTACCAAAAAGCACCTTGAAGCGGTTAAACGGGTCTTTCGGTATCTCCAAGGTACCATTAACATGGGACTTTGGTATCTGAAGGACACCAATATGTCACTAACAGCATATGAAGATGCAGACCATGCAGGGTGTCAAGATACACGTCGAAGCACGTCAGGTAGGGTGTCAAGATACACGTCGAAGCACGTCAGGTGGTGCTCAATTCTTGGGAGATAAGTTAGTAAGTTGGTCTTCAAAGAAATAAATGAGTACGTCTATATCCTCTACAGAGGCGGAATACATAGCCATGTCATCTTGTTGTGCGCAAATCCTATGGATGAGATCTCAATTATCTGACTATGGCTTTGTATTCAACAAAGTCCCTCTATATTGTGATAACAAAAGTGCCATTGCTCTCTGCTGCAACAATGTTCAACATTCAAGAGCAAAGCATATCAACATTCGACATCATTTCATCACGGAACAAGTGGAGAAAGGTGTAGTGGAACTATATTTTGTGAGAACTAAATATCAGCCGGCAGACATCTTCACTAAAGCTCTTCCTAGAGAACTGTTCGAGTTCATCCTCCCACGACTTGGATTGAAGATTCTACAACCGGAGACACTCAAACGTCTTCAAGAGGAAGAAGAGGAGTAAAGGCTGTCTCTTATAC
>BPTQ01000001.1:101408151-101421112 GCA_019973895.1 Chrysanthemum seticuspe | reverse complement strand
AAACCTGGCTGTAAGAGTGTGAAAACATAGTACTGTAGAAAGGTAGTCTCATCGCCTTCGAAATGACCAAGTACTATAAACGTCGTCGCATCGTCTTCGTATCATATTTTTATAGTCTTGGTCCAATATATCTATACGTGGTCAGTACTAAAGAAGTTAATTCACACCTACAACACTCGTACGCCGAAACCTAACTGAAGAGTTAAGACTAGTCGACGTTGGCAGGTTTACATGGACGTTTGTTGTCAATCGTTATTTTGTGTGCTTTTACAGAAACTAGTGAAAGCAACTTAACTCCATGTGATGGGTGCCAAGGGGTAACTAGTCATGTTCATGACGGACACTAGTCCATATTAAGGCTTCTTAGAGGAACTGTCCCGAATTATACCTGATCACAGGCAGTACTTGTACTGATCAATGGGGAACCGTGGGTAGTGTACCTCAATTCAACGAAAGTGATCAAAGACATTTTCGTGTGTTTTATTGCTAACTGTTGTTTGCAGGTACATTTGGACGGTTGCAGCTGATCAGAATTGAGAAGTCAATCCAAAGCCGCATGCTCACAACATCCACACTTAATTGAAGAAATCATGACTGGTGCATATCTACATAACCTGGTTCTGATATTTTTATACTATGCTTCTGCTACGCTGCTGCAAATATCATGAACCAGTAAAGCTTCCGCTACTCTGATGGAAAGATGTCATGATACAAAAGTGTGAGCATGTCGGTCCGAAAGTCACAACAACACATGATGGCGACACAACAAAGGGTGATCCAGAGATTTACTGTAGCTGATGATCTCAAAGAAAGCTCGAAGATCATCAAAGATGTGGATCAGTTCAAAGACCTCCACTGAAAGTACAAAGCATACGGACTATGAAGAATCACTGCTAAAGCACAAAGATGCAGAAGTTGAAGAATTCATGTCTACGAGCACAAGACTGAAGATAAAATAGAATGCTAGGATTCAACATGTAAATCATGGGGTGACCTCCCTTAGGGGGAGATTGTTAGGAATTGGAAATTCCATTGTGAAGAGTCGGTCACCCCAAATATTATCTAGCATAAGTTAGCTCGTAGAAATATCGTTAGTTACGTTATTTATTAGTTTATTAGTTAGTTATTAGCGTAGTTTAGTTTAGTGCAACACCGTGGTGGAAGGACGGGTCTTTACCCGCTGTATCCCTGATCCATAGTCCGATAGGAGGACGGTTTCTTTGTAACTATAAATACCCCTTCCATCCATGGAAGGGGTGTAGCTTCTTTGAATCTAACCTTTCTTTTGTAAAGCAACTCTCTTCAAGGAACATCCTCTCAACTCTCTTCATCTATCTAAAATGGCTTACTTGTTTAATCATTGTCCTAGACCACCCGAATCATCAAACAACATAATATACACGATCCTACATATTTTTACCTCGACCGACCCTAATGAATGTGACTGATTTTCAAAGGAGATGGGCTCCAAATTTCAAATGTCTATGATGGGACAAATGTCATTTTTCTTGGGGTTACAAATTTCACAAAGTCCCGGAGGCATCTTTATTAATCAATCTAAATATGCAAATGAAATCTTAAAGAAATTTGGACTTGATTCTTGTGACCCTGTTGACACTCCTATGGTGAAGCGCACAAAACTGGATGAGGACCACTCAGGGATCATGGTTGATCAAACGAAATATCGAAGTATGATTGGATCCCTGATGTACCTCACAGCCAGTAGACCTGATATTCTATTTGTTGTATGCATGTGTGCTAGATACCAGGCTAAGCCTACCAAAAAGCACCTTGAAGCGGTTAAACGGGTCTTTCGGTATCTCCAAGGTACCATTAACATGGGACTTTGGTATCTGAAGGACACCAATATGTCACTAACAGCATATGAAGATGCAGACCATGCAGGGTGTCAAGATACACGTCGAAGCACGTCAGGTAGGGTGTCAAGATACACGTCGAAGCACGTCAGGTGGTGCTCAATTCTTGGGAGATAAGTTAGTAAGTTGGTCTTCAAAGAAATAAATGAGTACGTCTATATCCTCTACAGAGGCGGAATACATAGCCATGTCATCTTGTTGTGCGCAAATCCTATGGATGAGATCTCAATTATCTGACTATGGCTTTGTATTCAACAAAGTCCCTCTATATTGTGATAACAAAAGTGCCATTGCTCTCTGCTGCAACAATGTTCAACATTCAAGAGCAAAGCATATCAACATTCGACATCATTTCATCACGGAACAAGTGGAGAAAGGTGTAGTGGAACTATATTTTGTGAGAACTAAATATCAGCCGGCAGACATCTTCACTAAAGCTCTTCCTAGAGAACTGTTCGAGTTCATCCTCCCACGACTTGGATTGAAGATTCTACAACCGGAGACACTCAAACGTCTTCAAGAGGAAGAAGAGGAGTAAAGGTGTTTCTTCATCTATTCTTTGTACATATTTTATCAAAAAGCAAAATACAAAATTATAAAACCCTAAAAAAAAAAAAAAAAAAATTCAAAATCCATAAAAATCATGAATTTTTTGAAAAAGCCCAAAAATATTGTTTTTCATATCAATTTATCTATTTTTTGATAACATCTACGGACTTTGATTTGTCACTCAAAGAATGGAACGGGTCTTTAGATGAAGTTCGAACGGACATAAAAAAAATGATGGTTTATTGTCATTTCAGACAGTAACCCGTTTTTAACGAAAGAACAGAGCTATGCTTCATCCAATTTTAAAACCTCACGCTCTGATTCTTAAACCAAAATTTTATAAGGAATATTTGTCGCCAAAAAGACAAATGTTTCCAACCAAATATTTTTCCTTCTAAAGATTCTTCTGATAAATATTTGTCATCTGATGAAAACAAAAATTGCTCTGAAAATAACTCGATCTTTATTTTAAAAATCATCTGGACTTCTCTTTGTCAAACCTCTCTATCACTCAATCAATAACTTGGGTCATTAATTGAGGGGGAGAGTGATTTCAAACATATCAAAAATGTTATTTTTCAAACAATTGGCACGTAAATGTTCAAGGTCTAATTTTGGATAATCATAAAGAACAATGTTGTATACAATTGGATCCAGACCAAGGTTGTGTTTTCATAAGATCATTAAGCATGTTTTAAACAATGGAGTTTAAAGTCTCATACTCTGATCCTTATCAATTAAATGTTTTCAAAAGAAGGTCACAATTCTCCTAAAAAAGGCTTTCAAAATCAATTTAAATCAATAGAGATCACAAATCTCAAAAGGTTTGAAAAGTGTGATCGTGGGAGATTTTGTGATTTAAATTGGATTTAAACTGATAATTCGATAAATGGTTTAGAAATATAATAATAAGATCTCCTCCCTACATATGCCAAACGATTTCATATTTTCGATGCACATGTTAAGGGGAGCATTTATCTTAAACCAAAAGGATTGAAATGTGATTGACTTATCTAAAAGTGCAGGTTCCCTCTAATATGTGCAAATCTCTTTCGAATATCGATGCACATATTTAGGGGGAGCAATCAAAAGAAAACCACATCCTTTCCAAAGTGCTTTATACTATGTATTTAAAATACTAGATTTGATCGGGAAGTGATGTTGATATCTTTAGAAAATAATTAATCAAAGATTGAATCTCTCATTCTTAATCTAAGATTTCAAAGTCCTCTTACCTCCATGTGCAAAAACAATTTATAATACTTGAAGCACATGTTGAGGGGGAGCGTTTCATAAATATCAAAAACAATTAAAGGTACAAAATGCTTTGATCTTGTATCACAAGTACCTTGATTGATTTTCAAATGGTTTTCAATTGGTTTCAAAGGCGGAAGAACAATACCAAAAGACCAACCAATTTACTTTATGTATGGAGATATAAGGATGGTTAGGTAGGTACTTGTACCCACGATCCCGCCAGAGCCAGAGGGATCTACCCAGGGACAATATACTAGATAATGTTGAAGTCCTTAGGTATGATGAAAAAAGGAGAAAAGTGAGAAATGGGAAGAGTGCGGACTGAGATAGAGCTAGAACTGGAATAAACCCAACAAGGTTCTAGTAATGAAGTCTCGGTAAGCACTGAAGGGGTTGAAGGATGAAAAATAATTGAATGAGAAAAGGGTGAAAAGAAAGAGCCCTCCATTAATTCAACCTTAGGGCAGAAACAGGGTTAAATAGATATGCTACTGGTGGTTACTAAGGTAACACCGGTATTGAAGACAAGACGTCATGGACTCAGTGATGCACTGCACTAAACTTCCCAAGCTACTCAAGTTCCTCTTAAAAGGGCTTGTTTCATTCGCACGGGGAACCTGCATAAGCTATCGACTTTCTCTTAGAGATTGTTGATATTGAAGAAGGAGACCTTCTCACGGGGAAAACTTGAATAATGATCGTGAGAAATATAGAAAAGTTTAAAACAAAACGAAAATGAAAGACTTAATAGCAATCCTAATATAACTCCCCGGCAGCGGCGCCAAAAACTTGATGCATGTTTTACTGACCAGGTTTTAATATTAATATAGTCTCGTTATACCTATGGTCTACCCTAATGCACTAACGGGCAGTGTACCCGGTCGTGTGTAGTGTAGTATTCGGTAAAACCGAGGTCGTCCCAAGAGCTATTTGTGTTGGATTATTACTAAGTCTAGGTGTCACAGTTTTTAATATGATTTCGATAAGGAATCAATCAATTAACTACTAAAGAAGATAAAAGCAAATAAAGGTAAAGGTTCAATCAATAGAGGAGAGTGGTGCTAACCTAGTTAATCATCCTAGCTAGTAATGTCTACGTCTAATTACTTCCTATTACTTCAGGTGGGGTCAAAGTCGAGAGGACAACATTTGGTCAATTCGTCCTAACCTATCAGCAAAGATGCCACCACTAGAGAAGTCAGGTGTCCCTTCTTAAGTCCAGTTGTTCCTGGTCCCCTAAGCCGAGTAATTAAGTACCGCTACATGCTACACTTATAATAGTGAGTGCCCGGGCGTTAGCAACTTAAACACTCACCCCCAATTCTTAAGTTCATCCAAATGGTAGGTGATCAGTTGGTCAAATCGCACAAGTAGAAAGGGTTGTCAGTTGGTCATATCTTACCCTTCCCGTCTCAGTCTACTCACTTAGGGTCAGTTGGTCATATCTCCTAAGCAACTATCCTCTACCGCCATTCAAAACTACCGAAACAAGGGTAGCTACCAATAAACTATGCATGCATACACTTAGAAATAATTATACGGAAGTAATGTAAACGCAAACAAAACAATTAAGGAATCATAACTAGGCCAGCACCATGAGGTGCTTAGCCGCTCATATTAACCATACAAATCAATTCAATATTCAATGTTATAAAATACATGAATCGAAAGTAAAGAAAAGATAAAATGCTAATGCTTATCGTAGGGGAGTGATTTCTCCCTTGGATACAGCTCCGTATGCTCCTCTAGACCTGCCTTTGGCTTCTTCCCATGTTCTTTGGTTGTGGTGTGTGGAATGGGATGCTTTGAAATGCTGGAAATCGTGGGGTATTTATAGGCCAGATCTGGGTTACGGCATAACTAATAGAATAGTTACGCCGTAATCTTCTATTTCTTCGTAAGTTGCACTAGATCTGCTGGTTAGGGCGTAACCTTGTAAGTGGTTGCACCGTATCTTCAATATTTATTGGTTACGCCGTAGTTTAAACAAGAGTTACGGTGTAGTTATCAGCGGCGTGGAACCTCATTTGACCTAATATGGTTACATCGTAGTCTTTTGTGAGAGTTACGCCGTAATCTTCTAATGAGCTGGCTTTCTGAGTCACGCTTTAGTTACGGCGTAATGTGAGAGACGAGTTACGCCGTAACTTCTTCAAAGTGAGCATACTCTAATAAATCTTTGATAATTCTCCAATTCCGCGTCTCTTTGGCTCCAATGCTCGTAATTTACCTGAAAGTGGAAAACAATGGAAAACAAGCGTAAATCCATATAAATTATATAAATTACAAGCATTATCAGGGGAAATTGACACTTAATATTCATGACTATTTAATGTTATCATCAACCATGTGACAACTGGACAGAAACGATGGGGCGATTCACACTTGAATCAATCCTGGTCTAGGAAATGGTTTGACCGATACCTTTGAAAAACCGGTCGATGTGCTCAAAAACTCATTTCTCTAGCACATCGACTGTGTATTAAGTTTTCAAAATTAAAAGGGTATTTATGATTGAAAATTGATTTTTCTTATAAAACCTTCGTCGTATTGCAAAACTCTTTCTTCAAGCAATACGCGATTGTTTTCAAACCATTTTTAATCAATCAGTAAATCTCAATTTGCTGGTTCACTCACTCTGTGTTGTCTTCTTTGAGACATTCCGGTTTGAGAACAGCTAGAGCAGCTGCGAAACCCTGTCAAGGAGATTCTTCGGAATTATACCTGATCACAGGCAATATTTATACTGATCAATGGGGAACCGTGGTTTTTGCAGCCTATTCAACGAAAGTGATCAAAGACACTTTCGTGCTCTTTATTGCTAATTGTTGTTTGCAGGAACACCCGACGGTTGCAGCTGATCAGAATTGGGGTGTCAATCCATAGCCGCATGCTCATACATCACGTTCATCTCAAAGAAATCATGATAAGTGCATATCTTCATCAAGTGACTCTAATATTTTCACTCCATGCTTCTGCTACGCTGCTTCAAATATCATGAATTAACAAAAGCTTCCGCAACTCTGATGAGAAGATATTATGATCCAGAATGTGAGCATGTCGGTCCAAAAGTCACAACTTCACATGATGGCAACACTACAAAGGATGAGTCAGAGATTTATGGTGGCTGATGATCTCAAAGCTGGCTCAAAACTCATCATCACGTGGATCAGTTAAAGACCTCTGCTCGAAAGAGCCAAACATGCGGAACTTGAACAATCAAAGACTACTGGCTACGAAGCAAAGAACTTAATCAAGAATCCAAGAACACCAAAATGTAATATCTGTTTGTAATTGATATAATTGAGGTGATCTCCCTTAGGGGGAGATTGTTAGGATTTAGAAAATCCAATAGTTAAAGAGTCGGTCACCTCAAGTATATGTATTCGTTAGAAAGCTCGTAGTCGTAGTCATTTAGTGTTAGTAAGTAGTTTGTTTAGTAACACCGTGGAGGACGGACGGGTCTTTACCCACTGTATGCCTGATCCACAGCCCGTAGGAGGCGTGTCTTGTATTAACCTATAAATACCCTTTGCCTAGCAAGGCAAAGGGTTGGAGCTTTCATAATATCATTTTTCTTTGTCTCACTAAAGTTCCCAACACTCTTCACTTTCTCTCTCTAAACCTCATATAATACACCCCATATACTTCTGTGTTTGTATGTTTATGAAAACCAATATGTTACATCGATCGATAAACCGACCAAGTTATGCCTTTTCATCACCAAACGCTCGTCTAAAGAGCATATGCATTATAAGAATGGCATGTCTAAGTAGAGGAACAACACGTCCATAACCCTCTGCTACACTTAGCCTATGATTTTGAAAATAATACCTTGTTTCAGTTAAAAGAAGTGATATCAAGCAATTAATTTTAAATAGCTTTGAGTCAAACTCATTAATATCCACCAACCAAACATGCCCAAAATCTTATTGTTTTGTTTGAGATTTGAGTTCACTCCAACAATGGCTTCTATCTTTGAGTTAGTTAGAGTCTCCTGTATGGTATACAAGTAATTTGGACCCTCCTTTCATGTAGATCTTAAAAGGAAAACCAAATTTATTTTTGGTCCGCAACAATAATGATGATCTTATTATATCATTTAGTTCAAACAAAATATCAAACATAACAATTTCGTTACATCAACCATAAAAACAAAACAGTTTATAGCAAGATAACAAAAACAATGAAACATCAAGAACACTTGTTATTGGGTGTACGATACTGATAATAGACCACTTGTTACTTTTATTTTAAAGTTTATGAATATATAACGGTCGAGAAAGATATAAAAAATGAATAAAAGATTCTACCACCAACATGGAAGGATAGTGATGTTAATAACGAAAGTGAAATATTGTCGCCTTGATGCCTTACACCGACACACTAACGACAGAAGAATAAAATATGTCGTTAAACTATCGACGACTCACAACAATGAATACTACTAGTACACCAAACCAAACAACTTACTTTACTGTCATTCTTCAACCCATACATAAACACACCATCCAAAACATGCACCCGTTACTTTCATAATTTATTTTTTCTTGGGTTTATATATCGAAAGGCCATCTAAATACTAAACATTTTACTTCTAGGCTACACATTTTTTAAACCTAACTTATAAGCCACATAAGTATGTGTTTGTTTTCTTTTATACTAAACTCGTTCAAATTCTTGCCGGATATTCAAACAATTACAAGAATAAAACTAACTATAACATATCAACACAATTAAATTGATTTAAATGTAAAACATTACTTAAATTATCTTAATTCACTTTCAATATAACTATAATTGCACTTAAATAATGGCTAAAACTGATATTTTACTTTTCAATACTTGTTTGTGTTGTTTTACTATGTTATATTTAGTTTTAGAGTGAATTACATAAATCGTCCTTGTGGTTTGGTCAAAATAACGGATTTTGTCCCTATACTTTTTTTTTAGTGCGTTTCGTCCCTGTGGTTTACAAATCTTACGGATTTTGTCCCTCGTCCAAAAATGTCCGTTAAGTGTTTTGCGCTGTTAGTCCTTCGTTAGTGCAGTTCGTTAAGTGTTTTGCACCGTTAGTCCTTATTTTTTAAAATGTAGTTTTTCCCAATTAGTCCCTCCGTTAATAATAGTTATCGCCCGATTTTTTACGTTTTTGTCCGTTTTTATCCGTTTTCATTCGTTTTTATCCGTTCCCCCCCCCCCCCCGTTTTTTTCGTTTTTCGTCCGTTTTTTACGTTTTTATCCCTTTTCGTCTGTTTTTATATGTTTTCGTCTGTTTTTTACCCTTTTGTCCGTTTTTATCCGTTTTGTCTGTTTTTTATCCGATTTCGACCGTTTTTTTACATTTTTATTCGTTTTCGCCAGTTTTTTTTACGTTTTTGTCCGTTTTTTTCGTTTTCGCCCGTTGTCCGTTTTTTTTTCGTTTTCGCCCGTACGTTTTTATCGGTTTTTGGTATGTTTTTGTCCGTTTCAAAAAAAAATTGAATAAAAAAAATATTTTTCAAATATGTTTTTTTTATAAAATATTTCCGTTTTTTTTCAAAATATTTGAAAAAAAAAAATTTTAAAAATTTTTGTTCAATTTTTTTTTTTTGAAATTTTTTATTGAATTTTTTTTTAAAATTTGATAATTTTTTTTTCAATTTTTTTTTCGGAAATTTTTTTTTTCCAATTTTTTTTTTGGAAAAAATTTTAAAAACGAAAGAAAAACGGACAAAATGTAAGAAAAACGTAAGAGAACGGCCGAAAACGGAAAAAAACGGACAAAAACATAAAAAACTGGCGAAAACGAATAAAAATGTAAAAAAACGGTCGAAATTGGATAAAAAACAGACAAAAACGGACAAAAGCGTAAAAAACATACGAAAAGGGATAAAAACCTAAAAAACGGACGAAAAACGAAAAAAAACAGGGGGAAACGCATAAAAACGAATGAAAACGGATAAAAACGGACAAAAATGTAAAAAATCGGGCGATAACTATTATTAACGGAGGGACTAATTGGGAAAAACTACATTTTAAAAAATAAGGACTAACGGTGCAAAACACTTAACGAACTGCACTAACGAAGGACTAACAGCGCAAAACACTTAACGGACATTTTTGGACGAGGGACAAAATCCGTAAGATTTGTAAACCACAGGGACGAAACGCACTGAAAAAAAAGTATAGGGACAAAATCCGTTATTTTGACCAAACCACAAGGACGATTTATGTAATTCACTCTTAGTTTTATTATCGTTGTTTTAAAGATTTTCTAGAAACAATTATCCAAAATTGATATAAATGAAAGCAAATCTATAAATAAGTGATTTAAAAGTAAAAAGTTTAAAAGTTACGTAGCCTCCCAACACATAATACCTTTTTTCTTTTTCATTTTATACCAAATCAAGGAACACAAGTGAAGTGAGTGTGAGTGGTTGAATAAGACAACGCATTTTTAGCTTCCCATCGCTGCGGTGGAAGATGGCGGCGAAGACTATCGTCACACTTTCTGCTCATAAGGTTTTCATCAAATTCAGAGGTAATTTTATCAACAACTCTTTCTTTAAAACCCATTATCCAAAATTTCACTCCAATTCTTGTTCAAATGATAATGGTCATACTCAATCTAAGTACCAAAAAGTTTCCAATTTGGATGATGCTTTGAACATGTTCGATCAAATGTCTCAAATACGACCTTTTCCTTCGATTATTAAGTTTAATCAGTTGTTGCATTCTCTTTCCAAAATGAAACATTTTTCTCATTCCATTCATATTTTCAAACAAATGTGCGCGATTGGTCTTCCTGTTAGTGACTGCACTATGAACATTGTGATAAAGTGTTTCTGTCAATTGCATCGCACTGATGACGGTTTTGCGATCCTAGGCTTTTGTTTTAGGCGGGGTATTTTACCCGATGTCTTCACTTTTAGTACACTTTTAAATGGACTTGCCGGTGAAGAAAGGATTCTTGAGGCTGAGATGTTTTTCAAGAAATTGATTAAAGATAAACTTTGTGAACCTAATGTTGTTATTTATAACACTATGATTAAGGGGCTTTGCAAGGTTGGTAACAACGTTATCGCCATTCAATTGCTAAGGCTTATGGAAGAAAGTGGTTGCAAACCTGATGTTGTTGTATATAGCACCATCATTGATAGACTTTGCAAGGACAAAATGATTGATGATGCTTTCAAACTCTTCAAAGAAATGGTTTTCAAAAAAGGCATCTCACCCGATTTCATCACTTACAATTGTTTGATTGATGGCCTTTGTAACTTAGGTCGTTGGGAGGAAGCCTCTAAGATGCTTCAAGAAATGTCAGATGTTGGGATCTCCCCGGATGTGAAAACCTTTAGTATATTAGTTGATGCATTTTGTAAAGAAGGTAAACTAGAAAAAGCTGAGAATGTTATTGACATCATGATTAATAGAGGTATTGTTCCAGACATAGTGACATACAATACACTTATAGATGGTTACTGTTTGTGTGGTGAAATGAGCAAAGCAAAGAAAATTTTTGATTCAATGGTGTTTAAAGGTCTTGTCCCTGATGTTATTTCATACAATAGTTTACTGAATGGGTATTGCAAGAGTTTGAAAATAGAAGAGGCGATGGATCTCTTTAATGAAACAACGAGAAAAGGTTTGAAACCCGATGTAGTCACTTACAATACCATGATACAAGGGTTGTTTCGGGTTGGACATTGTGGAGCTGCACGCCAAATTTTTGATGAGATGCATGCAAAAGGAATAATTCCAGATGAATGCACATATAGAATTATTTTAGAGGGTCTCTGCAACAACCATCAGATAGAAGAGTCATTATCTTTGTTTCATTTAATGGGTAATAGTAAACTAATTTCGGATGTTGTTGTGTACACTATCCTCATAGATGGTGCAAGCAATTGTGGTAACTTTGATATTGGAAAGGCTCTTTTCAAGGATCTAACTGATAAAGGCTTGCAGCCTGATGCTCGAACTTATAATGTGATGATTAGTGGGATGTGTAGAGAAGGTCTAGTGGATGATGCAAAAGAATTGTTTCTTAAAATGGAAGAGAGTGGCTGCCGGCCAAATAATGTTACTTACCGTGTTCTTCTCCAAGGATATCTAAAGAACAATCACTATGATGATGTAGATATGCTTTTACATTAAATGGATGAAAGATGCTACTCACTAGATGCTAGGACTTTATCACTGTTATTAGATCAAATCGCAGCACATTCGTTAGATAACACTTTACTTGATTTGATTGGTAAGCTTGTGCCAAAAGAATTGATTGACGGTCCTAATTTTTCACCTAAATAGCAAATCCTGCATTTTGATGACGAAAGGGGAAATCTGTTCCATAATTTCATTTGGGCGTCATGTGGTTGGTATTTGTTGTAGTAAATGACCTATGAATTCATGGATGATAGCTGTTAAGTTCTTCTTTAATTTCTATTTGCTAGTGTTCTGCATAAACACGTCTTTTTGTGGCAGGTAATCACATCAGATCCCATCATTCAGATGGAGCAACTGAATAAAGGGTAAATAATGTTCCTTAAATTCTTTGACTCAGCTTCCAACTTATGTATGAGATAACAAAACCATGAGAACTGATTCATAGTCATTCCAAGTGCTATTAGCACCTGCTAGTAGTACTCGTAATCCTTTAATGCTGAGATATCTCTTTACTAATGTGACTCTAAATCATCTTGTTACACTGCTTGCTGGTCTCATTGTTTCTGTGAAATCCAAAATGCTGGAACCTCTTATTTTGTAGACATGATATAAATCTACAACTATGTAATTGAGGAACATTCTCGTATATATATGAGAGTAAATTGCAAAAATCATCCTTAAAGTTTGGCCAAATTGCAAGTTTCGTCCCAAACGTTTAGAAAGTGCAAGGATCGTCCCTGTGGGAAACTTTTGGGGCAAAAATCGTCCCTGGCCAACAACAAATGACTAAAATGCCCTTTCTAAACGTTTGGGACGAAACTCGCAATTTGGCCAAACTTTAAGGACGATTTTTGCAATTTACTCGTTTCTATATTATTTTCAGTTTTCTTACATAAATGATCACTGTGTTGTTCAAAGTTTTACAATGTTAGTCCCGACTTTTTTCATAACCATCGCCACCCACCGCGACCCACTACCACCGCCACTCGCCACCAACACCATCTCCACCCCACCACCGTTACCCACTACCACCACCCTCATCCACCACCACTCATAGCCACCACCGTCACCCACTACCACAACCCCATCCACCACCACTCACAACCACCACCGCCACCCAACGCCACTGA
>BPTQ01000001.1:101388086-101408141 GCA_019973895.1 Chrysanthemum seticuspe | reverse complement strand
GGTTGTCAAAGAATCTACAAAGTTAAAAACTTAAAAAACTTCATTAGTACTGAACTCCAACGTCAAAGATCGTGTGAGCATGTTGAAGAATGACGTGGAGACACTGCAGCGGCGAAGCAGACCTGAGGCAGACTTGATGCAGACAACAACATACTATCACTTTCATCACAAAGAACAATGATCAAAGAACAAAGTTAAAGATGACGTCAAAGCATAACTGTTCAAAGAAAACTATCTCTCTACACTGGGAGATTGTTCGAATCAAGGCATTCATTCTCACAAGAAAGAAGAATGTCAGAAGACGTCAAAGCTACTATTACATCAACGCCTTCATCGTTTTTCATCACCAACACTTGAGGGGGAGATTGTTGGAATCACTCCTAAACCTTAATTCAAGTGTTTGTTACTCATATGTAATAGGTAGCTTATTATGGCCTTTATGTTTGTTTAAGGTCTAGCTTATGTAGAAGGCCCATAAGCTTAGGCCCATGTCCAATAAAGAAAAGGGAAGGAGTGGGAGTGTTGCCCTAGCTCCTTGCCTATAAATACTCTTGTATAACCCTCACTTGAGGGTTGGTTGTTCAATTTATTCTTTTCACCTACACTCTACGCGTAACCGTCATAAGCATACCGTGTGTGTGTGTTTGGTTTATTGTTCAATCGCCTTTATCTCTTTCTATTAAGCTTGTGTTGTAAAACTAGTGACCTAACAAACCAGTTGTTGCATTCTCTTTCCAAAATGAAACATTTTTCTCATTCCATTCACATTTTCAAACAAATGTGCGCGATTGGTGTTCCTGTTAGTGACTGCACTATGAACATTGTGATAAAGTGTTTCTGTCAGTTGCATCGCACTGATGACGGTTTTGCGGTCCTAGGCTTTTGTTTTAGGCGGGGTATTTTACCCGATGTCTTCACTTTTAGTACACTCTTAAATGGACTTGCCGGTGAAGAAAGGATTCTTGAGGCTGAGATGTTTTTCAAGAAATTGATTAAAGATAAACTTTGTGAACCTAATGTTGTTATTTATAACACTATGATTAAGGGGCTTTGCAAGGTTGGTAACAACGTTATCGCCATTCAATTGCTAAGGCTTATGGAAGAAAGTGGTTGCAAACCTGATGTTTTTGTATATAGCACCATTATTGATAGTCTTTGCATGGACAAAATGATTGATGATGCTTTCAAACTCTTCAAAGAAATGGTTTTCAAAAAAGGCATCTCACCCGATGTCATCACTTACAACTGTTTAATTGATGGCCTTTGTAACTTAGGTCGTTCGGAGGAAGCCTCTAAGATGCTTCAAGAAATGTCAGATGTTGGGATCTCCCCGGATGTGAAAACCTTTAGTATATTATTTGATGCATTTTGTAAAGAAGGTAAACTAGAAAAAGCTGAGAATGTTATTGACATCATGATTAATAGAGGTATTGTTCCAGACATAGTGACATACAATACACTTATAGATGGTTACTGTTTACGTGGTGAAATGAGCAAAGCAAAGACAATTTTTGATTCAATGGTGTTTAAAGGTCTTGTCCCTGATGTTATTTCATACAATAGTTTACTGAATGGGTATTGCAAGAGTTTGAAAATAGATGAGGCGATGGATCTCTTTAATGAAAAAACGAGAAAAGGTTTGAAACCCGATGTAGTCACTTACAATACCATGATACAAGGGTTGTTTCGGGTTGGACATTGTGGAGCTGCACGCCAACTTTTTGATGAGATGCATGCAAAAGGAATAATTCCAGATGAATGCACATATAGAATTATTTTAGAGGGTCTCTGCAACAACCATCAGATAGAAGAGGCGTTATCTTTGTTTCATTTAATGGGTAATAGTAAACTAATTTCGGATGTTTTTGTGTACACTATCCTCATAGATGGTGCAAGCAATTGTGGTAACTTTGATATTGCAAAGGCTCTTTTCAAGGATCTAACTGATAAAGGCTTGCAGCCTGATGCTCGAACTTATAATGTGATGATTAGTGGGATGTGTAGAGAAGGTCTAGTGGATGATGCAAAATAATTGTTTCTTAAAATGGAAGAGAGTGGCTGCCGGCCAAATAATGTTACTTACCGTGTTCTTCTCCAAGGATATCTAAAGAACAATCACTATGATGATGTAGATATGCTTTTACATGAAATGGATGAAAGATGCTACTCACTAGATGCTAGGACTTTATCACTGTTATTAGATCAAATCGCAGCACATTCGTTAGATAACACTTTACTTGATTTGATTGGTAAGCTTGTGCCAAAAGAATTGATTGACGGTCCTAATTTTTCACCTAAATAGCAAATCCTGCATTTTGATGACGAAAGGGGAAATCTGTTCCATAATTTCATTTGGGCGTCATGTGGTTGGTATTTGTTGTAGTAAATGACCTATGAATTCATGGATGATAGCTGTTAAGTTCTTCTTTAATTTCTATTTGCTAGTGTTCTGCATAAACATGTCTTTTTGTGGCAGGTAATCACATCAGATCCCATCATTCAGATGGAGCAACTGAATAAAGGGTAAATAATGTTCCTTAAATTCTTTGACTCAGCTTCCAACTTATGTATGAGATAACAAAACCATGAGAACTGATTCATAGTCATTCCAAGTGCTATTAGCACCTGCTAGTAGTACTCGTAATCCTTTAATGCTGAGATATGTCTTTACTAATGTGACTCTAAATCATCTTGTTACACTGCTTGCTGGTCTCATTGTTTCTGTGAAATCCAAAATGCTGGAACCTCTTATTTTGTGGACATGATATAAATCTACAACTATGTAATTGAGGAACATTCTCATATAAATATGAGGTATCATTAAACTACAAGTCTTAAAATCGACATTTAAAAAAGAAAAAAAAAAAAAAAAAAAAAAAAAAAAACTCTTAAGGTTGTATGTTTTGGAAAATTTAATCTCTTAGTTATCCGGTAATGTCAAAAGAATACAATTACTATTATAATTTAACTTTTACGTTAGAGGGTTTTTTTTTTTTTTTTTTTTTTTTTTTTTTTTTTTTTTTTATGTTTACAACTAAAAAGTTCAGATGAGAAATAGATTTCGGTTTCAAAGTTTTTTTTATTTTTTGTTAAGTCAAACAAATATTAATACTATAACAATTTAAAAAGTCACAACAACATGCAAACGTATAATGAATCCATTGCAAAATACAATTTTTACAACCATCTATAGCGTAGGGCGAGTTTATTCTCTTTATATATGATAGCGTGAGGAGGTGGGAGTGTGTGCCGTTCAAGATATTAGTATTTAAATAGGTTTCTTCCAATAACATGCCGACATCTGTGACAGGCAACGTATATTAGTTTTTAAATATGTTCTTCCAATCTAACGTTCACATCTGCTACACACGTGCCTGTTTCTTTTCTCCTGTGTTTTGCTTTTCCGTTTTCTTTTAAGGACTTTTGAAGAATTATAGTTTACTGCAAATTTAAATAACAAGGCCCGTTTCATTCTTGCGTTCATTGGGTTGGCATGCTTTTTGGGCCTCGGGTATTTCGTTGTATGTCTTTTGGGCCTGTGGGTGGTTCTTATCCTTTGTTGAGCAACTATTCGTCTTCTCATTCCTACTTTCTTCTTCCAGAAGCAACCGACACGTACAACTGGTAGGTAGGTTTTCCCCAGATCTGGTTCTATCTGCATGCGCTGTGTTAGTTGTTGCTCTCTTTACAATCTTTGTATGTTTGTTTGTGTGAGGTTATGTCTTGCTGCCCTGATACGATGAGGTTATTCCAAGTGGCGGCGGTTTATGTTAGTGTTTATGTTCTTATGCTGCCTAGGGTACTTGCATGTCATATTTGTTGCTTATAGTTTGTGTCGGTTTGTATGTTCCGTGCACCTTAGTCTTAGTTTGCGTTTCTTTTGCTGTTTTTTAAACCTGCATGTGAGGATGTTTGTTCTTTACCGTTGTCAACCTGCTAACTTATTTGCTTTTTTTGTTACCGGTATCCGGACAGTCTTTCGTCATAGATTTTGCATATTTCTACCTATTTGTTTTTTGTTATGCTCTGGTAACTTGCTCCATATTCTTTTCCCACGTTACGCATGCAAACCACAAAAAAAAAATTGTCGATCCGCAACGACCTTGAAATTATGCCCGACAACTATGTTCAACCATTTGTTGCTTGCGGCTTGGCTACTGATATGGTTGTTGGGAGTTCGGGGAGTACGATACCTCCTTTTACACGTTCAGTTGCTGATGGGCCATTGGATGACCTGTCAGTCCAGTGTGATTGTGTGCTGCCGGGTCATTCACACGTTTCGAAGGCGTTTTCTCCTACTGTATGTCAGGATGCGTGTGCTTCTTCATCGAAAAGGGAGTTTGGTGACAGCCATGAAGGTTACATTCGAAAGTCCTGGGAAAAAACAAAAAATGACAACAATGGTTGCTGATGAATCCCATGGTGCTGATGTTATTGGGGTAATTTTTTTGGTGCCTGCTATTTTGTATTCCTTATCGTGTAGTCTTTGAAAATGTGTGCTGATTTCGTTTGCATTTGCAGGTTCATGACGCTGTCATAGGTCCTTCTGGGTTGGGTTTACGTTATGTCGTTTCTGAGTGTGCTTTGCCAGGTGGGTACGCAGCCTTATGGGAGAGGGCACACCTCCTTTCTGGCCACAGGTGGTAGTGGTAATGTCACACCAGCCGCGTGTACCCGTAACAAGGGGGAGACCAAAACGTCACGGAGTTCATGGCCGACGGCATTCTTTGGCTATGGATTTGCCTATGGTTTCAGCATATGAGGATACAGCCGCAATGTTGCCGTGTATGTCTATTACAGGTCAGGTGCCTTTGGTAGAAGCATCTACCTGGCCAATTTCGCGTGGATGTAGGTTGCGCTTCCTTTTTTCTTGCATACTATTTTTTGACGTAATCAGGTTTTTACATTTGGTATGTTAAGTAATGGTTACCCTCTTTTTATATTATTGTATGCAGCCCTCCCAACTGGTCCCATGGTTTTGGACTTTTGCTCAGGCAAAGCCCTTCCCACTAAAAACAATGCCTGTCACAAAATGGATGCGGATATACCTCCAATCAGGATGCGTGAGGCTGATTCGGTGGCTGTGTCATCACGTCGCCCGTCCATTAGGCAGGGTAAACGCGCAGTCGGAGGTTTGTTTCTCATACACATCTATTCATACGTATTGTGGCCAAGATGTTTGTCTATTATTATCAGCATTTTTATGCGTGTCCTGCATATGTTAAGTGTTGGAGATTATTGTTACAGAATTAGAAATGGCCAATGCTTAGGGGAATCTTCTTAAAAGACCCAAGCGAATTCCTTCCCCACCTGCTGTGTCTGCGTACGCGTCTACATTGATCACGGTCGGTAGTTTATCCTCGGTTGTTGGCACTCCTCCATTCCAAGGTTTGTGGCGATATTTTTTTTTGTCAGTTTTTTTGTACATGCAGGTTTCGTGCTGTTGTTAGGTGTCGTTGTTTATTGTTGTTTCCATCATCACAAGTGGTAGTTGCTAATAGGTTCTGCACCAATGAATGCAACGAGTGCACCTAGCCTTCCCCCGCACCTGCCTGAACTTGGTCGGTCCAACGCATTTTCGCTTGCAGCTCCAACGAGGTCACTTCCAATGCCAAATCCGGGCACCCTTTCAGAGTCGTTTGTCCATTCGTTGCGGGAAAATGCTTCACGTTGTGGTAGGTACTGTAACAGCAATTGTTGCATTTTAATGGTGTTTACATGAAAGCCTCCTTATATAAGAGGTTTAACTGTGCGGTACATGCTCATATTAATTGTTTGTGTTTGTGCCAGCAACATTTATGGCGAATAACGAAGCAGCCAACTCATTTGTTTCGAGGAACCGTTGAATAACCGGTATACTTCTGGACAAATCCCAGCCATACCAGATTCGCCTATGTCATCAGGGTCCTTTCTTCGTCCCTTGCAACAGCATGCTTCACGTCGTGGTAGGCTGCATGATAGTGTTTGTAGTATCTTTGTGTTCTTTATATGGGAGGGTGCTTATATAAGAACCTGAGTTGTCCACCTTATGCATATATGAATCGTTTATCTTTATGTCAACAGCATTTGGAATCAACAATGAAGCAAGGCACGTCATCCGGTCCAAGGGAGCAGCGAAATGGCCAGTTTACTTTTCAACAAATGCCAAGGCCAGGCCCGCACAACCAGTCATCTGTACCACATGGTTCGTATGTTTTGTGTATAGTTATCGTATGATTTACGTTGCGTGTCTATATATTTTGAGGCTTTCTTGGCAACCAACTGATGTATACCACTCTACAGGCCCACCGTCCGAATACAAAGCCTTTGGCCCATGTAACCGTGTTTGCCGATATTGCCACGCTCGGTTCTGGTATGAAGAAAGGCTAAGCATTTGTACAAGGCGTTCAGGGTCATTGTACAACAAGTGTTGTAGAGGGGGCAGTGTGCAGCTCCTAACGCCGACTGATTACCCACAATATGTCAAGGAACTATATTCTGACAACCATTTCATGAACAACATACGGGCATATAACCAGATGTTTTCATGACATCGTTAGGAGCAACCATTGATGAAACTATTAATAATGGTCGAGGCCCATATGTTTTCAAAGTATCTGGCCAGATATATCACCGTGTTGGGAGGCTATGCCCAGAAGACGGTAAGGATCCATGGTTTTTGCAGCTTTATATATATGACACTGACCGTGAAGTGGATAATAGGCTCAGCCATTTTCGTGATGGGAATACGAGTGGTCTAAGAAGGGATATAGTTGAGGGCTTGATACGTGTCCTGGACGAACACAACGCATTGGTCCAGTTATTTAGGTCTGCTAGGGACAAGCTACAGCAAGCTGATGTTCCGGCATTTAAGGTCAGGTTGTATAACGTAGGTTGGCGCACCACAATATGAGCTTCCGACCGCAGATTGCATCGGAGCCATAGTTTTTGAAGACGGTCCATTAAGTCAATCTGAATTCGACATCATCATCGAGTCACATTCAGGTGATCCTCAAAGGGTTAACAAACTTCACCCGTGCTACATGGCATTCCATTTGCCACTGTTGTTCATTTTCGGGGAGCAAGGGTATCATACTGGATTAAGGTTGGTTGGCACCGAAACCGTGGGCAACGACGATGCCAAAAGGGTTACAATGCATCAGTACTATTCTTACCAGGTACATGATAGGGTCGGCAAATATGGTCTGATTACAAGGGGTGGACGACTTTTCCAGCAATACGTTGTGATGGCATATTGTTGTATGGAACAAAGTAGAATGGACTTCATACGCAAGAACCAGTCCGATATCAGAGGTGACTATTTGGTGGGGGTGTATGATGCTGTTGCCAGGGGAGACCGTGAGGGTACAAACATTGGGTCGAGAATAATACTTCCTGCGTCTTTCACAGGGGGTCCGCGTTATATGTATAGTCACTACTTGGATGCACTGGCCATATGTAGAGTGCATGGAAATCCGTCTTTTTTTGTGACGTTCACATGCAATGTAAGATGGCCAGAAATTGAAGAATACATGCATGCATTCCCTAACTTGACATCAGCGGATCGTCCCGAGATAATTGATAGGGTATTTGAAAGAAAGATACATGACCTCATTAAGTATCTCAGAGACCGGCGACCTTTTGGGCCAGTCATTGCAGGTACCATGAAATGCCCAGCTACTATTATGTTTAACCAATTTTTTCGTGTTGATCCATACATTCATCCGCATTTTATGAATGCATGTTGTCACCAAGTTTATGTAACGATGTCTGTTTGTGGTATAATTACTTTTCAGTGTTCGTTCATATATTCGTCTCCATATTTGCACTATATGTTTCAAATAACTTGATGCAATCATATTTGTTTGGATTCTAATTTATGCATTCTCCATTTTCAGTGTTATACACCGTGGAGTTCCAGAAAAGAGGTTTGCCACACTGCCATATCCTTTTATGGAATAGCAATAACTCCAGGACAATGACGATCAAAGACATAGACAGGTGTGTGTCTGCTGAATTGCCTGACCGATTGGCTGATCCTGAAGGGTTCAGAGTTGTGACAGAGTTCATGATTCATGGTCCCTGTGGTCCAGCTTTTCCGTCTGCGCCGTGTATGCAGGGGAGAACATCATGCAAAAAATCTTTCCCGAAAGACTACTGCTCAAACACGTTCATTGACGACAAAGGTTATGTGCATTACCGCCGGAGGGACAGATACATCGATCGTGAAAGACACAACGTTCGCCTTGACAACGGATATGTGGTACCGTATAATCGGATGCTCTCTATGGCATTCTATGCGCACATTAACGTAGAATGCTATGGATGGAGTATGTTGATCAAATACTTATTCAAGTACATATCCAAGGGTACAGATAGGATCATTGCCAGAGTAACTAGACCACGTGATGCATTAAGCCAACACGGTTGTCAAACAGCAGCCTCCACATCGGCTCCAACCGATTGTGCCGTAGTCATCGATGAAATCAAGAACTTTATGGACGCACGTTACATTGGACCTCATGAGGCATGTTGGCGCATCCTTGGTTTTGACATACACAGCCGAGATCCAGCTGTCCAAATACTGACCGTGCACGCCGAAAACATGCAACATATTACATTCAGAAGTGGCCAACACCTTCAATCAGTAGTTGAAAATGCTTGGGCGCAGAGAACCACCCTTACTGAATGGTTAACCTTCAACAGGCTGTATGGGATTGGGAGACACCTTACGTATCTGCAATTCTCTTCGGAATTCGTATGGTCCAAAAAAGATAAGCAATGGTTTCCAAGAAAAAACACAAATAAACCATCGATAGGTCGATTGACGTACGTCCATCCAAGTTCGGGGGACCTCTTTTATCAGCGATTATTACTATGTCATCAAAGGGGGTGCACTTCGTTCCCAGTAATTCGGACTGTTAACAATTGCACGTACCTAGCAAACAGGGCCGCGGCAGAGGCACTTGGTTTGCTGGAAGATGACGGCGAATGGTTTGTGGCTCTGCAGGAAGCGGAAGCGTCGGGGTCCGCCTCTTAAATGAGAGCATTGTTTACACAAATCCTAGTGTTTTGTGACGTTCGAAATCCATCCAGCCTATGGAACTCCTTCTGGCAATACATGTCGGATGACATTCCACGAATATTTTCAGTTATCCATGGCCTCGACTTTGCAAATGTTGACGAGCCGCAACTTAAAGGGGGCGTTTTGTATGAACTTCAGGCAGCATTAGCACTTCATGGTAAATCACTCCCAGATTTTGGTATACCTATGCCTCCTGACGATTTGCTCGAAGTTTTGACGAACAGGAGCATTATGGAGGAGAGGAACTACAACCGAATCGAGCTCGCAAAAGAAAAGCAAATACTTATTCCAAAACTGAATGCCGAACAGTGCCAGATATTTGACATCATTATGGAAGCAGTGGTCAAGGAGCAGCAAGAGATAATTTTTGTATATGGGCATGGAGGTACAGGAAAGACGTTCCTTTGGAAAACAATAATCACCAGCCTAAGGTCAGAAGGGAAGATTGTCCTCGCTGTAGCATCGTCTGGTATTGCATCATTGCTTTTGCCATCAGGCCGCACAGCGCATTCGCGATTTAAACTCCCTCTAAACCTAACAGACGAGTCGGTATGCAGCTTCAAGAAAGGGTCACAGCTTGCAGCGCTGTTAAAACAAACAGATTTGATAATTTGGGACGAAGCCCCAATGAACGATAGGAAGTGCTTTGAAGCACTGGACCGTACATTAAGGGACATATTCAATGCCCCAGGCAAAGTATTTGGCAATAGAACTATAATGCTTGGTGGCGATTTCAAGCAAACACTACCGGTTAAGAAGAAGGATACCAAGAATGATATTATCGGTTCATCGATATCTGAGTCATACCTTTGGCGGCACTTCAGAATTTTCACTTTGCATCAAAATATGCGTGTACATTCACCTTCGAATACACCCGTTCACCACGAAGAATTACAACAATTTTCCTCATGGTTGCTAGACATAGGGAATGGAAACTTTGGTGAGCCTAACGCTGATGACCCTGAAAATTCATCGTGGATTCAAATACCTGAAAAGTATTGTTTCCCAGCAACTAATACCACAAAAAATATTGTTTACAAAGACTTTCTTAACAAAATCGTTATGCCACAGGTTATAGGCATTTTTTGCCTTGCGAAGTCGTCCTCCATACCACGTATAATATATATGTTGTTGCTGCACTCAAATGCCTGCCTGTTTTTGCAATACGATATTGCCTATAACCTGCTATTATGCTATTGTCTTTAACCCATTGTTGGTTACTAATACAGATTTATTATCAGGGTTATGCTAGATTAAGTAACTCTTTAAGTACTCTTTATGGTTTCCTGCTTCTTATTGCCTGGTTTACAATGCACAACCTTATTTGTTTACCTTTTATTTATTACGTATTCCATGCCGTATCGTGTTTTTCATTAACGGTTACTAATTCCATAGAGTTACACCTCTCGCCTTTACTGTTCTATTAGCCGTATCCAAAACAGCTAAGAAGCTCACGCCTGTACTATTGCCTTTGTCCTTCGTATTCCCAAGTATCCTAAAGCTGTTGGTGCATTCAATACACATCCCACCAATGAACGACATGCAGATCATTGTCACTATCTTTAACGTTCCACCATTAGGTTTGCCCACAATTCATACACCAAAAGGTCATTTCTCCCGTTGTGCATAGCATACTAATTGCCTGTAGAGTGCGTATTTGTATGTTACCCATGTATGTCTTGACTAATAAGACCGTATTATCGACTCTTAAATGGATATTGACACTCTTTTGTCCGACTGACAGACAAATGGCAGATAAAGGCAAAGCTACTGCGGACCCTGTAATCGAACAACACCAGGAATAAATCGCCGAATCGGCACCACCCTTTGCAACTGACAAAGGCAAAGGGCCACTTTTGGAACCACCAACTACTGACTTAATGAACTTGAAACCTACAGATTTGGACAAGCCACTTGAAGTAAAGGTGTACCGAAAGTGGATCTCAAAAAACGTTCCCGATCCTAATCCAATAGGACTTTGCTTCATCCTTTTAGACAAAAATGTAAGTGGTCATATTTTTTAATATACGTTGTGCTTTCACCCGATGCTATAAACCTTACAAACTTTGGCATTAACAGGGCACCGCCATTCAGGAAAATGTCCAACTATGGGATATGAAAATCTTCGACACAAAACTGGAGCCCGGATTGTGCTACAAGATTGAGCGGTTTGGGTGCAAGAAAACAGAGAATTGGCAGCGCACGTTAAGTAATCCTATGACACTACTATTTGGAAAGTACACTCAGGTGACTCAAATTGAAGACCTGTGGATTCCCGGAACATCACTTTAATTTTCTTGCCTACAATGAACTAGGCCGGCGAGCAGATACCAGGGATTACACACTCGCAGGTATAATATACATCATGTACCCATTTTCGTGACAAAATGCTGCAGAGCTAATTCTGGTAATGCGTAAGCAGATTACATAGGAATAATACGAGGTATTGGGCCTATTAAAGAATTCGGTGATGCAACAACAAACAGGATTCTCCGCAGGAATGTGGACATACAGAACTTAAAGTAAGGGCCGGTCATTTTTAGCACAGCATACATACAAAATCATAGCATTTACAACTAACATTCATCATACAGTGGTAATGTCGTGACGCTGACACTCTGGAATGAGATGGCTACTTGCTTTCCTACACACACACTGAGTAACATGGAACAGCCAGTGATGATTGGTGTGAGCTCTTGCTGGGCTAAAAGATATTCAGGTACGCATCACATCATTACAAACACCACATAAAAGATAGCAAGAAAACATAACTGATAAAAATATAAACCATTTGAAACAAACAGGAGGATTGCAGCTCTCAGCAACGCCGGCAACACACTATTATCTGAATCCACATATTGAAGAGACTGAGCGTATCCGCCAAGTGTACAATTTTAATACCTTATTCAAAAAGTAGCATCTGCTAACCTGCACAGCCAATAACATACCATTCACACAGGTACGACGAAATGGGCTTTATGGCAGAACCTCTACAGCTACCGGCAGCAGACACGCGTCACGCAGATGAGCCAGCCGCCCGTCGTTTGACACCCGTCAGTATGCTAACACAGGCCACCCCCGAGAGTATCACGGTAAGCGATTTCTTTACAAAACCAAAAATTGTCAACAACAACTTGCAATAACAACATTCCTATCCTCTGTTCATCAGCAACAATTCACAACAGAGGCTACAATTGTGAGAATCGACGAACAATCAGCGTGGTACTTTAACCGGTGCAAGGTCTGCGGTAACAAAATAGCAGAAAACATGCCACACAGGCATTGCCAACAACCTGGAATGAAGCCGGTCGCAAACTACAGGTAGGATGAACAGGTTTAACAACATGTTATTCGCAAGATTTTCTGAAAATAATTGATTACATATCATGAACACATATTAATGAAAGACATTGTTCACATACGCCTAATGACACAAATTGTGATGACAACTATTCGTTCAGGATCGTCATAGCCGATGACACTGGGAGTGTCATGCTCACCTGTTTTAGCCCAGAGGCTGATTCATTAGTTGCTCTGAATGTTAGTGACCTCATAAGCTACATTCCTGAACCAAATCCGCTTGCGCTGCCGCCAATTATACAGCAATTGGAAAACACAACACACGTTTTCCAAATGCATCTTGCCAAAGGCAGCCGCAAAGGTTTTCCAAAGTTCATACTCGATGGAATTGAAGCTGCCCCAGTACCAACACTCCCACCAATTCCGCCGCAAACAGAAGAAGGGGCCTCTTCTGCCATTGCAGAAAGTGGGACACAGACTCCTGTTGTGACGAACACCGGTGCCGGCATTATCACCCCGCCCCCTCAATCAGATGAGCCCATAGAAAAGGAGGTGGAGCCGGCGGAGATCCAGTCAACCACAGTCCGGAGGGAGCTGTTCAAAACAACCGGAGAGGAATCCCCTGGACGCAGTGCAAAGAAACCTAAGCTGGACTAGATCCACCAAAACAAATAGGTACCGGTATTCATATATAGATGGTTAATACAACAGATATGGCTATTAGTATAGCCCCAACCTATGTATCGTACGTGTAGTTAACTGACCTGTGACATCCTAAACTAGCGTGCAGCAGCCGCGCATAAAATGCAGGAACACCTCCATGGTTTTGTATAATCTCGGATAGTTATAAACGGGTCAGGATGTACATTAGCTAGAAGTATGAAGCAGTGTCGTGGCGTATCGTACGCACACATACCATGCAGGGATACCTGCATAATTTTGTACCCTGTAATCTAATGTTGTTGCAATTGTAAGTTACAGCCATGTACTTTAAGGCATGGCAATTTTCCTGTATACAAGCGGCTGTTACACTGCACACATGATGGCCAAGTCTAAGTAGTAATAGGAACATCGCACAGCCGTTGCATAAAAGCAACTGTCATAAACCATGAGCATTCAAGACGCACAAAGTAGCAAAACTATGAACAAAATGTGGACAGCCACTAATTGTAGAAGTCATAAAGAGAAGCATTTTATCATATGCAAAACTTTATAAAACAAATACACAAACAACATCTACGAAACATGACATTGTACAAACCAACAACATATGGCATCAGATACCGCAGTGTACGGCTTTTAAAACAATCCACCGTTAGTATGACACTTGGAAAAGCCATTTATCAGAATATGCGTCCCAGAACCGAAACACCTCCTAAAAACCTAGGCACCACTGTTACAAGCCATAAGGCGCGACTGCCAATTGAAAATAGTACAAACACATCAACAATACCATACATGACGACATAACCAATACCACAACTACCACCTACACGCACACATGCAACACGCATAAACTGCTTGCACTAGCATAAACCCGAACACAAAGTCACAAAAACACAGACAGAAAGAACTAGCACACATGCGAAAACCAACATCACAGTGCCCGAATATTATTGATATACCCAGCAGCAGAGCGAAGAGCGACATGTGCATCACGCACCATTCCTTGGAAGGTTGCCTATTTAGAACGCTCACACACCTCAATATCCCTCAAAAACACCAAAGACCTCTGAGCAACCAACCCATTCCCCTCTTGAAGAACCTCTCGGATCAGGTCTTCCAAATACTCGATCCGGGAACCGATCTCCAAACAACGAGCACGCGTCATGCTCTCCCATTCACGTGTCAAAATAACCTCTCTATCTAAGAATAGACACATCTGATCTTGCAAGTCATCACTGTCACATGCAAAACCAAGTTCTCCGAGGCACTCGGAGCGTGACATATTTTTACTAAAGACTCTTCGGTAGAGCAAAATAATGGCCACACACACAATTACGAACAATAACATTTATAGGCCAAAAAAGCTAGAAAACAGGTACCCTCAGCACCAGTGCACACCACTATTGAGACACTTTTCCATACCACTACAAGCGTGCAAACTAGACAAACTACATACAATAATAACAATGCACCGAAAGTTACCAATAACAACAGGAAGACTGCCAGGTTTCCAGCAAAAAAAGATAAAAAGAAAAAACTATGTACCTACACAAACCAACTAAAGGCTTGCCTTTCCACATCGGCCTATACTAAAGATACATGACATACATACAAACCATGTCACAGTGATGACTTGCAAACACAAACAAAATTCAAACCTTTAGGCACTTCACTTACGGAAATATACCATTCTTAACATAGGATAAACCGTTTACCAAAACAAACCCAAACACCATTCACAACACAACAAGACCGTAATGAAAAAAGTACATAAAACACCCAGAAGCCAAACACTACAGCTTTCCATTCACAAAAGACGCTTACAAGTGCTTGAAGTCACTGGGTAGACTATGACCGGCAAAACAAAACTATAACCTATTACAGGTTATATCTACCCATTGACTGTACATACATTAACCATCCTAATATAATACCAACAAATTTACACCAACAGCCTGACTAACGATAGAGCAACATTACTACTAAAGTAGAAACACCTAACACAAACAAACGACCCCAGAAATACACTAACCATCCGAAGGCCCTTCCTCCAACTCAATGAACACTGCTTGCTTCTCCTTCTCGGCTATACCATCACGAATAGCATCAATCAAAACATTTACAGCAAGCAGGGTCTGACGATCAGCACGTTTAAGCTCCACAAACCCTTCCAAACCGGCAACAACCTTTTCATTTAAAGGCCCAAACGAACGAGTCTCGATAGTCGTTTGCTCACGTTTGCAAAGTTTCGCAACCAACTGATTACGCTCTTGCTCCATACGACCCATAAAATTACGATCCTTACACACTTCACTGGTAAACAAAAACTTATAGGCAGTTACGAGATCATCGGAACCAGACGCGAGCATGATTTCTTCAACATTGGGTTTGGTTGCCATTTGGGAATACACAGTGAGGATATGCACAACTAACCGCATACCCTACTTAAAAATAAGTTTCCCCTAAAAAAATAGGCCCATCATTGTTACAAAAACAGGTAAAAAAGAAAGCCCATCATAGTGCAAAAAAAAGGTTACTGAACGAGGAGTCAAAGTTACCCGAGTCAGCCCAGAAACCGAAAACAAACCAGGCAAACCGATAACCGTAGTGATCAACACCTCTATGCCAAACCCGAAAAGTCTTACCGCGAAAACAACTAGGATTACGTATTCTAAAACGCCCGCCGCAACGCGGCGGGGGTAAACACCTTGTTGCCCTCATTAGAAACATTTGCGAGAGCCAACAAATATTATTATTATTATTATTGTAACGATGAAAAAGTTGACTAAACTTGTCAAACGTCAAATTTTGTTAAAAGAAAAAATTACACGTTTGGTCCCTGTGGTATACCCCAAATAACAACTTTAGTCCCTAAGTCGTTTTTATTACACCACAGATACCTATTTTATTTTTGAAACCTTGGACTCAATTAGTCCCTATTTTGGATGGGCGTTAGTTCAGTCCGTTAAGTGTTTTGCGCTGTTAGTCCTTCGTTAATAATTTTTGCACCGTTAGTCCTTATTTTTTAAAATAAAGTTTTCCCCCGTTAGTCCCTCCGTTAACAATAGTTATCGCCCGTTTTTGTCTGTTTTTATCCGTTTTCGTTCGTTTTACGTCCGTTTTTTACGTTTTTATCTCTTTTCGTCTGTTTTATATGTTTCCGGCCGTTTTTTACGTTTTTGTCATTTTCTATCCGTTTTTTTATCCGTTTTCGACCATTATTTACGTTTTTATCCGTTTTCGTCCCTTTTTTTTTTACATTTTCGCTTTTTGTTTATTCGTTTTCGCCCTTTTTTTACGTTTTTGTCCCTTTTTTTTCCTTTTTTTTACGTTTTCGCCCGTTGTTTTACGTTTTTACCTATTTTTATCCGTTTTTTATCCGTTTTGCCCTATTTTTTTACGTTTTGTCTGTCTTTTTCCGTTTCCATTCATGTTTTTCCGTTTTCATCCGTTTTCATATGTTTTTATCCTTTTTCGTTCGTTTTCATACGTTTTCGCCCCTTTTTACGTTTTTCGTCCATATTTTACGTTTTTTTCTATGTTTTATGCTTTGTCCGTTTTTAGGTATTTTTCATCCGTTTTTAGGTAGTATTCGCCCCATTTTTTACATTTTTGTCCTGAGAAAAAAAAAAAAAAAAAAAAAAAAAACAGACGAAAACGGACAAAAATGTAAAAAAAAAGGGCCAAAAACAGACAAAAAAATGAACAATAACGGATAAAAACGGAAAACGTAAAAATTGTCGAAAACGGATAAAAAAACGGACGAAAACGGATAAAAACGGACAAAAACGAATGAAAAAGATTAAAAACATAAAAAACGGATGAAAACGGGCGAAAAAAAAAAGAATGAAAACGGATAAAAACGGACAAAAACTTAAAAAAAAAATAGGGCGAAAACGGATAAAAAACGAACGAAAACGGATAAAAACAGACAAAAACGTAAAACAACGGGCGAAAACGGAAAAAAAACGGGCGAAAACGAATAAACAACGAACGAAAACGGATAAAAACAGACAAAAACGTAAAAAAACGGGCGAAAATGTAAAAAAAATGGACGAAAACGAATAAAAACGTAAAGAAATGGTCGAAAACGGATAAAAGACAGACAAAAACGGACAAAACGTGAAAAAAACGGACGAAAACATATGAAAACAGACGAAAAGGGATAAAAACGTAAAAAACGGACGAAAAACGAAAAAGGGGGAAAACGGATAAAAAGGAACGAAAACGGATAAAAACGGGCGATAACTATTATTAACGAAGGGACTAACTGGGGAAAACTATATTTTAAAAAATAAGGACTAACGGTGCAAAAATTATTAACGATGGACTAACAGCGGAAAACACTTAACGGACTGAACTAACGCCCATCCAAAATAGGGACTAATTGAGTGCAAGGTTTCAAAAATAGGTATCTGTGTTGTAATAAAAACGACTTAGGGACTAAAGTTGTTATTTGGAGTATATACCACAGGGACCAAACGTGTAATTTTTTCTTATTAAAAATACCCCAATACTTCCATTTTCCCGAAAAAATTATGTTGGTTGTATCAGCAACAGTTTTTAAGCTATCAATAAAAACTGTTTTATTCACCAATGGGTTTAAATAAAGTATACGATGTAACATAAATAAAGTAAAAGGTTATTATTAAATGTACACATAAATATGCATGAAGTGATAGTTTAGAGCGGAAGGTGTCGGGCCGCTGTGACTCGCCGTCGTTCGAGCTGGCGCTTCGCTGTCGTTCGCCGCAACACCGGCAACGCTCGCAATGGCTCGTCGTGGCTTGGTGCGTCGTTTTGACGACGAGGTATTCTTGCTGACAAAAAGTGATTCGAACTATCCGTTTAATAACAGATTAAAAAAAAAAAAAAAAAAAAAAAAAAAAAAAAAAAAAAAAAAAAAAAAAACAAACTCTATAAATACCATATCATATTCTTCAATTTTTATCATATTCAATCAAAATACTAAACCATTTCAAATTGGCTGAAACATGAGTTACACGAGTGAATCGTCTTATTCCAGTAAAAGTGACATTGAAGAGTTAACAGAACTAGAAATGTTTATTCAAGAGTTCGAGGCAGAGCAAACATTGCAGGAACAAGAAGCCGGTCCTTCAAAGCATCGTCAATACGTCCCTCGTGAACGTGAAGTTGCTGAAGCACGTCTACTTGCTGACTATTTTGGTGACAACCCAAAATATACGGACGATAATTTTACGCGTCGATACCGTATGAGCCGTCGTCTATTTCTACAAATAGTACAAGGTATTGAAACATATATAGAAACTCATCATCCTCTTCCTAAGCATTTTGATTTCTTTAGAGTGCGACCCGATGGTAGGGGTGTAATGAGTTTTAGTGTGATTATGAAATGCACGTGTGCCCTACGCCAATTGGTTTACGGGGTAACACCTGATGCGTTCGATAAGTATTTACAAATAGGTGAACATTGTGCACGCGATTGCCTAGATTATTTTATTATGTGCATAATCCATCTATTTATTAAGGAGTTTTTAAGAAAACCAGATGAGGATGACATTCGTCACTTATACCATGCACATAACACTGTTCATGGGCTACCGGGAATGTTAGGGAGCATCGATTGTATGCACTGGGAATGGAAAAACTGTCCGAAAGAATGGCAAGGCCAATTTCATAGAGGTGATAAATAATATCCAACTATAATGCTTGAAGCCGTTGCTTCATACGATTTGTGGATTTGACATGCATTTTTTGGGGTAGCGGGTGCGAATAACGATCTAACGGTTTTAAATAATTCTCCGTTATTCGACTACTTGCTTGATGATATCGCCCCTGAGGTTGAGTTTGAAGTATACGGGTGTAAATTTAAGCAAGGGTATTATCTAGCTGACGGAATTTACCCGGGGTGGGCATCTTTTGTCAAGTCATTTACAGTTGCAACTAATCCAAAAAATGCCGCATTCAAAGCGAAAGAAGAAAGTGCTCGAAAAGATATCGAAAGAGCTTTTGGTGTCCTCCAAGGACGTTGGCATATCATTGCCCAACCGGCGCGGCAATTTACTATTGGCAAGTTACGGAGAATCATGTAAGCGTGCATCATAATGCATAACATGATTTTGAAAGATGAAAAATTTGCGATATCCGACATTGCTGAAACGTATATTTCTCCGACACCAAATTTACAGCAGACATGGATTGAACGTTGCCAATTGCAAAGGAAAAAAGCCAAAGAACTACATGATAAACGCAAACACGCAAAGCTTCAACGATGTCTCATCGAGCATGTTTGGCAACAAATTCAATGGGGACAATTTCAACAACAGAATCCAAATAATTAGTTTCGTTATAATTTGATGTATTTCTTGCGTATGTTTTTTTTTTTTTTTTTCTTTTTTCGTATCTTTATTTTATGTTTCGTATGTTTTTTATTAAGTTATGTATTGTATTTTTATTTTGAATGAAATAAATTTAGTTTATTTGGAAATGAAATTGAATAAAAAAATAAAGTGGTAGTGGTGGGCCCCAAATGAAGAGGTTGAGGTTTGTTATGAGTGAGGGAGGGTTTGTTGTGATTAGTTGTGGAGAAGTGGGATGCTGATGTGGTGCTGAGGTGGCACTGATGAAGAGGGTGAGGCTTGTTATGACATGTTCCGCTCTTATTGACAACCATTATTTTTCTTTATAAATTCATGTGTAAACTATGCTAAATTAAAATTCCAATGATAAACTTGTTCAGAACAAGAGTTTGAAAAAATAAGGTTTATTTGATTTGATACCGAAGCTTGAAGAATAGTGGCAAAAGTTTGTATGTATACATCAAAGCTTAATCCTTTTCATATAAACAAAACCTTAGTTAGAAGGAAAAAAAAGTGTGTTTACATGTAGGAATGAAAATTGATTTCTAGATATAAACTTTTTTAAACCAACGTTCAAACCAAACATCACTTAAAAATTAAAATACTCGATGGAGTTCAAAGTCAAACATGGTCATTAAAACCAAACCGATGCAATCAACTGAACCAAGGTATCTTGTGTTTAAC
>BPTQ01000001.1:101144571-101388076 GCA_019973895.1 Chrysanthemum seticuspe | reverse complement strand
GCACCGTTTAGGCCCATGACAAGTTTTTCATGTGATTCACAGTTTAGTTTAGAATTTTTTTAGAGAACAAAACAAAAGATCGTATTTAAGTTGCGAGTTGGACGCCGCGAGTTGGCTGCCACGAGTTGACTGGGGAGTAATAAAGTGGATCCTTTAACTTTTTCTTGGGTTTTCTAAAGGGTTTAAGTTACCTATACTGATAATAATAAAAGAAAAAATTAAAAGAAAATGTTGAAATTAGTAAGTTATAGAAGTTTTTTTTTGTGTGTGAGTTGTGTGTGTTTGTGTGTGATTGTCACGTACCTAGGCACAACAACAAATCTAGTAAAGGTCACTAGTGTGTTGAGGGCTTTGCAAATAGTGTACTTTTTACTTACTTGTCTAGAAGCCATTATCATATAATCGAGTCGAACATCAACGGATCTCGTCTGGAAATGATCTAAACAACAAAACGGTAGTGTGATAAACGTTTCGGGAGTTGTGTGATCACTGGAAATGATCTAAACAACAACACGGATCCATGCACTGTTAGTGTGTGTTTGTGTGTGTTGAGTGTGTGTTTTTTTTTGAAGATATTGAATGATTAAAGTTGTAAAAGAAAATTAAAAAAGAAAATAATAATAGTCATATCCATTGAATTTGGGAAATCTTTTGGGTTCTTTTTCAATTTCCTAGGTGAAATAATGAGGGGTCAGTTGAGCACCGTCGGTTGAGCGCCGCAGGTTGAGCGTTGAATTTATGCTAGAAAACAAAACAAGAGATTTTTTTAAGATTTGATTTGACACTTAGTGTACTTTTTGAACAGTACCCGGATTTGCCACGTGTCGAAAAAGGAATGGGGTTGAGCAGTTGAGCAGTTGAGCGTGGCTCTTTTGGGAAAATGGCTAGAAAAAAGTCTAAAAAACGGACCATGCTTTGAAAAAAGTCCCCTTTTGGTAATTTTCTCTATTTATTTTTAAGAAAATAAATTATATGTTTAAAACTAAAACTTAAAATTAAATTTAAAAATATGATTGGTTCATTTTAAAATTTAAATAGAGTAAAAAATAACGAGAGAGAATAGATATATGAGGCTGAAAGTAGTGGTGGATTAGCCACTCACGACTATCTTTTTCACCTCTTACTTCCTCTCACTCCCTTTTACCATTCATCTGTTTTAGACACATTCCCGGCAACTTTCAATAAAATACTCACTTTATATAAATATATCTCAATAAATAACTTACACCCACTCACAAATCAAATAAAAATTTATTAAAAGAAAAAAGTTAAACGCATTGCTAATGGTGAGCCACTCCCTTTGACCTTCATTTCTTGCATTGATTCATGCGTGAGTTTGGTTGGTGTTTTGGGAATCACGAGTGAGTTGCCTACTCACGGAGCACACTCGCCTCTCACTCACTGAGCACCTCATATACACATCGTTATTTATATATTTTTTCAAACATTACTTTAATAATTTGGTACATTATGTATTAATAGTTTTTGTAGATTATGTAAATACCCCATTTTAAAATACACGTAACCATAACATACTTTTCTAACACCATTTTTTATTATTTTTACCGAACCAAACAAAAGTGTTAAGGTGAAACTGAACAATGGAATAAACATCAAATTCAGTTTTCCTTTTTAGTTTTCAGTAACAACAACGAACATGATGGTAAATCCCATGTATTCTGCTGTTAATGCTTTCTCCAAATTATTCCCTTTAGGTAATTTCCTTATAAATCCTTTTCCGTATTTCCATTTAGGAAGTTTAAGATTAGGTCCTCATAACACATTTTTAGCTTCCTTAATTCATTCCAATTCATCTTTTTCTTCAAATGTTTCCAATTTGGATGATGCTCTGAACCTGTTCGATCAAATGTCTCAAAGACGACCTTTTCCTTCGATTATTAAGTTTAATCAGTTGTTGCAAGCTCTTTACAAAATGAAACATTATTCTCATTCCGTCGATCTTTTTAAACAAATGTGCGCTCTTCGTGTTCCTGTTGATGAATTTACTCTAAGTATTGCAATCAAGTGTTTTTGCCGGCTGTATCGCACCAATGACGGCTTTGCAATCCTAGGAGTTTGTTTTAAGCGTGGTATTGAGCCAGATGTGTTCATATATAGTCCACTTCTAGATGGACTGGTCCATGAAGATAGGATTCTTGAGGCTGAGATTTTCTTCAAGAAGCTTATCAAGGAGAAAATTTGTGAACCTAATGTAGTTATATACAGCACTATGATTAAGGGGCTTTGCAAGTTTGGAAATAATGTTACTGCCATTGCTTTACTTAGGCTAATGGATGAAAGTGGTTGTAAACCTGGTGTTGTTACATATAGCACCATTATTGACAGTCTTTGCAAAGACAAAATGATAGATGATGCTTTAGAACTCTTCAAAGAAATGGTTTTCCAAAAACGCATCTCACCAAATGTCATAACTTACAGCTCTTTGATTGATGGCCTTTGTCGCGTAGGTCGTTGGGAGGAAGCCTTTGAGATGCTTCAAGAAATGTTTGATAATGGGATCTTTCCAGATGTGCAGACCTTTAATATATTAGTTGATGCATATAGCAAAGAAGGGAAGATTGAAGAAGCTGAGGATGTCATCAACAGCATGCGTAAAAAGGGTATTGTTCCAGATGTAGTAACATTTAGTTCGCTCATAGATGGTTACTGTTTGCGAGGTGAAATGAGTAATGCAAGAGCAATTCTTGATTCAATGGCATCTAGAGGTCTTGTCCCAAATATTGTTACTTATAGTAGTTTATTGAATGGGTATTGCAAGAGTTTGAAGATAGATGAGGCTATGCATATGTTTCATGAGATTACTAGGAAAGGTCTAAAACCTAATGTAGTTACATACAACACTATGATACAAGGATTGTTCAGGGTTGGGCGTTGTGAAGATGCATGCAAACTCTTTGATGAGATGCATGCTAAAGGTCAAATGCCGGATCAGTTGACTTATGGAACTATTTTAGAGGGTCTTTGTAACAACCATCAAATAGAAGAGGCACTCTCTTTGTTTCATATAATGGGTGACAGTAAGCTAAATTCACATATTATCGTGTACAATATCCTCCTAGATGGTGCCAGCAAATGTGGAAAGTTTGATATAGCGAAGGCTCTTTTCAAGGATCTAACTAATAAAGGCTTGCATCCTAATGCTCGAACTTATAATGCGATGATAGGTGGGCTGTGCAGGAAAGGTCTAATGGATGATGCAAAAGAGTTGTTTCTTAAAATGGAAGAGAGTGGTTGTCTGCGAAATAATTTTACTTACAATGTTCTTCTTCACGGATATCTAAAGAACAATCACTATGATGATGTAGAGATGCTTTTACATGAAATGGGTATCAGATGTTACAAAATTGATGATACGACTTTGTCACTGTTACTAAATCGAATTGCAGCTGGGTCATTGAAAAACACTTTGCTTGAGGTGATACACAAGGTTGTGCCAAAAGAATTTATGGATGATCCTCGTTATATCTGCATGGATGGGTATCTGTAATAAAACCAGAATGTGATTGTGAGGTCAGTTTAGTTGTGAGATGGGCACTCCAAAATGATGTGTTGTACTTTGTGTGTTTTTGTGTAGGTATATACGATTCATTCTTATTTGGGTTTCGATAGTGTTGGAAAACATAATCCATTAATCTTTGTCTTTCAAGAAGAAGCATGAATTTCCTGTGATGACTGCAAGTCAACACACCAGACAAGTCAGAGGAATTACAGAAGATTCACAAAGAGATTAGATGGGTCAAATAAGGCCTGTAGTTTCTGGTTTGGGCCAAAGGCCAACAAACCCAATAGAAAGAAACATGGCAGTTACATAGTATACGGTTATATAGTTTAGGGTTACAACGGTTAGCTTTTATTGAAACGACATGTCTCTTGACATATCATAACGTTTCGTTATGTATAAATAGATTAGGTTTCTGTATTTGTAAAGCAACCCTTTTCATTATCAATATATCATTTATAGGGTTCAACCCATATCTTCTTTGTTTCATTATTATTGATTCTTTGAATGGTTGATTATACATGTTGGTTGTTTGATCATAATGATTCTGAGACATCAAACCTGTGTCGAATTCTCAACAGATAGATTTACTTTATAGGGCTACGCAAAGTTGACAAGGTTAATTGATACTTTATAAACCATAGCCCAGGTTTATTAAAACCGTTTATATGTTGGTGTTCATTGTGGCCATATCTTCTGTACTACGTAACTGTTGAGGTTGTGCATACACACAACTAAAACCGTTTATATGTTGGGTTCATTGTGGCGGTATCTTTTGTACTGGGAAACTGTTGAGGTTGTGCATACGCACGACCACGTTTTGTAAACACATGAAAATTCAGAAGTGAAAGAAAATTGTTGTTCAACAAAGACAACAACTAAAATAATCTTGTATAAAACTACTAAAATAATCTTGTATAAAGATTCTTGACACATATGTTATTATTTGAATCGCAACACTGAATGATACTCTACGGAAATGATAAAACCGAAACCCAAAACTAGGATTTCCAATATTCCTCTCCGCAAATACCCTGTGCATCTTCAGAACCACCTTGATAACCTTCATATATAGAAGGCATCGAGCCTCCAAAGGCTTCGTAATCACAGCTTCCATAGGCTTCCTACGTTGTAAACAATTCCAATATGTGACGTTCAAAATGTTCTTCAATATGAGATGCTAACCTTCTGTAACCTGGCCTCCACTGACTACCCAAGTAATCCGTAGTCTATCTCTGCGGCCTACACCGACTACCCAATTAATCTAAGGTCTGTCTCTATGACAAGATGACTAGTAGAACCTCTGTTAAGCTTGCACACTAATTACTATGCAATTAACACTAATTATTTTAGGTGTCTATAAGATAAAATTAGATGGGAAATGATAGAGAGGCCTAAAGTTAGGCCTGAACTTAAGCCTAATTACAAGTGGCATCATCTTGATGATTAGAGACAGGTACCCACTTATACTACAACCTATCAGGATGATGCCACTTGAAATTAGGTCTAAGTTTAGGCTTAACTTTAGGTCTCTCTATCATTTCCCAAATTGGATCGGTGATATCAACTAGTTTATCTTGAACTAAACTATAATATATCTATGAATCAAATACATGTAGTTAACGAGATATTTTATATGTCAAGAATCGTAAAAGTTGTATTAAATGCTCGTGATTACATGAATGATTTAAGTAAAAAATACGTGATTATCATGGCAATATTACTATATATATTAAAACACATTTGAAACGACGTCGGATACCATACAGTACACTTGGCCCATTTCAGTTAGCCCAATACATTTGCTGGCCTGCTAGCACTTTTGGCCTGTTAGGTTGTTACGAAACCCGGAATATGTATATCCAAAGGCTGATCCGTTCTTGCTGTTCTTCATTCTTCTCGAGTATTCCACCGCCTTATTCCATTCGTGATAACCTTCTCGATCAATCTCAGCACACATACTATTTTTTCAAACAAGATCTACAAAAAAACTGGTGAAAGCTAAATACAATCCCCTTATTTACGGAAGCTTAAAAATCGCTTTAAGGGTTGTTGGAAACGATTTTATGACGGTTGAGGCACAATAGTGGGTTAGCGAGATGAAGAAGTTATGTTGTTGATGCTTACACTGAGGTATATTTTTTCTTTATTAAACAGTCTAATTTTATGTTATGCATATGAAGTGTTTGGTGAAATGTCTTTTTTTTTTTTTTTTTTTTTAGGTTTGTATTTGTTATGCTGATTAGATTGTTTAGAATTTTGAGAATTGGTAAATTGCTTGAAAGGTTTTGACTGCTGATGGAATAAAAGATGTGCTGAATGAACAAGTTCCGTTTGGTTGTAGGGTATGTTTCGAAAGAAAAAATCTCTATTTGATATGGCTTTTTCCTATACCTATTAATCTCTTAAGTTTGACAGCTTTTAAGTTTATCCAAATTCATGTTCCCTATTTCTAACGTTTATTTGACATGTACATGTTTAAATTGTTGCAGATGGAATTGTTGCGCTTACCAGGTTGTTGCATCACTCATGATGGGGCGACGATGACTTTATACGGGCTATGGAAAAACTGAGGTTGTCCGGTACCTGGCGCGGCAGCCTACTTGGTCTGCAGCCATGCCGGATGTACCCTGTTTGTCCGGTTTAGTTCCCCCTGTAACCCTAATGTTATTGGACCTGATTCGATAAAAGGTTATCGGCATCAATATTGATGAGGCGACGATTAGTTTATATGGGCTCCGGAAAAACTGAGGTTATCCAGAACTTGGCATGGCAACCTATTAGGTTTGCAGCCATACCTCTTAAGTTTGAAAACTTCTAAGTTTATCCAAATCGCTATGGTTATTTATGACCTTTTGCTGCAAAATATAAACTAATGAATGATTAAATATTGGAAATATTATATATATTCTTTGAGACTTGGGGTTTTAGCCTAAAAATCTAACAACCACAATGCTGATGTGTCACACGGCATGCTGATGTACCACATAGAATGGGTATGAATGCTCGGTCAAGGTAGGCATATGTATAGTCTAAGAATATATTACCTCTGCATTGGTTACTTGAATGACTCACGTTATCAATACTAACAAAGAAGCAGGGAATAAAATAACATAGTTTGTGAGAATGCTCCATGCTATTAGTACATATATAAATGGGGCGATGATGAGTTTATATGGGCTCCGGAAAAACTGAGGTTGCCCGGAACTTGGCACGGCAACCTATTCGGTTTGCAGCCATGCCGGATGTACCCTGTTTTTCCGGATGCTTTTCTGAGCCTGTTTTTCATGGGCATTCGGCTTCTGGCCGTGGTTTATTTGTAAAGGCGATGATGAATGTTCTCTGGAAAGCATCTTGGCGAGGTAACCACAGCGTAGCTGTGGTTGCAGCCATGCCAGATCTGAGCCATACTTTACGTTTTTTTTTTACTTTGTGTTATTCCAGGTTTTCATAGGGACGTGAACATGACAAGATTGTGTTTCGATGCGGCTGAACTATTCATTTTCGTTATCCATGGTACGTGGTGAGTCTACTCGGTGTTTGACGGTGCATAGGCGGTATGTTCAAAAAATACTCGGTGTGTTAAATTTTAATTGAATAAATCAATGGCAAGTTGAAATTGCTTCGTTTTGGTGCTTGGATTTTTTTCATCGTTTGTTTGCCAACTGCATAATTGATTAAAAATAATTAATTAATTTCAGGTCGTTTAGCATAATATAGCTGTACGAGTTGACGACCAGGGTGTTGACGCTCAACGGTCTGTAAGGAATGCTGCATGTGGTTTACGGCTAACAAGGGGGTGGCCACATCTATTGATGGCAAGACAGTAAGTGTTACTTAATGATTGTTGCAGTATTGATACATGCTGCAACATCAACGGGTTAAATGTGAGCTCAAATGGGTATTTTTGATTGAATATTAGGTCAATTAGGAATATTAGTTTGAAAAGCGAGACTTTTGAATCCCGAAATATAGAAGAAATAAAGGAGTCTGGGTAATCTATGCGGTTCATTTATTTTGATATAAATACACATAGCCCCTTCTAAGCTACCACGTGCTTATTTGTCACTAACATCTGCTCCTTTTTCTGTGTGCAGGAAAGGATGTTCAGCTGTCATACGTATACCATACAGAACGAAAATTAAGGTAAGAAAATAAAAAAACCCGCCGGCTAACAAGGTACCACTTTGTCTATCATTTTTGAATAGTTATACGCAATCCGCGTTTTCTAAAATAGCTCGAACACTCCACTATATACCAGCTTTGATTGGTGAAGTAACAAAATTGGTTCAGAGATTTATAGTGCCTTTCATTCACTCCATTTTTTCCTTCCGTATTGCTTCGTATAAAGAAACTATTTTTGCATTGAAGTATGTCTTGGTGGAAGTACTCACTAAAATAGATAATGATATTAGATGCTTATCCAAGCTTTTGAAAAAAAAAAACCATAACATTTCTGAAGCTGAACTTTTAACAACTCTATTTCTGTGTCTGAGGTATCAGTAGCGTAGAATGAAAAGACGGTGTAGAGGTTGATAACGAATATTCCAGTGTAGGCTGGAACATACACTCAGCAGCACATGAAATTGGTGTTTGCCTCATGTACAGCGTCTAACAGGTTGGAGCTAGGAGCGGCTTCAATGGGCTGTTGTCACGTGTCACATATGATAGACTTCTCTGGTAAGAGCATATAGTTAACTTTAATGTGTTGAATAAATGTTTGCAATGACTTTTTCCATGCTATACTGACGGTGTCAAACAACATGTTTACAGGTGTTTGCAGGTGCTTTAGTTACATATTTGTTGATTAATCATTTCAGTTTTTCTGTTTCCTACCATTGCCCTCTTAATTACAAAGATTAAGTTACTAAGTGAGGTGTATTTGCGGTTATTGATATATTTAATAATAGAGTAGTGATTTAGATAGTGCCTAACCACCCATAAATTGTTTTTTTGATTGTTAAAGACAAACTTCTGATATCATACATTTGAAATTTATCAAGTTTAAGCTCTTTAATTTTGGTTTTATGCCGTTATCTATCATTGGACCAAATAAAAATGTCAAAAAAAAGGCTCTCCCGCAACGCGGCGGATGGTCGCAATACTCGTTTTGAAGTATAAACTAAAAACATCTTTTTTTCCCCTCTAAAAGTTATCAACATAAAGAAAAAACCAATTAGTAATGTTAGCAACTTAGACATCCTGTACTCAAGGACGGAACTTAGTAGGGACCGGAATGGTTTGTGGCCCTTCAAATTTTTTTAGCCACAAGTATATTTTTAACCCTTACTCTTTTTAGTTTTAGCATGTTTTGACAAATGTTAAATGAAAATGTAAATTGGCCTCCCTAAAACGAATATGTTACGGTTTAGTCCCTCCAGTTAAACTTATCAAGTTCCGTCTATGCCCGTACTAATAAGAAAAAGACTAAACGGTTGGTCCCTAAACTTGTACCAAAGCATCACAGTGGGACAAAACTGGGCCTTTTCATCGCCACATGTCCAAAACATGGCCTTTAAATGCCAAATTAGTCCTTTGACAAAGTCAAAGTCTGATTTTTGTTTTGTAGTCGAGGGTATTTTAGTCCATACATATTTATACTTTTATAACACATTTATGTTTTAGCTCTTCATCTTTCATCCTCGTCATCATCTCCCCAAATCATTCATCTCCCCAACATCATCCTGGTCATCATCTCCCCAAATAGTTAGTTTCGTGTGCAATAGCCAGAAGTTAGTTAATTTTGCCAAACTAATATAAAGACTAAATAAGCATTTTTAACAAAAACTAAACTTGGGAAATCTAAAGATACGCTACAGAATAGCTTATAGGGGTAGAAGAACTAAATTCAGGGCTGTTTGGTTCTAAAAAGAGCTTTTAAATTAGCTAGAATTAATCTAACTAATCCTAAAGATGCTAAGGGAAAATCAGATAAAATAAATAAAAAAGCTACTACCCAAACTGTCACAGTAACAGTCCTATGGGGGTGAGTTTAAGCTTAAAAATAAGCATGACCATAGGCTCTAAAAGCCACAATAAGCCTAGACTAATGAAGCTGGAACTACTAGCTACATAAAAAACTAAATTTGCAACTAATAGGGAGCTCATATGAGCTTATTATGGGCTGTGAAGGAGGGGTAGTGGGACTGATGTGGACTGCTAGACATAACCAAAAGGGCACAAAGGGGTGTTTCTAAGGCATAAATAAGCTATCAAGAAGCTGTAGTAAAAATCATTAAAAATCTTAGATAATTAGCATAGCAACCCAAGAACAATCCTACCAAGTTTCAGATTAAGGGCACTAATATTAAACAAATTAAAAATCATAAACATAACCCACTTGGGCGAATATGGGATGTGCAGGGCATGTAGTAGGCATATTGCAGACACAAAATTTAAGCACTAAACTAGTTCTAAAGCACTAAATAAGTTAAAAAAAATTATGACTCATGGTGTAAGGATCCTAAAAACTACATTTAAGCTACTATGGACATGAAATAAGCTAGTTGGGAAGCTGTGGAAAGGGGACAGTGGGGCTGCTATGACAGATTTTTGCATAATACTCAAAAAGCTAAATTGCAACTTAAACTACTTGGGAACTCAAAAATGACTACACTTTACTTCCTAAGACTAAATAAAATTGGTTTTGACCCAAAATGGGTCAAAACTGAATCTTAGACCCAGAAATAGTACAATTCCAAACACCCTTTTAGAGGGTTAAAACAGATTTTTGGTAAAAAATTCTTAAAAGTGACATATTCCAGTTTGCCACCATTGCCATGTCTCCAGCAGCTCATCACTCGACACTATAAATTTTGTAACTTAACAAATATCTTTACATTTATTGTTGATTTATTGCCTGCATAGCTATACAACACATAGAAGTAGTACAAGATTCAGTTTAATCATATATTAAGTGCCCTCCATAATGGTTACTCAACATCGGTCAAATTACATGTATCTGTAACATATTGGATTTCACAAACACATCACATAACAATATATGGTTCGAATATGAGTAGGTTTTAGAGAGAGAAAGTGGAAGGTGGGAGTCTTTCTAGAGAGAGAAAGTGAAAGAAAACATAGAAGGTTAGATTAGAATGAAAGGTCCAACCCTCTACCTTGGAAGGTAGAGGGTATTTATAGTTACATACTACACGTCCTCCTTCGGAGTGTGGATCAAGCATACAGTGGGTAAAGACCCGTCCTTCCTCCAGGGTTTTGCTCTAAACTAAACTACGCTAATAACTAACTAATAAACTAACAAATAATATAACTAACGATATGTCTACGAGCTAACTTATGCTAGATAATATTTGGGGTGACCGACTCTTTACTATGGAATTTCTAATTCCTAACAATCTCCCTCTAAGGGAGGTCACCCCATGTTTTACATTTCGAATCCTAGCATTCTATTTTATCTTCAGTCTTAAGCTCGTAGACTTTAATTCTTCACTTCCGCAATCTTTGTGCTTTAGCAGTGATACTTCAAAGTCCGAATGCTTTGTACTTTAAGTGGAGGTCTTTGAACTGATCCACATTTTGATGATCTTTGAGCTTTCTTTGAGATCATCAGCCATAGCAAATCTCTGGATCACCCTTTATTGTGTTGCCATCATGTGAAGTTGTGCCTTTTGGACCGACATGCTAACACTTTCTGGATCATGACATCTTTTCATCAGAGTAGCGGAAACTTTTACTGGTTCAAGATATTTGCAGCAGCGTAGCAAAAGCATAGTATAAAAATATCTGAGCCAGGTTATGTAGATAGGCACTTGTCATGATGTTCTTCAATTAAGTGTGGATGTTGTGAGCATGCGGCTTTGGATTGACTTCTCAATTCTGATCAGCTGCAACCATCCAAATCTACCTGCAAACAACAGTTAGCAATAAAACAAACGAAAGTGTTTTTGATCACTTTCGTTGAATTGAGGTACACGGCCCACGGTTCCCCGTTGATCAGTACAAGTATTGCCTGTGATCAGGTATAATTCCGAAGAATTTCCTTGACAGGGTTTCGCAGATGTTCTAGATGCTCTCAAACCAGAACATCTCAAAGAAGACAACACGGAGTGAGTGAACCAGCGAATTGAGATTCACTGATTGATGAAAAATTGATTTGAAAACAATCGCGTATTGCTTAGAAGAAAGAGTTTTGAAATACGACGAAGGTTTTATGAGAAAGATAAATTTTCAATTTAAAATACTTTTTGTATTTGAAAGAGAATACACATTTGATGTGCTAGAGAAAAGAAGAGATTCGCACATCAAACGGTTTTTCCAAAAGTATTTTTTCAATCAGAGATACTTTTTGTGTTTGAAAACATGAATACACATTCGATGTGCTGAAGAAAAGAAGAGATTTGCACATCGAACGGTTTTTCTAAAAGTATTCGTCAATTCCATACCTGGACCAAGGTTGATTCAATAGTGAATCGCCCCATTGTTTCTATCCAGTTGTCACAAGCTTGATCTTATGAAAGATCTCACATGTCACCCACCAAGAGCTTGTTTGATGTTAGCTCTAGAAGGATTTCCATCTTCATCGTGAATATTTACATATCACTTGGATGTTCTGGCAATACCACAAGGATAATGCGTAGGACTCTTAATATATACTCACTTTCCACATTGTGTGAAACAGCAAGTCTTCATTAATTTTGTGTCCTAATGAGATATTGTGGATGATCTCTTGGCTCTAGACTTAATTGTGCACATTTGGTTTCCTATGCCGGAGACTAGGGAGAGGGTCTCCTTCTTTAATATTGACTATCTCTAAAAGAAAGTCGATAGATTATGTAGGTTCCCCCTGAGAATGAAACAAGCCCTTTTAAGAGGAACTTGAGTAGCTTGGGAAGTTGTAGTGCAGTGCGTCACTGGTTCCATGACGTCTTGTCTTCAATACCGGTGTTACCTTAGTAACCACCAGTAGCATATGTATTGAACCCGGTTTGTGCTCTAAGGTTGAATTAATGGAGGGCTATTTCTTTTCACCCTTTTCTCATTTCATTTCTTTTTCATTCTTCAACCCCTTCAGTGCTTACCGAGACTTCATAACTAGAACCTTGTTGGGTTTATTCCAGTTCTAGCTCTATCTCAGTCCGCACTCTTCCCAATTCTCACTTTTCTCCTTTTTTCAATATACCTAAGGACTCTACACTATCTAGTGAATTGTCCCTGGGTAGATCCCTCCGGTTCTGGCGGATCGTGGGAACTAATACCTAACCTCACCATCCTTATAATTCCATGCATAAAGTAAAATGATCGGTCTTTTGGTACAGTTCATTCCTTCTCGAAACCAATTGAAAAATCATTTGGAAAATCAATCAAGGTACTTGTGATATAAAATCAAAGCATTTTGTACCTTAATTGTTTTTTATCTTTTAGAAATGCTCCCCCTCAACATGTGCATATGATTTTATAAATTGTTTAGCACATGGAGGCAAGAGTTCTTTAGAAATAAATTCTTGATCACAATTTCCATGGAAAAAGCCATTTGATTTTCTTTGGTAAATTCTCCCCCTCAATATGTGCATAGGATATTTGAAATCATTTTATCACATAGAGGAAATAGTTCTTTTGAAGCACATCCATGATCACAAAAGCCATTAAGAAACCATTAGAAAATAAATCAAGATACTTTATGTTGAAACATAGAAATATTTGTACCTTTAAAGTTTGTTTTCTTTTGAAAGCTCCCCCTCAATATGTGCTTCGAGATTCGAAAGTGTTTAGCACATATGGGAGAGCAGCATGCACACTTGAATCAAAACGATCACCTTTTATCAAATTTCATTATTAAATCACTAATTCTCCCCCGATCAAGAATATCAAACCCTTTGAGATTTTGGATCCCAAGTGATTTAATAAGGTTTAGAAAACATGGGAGAATATGTGCCTTGTTTAAATACTCATCTTGTTTTTGGATAAATGCTCCCCCTCAACATGTGCATTATGTATTAGAAATCGTTTGGCACATGGAGGCAGGAGTGCCTTTAAAAGACTAAAACCAATTCCATTTAAACAAATTTGAGATATAAATCACGATCTCTCCCCCGATCAAAAATTTCAAACCATTTGAGATTTGTGATCCCAAAATATTTAAATCATTTAGAAGATTTTGGGGAAAGACGTGGCAAGATTTGATTTTGAAAAATGACAGATAAGGACTATTTTAAGATATTAAAGATTGTTAGTGTCAGGTATGATTGTTTTAAGAGATATTTAAGTAAACTAAAACAATTTCACAATCAAACAAGAACAGAAAAAATTTCATTTTGACATATCTTGATTTTTAAAGAAAATCATACCATGACATAACATTAAATCTTTAGATCACCATATTTTAACATACAAACGGACTTTTTGATGAAATATCATTTGAAAATATTTAATTTCAAATCACTGAAGATTTGACAAAATAAAGTCCGGTTGATTTCAAAACTTTGAATCCGATTTATTTTCAAAACAATAATTTTCATTTTCAAAACAATATTTTTCAAAATTGTTTAAAAATGGAGTTATTCTGTTAGGAATTGGAAATTCCATGTTAAAGTGTCGGTCACCCCAATTATGGTCTAGCATATGTTAGCTCGTAGACGTGTAGTTATTTACGTTATTTAGTAGTTTATTAGTTAGTTTGTAGCGTAGAATAGTTTAGTGTAACACCGTGGAGGAAGGACGGGTCTTTACCCACTGTATGCCTGATCCACAGTCCGAAAGGAGGACGTTTAGTATGTAATTATAAACACCCTCTACCTCCCAAGGTAGAGGGTTGGACCTTTCACTCAATATAACCTTTCTTTGTTTGTTTACTTTCTCTCTCTAGAAAGGCTCCCATCTTTCACTTTCTCTCTCTAAACTCTTAAACCATACGCCCCGTTTATGTTATGATATGATGTGTTTGTGAAATCCAATATCTAACAATTGGTATCAGAGCCAGGTTTGATCATCTCTCTTACTTATCCTTGGATTTCTAGTGGTTTTATGTGGTTTTTGAGTTTGAAAAAGTTTAGTGGTTTTTGCATCATTTGGATCATCTCTTATGTTAAAGTTTGAATTTTGAGTGTACTTTTGTGTTTAGAATCATTGTAAGTGCTTGGGTTTTGATTTGGAAAGCTTAAATAACTGTGGTTGGGCCTGTTTTGGATTGAAAAAGGTTGTATTTAAGTTTTTCAACTTAGCGACTTGAGTCTTGGAGTATTTTTCTTCGTAGCGACTTGCTTCGTTATTTGGTAGCAACTTGTAGTTGAAGTGGTAGCGATTTGAGTCCTAGCGACTTGTCTATTGAGACAAGACGACAAACAGTACAAAGTAGTGGAGACACCACTTCGGCTAGCGACTTGGTTGACGTAGCGACTTGTCTTTAATATTTCTAGCGACTTGTCTTTGTTGTGACTAGCGAGTTGCTCTTTAGCGACTTGGTCACTTAGCGAGTTGTTCTTTAGCGACTTGTCAACTTAGTGAGTTGTTGCTTTAGCGAGTTGTCTCTAGCGACTTGAGCATCTAGCGACTTGAGCATCTAGCAACTTGTCAACTAGCGATTTGTCTTCATAGCGAGTTGTACCTAGCGACTTGTATATCTAGCGACTTGGGGCAAAGCGATTGGTGCTAAGCGACTTGTATTCATAGTTAGAAGCGGTTTGACCATTTCATCAGTGCGTTTTGTTGACTTTTCCCGACAAAACTTCAAGCGGCTATAACTTTTGAATCGTAACTCCGTTTTCAGCGTTCTACCCATCAAAACGATCGTGAGAACGAGGAGAATGGCATGCCGGGTCAACCCTCGAGGCCTAAATCCGCTCCGAACAAAATTTATTGAGTTTTTTAAGTTTTTAGGCCTAAATTTCTCCGTAAAATCGTGCAACAACCAACCCAAATCACAACCAAACAACATCTCTGCTAATCCCACAAACAATCATAAGACCTAACACACAATTGTCTATCATTGTGTCGATCCATCAGTTATCTTAACACATTCTATTGGTCATTGTATCACGGTTTCTTCTTGATTTTAGTAAAATCCCTCGAAAGATTCTATTTCTCGGTTTAAATCACAGACTTGTAAAATCCCGTGTACACATCAACATCATGTCTTACACTCCTGATTCTATAATTTCAGAAGTACTCAAACTGTACGATGTTGTTGACAATCATGAGAATATTAGCTATATTGAACGGATACAGATGATAGAATCAATCAATGAGGATGTGAAGACGGCTTTTCTTAACGGAGATCTTAAAGAAGTCGTATACGTCAGCCAACCTGAAGGCTTTGTGAATCCAGAGCATCCTACTCACGTCTATCGTTTGAAGAAGGCTCTTTACGGTTTGAAGCAAGCTCCAAGGGCATGGTATTATACGCTATCAAAGTTTCTCCTATCTACTGGATTCACCAAAGGAGCAGTTGATCCGACATTGTTCACCAGAAAGTCAGGCAAACATTTAATTTACGTTCAAATCTATGTTGATAATATTATTTTTGCCTCGACTGGCCCCAATGAATGTGACCGTTTTTCAAATGAAATGAGTTCCAAATTTCAAATGTCAATGATGGGACAAATGTCATTTTTCTTGGGATTACAAATTTCACAAAGTCCCGGAGGCATTTTTATAAATCAATCTAAATATGCAAATGAGATTTTAAAGAAATTTGGATTTGATTCTTGTGACCCTGTTGACACTCCTATGATAGAGCGTACTAAACTGGATGAGGACCACTCAGGGATCATGGTAGACCAAACGAAATATCGTAGTATGATTAGATCCCTGATGTACCTCACAGCCAGTAGACCAGACATTCTGTTCGCTGTTTGCATGTGTGCTAGATATCAGGCTAAGCCTACCAAAAAGCACCTTGAAGCGGTTAAACGGGTCTTTCGGTATCTCCAAGGAACCATCAATATGGGACTTTGGTACCCCGAAGGACACCGGTATGTCACTAACAGCCTATGCAGATGCTGATCATGCAGGATGTCAAGATACACGTCGAAGTACGTCTGGAGGTGCTCAGTTTTTTGGTGATAAGCTTGTGAGCTGGTCTTCAAAGAAACAAATGAGTACTTCTATATCCTCTACAGAGGCTGAATACATAGCCATGTCATCTTGTTGTACTCAAATCCTATGGATGAGATCCCAATTATCTGACTATGGCTTTGAATTCAACAAAATCCCTCTGTACTATGATAATAAAAGTGATATTACTCTCTCATGCAACAACGTTCAACACTCAAGAGCAAAGCACATCGACATTCGACATCATTTCATCAGGGAGCAAGTGGAGAATGGTGTGGTGGAACTCTATTTTGTGAGGACTGAATACCAATTAGCAGATATCTTCACCAAAGCTCTTCCTAGAGAAAGTTTTGAGTTTATCCTTCCATGACTTGGTCTAAAGAGTCTACAACCGGAAACACTCAAACGTCTTCAAGAGGAAGACGAGGAGTAAAGGTCTTTCTTCATCCATCTCTTGTAAATATTTATTCGAAAAGCAAAATACAAAATTACAAAACCTACAAAAAGCAAATAAAAAAATATAAAACTTTCAAAAATCCATAAAAATCTTGAAAATCTTGAAAAAAAAAATATATTGTCATTTTGTCATATTTTTCTCGATTCGATAATATCTACGGTCTTTGTGCTGTCATTCAAAGAATGACACGGTTCTTTAGATGTTGTTCGAATGTTTAAAAAAAATTAAAAAATAAAATAAATAAATAAAATAAAAATTTGGGAGAAAGTAAAACTATGGTTTATTGTCATTTCAGGCAGTAACCCGTTTTTCAAAGAAAGAACAAAGTCATGCTTTATCTTAAATCTTCAAACCTCATGCTCTAATTCTAAAAACAAATGTCAGTCGTTAAAAGGACAAATGTTTCCTTTCAAATATTTTTCCTTCAAATGATTCTTCTGAAAAATATTTGTCATCTAATGAAAACAAAATTGCTTTGAAAATACTTCGGACTCTACTTTTGAAAATCATCCGGGCTTTTCATTTGTCAAAATCTCTATCCTTCAATCAACAACATATGTCATTGATTGAGGGGGAGAATGATTTATATCAAAAAGTGTATTTTTCAAACAATTGGCACGTAATCGAGAAATGTCTACTCTTGAATAATCAAAAAGAACAATGTTTTACAATATTGTATACAATTGATACAAGACGTTTGTTGTAATTATGTTTTCAAAAGATACTCAAGCATGTTTAATCTTTGGAGTCTAAAGTCTCAAACTTGATCCTTATCGGTTAAATGTTTCTCATAATCAAGTCACATCTCCCTCAAAAGCTTTCAAAATCCATTTAAATCTACAGAGATCACAAATCTCAAATGATTTAAAAATTGTGATCGGGGGAGAATTTGTGATTTAAATTGGATTTAAACTGATGATTCGATAAATGGTTTCACAATTATTTAGCAAGCTTTCCTCCCCACATGTGCCAAACGATTTCAAATTTTTCATGCACATGTTGAGGGGGAGCATCTTTTGAAACCACAAAGAATTGAAACATCATTGATTTGTCTCTAAGTGCAGATTCCTTCTAATATGTGCAAAACTCTTTCAAACCTCGAGGCACATATTGAGGGGGAGGAAACTTATGAAAACCTCATCCTTCCTCAATATGCTTTATCTACTTGATTTGATCAGGGAAGTGATGTTGATATCTTTTAGAAAATGGTAATCAAAGAAGTTAATCCTTCCTCTTGCCTCCGTGTGCCAAAACGATTTCAAATACATGATACACATGTTGAGGGGGAGCTCTTTTTTTCTAAAAATATCAAAAACAATTCAGGTACAAAATGCTTTGATAATATATCACAAGTATCTGGATTGATTTTCAAATGGTTTTCAATTGGTTCTAATGGCAGATGATAAATACCAAATAGACCGACCAAATTTACTTTATGTATGGTAATATAAGGATAATAAGGTTAGGTATTAGTTCCCATGATCCGCCAGAACCTGAGGGATCTACCCAGGGACAATCCACTAGATAGTGTAGAAGTCCTTAGGTATGATGAAAAAAGGAGAAAAATGAGAATATGGGAAGAGTGCCAACTGAGACAAAGCTAGTACTGGAACAAACCCAACAAAGTTCTAGTAATGAAGTCTCGGTAAGCACTGAAGGGGTTGAAGAATGAAAAAGAAATAAATGTGAAAAGGGTGAAAAGAAATAGCCCTCCAATAATTCAACCTTAGGGCAGTAACCGGGTTCAATACATATGCTACTGGTGGTTACTTAGGTAACACTGGTATTGAAGACAAGACGTCATGGACCTAGTGACGCACTGCACTAAACTTCCCAAGCTACTCAAGTTCCTCTTAAAATGGCTTGTTTCATTCTCACGGGGAACCTATATAATCTATCGACTTTCTCTTAGAGATTTTTGATATTGAAGAAGAAGACCCTCTCCCTAGTCTCCGATATAGGAAACCAAATGTGCACTATTGAGTCTAGAGCCACGAGATCATCTATAAATCTCATTAGGACACATCATCCTTGAATACTCACAGTTTCACACAATGTGGAATGTGAGAATATATTTTGAGAGTCCTACGCATTATCCTTGTGATATTGCCAAGACTTGTTGTGTCATCTGGACTTCATCAATGGAGCGATTCAAAATTGAATTGTTCCTTGTCCAGAAAAATGGATTGACGGATTCCTTTGAAAAACCAGTTGGTGTGCTCAAAAATTCTTTTTTTTAGCATGTCGACTGTGTATTATGTTTTCAAAATCAAAAAGGATATTTATGATTGATAATTGATTTTCCATAAAACCTTCGTTGTATTGCAAAAACCTTTATATATTTAATACACGATTGTTTTCAAATCATTTTCATCAATCAGTGAATCTCAATTCGCTGGTTCACTCATTCCGTGTTGTCTTTTTTGAGACGTTCCGGTTTGAGAACAGCTAGAGCAGCTGCGAAACCCTGTCAAGGAAATTCTTCGGAATTATACCTGATCACAGGCAGTATTGTACTGATCAACAGGGAACCGTGGGCCGTGTACCTCAATTCAACGAAAGTGATCAAAGACACTTTCGTGCGTTTTATTGCTAACTGTTGTATGCAGGTACACCCGACGTTTGCAGCTGATCAGAATTGAGAAGTCAATCCAAAGTCGCATGCTCACAGCATCCATACTTAATTAAAGAAATCATGACAAGTGCATGTCTACATAACCTGGCTCGGATAGCTGCAAATATCATGAACCAATAAAGCTTCAGCTACTCTGATGAAAAGATGTCATGATCCAGAAAGTGTGAGCATGTCGGTCCAAATGTCACAACATCACATGAAGGCAACAATACATAGGGTGATCCAAAGATTTACTGTCGCTGATGATCTCAATGAAAGCTCAAAGATCATCAAGATGTGGATCAATTAAAGGCCTCCACTTAATGTACAAAAATATGCGGACTTTGAAGAATCGCTACAAAAGCACAAAGATTGCGGAACTTAAAGAATTGAAGTCTACGAGCTCAAGAACTAATGACAAAGATAGAATGCTAGGATGCAAAATGTATTTCATGGGGTGACCTCCCTTAGGGGGAGATTGTTAGGAATTGGAAATTCCATGTTAAAGTGTCGGTCACCCCAATTATGGTCTAGCATATGTTAGCTCGTAGACGTGTAGTTATTTACGTTATTTAGTAGTTTATTAGTTAGTTTGTAGCGTAGAATAGTTTAGTGTAACACCGTGGAGGAAGGACGGGTCTTTACCCACTGTATGCCTGATCCACAGTCTGACAGGAGGACGTTTAGTATGTAACTATAAATACCCTCTACCTCCCAAGGTAGAGGGTTGGACCTTTAACTCAATCTAACATTTCTTTCTTTGTTTACTTTCTCTCTCTAGAAAGGTTCCCATCTTCCACTTTCTCTCTCTAAACTCTTAAACCATACGCCCCATTTATGTTATGATATGATGTGTTTGTGAAATCCAATATCTAACATATTCACTACTTGTCTTGCACAAAGATACTTTAGGTAGTTCAAAAGCTTCTGTTGTTGCTGTAGGGCTGGAAGAAAACCGTCTGATGATGTAGTGAGACCTCTGACGCTGCATTTGTCATGCCAACTCTTTATAGAGGTCCAATTAAGCTTCTTTTCTTCATTTGATGACGAAGAAAACCATCTGCTGATGCAATGAGACCTCTTACATTGCATTTTTTCATGCCAACTCTCCATAGAAGTCAAATTAAGCTCCGTTTCTTCATTTGTCAACCCGAGATATAGTTACCCTTTCCTTTCGGCATCCAATCATATTATATTGTGGGATCCGGATCGGGAACATTCTTATATACCAATATACCTGCATACGTTAGTGACCACACATACATATATATGGTGGTCGACATCACCCAAACAACAATCGACTAATCAAAGTCAATACAACATATCAAACAGTTCATATAAAGCTTGGGAATAATGTGTTTATCAAACTCTAATCATCTAATCCTAACAATCATATCCTAGGCACCTAGTCCTTCAACGTAGGTTAACATGTTTTACGTTTAAGTATATAGGATAATTAGATAAGCTCGTTAGATGATATAGATTTAAAAACATTCTCCCCCTCAATCAATGACTTATTTTTCTGAAAAGTTTAAAAGCGCTGAAGTCATTGATTGAGTTTTCAATTTTTTACGAAAACTCTGAATCTGATTGATTTACAAGCAACTCATTTACCACCTTTTTTTTTTGAAAACAGCAAATATTTTTCTGAAGAATTTATAGAAGGAAAACATTTGTGTAGGAACAGCAGTCCTTCGACATACTTTCCTTAATTTGTTTTAGGATAAGTGCACGAAATAATTTAAAATTGGTTTAGCGTAGCACTTTCCTTTCTTGAAGAGCGTGTTGCTATCTGAATTAATAGCAAACCATAGTTTTAAGCACGTGTTATAGTCTGAAGTAACTGCAAGCCATATTTTAAGACATGTTTAGAAAGAAATATTTACACCTCATGCTCGAACTTCATCTAAAGTCCCGTGCCATTATTGAATGACATTTCTAAGACCGTAGATGTTATCGATACCAAAAGACATGTCTTGAGACAACATATTTTTGGTATTTTTTCAATTTTCTGATTTTTATGGGCTTTTGTTGATTTTATATTTTTCTATTTAGTTTTTGTTGGTTTTATATTTTTGTATTTTGCTTTTTGAAAATTATTTACAAATAGATTAGATTATATAATTTAAGAAGATGATGATAGGAGTACCGAGATAAGGATATCGAGCAGCCCCGTTGTAGAAAATAGAAGACATCATCCCTAAAACTTTCACCACCAAAGCTCCGAGGCTCTTGCATTGAAGAAAGAAATTGAACCATCTGAAAGTGAGACTTTGGCAGCTTCCCTCCAAACCGAAAATCCTTTAGCTGAGCAGATTCAAAGCTTTCTTTCAATCTTCCCTTAGCCAGGTGCACAAAGAAGCACACCATTATCATCGATCTTGCTGCTCCTTTTAAGAATGATCATTGATTCTTCGTTCGGGGTTATATCATCAACAAGAACAGCAACGTATCATCCCACTCATAAATAATCTTCTCACATTTCATAACCACTGAAGTCTGAAGCGATCCATTCCAAAAATTTGTCAAGAGACCACTTCCCCCAAGTAGATGAATTGATGCAGTCAGTCTCTTAGACTAGAGCTCACGAACCCGAATACACATATACCCGAAAACAGAGAAACTTATAACATCGAAGTAGCAGATTAAGTCCGATAGCCAAAGAATAACCCGATGTATACTTTTCTCTCCCCTTATGATAGTGTATGAAGCTCAAGAACCCGAAGTACCCGAATGCACAAAGAGAGAATAATCGATAACATTGAAGAAGCAAGCCGAATCACTGATTATCTCTGCGGATGACAATCTCTGCGGATGTCAACTCCGAAATAAGTGATTATATCTCTGAATCACTGATTAAGCCCACAAGTAAAACAGCTGAGCATCCCCAATGTACACAATCTCTCTCCCCTGATGATTGCGATAGCATCAAAATCATCACACACTTGTGTACCTCTTTTATCTTCAGAAACTAACTCTTCCATCTCTTCCCCTAAATAGTTGGAATAAGAACACTAAACGCCATGAGTCAAACCTTGAGTTTCTCTGCAGTAATGACAATAGTCTTCCCGGGATATCTTCAATCACTTAGAAGAATTAAGTTCATCAATGTTTACTCGCGTTTCGATGCGTGTCTCCTTCCCCCTTGCTGGTTTTGATGCTTCAGAATCAGCAATACATAATAAGCCCGTATACTAGAAATCTGTTGAGAAGAACACTTGAACTCTTGTGAGAATCAACTTGCTGAAGAATATGAGCAAGTCTAATTGGGGATTAAATCAGACATTTCACCCTCCCCCAATTAGTGCTCTCCCCTAAACCGATAATCTGTTTGATAAATGCCCATATTTAGAAGAAGTCTTTAGATAATCAAATGCAACTCGTCTTTAGTCTTCTAACATGCAGCAGGAAAATATAGAACCGACTGTAGACTCGACCTTCTTCAAGATTGTCCAGTTGGGGAATAGATAGTTAACATCTTCATCACACCAAAAAGCATTCCCTTTAACTTATATGTATCAAATCCCCTTAACTCAAATCCTTCCCAATCAAACAAGAACAGAAAGATGTTCATTAAAGAAATCAGCCCAACAACTAGAAGCACTTTGTCATTTAATCATGTCAGCCCGTGTGAAGATGTCAACCAACGGCTCTTAGAAGAAAGAAAAACTCCATGTAAAGATGACCCGATAAGAAGAAGCTCGGTTCTTACATGAGTTAGGAGCCATTTTGACCATTTATTCTCAGAAATCAATCAACCATGCAGTAAATTCACACTTCTTCTCCCCCTCAAGAATTGCATACGGAGTTGCCATTCTTGATTGAATAAGTGAATATCTTCAACAAATATATTCTATTCACACTTCTCCCCCTAAAAGGTAGCATATGATGTCGCCATCGTCATTATAATTGAGCAAGTGGAATAAGAAAACAATCAACTGTAGTCCGGTTCACTTGATAATTGAAAGCGCAAGGAAAAAGCATGAAGTGTGTTGATGAGAATGGTCATAATTGAGAAGATTTCTCTTCTTCAGAAGATAATGCGCACTGTAGCGTACACATTTCTTTTCTTTAGAGAACGAGGCTTGAACTGTTGTGTTCAAACGTCATAATGTTGAAGTCCGAGGCCTGAACTGATGTGAACAGGCGTCATAAGAAGATTGAATATCAATGTTGAGTAACTTGAACCCGTGAGTTATGAGATATCAATCCTTTTGTTATCCATACTTTAAGCCAGTCCATGTATTGAAGGATCGAAGTATCTGCAACTGAGTAAGGACTACCTGCACTAATATTACAAACTTGATTGCATATATTTTGGTTAGTGACATCAGTATCCAAACCTTTTGGGGTTTCACGGTCAACATTGAGATTGCCATCGGTAAACATCTTTCCAGTAGGAATCCACTTAAGTCCAGCATCCTTAAACATTCTACCAGACGGTATCCACTTATGGCAAGGTCTAGGGCTATTGATATTCTTATGCATAGTGGAAGACTTATCCTTATTCCTAGTTTCCAAAGATTTAGCAGTTGGTATCCATCTAGGCGAATTTTTCGGTTTGTTTTGCTTCATATGCACAGTAGATGACTTAGTGAAAATCCTAGACTTAACAGGTTGAACCTTTGCATGAGCATTTACTTTCATTAGGGATTTTGAAAAACAATTATCATGATTTGCCTTAAAGATGCATTTCAGACAATTCGAGCAAACAGCTTGTTTGGATTCAGAAGATGATCTAGAGTTCTTAGAGTGATCTATTATGGGAATAGATTTATTTGAAATGCAACTACTCTTAGATTCAAGCCAATCCCTAGTCTTTAGTTGAGTGTTCCTAGTTAATGGTTTAAAACTACTAGCAGTGCCTTGAAATTTCGTAGAATTCATCACCATAGGTCTAGCACCTAAAATTCCATCTTTTCGAATCTGTGCCTTTTTTCCTAGCTTTTTCTAGATCATAAATCTTGAACAAGTCATTCATATCATGAGAATTGTTAGGCAAATAAGGTGAAGTGACTGGTTTTAAAAAAAATTGTTTCTCATCAACTTGGGAGGCAAACCGTGTTTTTGAAAATTTTGGTCTTTCGGATATAAACGCAGTAGGCTGCCTAACAATGGACCGGTTTCTAATGGGATGAGAAACTGGTTTCCCCAAGGTTCATGGTTTTGTAAACTTAGTGTTCACACTTTTCCCTATAGTTTTCCTAAGCTCATTCTTTAAGGCAACAATAGCGAAACTCTTTTCCTGAAGTTGAGCTTTGAGTTCATCAATTTTTGCTATCAAAGAGTTTGTTTGTTCTATTGACTTAGTTCTAGCTTCTTTGACAGATTCACTTAGTTCTATGTGATGCTTTCTCAAAGACTCATTTTCCTTTAGTAATTTAGCCACATAAATTTCCAATTCATTATTTCTTGTTTTAACAGCATCGATGTCTTTTTTAGTCATGACTAAATTACTTTTTAAATTTAGGACATAAATATGTTTCTTCAGATTGTAAATGGTTGACTCTTTGTCTTGAAGCTGAGCTTTCAAAGTGTTAATTTCAAAAAGTTCACGGAATTCAGGAAGTTCCGGATTTTTACATGGTTTGTTAAGTTGAAAACTTTCTTCTTTACTCTGTATCGCAATTTCAAGAGAAATGCAATGTTTTTCAAGATTTGAGAATTTGTTGGAAAGTTCATCAAAAGCCTTTTTATCAACCATATCTTTTGTTTTGAAATTATTAGACTCAGCCTCAACCAAGGAACATTTATCAGAATCATGTTCAACATTAAGATCAGTATGTTTAGGTACATTAGCATATGCACAATGTTGAACAGTTAAGGGTACCTCATCACATGACACCTGTTCATTTATCTGTCTTATATCTGCATCCACATCATGTGTAACAAGAGTCACTGAACTATTGGCTGTTTCAAGCTTAACTGCCTCTGAGCCCATGTATTCAGTACCAACAGATCCATCATCAGGTGCTTTACCCATCTCAACACTACTATCTCTTGATTGCACTTGACATTCATTCACCTTTCTGATTACTGTATCCACATCTTGTCTGACATGAGTTACTGAACAATTTGTTGCATCATTCTTTGTTGTCTCTGTTATTCTGCATTCAGCAACATCCGATCTTTCAACTGAAACATTACCCGACTCATCACAACTATCTGTCAACTGAACCAGACTCTCATCTATTTTTTCTTCTTTCTGAGTAACTTCCTCAATATACTTATCCACATTATCCATGAGATGGATAACTGTCTCTATGAACACGCTAATTTCCATTCCAGTGCGTCTCTTGAAAGACATTTCAGTCATGTCTTGATCATAATCTGATGTAAATTCCCCACTGACGAATGACTAAAATTGGTTGTGGATCACTTGAAGTGCAGCACTAGAACTATCCTTTTGAACCTTTTCTTTATCAAGTTGTTGTTCCAATTGTTCTAAGTTCAACAGTAATGTACCAGTTAATGTGGATAAATCTTGATGGAAAAGGGCAATACATGTTCGTTCCATTATTGTGGGTAGAAGTAACATGAGGTGAGAGTGAAGTTGTTGATAGGGTATAATGGAGCATTCCTTTTGCATGGCATTCTATAGCATTAGCAGGTGCAATTCATTCTCATTGTACTCAGAATATGAAGATCTGACATCCTCATTGATTAGTTCAAACATCTTTAACCGTTCAGTGTAGCATACATTATCATTGTTGTCCACATCATCATACAATTTAAGTACATCCGAAATCACTGGGTCAGTAGTGTAAGACATGATGTTGTAGTATGCACGGGATTTTACAAGTCTATGATTTAAACCGAGAAATAGATTCTTTCGCGGGATTTTACGAAATCAAGAAGAAACCATGATACAATGACCAATAGAACGTGTTAAGATAACTGATGGACCCACACAATGATAGAGGATTATGTGTTAGGAGTGATGATTATTTGAAGGATTAGCTGAAGTGTTATTTGGTTGTGAATTGGTTTTGTTAATGCACGTTTTTACGGTGAAATTTAGGTCTAAAAACTTAAAAGCTCAATAACTTCCTTTCGGAGAGGATTTGGACCTCTTAAAATTCGTTTCACGACAACGAGGTGAAACCTCACAATATTCAACCTGTTCCCGGTCGTTTTGACAGGTATTTCGCTGAAAACGGAGTTACGGATCAAAAGTTATGGCCGTTTAAAGTTTTGACGTAAAAAGTCAACTTTGGTAAAACCTCTTCTCAAGTCGCTGTGGATCACGTCGCTAGACACAAGTCGCTAAACACAAGTCGCTAAAGCAGCAAATCGCTAAGCTGACAAGTCGGTAAAGAACCACTCGCTAAGTAGACAAGTCGCTAAGGAACAACCCGCTGAGAGGTCAAGTCGCTAAAGAGTAACTCGCTAGTAACAACAAAGACAAGTCGCTAGAAATAATAAAGACAAGTCGCTACGTCAACCAAGTCGCTAGCCGAAGTGGTGTCTCCACTACTTTGTACTGTCTGTCGTCTTGTCTCAATAGACAAGTCGCTAGGGCTCAAATCGCTACCACTTCAACTACAAGTCGCTATCAACTAACGAAGCAAGTCGCTACGAAGAAAGTTTATCCGAGAACCAAGTCGCTAGGAAGAAAAACTTAAACACAACCCTTTCACTACTAGAAAATCAGGCATCAACAACGAAAGTTTGCATCGCTATTCTGTCACTAAAGCCCTTCAATGACAGAATTGTGACATATATATTCCGTTACAAAAAAGAGCCTCGCAAAATTCTAGCGACAATTTTAGCGACAAAAGTTTTAGAGTTTCTGCGACGAATTGTCGGTCTCCAACCCCTCACTAGAGCCTTTTTAAAGTGACTTGAACCAAGTTTGATTCGACCATCAAGTGACGTCTTAGTGACAATCTTTCTGTCGCTAATAATAACGACGAAGCAATCACTAATGCATCGCTAATAATCGGCGAGCCATTTTGTTGTTATTCCAACGGTACTAGAGATGGAAATATTGATCGTTAATCCGCCACTAAAAGTATTATCTAAAAACCGTCACTAACAATTTTTCGCTTAAACCAACACCATTTCATTGCTTGTTTGAACAAATTCGTTTCTGATTTGTCGCGATTTAAACATCTTTTGAGGGTAGAATATGTTTCTAATGAGTAAATAAACGATACAATTTATTTTTCCATTTGTTCAAGATGTAACACAAACGAATACATGATAGTCACAAAATCCATATCCAAATCAAATAACAAACATATCTAAAATCAAATAACAAGTGGATTCGAAAGAAATCTAACAACTGTTCTTTGACAACATAAAAGGAAGTCTAAACCACAAAATTCTCTCTTAGATAAAAGTTAAGAGGGCCTAAATAGACTTAAAGCTCTCCAAAGTGTAATGATTAATGTTCAAGATGTACGACCACTTGCATTACCTTGTTTTGTTTTTGGTTGGCAGGTAACATGACTCTTGATACCATACTCAACAAGCATAGCTTGAATTTCTTCCTAGAGCTCTTTATGCATTTCTTCTTTGAGCTCTTCGCGCATATCTTCCTTAACTTTATTCTTCATTTCTTCTTTGAGCTCGACTTTCATTTCTTCATTCAATTCTTCCTTTAACTCTCTATGAATGCTATCAAGATAGTTCTTGAACACATCAAATTCAAATATTAATTTTTTGAAACATGTACTAATATTAGGATAAGTGATACTTCTTTGGATAGAAAAGAAAGAAACACACCTTAACATCTTTGGATCCTAAGGATGGAGCACTGGATTAGTCGATTGTGATGTGTTGTTGAGAAAGTGTGAATTGGGAAAACAATTAAGAGAACTGAGAAAGATTTAGGCAAAAATCTAAGTTTAAGAATTAGTAACTATGGAAGTAAGAATAATTACCGCCACTCTCTCTGATTTTGATGTAATGAATGATCCTTTCTTCATGTGTGTGAGCTCAAATAGTTCAGCAGCAGTTGGGGGCGCTTGTGTTTTTGTTCCTATAAATGCGTAGAAATTTTGTAAGATATAAGAAAAAATTGACAGCAGGAAAAAAATGACAGCAACAAACTGTTTGAAGACAGAAAAGTATACAAGAATAACCTTGTTTCCCGACTAGAAAACTGTCAATACCTTTTTTAGTCCAAATACAATTGAACCTTGTAAATTTTATAAACACCTTGTAAGAACCAAATCAAGATGCTGGCTCATTAGCTTATATAAGTTATAAATCAATCTGATAAAAAAAAAACTTAACTATCATTCAACTTAAATGTCATTAACATCATCTCCTATTTTTATAAAGAATGGCAAAGCTTTTCCTAGCAAGTTTATTCCGTTAATCAGGAATCATAGAAGTAAACTTAAGTCGAGTAATTTATGGTACAGACCATGGCTAGTTAGAAGTACCATCAAGATAAGCGAGAATGCACTATAGAAGTATAGCTAAATTGTTCACAATTAACCATTGAATAATAGTCGTAGACTATGAAACACTTAATATTTCATTCATAAACAATATAAGAGAAAATACTTCCTAAAACTCATTTAGCACTTAGTAACTCTATATACATGACTTGTAATTCTATACTAACACAGAGTAGTAACCACCAATTCATATATAAACATTCAAACTTGACATCACAAAGTGATACATCCATATACAATTGGACCAATTCAAACAGTTAATATTTCATTCATATACAATTGGACCAATTCATATATAATAGCCTTTTAAAGACAGCAAACAATGAAGCCAAACACCCATTTATAAATTGCTGAAATCTCACTTATACTGCAACACTAACTCAGTACCAAACGCCCCTACTGCAGCAACTAAACACCCCTTGCTGCACCAATAAGTCAGGAACCAAACACCCCTTTTGGTAGCGACATCAGTAGATAAACCAAATAATCTTATAACCTCGAATAATAAACTGATACAAACAACCCTTAAGTCGAACTAGTTCAATAATTACACCTAATCGAACTAGTTCATTTTGGCTATTCACTGAATCAACTAATAACGTCCCACATTTGGCATCACATTTCTTAAAAAACGGCGACAATCTACCATTTTCTAGATGTCACTAACAAGATTAATACATATCAAACCAACAACGTAATAATTTACCAATAACAAGCTATTCAACTAATCACACATAAAGTGAAACTAAATCATAAAAAGGAAAGTAACAATCATATAAAAATATAAGCACACACACATGATTAGACCAACAATTGGGAGGTTAGAATTAAGCTAGATCTGGAAAAATTGGAATATGTTATCCCTAAATTAGGAACTAACATCCATAAAAAATGAATACATTTAGTCCAAAGAATAATCGACATAAACTAAAACCTAACAGTGAAGGCTTAAAGAGAAAATATTGACATAAGAGGGTTGGGGTTTTGTCAAGTTAGTAACTGTTTCCGCCTCTAATTGTTGTTGGCGGTATATTGGGTTTATAGAGTCGTAACCGTATACCACTTTGACTTTCTCATCTATCTAAAGTTAACCGTTGCCTCCATTGGTTAGCGCGGGAAGTAACCGTTGCCGCCTACATCGTTTTATACTTTTATTTGTGTCGTCTGGTTTGATGTGAGTTGTGTTGTCCCTCTTTTTATCTTTTCTAACAAATTAGATGTTTAATATGATAAAGTGATAGAGAATATATTTTTTAAAATTTAACTTAATTTCTTAAGAATAATTGAAAGATATACAATTCTTTATGTTATTCTTAATTGTAAATATGTTTTATAAAGAAAAATAAACAAAAGTTTAAACATAAAAAGTTGCATATACAAATTTAGTGATCGCAATAACAAGAACAAAATTTATACAATTGCCGTGAGGACGACGTCGTCTAGGGGTTAAAAACGATCATTTTTGGCTCTTTGAAATGGGATCGTTTAGGTAAAAAGGAAAAAAGGGTACGTGTCTTTTGAGTAAAGAATCCACCATATCCATTTCTCTCTCGCCTCACCACCTACAAAACTGCCTATCTCTTAGATTTATTCGGTCCTTTCGTTGCTTCCATCAATGGCGTGTGACGATGGTTATGTGTGTGTGTGACGATGTTGAGCTTAGGTGGGTGGTGGTTTTATATGTTCGAAAAATACGGGTTCTTTATTCAGCCGGTTAAAGTTGAAATTGTTTTAGGAGTTTTGGTCGGAATGATGAGTAGAACACTCGATTATGCATGTCATATCATAAAGGTTAGCCAAAAATGTAAATTGAGGTGTTAGGGTTTAAGTGTTATTCAAAAATTTGATTCTTAAGATAAAGTGTTTGCATGATGTAATTTTGCCGCCTCAAAAGGAAAATGAGAAGAATTTAAGACGTAGTAAATACGTTGTTGTTACTTTTGTTGCGAGTGCATGTAGATTCTGTTTTCGAATTGTACTCTTTCGTCGAAGCGTGGAAAAGGTAAACTACCTAGCGTATATTTGGCAATGAGTTGTTAAGAGTGTTTAATGTTTGGATTTGAGCCATTGGCAAGAAGGTTTAGCATTTTGTGTTTTTCTAAAAATGTTAACTTTCAAATGCGGCTTTAAGAATCCTATAGCTTTTTTGTAGTTTAACAGTTTATAATTATTGATGCAGTTGCGTTACCGTTTGTACAAATATTCGCGTAGATGTATAAACAGGAAGAACATGGACCCGAAAGTTCTCCAATCCGATTGGAGATACAATGAGTGAGTGTGTGGTGTGTTAGTATGAATAGATTCGATATGATATAAAAGGAGCTCAGGTGTTCCCACTCCAAGATCATTCTTTGGTAAGTTGCTAAGAGAAGAGCTTATTGTCAGCCTCGTCACATGTTCTCGCTCATGACCAAGCACTAGCATGAGAATAAAAATTTGGTTTTCGATAGAATGTTATAGTTCGGTATTAATGATAACATCCAATGCTTACCTAATGAGGTGGGTGATGGATATTTATAATACTTCACGACACACCTTTTTTACCTGGACGACTATGACATAGGCTCGGTTTTTGGGTACTTCGGATTGGTATTATGGTCTCCAATACCCTAAGGGCACCGAGTCATAAATGCTAACTTATTAGAATAATCATTGTGTTGTTTGATTGGTCGATCCACCGGTTTATAATTGGTTCCTTCAGCGACGCTAATAACTCAAGCATTGGTCAGGTTCTATCAAAAACTAGTTACTTCATAAGACTGTTGTGGCGTCCGAAAGACAATGTTTTGTGCCAATAGATTAGTTCGACATCGAATAATCGATACATCATTTGTTACGAAACACTTATAAAACAAATACTACTCACAACTACTACAAACTACCACTACTAATTATTATTGTTAACCGTACTGCTAGTTATACCAAAGATATCCAAAAAATAATCAAGCTTTAAAAGGTTTAGCTCGAATTTTAGAACTTTTTTTTCAATTAGACATGATGGTATTTTTGAGCTTAAGTATGCAACAAATAGAGACGTTGTAAACGACAGTTTAAAACACGAGTATTAAGACTGACTCTTAAATAAAAATCATGTGTCTTTTATACGAAACAGAGAGACCAGTCTTCTTTAAAATAAAATAGTGTTTTTGACTATACAAAGACATCGGTTTCACTAACACGGGGTTTGTATGCATTTGATATTATAGACCGGTGTTTTCTTGAAAACCGGTATTATGCTACCTATCCCTGCTATAATTACAGTATAGAGACTAGTGTTTCTATAACCGCTCTTTATAATATTATTATAAATGTTGTATTCATAAAACAAAATTTTTCAGGAAGTCGAATATATATATATTGATATTTCTATTCCATGAAAGAAATAATCAAACAATAGAAAGTACGATATTGTACTTTAACTCATTTGGTCAAGGTTCGGTTTGGGTTTTTATTTCTAGATATATGTTGTTAATCAAACCGAACCACGTATAATATACATAAAAGTTTTTAACTAAATATTCAAATTATTATACAAGTGTTGATTATATTATTGTACTACTTTTGTTGCATAACGACTTTTTGTTCCTAATTTAAACATTTACCAAACATTTATGTGTGAAAATTGATTAATGTAATCGTAACAATAAACTTCGAATAAATATTTTTTTTAATCTATTAGTATGTTTATTTGATTGTAATTATTATAATGAAATAACTTTAATACAACTTTAATATGCTCACTATTATTTAATTTTACTAAAATAACATTTTACGTTTTAAATCATGTTATTGTTCATATGATAAAACTTGATAAACGTTTAAATTGTTAACCGTGGGTAACCGCATATCTGGTTACCCCTTAGTACGGTTTAGTTTCGGGTACTAAAATGAATTATCCAGTCCATGATGTATAGTTTAAATCTTCCAATTAACCGAACTGAATCACCCCACGAAACCTCTGCAAACTCATAAGATTATTCTACTTCTATAAACTGTTTATTTTGATATTATTTACCATCTTTATGTCAATGTCTCCTTTATTATACTTTTAGGGCCTGTTTGGTATGTGGTATCTAACAAAAGGGATAGGGATGATGGTTGAGTTTGGTAGTTTGGTTCATAAAGGTGGGCGCAATTTGTGGGGTTGAAAGCTAAAAGTCTACCATCCATAAATCCTAAGCAAATGGTCGGAATTACAATATTTACATGTACTTTTTTACTATTAGTTGGGCCTCTATCAATATCAACCAGTTATTCTAAATCAATTATTTATTTTTTCAATTTTATAATAAAAAATATAATTTTAAATTTTATACTCATTTATATAACGAATAGTATATAAATCAAATCCAAATCCTAAATCCATATTTAAATCCGAATCCAAATCCTAAACCCATCGAAAAACCAAACGGGCCCTATAAGTCATAAAATACAACTTCTCATGGTATTTGACTAAGTAAGATTAGACTAAAGCTACAATAACTTGGGCATTTGGAGGACACTAAAAAAGCATATGGAATCCCCTTATTGGGGTATAAACCCCGGTTCCTATGGTAAGAAAGTAGCACGAATGGAAGGTGTTAACCGGTCTCTATTTGAAAAAAAAAAACCATAGACACTATTTTTTTTATTTTATAAAAATGGTCTAACTAGCATTTTTCTAATTTCTTTTTAGTGTTGTTATATACTTATATGTACGTGTAATCAGGGGTGTCATAAATCCCGACCCGGACATGAACCCGAATAAGGATAATCGGGGTTGGGTTACTCGGATCCAAAATCTAACTCGGGTCAATCGGGTCAATCCGATTAACCCAAGTATGAACTAGGGTCGGGTATCAGGTTCCAAAAACTTTGCTATTCGGGTTCGGGTCAACCCGACTGACCCGAGTTATTTTTTTTAATTATTATTTTTTATTTTCCAGTGGTTTTATAACTGTACTCAATCTATATTTGCTTACTGTCTTACTCTTAGTATTTGAAGCACTGATATGAATCAATGCAATGCTTATGTAAGAACCCCAGGTGATGCTGCAAGTTCAAGGTGATGCTGCAAGTTCAATGTGACAGTAATTTTTGTGTCTGCAACACATGAGTCTGTTATATCTAATCTATTGCGAGTCATGTTATATGTTTGGTACTATGTACTAATATGAGTCTGTTTGGTAATATGTATTATAATACATATGTCTGGTGTGTTACTTTAATCTGGATGTCTTGATGATTGATGAGTGATATGTATTATAATACATATGTCTGCAACATGGCCTGGAGTCATCATCTTCTAGGTCTAGGATTGAATGTGTATGGAAATGCATATAAAAACTTAGACTTATGGTTCATATAAAACTTATGCAAAAAATTATTTGATTTTAACTACTAAGTTTAAGAAATCAAATCATATGTTTTTGTAAAGTGCACTGACCCGAACCCGACTTGACCCAACCCGATTTGACCCGAATCCGACTAACCCGAGTTCAAATAGGGTCGGTTCATGTATGTTATTTTTGGCCTCGACCCTACTTGGACCCGACCCGAACCCGACCAACCCGACCCGATTAACACCCCTACATGTAATTGTGTGATTCCGAACATGATGTGTCACTGCCAAAATATTGGCGCCACACATTCCTTCCAACTTATTCAAATTCAACTACCACTTTAGAATGTAACCAACTAATTGACATAGTCAAAGAAAAAAGAAATTGGCGCCACACTTTTAATAGGTTCCCTCCATATGTGTACAACAAGGTATTACATAAAATTTGGAACTATATTGTATACTGTATAGCTATCTAATTTTAATATGTATATGCGTATGCTAACGCATACTTAAAAAATGAGTATTAATGATTATCATGAAGGGGCCCTTTTTAACATGGTAAATCTAGATTTATTTGTTAAATTTTTTTACTTCTAAAAAAATTAAACACAAAGTCCACGACTGGTAGAATTTGGACTTGGGTGAAAAATATTGGTGAAAACGGGTTAAGTCGCTCGAAATGACTCGAGTTTAAATGAGCTCGAAATGAGTCGAGTTTAAACAAGCGCGTTTGAGCCTTGTATAGTTCATGAAATGATTCCACACTATGATATAAAAATTCTCATACCTCTTAATAAGTGTTTAGACCTATTTTTAAATATCCATAGTGGATGCTTTAATAAATAGCTAAGTGAAAAAATCTAGCGACGTATTTGAGACAACTAAACAGAAAATCCATCGTTATGTCGTCAGAATTCTGTCGCTAATAGTTCCAACCTAAGTTCGTCGCTAACTCTGTCTCTGCATGAGTACATTTAGCGATAGAATTGTGACATATGCGTAATTCATCTCTAATTTTGTTACTGATTTGTCACTACTTTGTTGCTAATTTATCAAAGCGAGTTTTGTAGCTAATCTATCTTTAATCAGTCACTAAGAACCATTTTCTTGCGACCGAATAATTCGGTCGCTAATTTCTGTCACTGTTGTCCAGTATTCTAGTAGTGTTTTCAATCCAAAACAAGCTCAACCACAGTGATTCAAGCTTTCCAAATCAAAACCCAAGCACTTACAATGATTCTAAACACAAAAGTACACTCAAAATTCAAACTTTAACACAAGAAATAATCCAAATGATGCAAAAACCACTAAACTTTTTCAAACCCAAAAACCATATAAAACCACTAGAAATCCAAGAACATGTAAGAGAGATGATCATACCATGGCTCTTGATACCATTTGTAACATATTATATTTCACAAACACGTCACATAACAATATATGGTTCGAATATGAGTAGGTTTTAGAGAGAGAAAATGGAAGGTGGGAGCCTTTCTAGAGAGAGAAAGTGAAAGAAAACATAGAAGGTTAGATTAGAATGAAAGGTCCAACCATCTACCTTGGAAGGTAGAGGGTATTTATAGTTGCATACTACACGTCCTCCTTCGGACTGTAGATCAGGCATACAGTAGGTAAAGACCCGTCCTTCCTCCACGGTGTTGCTCTAAACTAAACTACGCTAATAACTAACTAATAAAGTAATAAATAACGTAACTAACGATATGTCTACGAGCTAACTTATGCTAGATAATATTTGGGGTGACCGACTCTTCACTATGGAATTTCTAATTCCTAACAGTATCCAATTATGGTTTTGTTTTTAAACTCCAGCAATTTCATCTAACTAAGTGTTGCTTCTTGCAGAGGTTGAGGAGGGCATATCATTACATGAAAACCGAGGAATAAGGTTGTGAATTGCCAGGAATGTAAAGATTTAACTTACTCATATTCATTCTTTTGTTGGCCATTTGACGTTCTCATATGGACAACGAATAATACACCCTTGGCCAAGAAAAATAAAAGCAAAAACAATATTTTCACGATCTTTCATGCTAAATAAATCGGAATCCATTATAATATACAATTATACAATAATTTTTTTGTCATATAGATTTGGCAGCCAGCCATTTTTTATGCCTTGTATGATCCTACTTTTTTTCTTTTCTGGGTATATGAAATGATTTTAGCCGTTTTCGGTTGTGTATATTCTAGGTCCAGGTTAGAAACAACAACAATTTAAGAATGTGGTTTTTGTATCTAAGTTGCTACCTTCCTTCCTATACATGTCATTATGGCAGTAACACTCTGTTAAGGGTCACAATTTTCAATTGGCGATTTTATACTCAATTTTATGAACATCCTGCACTTGGCAATCCATAGTCCCTCCTGTGCTATTTCAATTCTTTATGAGCTATGTTTCATGTTTGTTGGGTTCACAACATATTTTCAGCCAATTACTTATCCAAGCGAAACAATTACATTAGTGTTATTAACATATGTTGGTCTTTTGACTAGATAGATTTTGGAATCCAAGCGATACACGGTTTGTTATTTTTTGGGGAGATGATGATTTGGGGAGATGATGACCAGGATGATGTTGGGGAGATGATGATTTGGGGAGATGATGACGAGGATGAAAGATGAAGGGCTAAAATATAAATGTGTTATAAAAGTATAAATGTGTATGGACTAAAATACCCTCGACTACAAAACAAAAATCAAACATTGACTTGGTCAAAGGACTAATTTGGCATTTAAAGGCCATATTTTGGACCTGTGGTGATGAAAAGGCCCAGTTTTGTCCCACTGTGATGCTTTGGTACAAGTTTAGGGACCAACGGTGTATTTTAGTCTAAGAAAAAACAAGCGTATATTACTTATTGGTCATTTAGGTTATCTCCGATTGCCTCTTACGAGGTAAGTGTACAAGTAGTCCTTGATGGTTACGCTACGTTGGTGGTTTAGAAAACTATCAGGCGTCAATGAGCTCGTTAAATAAAGGGGAGTTTCGTCTTTTCAATATAGCACATCCAACACCTTTTAATGAGCCATACAACACTTACATATCCATACACTAATCCAAGCATTCCATTTACTTAACAAGCTAAGTAACGGCCGTTAGTGTTAAAAAGAGCAAAATAACCTTTTACTTGTTTTGGGGTGGGGGGGAGGGGGGCTTTTGAATCAAACAAAGTAAATAGTGGGGGCATCATAGCAACTTTCATTCTAAAGGAAAGCGAAAAACCCACTTTTAGTCAATAAGAGCCCTACTTCCCTCGAAAACCTCATCAATGAAATTCAAGCGCAAGGCATGTAGTCTATCAATTGTTGGACCACACGAAACCTCAACATTCGGGACTACTACTTAGTGTGTTAACAAGTCAAGATGAGGTTTCGTGATACTCGAGCACCAATAGGGTCGAAATACTTTATACGGAAAGTGAACTCATACACAATTCGAGAAGATATCCAAGATTATCATCACCCTAACCCTAATTTCTCACATAGATTAATTACCTTATATCATTTCTTAGGTGATTATAAGAAGCTTAAATAAGTACAAGCATGACCCATAACATATTAACATGGATTACAATGTGTTACCTTAGTCGTCGTTTATATGAAACAAAGAACAAAACCCACGTCAGTCATCACTGAAGTTTAAGAATCCGTGGGATAACTATAGGACTTTATATGTTTTTCTTGATGAGCATTTAAAGAGTGGGTTCAAATATGGTTTATATATTTGAAAAATGTGGTCAACATGGTTTGAATGACAATTGATAGTGTCATTATGTAATAATGTGAATTGAAAATATAATTAATTTGTGGTTTTATTTTGATTGAGGCACATTAGTGAAATTAATTGTGACCATTTTTTCTATCCTTATTCCTTATAAATTGAGTGTTATTCTCTCATTTTATATACACCGAAAAAATACACAACTCATCATCACTCCTCTCCTTTTGTGTTACCATTCATATTTCTTGTGTATCCGGTTCGTAATAGAGGGAAGGCACGGTTTTGGTTCGCCTTGATAACCCATTAGTGCTAACGGAGTTATCCATTGTTGTTGTATCCTGGGAGATAGACGTTCACGATTCTCAAGCACCGTGGAGAAGACGAATATGTCTTAAGGAAACTGTGAGCATCACAGGCCTCAACATTTTTCCTTATTGTTTATGTTTTGAGTCTCGACATTCAAAAGGTTTAAGGTATCATCATCTACACTTTTATGTTTATGTTATGTTTTATTCGTTTCTAATAGCAATACACATAATATTACTGTGTTGAATATAACCGTGTAGGACATTGTGAAATGTCAAGAAAGAACACACATATAGATGACAACGAATTACGTTGGTTTATGTAACTAACTTGAATGGTGTGATTGTCATCCAATGTGAGCTATAGTCCATTCATTAAGTTGGACATATTTTGATTGTATAAAATGATTACACATTGATTTTATGTGATTATAATCATGTAATAATTTATGATAATCACATAATGATAAGAGACTAAATATTATTATATATATAATCACAAGTGAATTGAAATGACATGTTATAAGTGTAGGACTTACACATATAACTTATGGGATCCTCCTAAAACATGTATGGTTTAAGGTGGTAATTTGTCTAAAATAAGAATGCTAGTAGATGAAGCTATGAGTAATCAGAATGATGCATCTTCTGTCATACGCTTGATTACTTGGTCTATAGCATGCTAGATTTGGAATCTGTTATTTATGATACGAAAAATAATTAACATAAGACATTCAAAAAAATGTGCATACACTAGTATGAAACTTGTGAAGTGAAAAATTACTCATGATCTTGATGTCATATCCATGTGAGAAAAATCGTATAAACAAGATTAATACATTGAAAGAGAGAACCTTTCTACAAAATTCTTGAGATAAATTCCATGTGGGGGATTCCGGCCTAGATAGAGTTCAAAAGGACATCAACAAACATGAAGTTCTTGCCAAGTTGGAATACTCAAGAATCACCTGGAGCATAATATATTTAGAGTTGAACGAAACTCAAACTTGTACAGACATATTTTGTAGATATGACAACTACTCTCAGCGTGAGTTATCCCTATTGACACTGTGAATTCATATAATAACATTGCGGTTCCGCTTATGAAAAGCTAAATAAGAGAGTTAGTTAGCAAGTCGTCAAGAGGAATTGGACTAAAGCCCTTGAAAAGTTTATATGAAGGAAAACCTAACCCAGCTGACTGGAGATCCCAAGATCTGGGTTCAATAGGACAACCTACTTGTATAAACTAAGGTAACTGTGGGGGAGTAATAAACTCCACATTTATTTAAGGGAGTTAGCAAACTTCCTAGTCCATTCCTATAACAGTGACAATATGAGGTTAAGCATATGGCTTTTAATGATTAATCGAGAATCACCTATGTGAGAGAGAAGTGGGGTCGCTTCTAAGGGAATTATGGGGGTGCAATTGTTAACAGCTCTCGCAGAACTAGGCCAATGTTCATGACCATAACGAACATAACTATGAGAACCAAAATGTGTCAAGGAGATAATTGTGTGAATATATATTGTCGTCTCCGCAAACAGCGGACAGTTCAAAGACATCGAGTTCTACTGGCTGCTAGGAGGCTAAGTATATTTCACGAGGGAAGTTTCAAAGGGTAACACCTACCTATCCTATGCAAATATCAACTGCAAAACTCTATTACAACATCGAGTCATTGAAATTTGTTTACTTTTATCAATTTAATTCATGTGGGGGATTATTGAAAAAATGTGGTCAACATGGTTTGAATGACAATTGATAGTGTCATTATGTATACTAATATGAATTGAAAATAAAACTAATTTGTGGTTTTATTTTGATTCATGGCACATTAGTGAAACTAATTGTGTGAATTAATTGTGACCATTTTTTTCTCATATCCCTATTCCTTATAAATTGAGTGTTATTCTCTCATTTTATATACACCTAAAAAAAATACACAACTCATCACTCCTCTCCTTTTGTGTTATCATTCATATTTCTTGTGTATCCGGTTCGTAATAGAGGGAAGGCACGGTTTTGGTTCGCCTTGATAACCCGTTAGTGCTAACGGAGTTATCCGTTGTTGTTGTATCCTGGGAGATAGACGTTCATGATTCTCAAGCACCGTGGAGAGGACGAACCTGTCTTAAGAAAATTGTGAGCATCACAGGCCTCAACATTTTCCTTATTGTTTATGTTTTGAGTCTCGACATTCAAAAGGTTTAAGGTATCATCATCTACACTTTTATGTTTATGTTATGGTTTATTCGTTTATAATAGCAATACACATAATATTACCTACATTATCAACATTTACGGTCCACAACATGTCAGGTATTTACTTGATCCGCATTTAGAGAGTGGGTTCAAATATGTTTGTAAAAATGGGAAGCATGTCTGGTACTTTTTACTCGTGTTTTTGGCAGTTGGGAAAGTAATCATAAACAAATATGTTTTATCAACGTTTATGGTCCACAACAAAGTTGACAGAAAGTTGCCTTATGGAATGAATTAGCTATTCATTTAGCCTCTTTGGACTGAATAGTGGTTATATTTGGTGATCTAAACGTTGTTAGATGCATTGATGAAAGATCTAAGTCCATACTCAATGCTCAGGAAGCCTCGAGTTTCAAAAACTTTATTGGGCATGCTGGCCTTCATGACTTTCCTTTAGGTGGAAGAAGGTTCGTTTGGTTCAATCGTGAGGGCTCAAAAATGAGCAAGCTTGATCGCTTTCTTGTTTCTCAAATATTTTTGTTGGTTTGGCCAAATGCTTCTGTGACAGCCCTTGCAAGAATTATTTCAGATCATAACCCAATTATTCTAAGAGTTACTAAAGATTTTAAGTAGGGGCCACATCTTTTTATAATGTTCAATAGTTGGTGGAGCTTCCGGATTTCAAAGCCATTGTCAGTTTGTCACTTCAGCTTGGAATTTTGGGACGTAGAATGGGGTAGCTGACATTGTCCTGAAAAACAAGCTTAAGAAACTTAGCGCTGGTATTAGCTTTTGGTGTGCATAAAAAAGGCAAGAGACACGGAGACTTTAAAATGCCTCACTTCTAGACTTGATATGTGGGAGAATAAAGCGGAATTGGGGCACTTCATTCTGCCATGACAACTGGAACCAGTTAAGCCCATTGCGTAACATAATTTCAAGGAGATAGCAAGGTAAGAACTTAATGATAATATGGAAGTGGCAAATATGATTATGAATGGTGGTTGGGTATAGCGAGAGGAATGGTACACTACATATCCTAGCCTTAATCAAATTCAAGTTGCATGCCTTTATGAGGGGTAAAGGATAGAGAAAAGTGGAAAGGTTAAGACGGGAAACTTTATCAATTCTGAGTTAAAAAGAATTTGGGAAGATCTTAGGATAAACAAACCAGAAGTAAGTTGGCAGAAAGTGGTATGGTTTTCTCAGGGTAATCCTAGATATTCTTTTATATTATGGTTGTTCCATTAGGAAAGACTTATGACCCATGATAGGATTATGGTTTGGAATGGTTAAAATAGCATGAAGTTCTCATTATGTGATAAGTGTAATGACTCTCACAATCATCTCTTTTTCAACTGTGATTACTCTAAAAGGATATGGTTGACCATGAAGAAGAAAATGGAGAATAATAAACTCAGCGATGAATGGCAGAGCATTGTTGGAAAGCTAGCTTATGGCCCATGTTTAAACAGCATAATGAGTGTTCTACAAAGATTTTGTATGTGGCTACAACTGTGTACTACATTTGGAAGGAGAAATGTTAGGATATTTACTCAAGAAAGGAAATGTGTGGAAGAAACTGCAAAAACAATCACATAGTGTGAGGTTTCAGCTGATTGGAATCAAAGTTAAGAAGACTCAACGGGTCTCAAGAATTGCAGATGAATGGCAAATTAATATGAAATATGCTTAAATACGTTATGACCACTTTGGTTTACTGTTTGATGTTAGAAGGGGAGAATAATGTGTTTGAAAGGAGGTTGTACTATATGCAAAGGATGATGTCGACCTCGTACTATATGCAAAGGATACACATTATGAGGTTTGGAGGTCTGCAATGTGGGTATGGCCTCTATACATTGTGAGGTTTGGAGGTCTTCTTCAATTACCATATCAAAGATCCTCACTTAGCCATCATGACCTTGACGAATTCCTCATAGTTGATCTGGCCATCACCGTCCACATCAGCTTCACGGATCATCTCATCGACTTCCTCATTTGTCAACTTCTCACCAAGATTAGTCATGATGTGACGAAGCTCAGCCGCAGAGATGAAACCATTTTGGTCCTTGTCAAAAACCCGGAAAGTCTCCTTGAGCTCTTCCTCAGAATCAGTGTCTTTCATCTTGCCCGGGGACATCGCAGGTTAAATCAACCGGTTTCGGCGCGTCCCATTTTGCATGGCTTCGCAAAACTTCCCACGCATCTTCTTGAGGAAACGACGCTCCTTTATGCTCGTCATGGTACATTTCTCTAGCCCGTCTCATGTTATCCACCTCATTTCCCCACTTTTTCCAAACGTTTTGCACGTTTGTAGACCGAGTTGAACTTTTGGCAATTTTGATTCAACGTATGCAACTTGCTTGTCAACATATCCTTGTTGCGTGGTTGAAATTTTTTCTTATTGAACTCGTTCAAAACCCCGATACCAAAACGTGTCGCCCGGTTGTGAAAGTCCGATAGTTTCATCCTAGGAAACAGCAACGTAACACGATGCAAGTATTGTTTCCTCATTTGATTGCCAGGGTAATGTAGTATATGTCACGTCGGGATTTCTTTCGGAAATTGGTTTGGGTTCTTTGGATTTTTTTGCCTTTCGTTTACCTCGACTTTTGGGCTTTTGGGGAGGTGCTTCAGATTCTTCTTGTGTTTCGATTTGTGTACGTGAGGATCGGGATGGCGATTGTGATTGTTGGTCGAATTGTAGATTTTGGAAATTGCCGTTTAACATTGCTTGGTGTTGTTGCCACCAAATAAATTGTTGTTGTTGGTAAAGTTGCTCGGGAGTCATGCCGAGTGGGTTACGAAAAAGAGTTGAAGAAGACCCCGCGTTCGGGTTATTAAACCTGATGAGGTCCAAGAAACTCTCGTTATTATTAGGAAATCCCGACATTTAATTTTTGAGAAAATGGAAGTATATGAATTTGAGTATGCGTTGTGGAAGTATGAAAAAAGTTGTGTATTAAGTGGGTATTTATATTGAGTTATTAAAGGTTTTGATATTTTATTTATTTATTATTATTATTATTTTATTTTATTTTGTTTATAAAAGTTACCGATGCATAACGTCCAAGGGTGATATGTAACTCTTTTTTTGAATTCGAAACCCAATTATAGCCGTTTCAGGAGGCGAAATGTAAATTTTTTGTATTTCATTTGTCTTCTAGTCCGTTGCTTCTCACGTTGTTGTGGCAATGCCGGGCAAAACGCAAGCCATCCGGTATCATAACGCGAGTCCAAACGCCGTCCAAATCAGCATAACGCCCAATCAAGCATTGTGATGCCCATTGCTCTTAAGGGCACGTTTGGTAGAGAGAATTTCAAAGAAATGAAATGAAGCAGAGAATAGAAATTCAGAGAATAGAAATCAGTAGAGAATTTTGTTCAATTCTAATGTTTAGTAACAACAGAGAATTAAGCCGAGAAATGAAAAAAAATAAATAAACAACATTTTGTCATATGAGACTCACATGTATTTGTTTGTTGATTTTTTTTTAATTATTTTTTTTAAATAACAACTCTAAAAAATTAATTTTTTTTAAATAATTATTTTTTTTTAAATATTTTTTCTAAATAACAATTCTAAAACTTTAATTTTTTTTTTTAAATAATTATTTTTTTTAAATTACTTTTTTAATCTTATTTAAAAAAAAATATTTAAAAAATTATATTTTTAAATTTTATTTACTTTTTTTTTATTTTTTTAAATTATTTAAAAAAAAATTATTTTAATTTTTTTTTCAAAAAAAACTTATTTAAAAAAAATAATTTTTTTAATTTTTTTAAAAATTATTTTTCAAAAAAACTTATTTTTTTAAAAATTTATTTTAAAAAAAAATATTTTTAAAAATGTATTTATTTATTTATTTTTTTTAAATTATACAAAATACTCTCATTTCTCCCATTTCCCAACTAAAAGTATTGGAAATGAAAGTTAACAAAATACAAAGAAGTGAACTCTCTGAGAATTCGAAATTCTCCGCCCATTTAATTTCTCAACCTACCAAACAAGAGAAATTAGTTCATTTCCTTTTCTCTGGCTTTATTTCTCTGTACCAAACACACTATGTTAAAGCTAGATGTAGTATGGATTTTAGAATTTTAGTTTGAATTATTTAGGTTGATTCATGGGATTGTCTTTGATCCGGCTTGTAAATCTCTTGTAAAGATTATATGTTTTTGTAGTTGATATATTTTCACCTTTAAAAAAAAAAAAAAAAAAAAAAAAAAAAAAAATCAGTGAAGCAGACACACACCTCAGTCCCTCTAAATGCCAACGATGTTACTGTTCACGTAAGTTGTAAATGGTAAGATGGCAAAAGCAAAACATTAATATTTTAACTTAAAACTGAAATATAAAAAGAAGATAATTTAAGCTCGGCCAAATCTCAAAAGCATACTTCCTTTTCCGGAGTAGCACATAACCCAGTCATTACCAATATCCTCAAAAAAACAAAAAACTTCAAGGCAAATAAGTTATTTGCACACCTATCTGGCTATCTCAAATTTGGAATATTAGGACCGAGTCAAACATAACTAAAATCAGACGCCATGAGAAGAAGAAGAAAAAAAAAAAAAAAAAAAAAAACGTTCATCCCTAGACATCTAACATCATGGAATGTTGATACATAGACTGCTGCTATTGTCAGATCATCTACTGTAATAAATAAACCACAAGACCTAACTTAACAACACCACTTTGGACATGGTAGTTGAATGGACTGGCATTGCTTACTTTTGCAAGACAGACACTCAGCATACTCAAACACTCTGTCATCAAGTGCAAGAAACAGATAGACTAATTACAAGTGGGTGAAACCGGGCCTAAAAGAAGCAACCGTCCAATATATCAGACACAAGTGACAAGCCTAAGGCTAATAATGGAATATGTATTCAATACACCAAAAAGATATATGAAATTACGAACATTTAGACTCCCCATATTTGTATCTTTAAACTCTTCAGCCTTACAGGTCAATAGATTTGAGGAAACATCCAGTTGCACCAAACCTTGGTGCAAGTCATATAGATAACTATACTAATCATGAGATGTTGTAGAGTCGTCAGAGGATTCAAAGACTATTTTAGTTCCAGGGGAGGCTCGGTGTTGCTTCAATTCTGTAATAAATTTCCTCTCCCCATCATTACTGCCAAACATTTCCGATGATTTGGGAATAATAACCATCTTCTTTAGCGACCGTGAAAAAGCAAGTAATGACTTCATCAAACACACTTCATTCTCTGTACAACTAATTAGTACAAACTTCACTTTCCGAAGATGCAACTGTCCCAGTTTGCAGAAATATGCTTTTGAAGAAGAAACTGCAAGGGCAGGGTCATCATCCTTATGTGCAGCCTGCAAAATCATATAGTAACCAGATGCACAACTATGATACCATAATAAAAAATTCAGCATGAGTAAACGTGTTCCACTCACTTTGATTAGAAGACTCTCCAAATTTGAACAGTTCTTAAGCAAGTCAATCACACATGATAGCATAATCTCATTGCTAAGATCTATTTCGTATAATCTGAGTGTCTTTACGTACGGTAGGGCGGTCAAGATGCTCTTTTCAGCATCTGCCGATAACTACAAGAAAAGTGGTACATAGATAGCGAGGATAATTAATAAGAGGAATAATCAAAACATGTTGCAATATACTGTAAAATGAATATGAAGAGAACTTAAACTTACCTTTCTTTTCCAAAAATTAAGATTAAGCTCTTGCAGTTTGGGGAATAAACCTATAATTTGAAAGATATCAGAACTTGTAATTATTGTCTCTTTATTCACAAGTTCACGCAATTGCAAAATCAATACTTTGAGATTCCCAAGTTTTGCAAGGTCAACTCGGTTTATTTTGCCTCTGGTATTAGATCTAAGTTTCAGTATTTCAAGTGATGGACAACGAGAAATTAATTCCCCACATGTGTAGCCTTCGAATACTACCTCAGACAAGTCCAAACACAAAAGACTTGGAAAACCTTGAAAACTAGACTTGGGACAAAAATAGCAGTTGTACAGCTTCAAATGTTTTAACTCTCGACAAGAGAAAAGATGCCTAGGCAACTCGAGTGGTGTTTTATTCATATTTTTAAGAGTGAACTCCTTGATTCCTTTTCTAGACAGGTACTCAACCCAATTATTAACATCTTGAAAATCCACTATACTGTCAATATAGAGGACAAACTTTGTAATTGTGCCTGTATGACGAAGAAGAATCCCATATATAATCCTCACATAATCTTCTTCGTGTGCTCTTTCCTCTAAAAATCGAAAGAACTTCTCATCAAATACAAGTTGGTTGAGCATAGTCCGCTTAGACTCCCAACAGCTCGACAAGATACTAGTCCTCACAGCGTCTTGCAATGGCAAACGATCCAGAATATGGGTTATCACTTCATCTGGCATTTTGCGAATAACATCCTCTGGCGCAAAATCTGGTACTTTACGTGACCCATGTCTAGGCAACTCGAGTGGTGTTTCATTCATAGTGAACTCCTTGATTCCTTTTCTAGACAAGTACTCAACCCAATTATTAACATCTATACTGTCAAATGGCATATAGAGGACAAACTTTGTAATTGTGCCTGTATGACGAAGAAGAATCCCATATATAATCGTCACATAATCTTTTTCGTGTTTTCTTTCCTTTAAAAATCGAAAGAACTTCTCATCAAATACAAGTTGGTTGAGCATAGTCCACTTAGACTCCCAACAGCTCGACAAGATACTAGTCTTCACAGCGTCTTGCAATGGCAAACGATCCAGAATATTGGTTATCGCTTCATCTAGCATGCTGCTACCCTCTGGCGCAAACTTGGGTACTTTACATGACCCATGAACTAGTTCCATTTATCTAACAAGAAGACAGAAATAATTCATGATTACAAATAGATGGAATATCAGGCAATGACATCCAAAACCCATCTTATATGAAATCTTTACATTTTGTTCATATTAAAAAGTAGGGATAATTCCATATTTACCCAACCTAAATTTCAAAATTCCATATTTAACCAAAACACAAGTTTTTAGTGCATAAGTACAATACTTTTAAAGCATGTGTTGGGGAAATATGGAAATATGGAATTATGATGTTTAAGTTGGGTATATATGGAATTGCCCCAAAAAACGCGTCTAAATAGACTAAAGACACTGATGCTAGATAATCATACTCGAGGATATAAAACTCATTTTAGAAAGGGAAACTAGGAAAGCTCAAATAGGGAGGAAAGAGGCTTAAAAGCCTCATAGCAAATATCTATTATTTAGATACCGTTGATATTCAAAGTGTGATTATTTCAAAAGCATATGCCTCAAACACCTCCCAATTATTTCATCCACATCTATACGCATAGAAAAGGAGTGCAACAAATCTAACTAAGAGGATGTTTACAATTCTGTTTATTTGGGGAATAAGAGGTGTTTTGGATTGCATATTTAAGTACGCATCTGCTTCTTTGAGTACCTATTTGCTTATGTTTAACCAGTTAAGCAGACTCGAGTATTTGGCTGAAACTGATTATTTGCTTAATTTACACTAGAATAAGCATGTAGTAAGCAGGTTTGCTCATTTTTTAGCAGATAAACACTATTATGATAAGCAAACATACACACAAAAAAATAAAATAAATAAATAAAAATCGATATTGGCAGATTTGTGTTTGCTTCTGAAACATGACTTTTTTTAAGATATTAATATTAAAACAACGAATTACAGTAAAGTTAAGCAGTTTATGAGACTAGATGTAATGGTGACTACATCCACCACCTCATCATACACTCCCTTCACCAAATAAACCACCAAATATCCTTGTAGTGACCACCAAACCAACCACACAAACATACCTCATTTAAACAAAAACATACCACACAATACAATCACACAAACACACAAACAAAAGCATCTATCTGGTTGGCCTTAACACGTGCTTTGGGGGAAAGTGTGTGTGTGTTGAGTGGGTGTGTGTAGGGAGGTCTAACAGCAATCAACTTGTGTTTTTAAAATAAGACCTTATTAGCTTTTATGTGTGCAGGGCAGGCAAATAATCTAAAAACACCTAACGATCATTAAATGTTCCATCAACGAGTTTTAACCAACATTAGTCTTTTGACCGACGAACCCGAACCCATATAAACATATGCAGGTCTAATTAAAGCAAACCCAAATAACTTGAACCATTATTAGGGTCTGGTTCAGGTTCAGGTTCAGGTTCAGCTAAGTGTGCCCCTTTCAAAACCCGACTCAAAAAACCGTTGTTCGGACTTCAGTAACAGCCCGCCCTATATTGACGTTGGAGAGCTGGTCAGTGGGTGGTAATTTATCTATATCAGGGACTAGATGCAAAACTTGAGAGTACCACAAGGACCAACACTGTAATTCAATTCTCTCTTTTTCCGCCAGCCATCTTCTCGTAGCTTATTTGGTTTATTTCATAAGCTCACGTTTTGTGGCTTAATTTGAAACTTTTCGGCTTATATAAGTTTATTATGTCATAATAAACTTCTTATGAAATATAAGCCCAAAACCAAATAAGTCATAAGCCGAAACAAACACCCCCTATCTTCTTCTTCATATAACACCTCAGATCTGAAACTAATCATCATGTGGTCTTCAACCTTCTCCGGTGAGCATAACACCCTCGGATCACCTTCTTAGTTAAAAGCCTTAACTCAAGTTTCTAATGACAAATAACGGTTGGGTTCGAAAAATGTTACTTCATTTGGGTTTGTGATGAAGAAAAAGGTGATCGCTTCATATCAATAAGTGGTGATACAAGGTGGTAAAAAAAACAAACAACTTTCTAACATAATTGCATAAACCTTAAAATATGTACAAAGATACGTAAAATGGGTACCTTAATAGTAGTTTACACTAACGTTGAACAAAACCCAGGTCGCCGGAGTTTAAAATTTCGCCGGAGAAACAGCAGCTTGCCGGAAATTTTTTGAAGAAATGAGTATTTATGAACGCTTTTTTAGTACTCCAATATAAGAGTAGGGAATATCTTCCGTCCCATCGATAAAGAGCACCAACTTTCCAACTTTTTTTTTTTTTTTTTTTTTTTTTTTACTATAAAAGACTTGGTTACACTTGTTATTGTTGGTGTCTTTTTGTTTGATATGTTATTTTAAGGTGTGTATGGATTCAGGGTTTCGAAAAAAGAGGAATGGGAATGCGATAGATTGAATGTGTTTGATTAGTTGATATAGGTTTTAAAAGATGGAATGATACCCCAAAACAAGGGTTTTTCCATTCTCATCAAGTTTATTCCTAAATACTTATTTGGCTTCTATGATGGTTTCGTTCCTACACGGTGGTACTAAATCCCAAACTTGATTTGCGATGAACTGGTTTAATTCCTCTTGCATGGCAACTACCCAATTTTCGTCCTTAATAGCTTCACCAATATCCTTAGGTTCTACTGTGGATATAAAACAAAAGAAGTTACTTTTGTTTTGGGTTTGTGACCTAAGAGTTCTTTGGTTGAGGTTTCCTATGACATTGTCTAAAGGATGGTCTTTGGATTCCTTAATGTTGACAACTTCGTCAAGTTCGACTATTTCATCATCAAATAATTTTCTAAGTTTTTCTTACCATTTTCCTTAATGGCTTCTTCTTCAACTAAATCATCATCCTCCAAGGGTGATGTCTTAGTTGGGGGAGGACTTTCATCGAATGTCACGTTGAGTGATTCTTCGACTCTCATGGTTTCCTTATTGAGAACTACATAGGCTTTACTATTTTTGGGAATATCCTAGAAACACACCTTCGTAAGATTTTGGGTCAAACTTGGTGAGATAATCTTTTGTGTTTAATATGAAGCATTTGCTTCCAAACACTTTGAAATAATCTAAACTAGGTTTCCTACCCCTTAAGATCTCGTATGGTGTTTTTCCTAAGATTGGCCTAATGAGAATCCTATTGAGTATATAAGTTGAGGTGTCTACGGCATTACACCAAAACTTTTGAGGAATGGATTGTTCATTTAACATCGTTCTACTCATCTCTTGTAGAGTACGATTTTTCCTTTCTACTACCCCATTTAATTGAGGAGTGCATGGAGCCGAGAAACTGTGAGTAATACCATTAGCATCACAATATACTCCGAATTGCACTTCATTATCAAATTCCCGACCATGATCCGTCCTAATGGAAAATTTTGTACAACCTAGTTGATTTTGGACTTTCTTACTAAAGATTTCGAAATGCTTAAAGGCTTCTGTTTTATTCTTTAGAAATCTAGTTCAAGTGTACCTAGAATAGTCGTCTACTATTACTAAGATGTAGAGATTCCCCCCGTAACTCCGTACGACGGAAGGACAAAAAACATCCATGTCAAGAAGTTCTAGGCATCTAGAGGTCGAGACTAAATTCTTAGCTTTGTGAGTAGAGTGTACTTGTTTTCAAATTTTACAAACGTCACAAAAGTGTTGATCAAACTTAAGCTAAGGCAACTTTCTAACTAAATCTGTTAATACAAATAAACCGTAAAAACGTTTATTGATATTTTGCGATCTCTTTGTGTTTTGTTGATAACAAATATAATTTTATCTTAAGTATAATTATAAGGATACATATTACTTTTGTAAAGCATTTACATATAGCCATTTAAATACAAAAATGTAGTAATTAAGCATTTGTTGTAATAGTTTATTAGGATGGGTAAAAACCATAACCCATGGACCATAACCCATGGATCTTAATCCATACCAAAGAAGACTTGATACAATGTATACTTAGATACATTGAATCTAAAGAAAACCCATGGACCAACCCATAACCCATGACCCATAACCAAAAAACCCATGAGCAAAGAGGAGCGGACCACGGATCCCTGGCTTTGTGCTAGCCGGATCCCAAGTGGAAGGGATCCATGGGATCCGGGGAACAGTGAGGAATTTTGCCTATAAATAGAGAGCCATTTCTTCATTCTAACTCACCCCTCTTCTTACTAAATCTCTCATACACTCTCATTCTCTTCTAACATATAGATCACTTGATCTAGAGAGTTGTTCTTCTTTCTTTCAATTTGTGATCCTCATATAGGTCCTTCTCTAAGGCGAGATCACGAGCATTCTACAAGTCATCCAAGTAAGGGGTCCTTGATTGATTTGTCACTCCGCAAGATTTCTGTAGCAAATATCTTGTATTTGATATTTCACATATTTGTTGTGTAATAGTCGTGTTGGTTTGGTCCACCGTGCTACGGACTCGGTATTTAGCTTTGTACCGGAAAAAGTGTAAGCAACGTTGTGAAGGCTTCTCTGCCAAGTGAAGGAGTTTGTTAACATAGTGCTTGAACTCTCGAGTAGGTGACTCGGGGAGTGGAGTAGGGCAAGGAAGGTGTCCTTGTAGCCGAACCACTATAAATCGGTTGTGTCATTTCTATCCCTTAACTTCATTTATTTTCTTGCATTATCATTAGATCTATACGTTCTCAACATCCATACGATTTCACATAATATCGAATCTAAAGTTTTTGAAATCAACTTAAAATCGGCAAAACTATTCAACCCCCCCCCCCCTTCTAGTTTTCCACAATTGGCATCAAGAGCTAAGTTTATAAAAGTTTTAAAATAAAATTGTATTTTAAAAACTTTTCGATCACTATGGGTTCTGAAAATTATAAGAAAGGGCAATCTATGCAACGACCACCACTACTTGAAACTAATGGTTGTATATATTGGAAAAATATATTCGAAACATGTGTGAAATCTAAAGATATTGATCTTTGGTACATTATTGTTGAAGGCGATTTTGAGGCTACCTCAAAAGATGATAAAGGGAATGTAGTTTACATACCTCATGATAAACTAAATGATGATTTGAAGAAAAAGCTTTCTAAAAATAATGAAGCAAAAATGGTTTTATATAATGCTTTACCGAAAAAGGAATTTGAAAGAATCTCTTTGCTCAAAACCTCTAAAGAAATTTGGAATTCTTTAGTTGTAACTCATCAAGGCAATGAACAAGTTAAAAATAATAAAATTGATTTATTTGTTCAACAATATGAACAATTTTCAATATCGGATGAGGAAACTATAGATCATTCATTTGCTAACTTTAATACTATTATTACATCGTTACAAGCACTTGACGAATCTTTTTCTAGCCGTAACCATGTTAGGAGATATCTAAGAGCACTTCCATCAAAGTGGAGATCCAAGGTGACGGCGATCGAAGAGTCAAAAGATTTGACAACCCTCACCCTCGATGAACTCATAGGCAACCTAAAAGTCTATGAGCTTGTCCTTGCTAAAGACTCCGAAGCCTCAAAGGTGAAAGAAAAACACAAATCTCTTGCCCTTAAAGCCAAAAAGGCTTCAAATGATGAAGAGAACTCCTCCTCAAATAGTGACGATGAGGAGTACGCTATGGCGGTAAGGGACTTTAAAAAGTTCTTTAGAAGAAATGGTAGATACGTCAAACAATCGTATGATGATAAGAAAGGCTTTCGGAAAAACAAAGAGGACGAGAAGCCAAAGGATGGTCGTACTTGCTTTAAATGTGGGGACCCAAACCACTTTATTAGTAAGTGTCCCAAACGGGATGATCAAAAGGCGTTCGTAAGCGGCACGTGGGGAATGAGCGACGAGGAGGACGAAGAAATTTGTCTCATGGCAAATGACGAGGTATGTCACGAATACTATAGTAGCTCATCACTTGATGACGACTCATTGCATAACGAATATGATAAACTATGCAATATTAGCTTAAAACTAATTAACAAAAATAAGCTTTTAAAGAGTCAAAACCAACGTTTAGATAAAGAAGTCATAGAATTAAAAGCAAAGCTAAAACGTTTAGAAAAAGGTAAAATAGCAAGTGGTGAATGTGAACTTTGCGTTCAACTTCAAACACTAGTTGATAATCTAGATTCTAAAATTTCTAGAATGAGTACAAACACTTTAGATACAATATTAGATAGTGTTAAAACCGATAACAATCAAAAAGGATTAGGTATTCAACAACTTGATCCATCAACTAGTGAAAATAAAGAAACAAAATTTGATAAGGCACTTGAAAAACCAGCCACTGTTGTGGCGGATCCCACGGATCCCTTAAAAAGGGAACCGGCTAGTGTACAGCCAGGGATCCATGGATATGCTGTAGCAAACAGTGGTAATAACGTAGCTTCTTCATCTAGAACTGATTTTGTTATTATTAATAGGAAGAAACCAACTCACGTCACCACTAGACAACCACCTTCAAAATATAATCCTACTTTTGCAAGAAACAAAGGTCCATCCTTTTCAAAACCTAACTCATTTAGAAGACCTAATAACGTTGACCCAAAAAGTAATCATCAAATGGGATGGAACCCAAATATGCAAAATGGTTTTCCCTTTCAAAACTTTGCTCCATGGAATGCATACTCACCTTATCCATAAATGTCTAACATGAATGGAATGTTTAACACTAATGGACCCATGAACAAATGGGGACCAAACTTTTGAGTTTATTATTGTTTTAGGTGTGCTTAAAGGTCGACCTAGACCCCGATGAATGGGTCAAGGATAGCGGGTGCACGAGGCACATGACCGGAAATAGGGATCTATTCTCCACATATGAATTCGTTAATGGAGGTAATGTGGTGTTTGGAAATAGCAAAATTAGAATCATCGGTAAAGGTATGATTTCTAACAAATCTCTAACCATTAACGATGTGTGTCACGTAGAAAACCTAAACTTTAACCTCTTAAGTATAGGGTAAATATGTGATAAAAAGTGCAATGTACTTTTTACCGAAACCGGTAGTAAGATACTTAAAAATGGCATAACCATAGGAAGAGGAATTAGGAAACATGGAGTCTATGTCATTAAAATTGGTAATGAACCTAAAGACAAACTATGTCTTACCTCTATGGATGATACTTCGACCTTATGGCATCGAAGATTGGGTCACGCCAACATGCGACTTCTTCAATCGCTATCATCCAAATATCTAGTAAGAGATCTACCTAAGTTAAAATATGAACATCATTTTTGTGATGCTTGTAATGTAGGAAAACAAGCTCATTCTAGTCATAAAGCTAAAAACATGGTGTCTACAACTAAGTGTCTAGAATTACTACATATGGATTTATTTGGTCCATCTGCTATCCAAAGTTATGGAGGCAACTACTACACTTTGGTCATAGTGGATGACTACTCTAGGTATACATGGACAAAATTTTTAAAGAACAAAACGGAAACCTTTAACTATTTTGAAATATTAAGCAAAAAGATCCAAAGACAACTAGGAAGTCCCATAGTGTCTATTAGGACGGATCATGGTAGGGAATTCGATAATGAAGTGCAATTCGGAGCTTTTTGTGACGCTAATGGTATTACTCACAACTTCTCGGCTCCACGCACTCCACAATCGAATGGGGTAGTAGAAAGAAAGAATAGAACCTTACAAGAAATGAGTCGAACCATGCTTAATGAACAATCCATACCTCAAAAGTTTTGGTGTAATGTCGTTGATACCTCAACGTACATACTCAATCGAGTCTTAATAAGACCAATCTTAGGTAAAACTCCATATGAGTTACTCCGAGGCAAAAAGCCTACGTTAAATCACTTTAGAGTCTTTGGAAGCAAATGTTTTATTCTTAACACTAAGGATTACCTTACAAAATTTGATCCTAAATCAACCGAAGGTATTGATGAGTTTCCAAATACTCATCATTTTTGTGTAATCTAAACTGCAAAATCATCTGAAAACACTCAGAAACACATCAAAATGATCAAATTATCACAAATCAGTGTTTTATGTGTTTTAATTGCAAAAATATCAAAATCAGATGAAAAATGATTCAAGTTTGCAAAATTGGCAGTTTTAGTCCCCCAAGTTTTAAAAGTTGTCAAATCTAGTCCCTGGAATTCAAAAATGTGAAAATTTATCATTCAAGGTCCCTGAAGTATTCTAAGTTGTTTAAAATGATCCTTGAATGATTCTTTGGTCAATTGGCAAGAAAGGTCCTCAAACTTTGAAAAATTGCAAAAATAGTCCTTGGACCTTTGAAAATGGATTTCATGCAAAAAGGGCCCTTGTTTTATCAATGTTTGTCAAAATTGGTCCTTGTGAGAAGTTTGGAAATGTTCAATTTCAGTCCTTGGAGTTTGTCAAAATTTCACTTTTGGTCCTTGTTTACTAGACTTAACCAAACGGATCAACATATATCATTAGGCCCAAATCCAATTCACTAACCAGCTGGCCCAACATTAGCCCAAATCCCTTGACCCTTTGCCCTTGACCCCCAGGTCACAACTCATTTTGGCCCCAGCCAAACCAATTATGACCCCCCGTGTTATATAGCTTTGGTCAACAGAAAGTCAAAAGAGAAGAAAAACGCGCGTTAATACCACATGTACTGTAGCTCTGTCTCTCCCCCAACAGAAACACCAATACCATGACTGGTTTTCACCATTTTTCAACTCCCCCTCCCATACCATGTCCCCTCCAACTCCTATACACTCCAAAACCTTTAATTACCTCAACCAAACTCAATTAATGAAAAAACCTGCTTGAAGAATTTTTGGCGCCAAATAGCAATGTGGACGGTTCTGATCAATTTAAGTGATCCAAAGGCTTAGGTGTGGTGGGAAAGTCTCAGAGTACATCAAGGAATGTGAAAAGTCTATAAAGTGGGGAGAAGAAGCAAGATATCAAGTATCTAAGTCTAATTTTATTTTTCTTAGTCGTTTTCTTTAAATTAAGCTTTTCAATGTATGTTTTTATTTCCAAGTACCTTATTTAAGTCTCTCAAGTGTATTTGAACCTATTTTAATAAGTAATTCCAAGTTTTAAAGTGTATTTCAGTTTATGCAATTTCTCATATTTATGCAAAATATCATATGAATCAAAAGTTGTTTTCAGTAGTTTGTATGGATTGATATAGGTCACATAAGCTCCCATATAGCTTTTATAAGCTATTAGAAACAATAAAATTCAGTTTAGCTTCAAAAATAGAAAATTCACCAAAAATACAAATAATTAGTGAAAAAATAAAAAAGGGTTCTAAGGAAGTGTTCACAGCTGGAGCAAGGTGTATTTTGGATGGCCTTGGTATAGTGCTTCTTGGGAAGCTATAGGAATTGGTTTCAGGTCTTGGTTCTCAGTTTTAAGCATTGGAAGCATTTGTAAGCTCTTTGATAAATTTGGCATTTTACTGTTGTAGTGATTGATTAGCTTATCTTTTTGTTTCTTTGTATTCACTAGTCATAATTTAGTGTATCTAGGTTTTAAAATCAGTAGTTTGTTAATTTAAATTTGTGTTTTGAGAAAATCTCATCTTGGCATTCAAAATAGTTTAAGTCTCATTTCTGATTTTTAAATTGATATTACTGTTGGGTCAAGCTTAACTGGTCTTAACTAATGATTATATGAAGTTTGAAATCAAGTTCATGTTTCATATTTGTGAGTTGCTTTAAAAAAAAGTTCTTAGGCAGTCATATAAGGGGTGTTTGTTTTAGTCTATTTGATTGTGATAAAAAGAGTTTTAGACAGTAAAAGTCTTTGGTCTATGTCATTTTAGTGCCTATTAACTTGAACAAGTCAAGAAAACCAACACTTCTTTGGAAGAAAGTCAAAAATCATTTTGGATCTTATCTGTGCAGTAACTGTTGACAGTTCATGATCCAAGATCATTGTTTTGTGTTAAAAAGTTGATAATATTGCTCTAGTTAGTCTTATCTCACCCTAATATAACATCATCAGTGCTTAAGATCAAATCAAAATCCACTTTGGTCAATTTTTGGTTTTTCTCAAAAAGTCAAAATTCTCAAATGGTCGTTTTTGAATAAAACTTGGAATTTCCCTGTGGGTTCATTAGTAGGTTTCAGTTTATAAGCTCTTGGGGATTTATAGTCTAGTTGCTAAAGAAAAATACAAAAATGTTAGTTCTTGGTTTTTCAGCTTTTAGAGTGCTTATTTTATAGCTTTTCTTTGGTACCTGCTCTGTGAAAGTGCCCTGTGCACAGTACTTGGTTCCATTTTGATAAGCTTGCATTAAGCTTATTACTTGTCCTAATCTCTTGTTCTCTAGTTCTTTGGAAAGCCAACATGGTCTTCTTGTAGTTTCAAGTCTTAGTTTTTACTTTTGAGCTTGTTAGCTAGGGCTGCATTAAGCTCAAAGTCTGTCCCAGTTTCTGTTTTTCATCTCAAAGAGCCAAAGTGCTTATTGGCTTATTTGAGCTTTCCAGTGTGATTGTTTGTGTCTATTAGCTTCTAGTTAGTTGCTTTAGCCTATTTTCATCTTAATCTAGCTTCTGTCTCAAGTTGTTAGCTTATTTGAGCTTATTTCACCCAAACAAGCTCTTTTGTCCACTGTTAACCAATAAGCTCATCAAATCAGCTTGTTTGTATTTTGTAAATTTTTTGTCTTTATTAAAGTTTCATAATATTAGTATATAAGTAGTTTTCAAAAATAAAAATCACAAAAACATCAATATAAAAATAGTGATAGCGTTTATTTAAGATTTTTTAGCTTTTTGATTTTTCTTTTCAACTTATTAATAAGCAAATCCTGTTTTTCTATTTTTCTTAGGTTTCTGTTATCATATAGGATTTTTAGAAAAAGTTTCAGATTTTTCTTTATCTTTTTAGTATTTATTATAATTTTAATTAGTTAAAAATAATAAATAATTAGTAATAAATAATTAAAAAGTCTAAAAAATATATTTTCTGTTTTAAAATTAGTTTTATCATATTTTAGATTTTTCAAAGTTAAAATTTTATTTTTCCAAGTTTATTTTCTATTTTCTAGTATTTAAGTGCATTTTAAATAATAATTAATTAGTAATAATTATATAAAAAGTGTGAAAAATATATTTTTAGTTTTAAAATTAGTTTTATAGTATTTTAGATTTTTCAGAATCATAAGTTTATTTTTCTAGCCTTATTTTGTATTTTCTTCTAATTTAGAGTATTTATTAAATAGTTAAAATAGTTTTTAATTAATAGTAATTAATTAAATAGTATAAAAAATAATTTTCTTTTTCTAATAATTTTCTTTTATTTTTAGGATTCCAAAAATGTCTTTTTTATATTTTTAGGCCTTTTATTTCTTAGTTTTCACTTTTTATTTTGTGCGTCTGCGTAGTTTTTTAAAACTTACGTTTACGTTTCTTTGATCTGGTTGTTGTGCTTTCCAAATCTGTACTCCATTCTATTCCTAATCAATCAGTAGTGTAATTTCTAATCAAAACCTTTGCAGATCACTATCCTTAGTGATCATTCTATCCTCTGAGTTTGTGTTTAACACACCATTGAGTCTCCTTGGGACTAAACGACCCGGGAATCCCCTGTATTCTCTGATCTTCATTGTATTTGTGTCTGAGCTGTTTTAAGTCTGTTTGACTTGACTGTTTTGCGCGAATCATGTATCTTTCTAGGTTACTCGCCAAATAGCAAAGCTTACGTCATATTAAACAAAGAAACAATAAAGGTAGAAGAGTCATTAAACATAAAATTTGATGAAAGTCCACCCAAACCCTCTCCACCTCTTGTCGATGACGAGATCATAGAAAGTGAAGCTATAGTAATAAAGAAAAAGATAAATGAAGAAGAAGAAACTTTAAATGATGAAATCATAAATATTAAAGAATCCAAAGATCACCCCGTAGATAAAGTCATAGGAAAGTTAAATGAACGAACATTAAGGTCTCAAGTTCAAAACCAAAGTAACTTGTTTTGTTTTGTTTCAACCATATAACCTAAGAATACACAAGAGGCCATAAAAGATGAGAGTTGGGTAATGGCTATGCAAGAAGAACTAAATCAATTCGTTTCTAATGATGTTTGGACACTTGTCCCTCCACCTAGTAATCAAACCATAATAGGAACAAAATGGGTGTATAAAAACAAATTAGATGCAAACGGAATAGTGTCTAGGAACAAGGCTAGACTCGTTGCCCAAGGGTATAACCAACAAGAAGGAATAGACTTTGATGAGACCTATGCCCCCGTGGCTAGATTAGAGTCTATAAGAATACTTCTTGCGTATGCTTGTGCTAATGATCTAAAGCTTTATCAAATGGATGTCAAAAGCGCTTTTCTAAATTGTTTCATTAATGAAGAAGTATATGTAGCTCAACCTCCGGGCTTCATCGATTTTGAAAAACCCAAACATGTGTATAAATTAGAGAAAGCCCTTTATGGTCTTAAACAAGCTCCAAAAGCTTGGTATGATAGACTCAAGTCCTTTTTAATTAAACACAACTATACCATGGGGTTAGTTGACAACACACTTTTTACTAAGAAAAGAGAGTCACATATAATCATAGTGCAAATATATGTAGATGATATTATATTCGGATCCACTTGTCAAGACATGTGTGATGATTTCTCTAAAATCATGCATGACGAGTTTGAGATGAGTATGATGGGAGAACTTAGTTTCTTTCTTGGTCTACAAATTAAACAAGTAGAAGATGGTATCTTCTTTAATCAATCTAAATACATAAAGGATATGTAAAAGAAATTTGGTTTAGAAGAGTCGAAACCAATTAGGACACTAATGTCATCCGACACCAAACTCACAAAAGATGAAGACGGCGAATCCGTAGATAATACTAAATATCGTGGCATGATAGGTAGTCTTCTCTACCTCACGGCAAGTAGGCCGGATATCATGTTTAGTGTTTGCTTATGTTCTAGGTTTCAAGAAGACCCTAAAACATCACACCTAGAAGCCGTAAAAAGGATATTTAGATACATTAAGGGTACAGCACAATTAGGATTATGGTATCTGATTGGCCCTAAACTAGTCATCTTTATATTAGTCAACCACTTGTGAATGGTCAACCATAAAAGTCAAACTAATCTAGGACCAAAGACAGTTAAAATCCATGGGAGTATAGAATTATATCCCCGGGTCGTTAAGTCCCAACGAGGTGTGTAAACTGTAATACAACGACTGTGTGTGCTGAAATGATATAGAATATACAAAAATAGGAATCTGATTGACTAACACTAGGAATGTGAATAGTAATAGCTCTGTCACAGCTATGTCGTTAAAAACGTGCAATCAGAAACCTAAAAACGTAAAAGATATACAAACGTACGTTTAACCTTAAATTAAACGTAAACGTATAAAAACAAAACGATTATAACTATAGTAGGGATTTGCATTCCTTAGGGGCTTAAATGCAAATTAAATATAATTAAAATATTTATCTATAATTTACAAACTTATATAAAAGTTAAGAAAACCTAAAAAACTAAAACATGTATGTTTACGTAACAATTACGTAAGCGTAACAAAATAAAAACTGAATTCGATCCAATACAACTCCCACAAATGTGAAAATCATATTTTTGGAATTCTAAAAAGATAAGAAAATTATTGGAAAATTAAAATAAATTTTTACACTATTAAATTAATTAATATAAATTAAAAATGAATTAAATGTATTTAATAATGAATTAAATAATAAGAAAATCTAAAATTAACTTAAATAAATGAAATAAAGAATCTGAAAAATCTAAAATATTATAAAATGAATTTTAAAACTGAAAATGTATTTTTTTTACACTATTATTCTATTTATTATGAATTATTTACTATTATTAATTACTAAAAACTATTATTATTTATTAAAAATAATTAATGAATAAAGAAAAATCTGAAACGTTTTACATAATTCTAAAATAAATAAAAGAAGCTAGAAAAAATATAAAAACTATATGTACGTAATGAAAATAAGCTAATAAGCAAATAAGCTTCTAAGTAGAAGCTATCACTTAGCTTTAAAGTGGTTCTTTTTGGCTTTTCTTTTTCTGAAACTAAATATATGCTGATTATAAACAAGTTAATGAAAACAAAAAGTTACAAACCTAAAAATAAGCAAATTGTGAGCTTATGAGTCCAACAGTTAAGCTTTTGGCTTCACAGTGGAGTTTAAGCTTGAAATAAGCTAGGAAAAAGCTTTATACAGGAAACAAAAGATAAAATAAGATAAACACAAGTCCAATGGATAAATATAAACAAGAAAATGAACTGTGGTAGTGTGAGCTTAAGGTTTAGACAGTTAAGCTTTTTGAGCTTAACTTGGATGGAGTGAAGGCTTGGATAAGCCTGGTATAAGCTCCACACAGGAAAGTAAAAGAAAAATAATATGTGTACAAGTTATATGGACAAAATATAAACAAGCATGTGTACTGGATTTCATCAAATAAGCTTGTAATAAGCTAATAAGCAATTCCAAATCCAAAGTACTGCTGAACCATTGCAAGGTACTGTTGACTTGATTGGCAAATTAAGCTAAAAGAATAAGCTCACAAGTACCAGCTAAGTATGGGAGTAGCAAGCCAGGTTGGTTGGCTTTCCAAAAAGCCAAAACTCAACCTGTGGGGATCACAGATTAGCTTTTGAGAAGCTTATGAAGTAGGCCAGTGTATACTGAAAGCTCAGTATACGCTGATGGAATGGGACAAGTTACAAGCTACTTGCAGCCCTATATAATAAGCTACAAGGTGGAATTGGAGCACAGGGTCATGAAGTTGAGTGGATAAGCTTCACAAAAAAAAACTAAACCACACAAGCTTATGACCACAAATGAGCTTTTTAGAGCTGTTGATAATGGTGTAAATTCACTGAGTTCTCAGTGAACTGTTATGAGTGGGCAAACAACAAGCTCAATTATAACCTATCAATTAAGCTCATAAAAGCTACACAAGCACTGGAACATTAAGTGTGATAGATTAACCTCACATAAGGTCAAAAATCACAAGCTCAAGCTCAATGAGGAGCTATTTGAGAGCTTAGGAAAACAACTCCAACTACACAGTTTGCTTCTGTGTAGTGAGTAAGATGGGACAAAAAAGTTTGGTTGATTAAGTTATCTAAATAAGCTACAAACTGAAAAACAAGCATACACATAATAGAAAGGCCATAAGGCCACACAAAGAAGCCAAGTGCACTGGATAGGGCCAACTCCACAAGCTTTTGCAAGCTCATGGTTTTAACAGTCTAACCATGGTGCAGGGCAAAAATGGGCACAAAGAAGCTACAAAATAAGCACTTAAACATGGAAAACAAAAATAAACAAAAATACAATAAGCAAGATTAGCAACAAAACTAAAACATCCTAAAAGCACAAATCTAGAAAGCTAATATTAAGTCCTATACAAAATTATCTAGTTTATTCAAAAACTGCAAAAAGGAAAATTTGACTTTTTGAGTAAAACTAAAAAGTTGACTTTGATGAACTTTGAACTTAAACTACTGATTAGATAAGTTATATTAAGCTATAAGAACATGAAATAAACATAGATACACAAGAATTGAACACATATGCAAGATTCTAGGATCTAACAACCTCACAGTGCTCATAATGAGATTGTCAAGTGTCAAATTGACTTTCTACCATGCTACACCCTTTGGTTAGTATTCCACTGAGTTACTTAGGCCATATGAAGAGTACATCAAACAAGAGCAACCACAAACACAGCCTTAAACACAGTTTCATTATCAAATCCAAACAACCTTAAAATAGACTGTTATGAAGTTTTTCAAAGCAAAAGACTGCATAAACTTATTTCATCAAATCCAGAGATCATATTGTGTCAAAATAGACCTTTTTAAGCATAAACAAGTAGTCACTCAAGTCTAAACCTAGGTTTCTCAAAAGCAAGCATAATGACAGTCCAAATACCATTTCAAACCTCAATCAAATCCAAAACATGATAACCTAAGATTAAGCTATAATAACACTAAATAACAACAAAGAAACATGAAAACATAAGAATTAAAGCATGAGAAGGACTGAAACAGTAAATTGCAAAAAATGATAAAAATGGCTTACAAATGAAATTCAAGCTGAGACAAAGAACCAGGACCCAAGAACAATCCTAAAGCTTCCCAAGAAGCACTACAACCCAGGACCATACAGAATTTATCCTGCTCCAAGCTTCTTCCTTCTCAACTCACTATTTTTGATTTTTCATTGATTTTCTTGATTTTTTTTAGTGTTTTTCTGAATTTTAAAAACTATAACTGTTTTAAAGTTTCTAAAAGCTTTAAAGCTTTTGTCAGGAGCTTATATGAGCTATAGAAGTCCATTAAACAACTAGTTAACATGAAATTAAAGAACATGAAAATTAAAGGAAATTAAGCAAAACATGAAATTTAAAAGTTACTTGAAATTAAACTGGAAATAAAGTTTCATTACACTACTTTGATGAAAATTACAACATTAAAATTGTAAATGACAAGTAATTTAAAGAAAGCATTTTAAAGTTACACTATGTGAACAATGGCTAGTCCAAAGTTAAGTCTTCTCTCTGTTTCCTCTTGATCTTTATAGTCATTTGAGTTCCTTGTCGACCTTTGAATGTTTCCCACTTCATTTTAACCATTGGATCCATTGAATTCATCATATTCGTCCATTTGTCATTTTGGCGCCAAAAGTGGTTTGAGCAGGTTTCTTGCATTTAAGGAATTTTGGGAGGATGTGGAGGTGGAGGGGAGTGGGTATACAGCTGGTAAGGTGAGGTGGAAAGGTGGAAACCAGGCAAGGTGGAAGAAACTATGGTGGTTTCTGGTTTGCAGGTTTGGGTGAGGGAGGTGTACAGTGGATGGCGGTATTATATTTTTTTAAATGTGGGTTTGGGTTTTGGACTGGGCCAGCTGGGTATTGGGTTGGATTTGGTATTAATATAGGGTCCGGTTGGTTTGTAGCTTTTAATATCACAAGGACCAAGTTTGTAATTTGTGCAAAGTGAGGGGCTGAACCTGTAGCTTTTCCAAAATTATCAAAAGGACCAAACTTGCCAATCTTTAATAGTACAAGGACCACTATTGCATAAAATTCTATTTTTATAAATCCAAGGACCAAAACTGCCAACTTTGTAACTCCAGGGACCAAACTTGCAATTTTCTCAAAACTTATCATATAAGGACCAAATATGCCATATTTGAATAGTACAAGGGTGTAGTTTGAATAATTTCCATTTTTAAACACCCATGGACTGATTTTGACACTTTTGTAAAGTTGAGGGACCAAAGTTGTAAATTGTGATTTTTAAACTTCAAAGGACAATTTCTTACAACTTGTGAATCCCAAGGACCTTTTATGACTTTTTATAAGTTTTGGAATGACCAAGGACTAGTTTTGACAATTGGTGTAACTCCAGGGACTGAAACCGACATTTGTGTGAACTTTGCGCATTTTTTACTTGTTTTTCAATCTTTTTGTTCCCGAGTCACATAAAAACACATTTTTATGATTTTGTATCCTTTTGTGAGTCATTTGTGTGTTTTTGGTCGTTTTGTGGGTTCAAATTATATAAAAGATATGTGTAAAACAGCACATATCAGTATCCTAAGGGCACGGGAGTAGAAACAATTGTATATGCATATTCTGACCATGCAGGTGATTATGTGGATAGAAAACGTACAAGTGGGGTCTGTACTTTCATGGGATGTTGTTTAACATCTTGGTTTTCTAAGAAACAAACGGCACTAGCAATTTCAACAACCGAAGCTGAGTACGTCTCCGCCGGCAAAGCATGCCAACAAGCACTATGGATGAAACAAGCGTTAGTCGACTACGACATTCATCTAAGCGACATAGCCATCCTATGTGACAACAAAGGTGCCATCGACTTAAGCAAGAATCCGGTATTGCATTCTCGCACAAAGCATATAGAGATTCGTCACCACTTCTTAAGAGACAATGTTCAAAAGGGGAACATCTCTATTGAGAAGGTAGCATCCGAAGACAACATAGCCGACGTCCTCACCAAACTGTTGAAGCGGGAACAATTCAACCTACTTCGTCTTGGTCTTGGTCTAATGGAACAAACGTCGTAACTTATTTGACTCTACAAGGTATGTAAACACTAGCCTTCTTCTTTCTGAGTCTAGGATCTCTATTTCACGCACAACTCACAAACAATACGGGAATTTTCAAAACCCAAGATAAGCTTTCCACTTATAGTTTTCTTATTTTTTTTCAAAGAAAACCTCTCTTCAAAATGTTTTCCAAAAAGAATGATACCTTCCCGTATCAATTTCACAAAAGCAATTTCTCACGTCTAGGACAAATCGCTTTTTCATTATTAATACAAAGTAAAAACCCGTTTTTCATTGCATCTCATGTCTTTTGAATGCTAAAGGGGACACATAACTAATATGTGTTTTCGGGTAAATTCATTTAAGCAACAATGAATTAGGAGCATTGATAACACTAAATTACGTACTTATGTACTAAATATGTGTTTTCGGGTTATCTCAATAGGATACTCTTTCTACTTCTAGTTTATTTTCTATTTCTTTGTAGGAGTCGAGATAACCGCAACTCCAAATAGTTTGCATATAGGCACACACTAGGCAAAAATGTTTCCAAAAAGAAAATTTTGTGCTCCCTGAATCACCAGACCCACGGATCCCAGCCTTCATGCTGGACGGATCCCTCAAGGTAAGGATCCGTGGGATCCGTGAAACAGAAGCTGTTTTCAACTTCTATTTTTTCACTTTGGATGAAAAATCCACATTTGTTTCATTTTTGGAGTATGCTCTTTAATGCTTATGTTCTCATGATCATATGCCTTAAATACATATATAATCATTAGATTTTAATCCACATTTTGGGTCAAGCATTCATTACAATGCTTTGTTTTTCTATATATAGAGCTCCCAAAATGCTTGCATACTTCATCTTCTCCACTCAAACACATTACATCATGTCATCCCAAAACCCTTTAGGAGAATCATCTAGTACAAACAATCATCTTCATGATATCCAAACCTTTGTGCTTCCACCATCCAAAATACCACAATCAAACTCTAGGATATCCGCACGGATTAGTATCCGATCTTGTTGTTTAACAAAACCAACCTCAAATGGTTCATTCTCATCAAATAACTCACTACAAGATGCTTCCATTATATCACCCCCCCTCATCACCAACAAGTACACCAACTTCATCACCACCTAAATAACTCTTTTGGAACTCCTTAAGACTCCAACAAGATCTAACCAACCTAAAGAAAAAGAACTAGTCTTTTCAACACCCCCCACAACTCCAAATACTATATTTCATGATCTTGAAACATCACCACCATTAGCTCCCATCACTTTACAAGAACATCTAGGTTCTTTTCCACCACCATTTACAAACATTCCGGATGTTGATCCATATTTTCCTATTTTCCACCACAACTTCCGCATAACTCAAATCAAAACAACCCGGAAAACTTCCGCACTCATTACCCACATCATTTACATTGTGAACATTGCCAGTCCACTAGGGAAATTGCAATAGAAGTTAGGGAAGAAATGCGATTCATACTCAACCTCATCCTTGATCGCATCAATACCATCACTCATCAAAACCTCCATCCATAAACCTTATGCAAGCATGGAAGGAATAACTACTACTATTTTCTACTTTTAGTATTTCTTTTGTCATTTTCATGCTTGTAAGTGGCATAAATACCACTACAATTTGTTGTTTTATTACAAGGCTTTGTTTACATACCTTGGCTCCTAATCTTGATTCTCGTCAATAACAAGATTATATAAGCATGTTACTAACCTTTCTTTTTGTAGGATTTTTATTTTTCTTCACTTGACGCCCCAAACAAGGGGGAGCTACCGTCAAGGGGGAGTTAGAAGTTTGTTAATTTTTCTTCCAAGGGTTAACTTTTTGTTTCGACAAAAAGGGGGAGAAGAAGTAAAACTTAGGGGCTTTCAAAACATACATCTATTCTTAAGTTTTACTCATCATAACATTATGTTTTGTCATCAACAAAAAGAGGGAGATTGTTAATACAAATAAACCGTAAAAACGTTTATTGATATTTTGCGATCTCTTTGTGTTTTGTTGATAACAAATATAATGTTATCTTAAGTATAATTATAAGGATACATGTTACTTTTGTAAAGCATTTACATATAGCCATTTAAATACAAAAATGTAGTAATTAAGCATTTGTTGTAATAGTTTATTAGGATGGGTAAAAACCATAACCCATGGATCTTAATCCATACCAAAGAAGACTTGATACAAATACTTAGATACATTGAATCTAAAGAAAACCCATGGACCAACCCATAACCCATGACCCATAACCAAAAAACCCATGGGCAAAGAGGAGTGGACCACGGATCCCTGGCTTTGTGCTAGCCGGATCCCAAATGGAAGGGATCCGTGGGATCCGGGGAACAGTGAGGAATTTTGCCTATAAATAGAGAGCCATTTCTTCATTATAACTCACCCCTCTTCTTACTAAATCTCTCATACACTCTCATTCTCTTCTAACATATAGATCACTTGATCTAGAGAGTTGTTCTTCTTTCTTTCTATTTGTGATCCTCATATAGGTCCTTCTCTAAGGCGAGATCATGAGCATTCTACAAGTCATCCAAGCAAGGGGTCCTTGATTGATTTGTCACTCCGCAAGATTTCTGTAGCAAACATCTTGTATTTGATATTTCACATATTTGTTGTGTAATAGTCGTGTTGGTTTGGTCCACCGTGCTACGGACTCGGTATTTAGCTTTGTACTGGAAAAAGTGTAAGTAACGTTGTGAAGGCTTCTCCGCCAAGTGAAGGAGTTTGTTGACATAGTGCTTGAACTCTCGAGTAGGTGACTCGGGGAGTGGAGTAGGGCAAGGAAGGTGTCCTTGTAGCCGAACCACTATAAATCGGTTGTGTCATTTCTATCCCTTAACTTCATTTATTTTCTTGCATTATCATTATATCTATACGTTCTCAACATCCATACGATTTCACATAATATCGAATCTAAAGTTTTTGAAATCAACTTAAAATCGGCAAAACTATTCAACCCCCCCCCCCTTCTAGTTTTTCACAAAATCCTTAAACGCTAGAGATTGTATCAAACACATATTTGCGTGACCTAGTCTCCTATGCCATAATGTAGATATCTCCTCCATGGTTGCTAGGAAAAGTTTATCTTTCGGCTTATTTCCTATTTTCATCACATACAATCCGTTTTTCCTAGTTCCCCTACCTATGACCTTACCATCTTTACTAATCTCACTACCCTTCATCAAATAATACTTTGCACTTATTATCACATATTTGACTAATACTAAGCAAGTTAAATCCTAAGTTATCTACATGCTCAACATTAGTAATAGTAAGGGAGTTGTGAGTGATCATACCTTTGTCAATTATGTTCCTTTTAACTTTACTCCAAAAGTGATGTTACCTCCGTTGTATGCTTTGAAAATAGAGAATAGGCTTCGATTTCCCGTCATATGATTAATGCATCCACTATCCTTGACCCATTCATCGGACTCCAAGTCAATTCCCACGCATATCTAAATAATTAAGACAAAAACTCAAAGATTCGGTCCCCAATATCTCATTGGTTCAAAATTGTTAGCGTTGAACATCACATGCATTTGTTGCATTTGATTAGGATGTTGAAATGGTGGACAAATGTCCCAAGGCATATAACCACGTCGTTGGAAGTTATTCCAAGTTACGAGATAGTTATTTTGATAACTTTGCCTTCTAATGTCACTTCTAGGTTGCGGTATGTTAGACCGTGGTTTAGAAGGGTTGGTTTTCCTAAGAGGAGGAGTTTTTGATCTAGTGTCGGGTTTTACATATCCAAGTCCGTGTCACAATTCTCAATTTCCGATCATTTTGCAAACTTTAAAAAATTTTACTATTCATCTCAGAAATTTACTATTCATCATTTTACTATTCATCGTTTTTTAAGTCGAGTTGATATTTTGAGACGTTATTTCAAAATTTTACTATTCATAAAACACTATTCATTCCCGGAGAAAAATTTATATTCATGATTTTTATTCATCATTTTTCGTAAACTAGGTTTACGAGTATCTAGTTCGCGTAACCGTGAAGGTTAGGTTGTGTATTCATGGAACATCATTGAGATCACTTCATATAGACTAGAGTTAGTCTACATATCATCAGTAACATCATCTGCATATTAGCTCATGCATGGATTTGCATATTTTCTTAACGTATATTTACTTATTAAATAAACGCTATCGCACGATCATTTATTTTGAATAATTGATCCGACACTTCCAACAATTATCCTGATATATTTTTATACTCATTTTAAGACTATAAAAATTATATTATTATTTTACCCGGTGTTTTGAATTTATTTTGGTATATAAATTGTTATATATATATTTACGATGGTTTTCGTAAATTCTATTCGATAATTATTTATTCACTCAATACTTGCGAGAATTGCATTTTTTATAATTTTTATGACTTCGATATATTTTATTTTGTTCCGTTAAAATCGATTTCTAGCTAACGCTACACTTAATAACTAATTATATGTACAAAATATACATTATGCATAACTTTAAATACAATTATACATCAAAAATACCCAACTTACTTCACCCTCATCCAAAAGCCACGCCCCCCCCCCTTTTCACAAGAGAAATCAATTTGGTTTTGTCTACATAAATGACCATATTACCCATGAGCTAGATATTTAGTAGTAATATGCATAATTTTGACAAAATAAAACACATAGATAATATTTTCAAGGTGAAAAATGCAAGAGCTCTCCCTTTTTTCTTTTGTGGTGATCGGCCAAGACCAAGAACATCAAGGAAATCCATCAATTTTGCAAGATCAAGTATTTTACAAGTTCTATTAGTGATCTATGTTAAAGTTTTGAAATAAAAACCTCAAGATTATTAAGTATACTTTGCTCAAAAACTCTTCAATCACTCAAGTAAGCTTCAACTAATTTTTCCTACTCTTATAAACTCTTACTTGATGTATTTTTATGATCTAGTAAGAAAAACATGCAAATATACTATGAATCATACCACTTTTTACTTGTTTTTAATACTTATTAAGAGTTTTAATCATCCTATAATTATTCCCATGAAACCTATCATTGTTGATGAAGTTTAGAAACCCATGACACCCTAAGAAGGTGTATGGTAGGTTTAGAATAGTTTTGGTGTTGATTGGAAGGGTTTAGTACAAGCTTTGAACTAGAAAAATCATTTTCGACAACATAAAATTAAGGGCTGTAACGTTTTGTAAAATCTGGAAGTTTCAGTAGGCTGGGGATTATTTTGGTCTAGATATTCAGAAAATAGATTTAAAAACGAAACCGTGGCCGCTTGAACGGGTTAAAACGGGTTTATAACGAAGAAGTTACGCTAGTTTCAAGTTTAACGACGAAAACTATTTTCTGAAAATGTACATGCTGTTAAGGGTTTTTCTAAGGGCAAAAACGAGTTTTTAACGTAAACTAGAGGAGTCGACTTATCAAAAATATATTAGTATATATTAACACGAAACCAAGGATATATAAAACGTAGAAAACGAGTTTATAATGACCGAGATACAAGCATTTGAAAGCCGACGTTCACTACTTATTTCCATCAGCTTTTACTAAAATATTTATAAGTGTTGAAACTGTCTTTTCGGGTACCCATGTTTGGAGCCGTTTTTCTCAATGATCGAGTTAGTTTTGGTAAAATAGTATCTCTGAGTAAAAGTTAGTTCACCCGGCCTATTTTCCAAAATGACCAGCCGTTCCTCAAACGGAGTTCTAACGAGTAATATACGACCACTCAAACTTTCCCGAAAACTACCCATAAACTACATTTTTAGCTCAACTACCTCACTTCACCATTATTTTTCTTTATGATCGGAACTCGTATGGATAAAAGTTCAGTGTTATGACTTTTAGATAATGTTACAAGCTTTCTAAAATCATTGAGTTTGTTTCCTAACACTCGATATTCACTATTTTACGACTAGCTTTTCGAGGCCACTAAGCCACTTTCACGAATTATCAAAGTACATTATTTTGCGACGAAAAACTATATTTTCTTGATTTATCACTTAACGACTATTGTAGGATGTTGTTTCAACGTAAGTACTTATAAAGTATTTTATAACATGACGAGATGTCATAAACGTATATTTCGACGATAAACTTTATTTTCAAAAATGTACAAGTGGTATGGATATCATATGAGTTTGCATGCACGACATTGTTTCATGACTTACATTAGAACATATCATTCATATTAGGTTGCAGGTAGAGATTGCACCTCATTTCAGTATATCCACTTTTGTCATCATAATCATTGCATCAGGTGAGTTCGTAGCCCCACTTTTACTCGTTTAATTGTTTTATAAACTCTTCGGGGGAGATACATGCTCAACTACTTGCTTTTACTTTACACTTATATGAACTTAAATAACCGTTGTTTCACTACTTATGCCAGTAAGTAGATTATGCCTGAACTAAATTGATTACTATGTTATGAACACTATTATTTGAACAACTTTCCTTGATTTTGAACCCTTCGACATATATATTTGAACTCTTTTAAATTGATTTGGACATTTTATCATATATTTGAACACTTTGAACTTGATTTGAACCTTTGACATATAGTTGAACTCTTTTAACTTGTACAAGGATTCTTTTGATATATCTTGAACTTGTTTGACTTGATTTTTGAACACTTTGACTAATTTGAGCCTTATGATATGTTTTGAGCTCTTTGACTGTTTTGAACTTTTGAACTCGACTTAAACTCTTGAACTTAATTATGAACTTTTGACTAGAACACTTGAACTTAATTACGAACTTATGACTTGTTTGAACTTATTGAACCGTACGTGGTATGACCCTAAAAGTCTCCCTTGTTCGGAGCAACCTAAAGTCTCCCTATGTGAACGGAGCAATACCAATTCTCGCCTTATTGGTGGAGTGTGCAAAGTCTCCCTATGTGAACGGAGCAATGCCAAGTCTCGCCTTATTGGTGGAGCGTGCAAATTCTCCCATGTTCGGAGTGTTCTTAATTGTATATAATAGTTGTATGATGTCCGTTCGTACATTCGCATTGTTAGTCTCCTATCAGTAGGTAGTATGGATAGCGTTGTTAGAGGTCGGCCAACCTCTCGTTCACTATGTTACGGGACGCATATTATTAATTCTAGGGGCTTTGCCTGGCATACATTATTATATATGTGGTGCTATATGGTGAACTATTATGACAACGTATACTTGACTACTAGACATACTACTTTTGGCAGTGGGTTGTGAACACACAGGTTGCAAGTTTTGTATGGGCGAAACTTGGAATTGAGTGGATTTACAATGCCTTTGCTTTTTGGAATATTCTCAATGACCGAAACCTTTGACTCTCACTTAAGAATTTTCATATTATATGAAACATGCATGAACGTTCTTTAAAGGCTTTACAATTCAACCAAACTCTATGAACTCACTCAACCTTTGTGTTGACACTTTTAGAATGTTTTATCTCAGGTATCTAAGGCATTCACTTCATGGCATGCATGTGGACTTATCATAGAGTCGCGGTGACGACGCGTCTCACATATATTTTATGCACTTAACTATCGTTTGATTGTAACAAACTCATTTTGGTACATTGAAAATCTTTTGGGACCTATGTTTTGTAAACTCTGATTATTTTACTTAATCAAACGATATTTTCAAAACGACACTTTAGGTCGTTCGATATAACTGTAACTTTGATGCTATGACAGTCATCCCCCAGGTATTCCATTCCGCTGAAAAACAGGTATTTTGGGGGTGTGACAGTCCGGGTGTAGACAAAGGTTTGTAAATGGTTTTAACTTCCCTTTTACTAGTGGTTGGTACCTTGACATTATTAACAACTAAGTGAATTGGTTTAGGACTTAGATTATTTTACAAAATCGATTCTGTCATGTCTGTCCCAACAGACGGTACCACTAAATTTAGTGGTGTCGTGCACTGTTCAACAAAATCTATTGGTTTAACAAATTTTACATGTTTTGTTCCACTTGTTGATGCTTCATTTGGATTAAAACCTAGAACCGTACCGGCACATTCGCTATACTTAATGTTATCTAACATGTCATTAAGTGCGTTTGTCCCTTTTTCGAACTTAGTAATTCTTAATATGTTTTTCCTAAGTTCCTCGTTTTCTAATCTAAGATTATGACATGATGTGCATCCGACATCACATTCTTTCTTCTTCTCAACTTTTTTAACCTTATCTTTTAGTTTTAAAACTTTAATTTCTAGACTAATACTACTATTTTTTAACATTTTATTTCTAGATATGATTTTAGATGTTACCTCACATAATTTATTGTATTCATCATATCGTGTTTTATCATCTACCGAAGAATAATCATCACTATATTATGAAGAATCGGAATGTACCTCACCAGAAGCATGAGCTATGAGACATGTTTAATCGTTGGTCTTTTCCTCATCTTCCTTACCGCTATCACTCCAAGAACCTCCAATATAGGCTTTTTGATTCTTGGTTCTCAATGGTTTAGGACATTCTCCGATGAGATCATTTGGATCACCACATCTAAAACAATTTCTATCATTCTTTCCTTTCTTGTCATCCCGATTATTTTGGAATGACTTATTCTCATCACGAGGTTGCCTAACGAATATGTCTCTCCTTTTAAAGAACTTCTTGAAGTCTCTTACGGATAAGGTTGTCTAACGAATATGTCTCTCCTTTTAAAGAACTTCTTGAAGTCTCTTACGGATAAGGCATATTCTTCGTCTTCACTTTCGGAAGTTGAACTCTCTTCGTCACTAGACGTCTTCTTGGATTTTAAGGCAAGAGACCTCGACTTATCACATTTCCCTCTAACTATATCGGAGTCTTTCTTGATTATCATTTCATGAACTTTCAAGTTTCCTATTAGTTCATCAAGTGTTAATGTCGCCAAATTATTTGATTCTTCAATGGCGGTGACATTTGCTCTCTATTTAGGATGTAGAGCCCTAAGAAACTTTCTAACATAATTCTTGCTAGAGTAACCTTCATCAAGAGCTTTAATACTAGTGATAATAGTATTAAATCTAGCAAAAGCATTATCTATTGACTCATCTCCCGGAATTGAAAATTGTTCATATTGTTGCACTAGTAAGTCGATCTTGTTTTCTTTGACTTGACTATTACCTTGATGAGTGACTAACAAAGTTTTCCAAATTTCCTTTGCTGTGTTACACATAAAAATTCTTTCAAATTCCTTTTTAGCCAAAGCATTGTAAATCATTATTTTAGCCTCATTATTCTTGGCTAGTTTCTTTTTAAGATCGTCACTTTGTTTATCATAAGGAACGATTTCTTCCTTATTAGTTTCTGGATTCTTTTCAATTGGTTTAAAGTCACCATCAATAATGACATGCTAAAGATCAAGATCTTTTGATTTCACATACGTTTCAATCAGTGTTGTAAATATCGCTTGGCGGTCCCTCGGCTGTCGACCACCGCCAAGCGCCATAGCGGTCTTGGCGGCGATATATCAGTGATATAACGGAGACCCTAAATTATAAAGAAATTATTTTTTTTTATAGGTATTTATATATTTCATATACATAGTTATAAATATTTATTAGTTTTATTGTTATATTTAATATTTTTAATTATATATTTTATATAAATATTACAAATTTTACATTGTATATGCATTTAGTTATGTATTTCCCACTCTTAACCGATATTTGACCGATATTCCGATATTTGACAGATATTTGACCGATATTTAACCGATATTTGACCGATATGACCGATATAACCGATATTGACCGATATTTGACCGATATTGACCAACTGATAAATTTGACCGATAAGTGAAATATCGTATCGGTGGACCGCCGATAAGCGATATATCACTGATATATCGGCCGCCAAGACCGATATTTACAACACTGGTTTCAATAGATAAAACAATCGGTTTCGAAAAGTGGTGGTCTTCGCATAAATTGCCCTTCTTGATATTTGTCGAAATCCATTCACCGATTCAAGCTTTAAAATACAATATACTTTAAAAAATCTTGATTTGAGGTGCTCTGATACCAATTGTGGATAAATAGAATGCGGGTTGAATAGTTTTACCGTTTTTAACTTTGTTATAAAAATTACTTTATGAAAAACTTTGATTCGATCCTTTGTGAAATCAAACTATTGCAATATGATGTCTATATTATGATAAACAAACTACAACTATTAAAATGTAAATTGCAAGATAAAGAGTAAGAGATGGAAAGATCAAACCGAGACACGAATTATAGTGGTTCGGTAATGAAGCTCCTCTTCGCCCTACTCCACTCCTGAGTACCTAACTCGAGAGTTCTAAGCACTATGTCAACAAACTATTTTCAGGCGGAGAAAACCGTACAACGTCACTTATCACTATTTTCGACACTAAGCTAGATGTCGAGTACTAATCTAGCTAGTACCAATCTCACACACGATCTACTTGATCCTTACCAATCACACACTCTACAAGATCCACACGATCTACCCTCAATCCACTTGATCTACACACTATCAACATTATCTACACGAGATCTCCAAGATCTCTACAAGCGACACACATAAGCTAAACAATATGATAAACAACTTGATGTACCCCTATATACAACAAGTAAGTAACAAAGGTTATGAGTGCACTACACTAACACTACAACACTTTGTATCTTCTTGATACGTTATGTTCTTCTCTTGCACTAGTAGAATGATGAAGGTGATCAGTTGGTTGGATGATTGGATCACTCTTAAACAAAAGTAAACTATCTAAATGATCAAGAAATTGTAAATATGAAAGAGGGATTTAACCTAGAAAGTTTTGTGTGAAAAAGGATGAGAAAAATCAGTGAAATGGTCTAGTATTTATAGGCAAATGAAATCTGACCGTTACAGACTGACGGCACCACTAAGTATGGAAAATACCACTAAATTTAACGGTACTGTCGGTATTTAGTGGTACCATGCCAGACAAAAACACTTCTCATTTTGTTTTTGGTGGTGAAAGTTTATTTAGGGAAATTTGTAGCTATTTTGGAGGAAAAATAACTCTTATTTTGGAGGAAAAATAGTTGTTGGTGATTTTAAACTTATTTTTTCAATTAAACGGGATATTTCGACTAGACTAAAAACTCGTTTACATTAATTTTGACGTAAAGTGTTTTTATATTTTGTTATCATCAAAACTTAGAGATGTCAAAAAATAAAAATAATGTTTTTAGACATTATTTGTATTAACAATATTTTTTTTTTGTGTTATAAAACTTTTATTTTTTATAAAATATACCATTTTTTAAATACTTTATTTTTTTTAATGTAAAATGTAAAATATTTAGATCTGATGGTGAAAGCGTTCTTATTACATAAGGGCATGTTTGTTTAATTTTTTCATTAAGTCCTGTTAATTAACAGATGACTTAACGTGGAGACCTTTATTTTTATCACTTTTTATTTTAAGTCATTTTAATTGATTAAGTATAAAAAAAAACTTATCACATAACTTAATAAATTAAGTTTTTTCATATTAAGTCAATTAAGTTGCATTTAAACACCACCCTTATTTGATAATGAAACCAAGAGTTGAGATCAATATAGAACTCATATTTGTCATAGAACAAATGAACCAATCATAACCCTCCATTTTTTATCTAAATTAATACAAAATCATTTTCCACCTTTTTTTTAAAACAACATATCTTACAAACTGTAAATCTTCAAAATATAAAAAATCCACCATCGTGACGAGAATTAAATTATCTTTTTATAGATATGCACTTTTATATATTTTCGACAAACATTTTTTTTTAAAAAATTCCGTCCGAAAAAATCATATATGATTTTTACGAATCATATATGATTTTAAAAAATCATGTATGATTCGATTTTTACGAATCATATATGATTTTTACAATCATATATGATTCTAAAAAATCATATGTGATTCGTAAAAATCGAATCATATATGATTTTCACAAATCATATATGATTTTTGTTGACCGAAATTTTGAAAAAAAAAAGTTGTTAAAAATATATAGTAGTGCATATCTATAGAAAGATAATTTAATTCTCGTCGCGATGGTATAATTTTTATCGCGTAACGATTAACGGTTTGCGAGATATTTAATTTTTTAAAAAAGGGTGAAAGTTTATCATAATAAAAAAATGAATGACTATTATTGGTTCATTGGATCTATGATAAATTTTGAATCTATATTGAACTTTTGACATGAGTAAAAAAAAAAAACTGATATAATGTGTGTTAGTAATGATAAACGCGGTCACCACTGCAACTAGCGATATTTACCTATCTAAAAAAAATGGAAGTTGATAGTTGTTGAGACACATAATTAATCACACTTCCATCTTTCCATTTTACCCTTACAACAAAACACCATTGGCGCTCCATAAACACACCAAACCAAAAACCCCCAAATCTCATTTCAATCCCAATTCCCCCAAATCAAATCAAACCAAACCCTAAAACACAAAATGACAGAACCCGATAACAAACCAACCCAAACCCTATCCCTATCCCCCACATCCTCCCGATCAATAACCGAAACCGTAAACGGGTCCCACGAATTCACAATCCAAGGCTATTCATTAGCTAAAGGTATGGGAATAGGCAAACACATAGCTAGTGATAGTTTCACTGTTGGTGGTTATCAATGGGCTGTTTACTTTTACCCTGATGGTAAAAACCCTGAGGATAATTCCACTTATGTTTCGCTTTTTATCGCGCTCGTTAGCGAAGGGTCCGATGTTCGGGCGTTGTTTGAGTTGACTATGGTTGACCAGAGTGGGAATGAGAGGCATAAGATTCATAGTCATTTTGATAGGTCTTTGGAGAGCGGGCCCTATACGTTGAAGTATCGCGGTAGTATGTGGTATGTTTGCTTATCGACTTACTGCAATTTGACGCAACTAACAAGTAGTAATAAGCAGTAGGCTTATCAGCTTATTTAAGCTGTCTCAATAAGTTAATTTTAAAGTTTAAACCGACTAATTTAGAAATAGGTTGATCTAGACACTATGTCGTGTAATTTGTAGAGATTTGTTACTAGTTAAGGGGTTTTGTTTCGTCGAGAAACGAGAAATGAATGTGTGAATATCTTATCTCTCGGAAATACAAATCTAACTAGAAATAAGGGGGTTTTATCGTGATGAAGCGAATATGAAATGTGTTTATAAGTAATTTGCGTTTACCGGAATTGGTTAAATTTGAAATGTGGTTCTTGTGATTTTTGTTAGATGTTTTTTATGATCTAATTTATTCCTAGCTATTCATATATTGTTGTTGTTATGTTTAGTTTGATGTGAAGTGTTTATTGTAAGATGTTTGATGGTTATGTGGTTGTTTGGTGATGAAGCGAATATGAAATGTGCCGCTAACTTATTTGTGTGTATGATGTATTTTTGTTGCTTTGTTTTATGTGATGTAAAACACTAATTTGGATTTAGGTTTGATGAAAAATATGAGTGTGCCGATAACTTGTCCCAATATTCTTCAACGTGTATCAATCTAAGTTATTTCTTGTTAAATGCACCAACCGTCTAATCATGTTATTGTGTGTAGTATTGCTGATGGGGCATCAGTCATTTAGTACACACAATAGGAGGATTGGGCAGTTAGCGTACTTAATAGGAAATAAATCAAATTGATACACGCTAAAGAATATTGGGACAAGTTAGTTACATTTTGAACTAATTCCTTTTTTAGTGATGGTTTATGATTTTTTGCTGTTGTTATGTGTAGTTTGATGTAAAGTGTGTATTGTAGGATGTTTTATGGTTATGTGGTTACGTCGTGAACTCGTGATGAAATGAGTATGAAATGTGCGGCAACTTATTTGACTTTATGATGTATTGTTGTTGCTATGTTTGATGTGATGAAAAACATGTAATTTGGATTCGCTATTGTGGTGTAGGATGTTTTATGGTTACGTGGTTGTGTGGTGAAGAAAGAAGTATGAAATGTGTTAGTAAGTTAACTTATTTGTGTTAACCAGAAGATGTAGTGTGTGGTCTTTTTGGTCAAATCATAGTCGATAGAAGAGACCGTCCTGCGAAAACGCCGCAGGCGGCTTGAGGATGTTATTGCTTATGAGTTTGGTTTTTGTAATATTGGTCAGACTTATGAAATGTGATACTGTTTGGCTGTTTTAGATCTATTTTCTCTAGATTAGTGTTGGGATATACCGAGTTTAAGGGGAACGGTGATGCCTTTTATACTCGTTTACGGGTTGGTGTTGTGGTAAAAGGTTATGTTATTTGGTTTTCAGTTAATGATGCATAAGATCCTTTTCTATAATATAAAATACTGAAATGATGTGTTTTGTAGGATGTTTTATGGTAATGTCGTCGTGTTGGGATCTATTATTATCAGTTTTGTTTCATATATGATATTGTTTTGGTATAGTTAGATCTATTTTCATTAGATTAGTACTAGGTGGGTGGGTTGGTGGTGGGGGGGGGGGGGGGGGGATGGTGTAATAGGATTGATATTTGTTGGTAGTTCTGTGACTCGCAGGTATACTTGCATTAGTAGTCTGAGTGGATTTACCAAGTTTAATGAGAATATTGATGCCTCTTATTGCTTGCTTATCAAGATACTGCCTTTTGACGCAACTAGTAAGTAATAAGCAGTCTTGGGTGTTTGGGTAGAGCCAAATGATTTAGGCTTATCAGCTTATTTAAGATAAGTTGATCCAGACACCATATCATGCATTTTTGTATAAATCAGTTTAGTGTTACTAGTTAAGGGAATCTGTTTTGTCAAGAAACGAGAAAGGAATTTGTGATTATCTTAGCTATTGGCAATTTTGCTAGCTTCGGGATAACTAATTTTTGTAACGTGGGTTAGATTTTTGTTTTCACATCTCGTTTCTAGATTAGGGTACTAAGTTGGGAAGAAATGATGGGTTGGTAGGATTTGGAAATAGTTCTTGCACTTCTAGTCATGCTTGATTTGCACGAGTAAATTTACTGAGCTTGATAAAACATTGATGCCTCTTATGCATGTTTATGTATTGGTTTTGGGAACTAGGTGGTGGGATGAAATGATGATGGCCTTGCTAGGATTGATATGGGAGGACTTGATTTGCATGAGTATATTAACCATTTTGTTAGGAGCATTGATGCTTCTTGTGCTCATTTATGGGTTGATTTATTGGATAAAGGGTATGTTTTTGGTTGTCAGTTAATGAAGCGTACGATTCTTTTCTACAATATCCTTATACGCAGTGACGCGCATCCTGTTGGTTATTTACACGAGCTGTGTAAATGGTTCATATATCCAGGCTGTTGATGTAAGCTTAAGGGCTCGTAATTAGCTAGAACGTATTTCATTTGGATTGTTTTGGTTTAATCACTGACTATACTGGGATATATGCTTTATTAGAGTAACAGAATGTTTTGGCAAGACTCAGGTTGATGATACCATAAATTAGAGGATTTGTATGGCAGAATTATTTTTTTCAAGGTATATTTGTAGAATGTCTGTGACTTTGCAACAGCTACAGGTTCCCCCCATTTTAAAGTATGATCTTGGTTTACTCATGGAGATTGAGGGGTAGGATTCAAATGTCGTAGATGTTATGAAAATGTCTAGCTAGTACCTACAAACAATCTATACAAGTAATGTAGATTGAAAAGCCTTTATAAATGAATGGTACCATAGAGGATCACCTTTTGATCTGCATGCGATCAGAGATTTTTGGAAAAAATATATTCTCATTACAGCCCATGGAAAACAGGTTGGCTTATATGGAAAGGAGATGTGATTGGGAACCTATCTATCTAACCTAAACCTATTCTTTCTTACCACACGACCTTCACTTTTTTTGTTCGTTTGTTATTTCTTCCTATTTTGGGGAGGAATATGCATTAAATTTAGAGCGTAAGCTAATTCACTCGTTTTAGAGCTATAAATGCTGAAGTATTGTATTTATTTATCATATGTCCATTTTTTCAAAATCATTAATGCCCCGCACCAAGTTTTTACTATTTTTATTATTATGTGACGAGGTCTTGATTGAGGTTTTACATATTGGTATTTTTATCTGGAACATAAATGCACTATCCACATTAATGCCGAATTTCGTGGTCAATTCTCTTACCTAAAGTGGATCCTTTGGCTTCTTCTATTGTTGTTATCTGTCATTTAAACATCTTAAAATCAGTGTAAGTATCCACAGAGTGAATAATTGGTATTTGAGACTTGGGTGTAAATAGTGAATATTCTTTCATCTTATTCCATTTTTCAAGTATGTTTAGTGTTTTCACCAAATCATATTACCGTTACTTGGCTACACAAAATTTCTATCACTTTAAGAAATTAGAAATGTCTAAATAGAATGACTTGAACTACATTGTAAATTGCCGTGTTGTGTTTCTGTACTAAGTCTGTATATGTTTAGAACAACTTTTCATCCATAACTTGAACTGAAGTCCACACCTACATGTTCAGGGGATACAAGCGTTTTTATAGGCGAGCAATGCTTGAAACCTCAGATTACCTCAAGGATGACTGTTTGAAGATCAATTGCACTGTAGGAGTGGTGGTTTCTGCAACACATGGCCCTGTGGTACATTCAATCAAGGTTCCAGGGTCTGATATTGGATTGAATTTTGGTATGTTGCTTGAAAATATGGAAGGTTCAGACGTGGTCTTCAATGTGGCTGGTGAAATATTTCATGCTCATAGGTTGGTATTGGCTGCCAGATCCTCTGTATTCCGTTCTGATTTCTTTGCACAAGAGGGAGATGATCACGAGATTGTCATTGCTGATATGGATCCCAAGGTTTTTAAGGTAGTCACGCATGTACACTATACATTAGATTGGTAGTACTACGGTCAAAGTATATTTGCATGGTTAAAATTTATTCTGATCTCTTTTTAGTGCTTACAACTTCTTTAAGTCCTTTCTATCTAATGATTTAGAATCTCACTGTAATAAGTAAAACTGTTGGTTTTATGCTCATAACCAACACATAAAAATAGCCTACACAAGAAAATCATAGAATGGACAAAACATGTTTGCAAGTCAACCCAACTGGTCTGACCCGTTACCCGTTTGGTTTGCGTTTGTTTTACAAGACGGGTACAATTTGTCAAATATTTTGTTTCTGGATTATTTGCTGTTTTGTGGATCATTTGTGGATTATTTACTGCACCTTTGTTTCTAAGGTTGGTTGATTTTCAACAGGCTATGCTGCACTTCATTTACAGAGATGAAATTAATGAAGATGAATTAGTGCATTCTACGTCATCAAGTGAATCATGTGTATCAGATTCATTATTAGCCAAGTTGTTAGCTGCTGCGGATCAGTATGATTTATGCAGACTCAAACGGATGTGCGAGTCTCTTTTCTGCAAAGATATATCTGTAAGCTCTGTTGGTAGAATTCTAGCTCTTGCAGATGCTAATCATGCTATTGAACTGAAAGCCATTTGCCTTAAATTTTCTTCAGAAAACCTTGCAGGTATGTTGTCTATAACCTTTGGTTGTTATTAGTATTACGTTAATCTTATGTTCTAGTGAACTATACCTTTTTAAGAAGAAGACATTTCCAATGAAGTCAAATGCACCTATCATAATCGCATGTCTTCACTATCTGTTTAAATAGTTTTCTTGCATTTTATGAGAAAAGTGATCTTTCTTCTAAAGATTTGCATGTATTACTAGGGTGGCAATATCTACCCATTTACTTATTAATGGGCTAATTTGGGCTACCTTTTAACTCAAACGGGTAAAGTTTAAAAACAAATTCACCATAAGGGGGAATGAGTCAAATGGGGTTGAAAGTCTTCCAAAGTCTATTTTCACTATGCATCTGTTTTATCAGATAATTTTGCAGATATTTTCGTAGTTATTGTTGCAAATGCTCAAAAGTAGGTACATGTGAGTCATTAAAATATATACTATTGTTTACTTGTTGGTTATGTTAAATGGAATGCATGCTACTTCAAAGTTATAATATAAAACCTAACAATGTATGTAAATTTAACAATTTTATAGATTTAATTAAGATTTTTACACTAAAGGCATGTTTGTTGAAAGCTGGGTTTTAAAGTTTTTTGTTACAAAATGACCAAAAAGGAAATCAAGGTCATCTTAAAGACTCTGAATAAACGAATAAAAGCACAAACTAGAACAAAACATAAAATAGTATATTTGTATTGAATGCAAAAGAAAAGAAAACCCCTAAAAAAGATATGATGATTATACTGATGCGATAAACACTAGAGATAACTTTGTTGATATACATTGACACTTATCGATGTTGTTTTGCCAACTTTTTCGTACAAATGCAGCTGTTATGCGATCAGATGGGTTTCAGTATCTCAAAACGAACCACCCGGCATTACAATCAGAGATTTTGAAGACAATGGCTGGCGGTGAAGAAGGCTATAGTAGTGGTGGTGGTGTTAATAAAACTACGAGCGTGTTTGGTCAACTTTCAGATGGTGAAGATACTAATGAGAGGAGGGTAAGGCGTAAGAATTGATCTGTTAGTGTAAAGAGATGATTATGCTATAAAGAACATGTCAGGAAGGGTTTTTGTGGTTAGTTGGAAAGTTGTATGTATGCAGGTTCTGTTATGATTTTGATCATGAAGCTGTGTATAATATATATTCGCACTTCTCATGCTTTTTTTTTTTGTTTTAATAGTCTGGTTTGTCGATTTCTGTTTATCCGAATAGTGCGCGCGCACTTGCACACGCCCATTAGCGTTGGAGCTCAAGTTTTAGAATTAAACTCATGAAAAGAGACCATTCATTAATATAAAGCCTATTTCATTGCGACTACATGGTCAATAAAGTCCCTAATTTTGTGAATCATATGAGATGAGGGTCAATTTCATTCATCTGGATCAGAGAACTCCATGAGATATTAAAACAAATTTATTAGAGAAACTCATTTAGATATGACATGAGGGTATCAATGATGCTAAAACTCAACTCGGTTAAGCTGAGCCGTTTTCAAGCACAATGACAAACTTGAAACAAAAAATGAGCCATAGTTGAGCTTGCTAGGATTCTAACTGAACTTGGGCTGCATATATACTAGATATAATTTTAGTTATGGACTCTAGTTCTTACATAGATTTGAATTATTGTAGTTAAACTTGAATTACTACGGAGTTTCTTCGACCTGAACTTGAGTCTGTACATGGGGGGTTTGTTAAGTTGTCAAGTTCGATCAAGCCTTCCCAAACTCAACCCTCTCAATGTGTACATCAGCAGACTACTTAGAAATGCCAGAATTCAAGGATGGAAAGTGGGATCGTCGAGAAAACAAGTTGTCAACGACACACCAAAATCACGTAATAGCTAATGAATAGACCAGACTCAAATCAACTAACAATTATAGAAAAATTGTTAAATTAGAGTAAGCTACCTTTAGAAACACTAGCACATTTACCAGATCAGAGAAAGCTGTTTTCTTCCATAGTAGTTAAGTGTTGGAATTGGTCTTGACTAATTATGTTGTATCTTGTAATCATCCCACATCAGTGGGTGTTTAGCATGAAAAGATCCAAAAAGAATCAAGAGGGGGTGGTTTACATCAATTGACTTAAGAACGTATATAAAATGTGAGATGACCAACCACGTGAAAGCACAGACGATATTTAATAGTCAGTTACTACTCTACATATTCTGGGTACAATCTTCTTTTCTCCTCCAACTAAATAAATCGAATACACAATCACCTTTAGTAGTTTCTCTCATATTGTGTTGTCTAGGCAGAGAATCATAGAGAGTCCATCAATTCTTTTGGCACAAGCTTACGAATCAACTTAAACGTAGTTGTATCCACTGATCCAGCTGCTATTGAATCGATTAGCAAAGACATTGTTGAAACATCAAGAAAGTAACCTCTCCCATCCATATCATGTAAAAGCATCTCTACATCATCAAAGTGTTTATTCCTTAGATATCCTTGGAGAAGAACATTGTAAGTAACCTTATCTGGCGGACAACCACTCTCTTCCATTCTAAGAAACAATTGTTTTGCATCAATCACAAGACCTTCCCCACAAAACCCACAAATCATCACTGTAAATGTCTGAGCATTAGGTTTTATACATTTGACACTTAGGTCATAGAAAAGAGCCTTTGCAATATCAAGCTTCCCACATTTACTTGCACCATCAATGAGGATATTGTACACAACAATATCATAATTTAGCTTACTGTCACCCAATAAATGAAACAAAGAGAGTGTCTCTTCTAAATGGTTGTTGCAAAGACCCTCTAAAATAACTCGATAAGTGCATTCATTTGGTTTTAGACCTTTTGTATGCATCTCATCAAAGAGTCTGCGTGCAGCTCCACAATGTCCAACCCGAAACAATCCTTGTATCATGGTAGTGTAAATGACTACATCGGGTTTCAAACCTTTTCTGGTTATTTCATTAAAGAGATCCATCGCCTCATCTATTTTCAAACTCTTGCAATATCCATTCAATAAACTGTTATATGTAACAACATTAGGGACAAGACCTCTAAACACCATTGAATCAAAAATTGTCCTTGCTTTGCTCATTTCCCCACGCAAACAGTAACCATCTATAAGTGCATTGTATGTCACTATGTTTGGAACAATACCTTTTTTAATCATGATGTTTATAACTTCCTCAGCTTCTTCTACTTTTCCTTCTTTACAATATGCATCAACTAATATACTAAAGGTTTGCACATCTGGAGATATCCCAACATCCAACATTTCTTGAAGCATCTCAGAGGCTTCATCCCAACGACCTAAATTACAAAGGCCATCAATCAAACAGCTGTAAGTGATGACATTGGGTGAAATGCCTTTTTGGAAAACCATTTCTTTGAAGAGTTTGAAAGCATCATCAATCATTTTATCCTTGCAAAAACTATCAATGATGGTGTTGTATGTAACAACATTAGGTTTACAGCCTCTTTCTTTCATTAGCCTAAGCAATTGAATGGCAATAACGTTATTACCGATCTTACAAAGCCCTTTAATCATTGTGTTATACATAACCACATCAGGTTCACAAAGTTTCTGTTTAATAAGCTTCTTGAAGAAAATCTCAGCCTCAAGAATCCTATCTTCATGGACCAGTCCATCTAGAAGTGCACTAAATATGAACACATTTGGTACAATAGATCGCCTGAAGCAAAAGCCAAGGACCGCAAAAGCGTCATTAGTGCGATACAACCGACAACAACACTTGATAGCGATACTCATAGTGTAGTGAGTAACAGGAACACCAAGAGCACACATTTGCTTAAAAATGTCAAGAGAATAAGAAAAGTGTTTCATTTTGGTAAGAGACTGCAACAACTGATTAAACTTGACAACAGAAGGAAAAGGTTGTGTTTGTGTCATTTGATCGAACAGGTTCAAAGCATCATCCAAATTGGAAACTTTTTGGTACTTAGATTGAGGATGTTGTTCAAAATCATCGAGATTTGAACAAGAAGAAAAAGGGGTTTTAAGGAAATAGTTGGTGCTTAACAAATTACCTCTGAATTTAAGAGCAGAATTTGAGCGAATCATTATCATCTTGGTCGCCATTTCCAACAAAAGAGTGATTCTCACTGTTTGGCAAGGTTTATTTGTTTGTTTGGTTTAACAAAAGAAAGCTAAAAAGCATGTTCCACCAACCCGTTTTTAGACTGGCGTACGTCTTTCAACAAACTTCGTATGTATAAGTTGGGGTGTAAACGAGCCTAGTTGAGCCGATTAATGTCAAACTCGAATATTAAAGAACAGCTACATTCACATGTACTCAAAAAAAAAAAAAAAAAAAAAAAAAAAAAAAAATTCACGTGCACATATAACATGTGAGTTGTACCAATCAGGTTAGGTAAAAGTTTAATTTTTGTCAAAATGTGAGCATTCCACTAAGCATTGGAATCATCTAAAGTTTGTTACCACATGATAGGTTATGTTGGCCAATCATACGAAAGTTAAATTGATAAATACTTTTCTTTTAATCAAATTTAAAGGGCTGCTTATTTTTCTACTCCTCACACTACAAACAACATGGCTTATCGTGTTGAAAAACAACTTGAGAGGATCTTAAACTAGGGGTGTTTGCTAAATTAATTGGTTAGATATTAAAGTCTTAATTAGCCACTTATTGGGGAGAGTGTAATTTTAATGAGTCTTTCAATTAAGAAACAGTAAGGGTTTTGAGCTCATAATCCTCTCAACAAAAAGAAAAGTAGCACCCCTAAACTATGTTTAAATAATAAAGCATTGCATTATAGCATATTAACCATCACTTTTCATTATCTTTATCTTCCCCAATGGCGGAGCTTCAAAGTATTTTCTAAGAGGGCTACATAAACATATTTTGTGAAGGCCAAACTAATAAATTCTTATTATAATTTATCTTCCCCAAAATAAATTTTTTATTTTGGGAAGGCTACATGAACATCTTTAGGTCGCCAAACGAGAGTTTCGCCTTTTGAAGCAGTCGCGTACCGAGTCAGAAAGACTTTGATGACTCAAGGTTCATAGTAGGGAAAGGAGAGTGAGGGGAAGAAGGGGCATCTTTCGCCCCAATCATCCAATTCGCTCCAATAGACATACATCATTCTGTTGTCAAAACAACTTCATCACTTTCGTGCTATGATCCTCTCTCGCCTCTCAAAACGTTCAACCAAGCACCCTTTTAGTTTCTTGAGTAAATTTTAAAAAATCGTACTTGTCGTTTAGCTAAATATCAGGTGTAGTCCGTACAACTTAGAAAATGTAAACGTAGTCTCTATGACAACTTAGTAAATTGCAAAATCATACTTGTGCTTTAACTTATATTTAAAACTTGAAAGAGTTAGTAGTAAAATTACCTTTAGATTTGAATAAAAGAATTAATAGCAGATTATGAGTGATTCATTATCATGGTTGTCTTCTCCAACAAAGCAGTTTATGTAGCTCGGTCTATAAAGTGTTACATTTATGATTATGCACGAAAAAAAAAGAATACTTGTTGACTATGTTTGGCTTTGTAGATTGTTTGACTTTGACCGCTACGAACATTTAAAAATCGTCGGAAAAAAACTGACACTCTTCTTTTTTTATTTCTGGCAAAAGTAGAAGTTCAGGTATTCTAGTGGGATTATTTGGTTTTTTTTTGAACGAAGGATTAATTGGTTATATTGTAGAAGTTTTTGATCTTCAATTTAGTAAAGGACCATCTTCAGCTACTTCCGTTGTCAACAATATCACAAATTTCTGTCAACTTGTGTATATGCGGACCAAAGGTAAGAGGCAAGTCCTCAAGTTCATTTCTTCCATTCAATGAAAATATATTTTACATAATTCTATTACGTTTATTTTAGTGTTAGTTAGCCCTTCATATGTGTATAACTAAAATGAAAACCGAAAATCTATCCTCTATGTATGTTATGAGTAAAGTGAGCCTCATCTTATTCAGTCTCTTTTATTTTGGTGTATAGGTTTTAAAAAAAAATTAATTATCAATACGGACCAAATACATGAGTAATTTATCAATTGTTACCCAAAATAATACCTTTAACACTTTTGTCCAATCTAGTGCCCAATACATGGCCCCTGCGCACCAAATGCTTTTTTGGATAACAAACCAACAAAAGAATAATATTGGGTTTGAAAGATGTCAAAAGTGGAGATTGTTTTGTCACACTTTGATTTTAAATAAATGCTCACCACAATCACCAACCCCACCAAATAAATAAATGCTCATTAATTGTTTTTACTACCATTGCACGAGCTAAGGCTGCATGCAGTAGGCTCGATCGTCTCTCGATCGAAGGTGTAGGCGATCGATTTCATCTCGATCCCTTTGCTGTGGAGGTACTCGATCGCCACAAAAAAAAAGAGAGTGGGTCATCTGGTCGATCGAATCCACAAAGCACAAACAATACAAATTAAACCATATATACATCACATTTACTTCAAACTAAAACATACCCATATGAAATAAACACAAAACACAAATGGGCTAAACCACTTTTTTAAAGATTTAAGCTTAAATACAACTTATTTTTAAAAAATAAAGCATACCCAGATGAAATAATCATAAAACACAAATGGGTTTTGAACAAATTTTAATAAAGATGAAAAAAGTGTACCATTTTGAAAATCTTGATTCATGCAAAGAGTGTGAGATGAAGAGTTGTATAAAATGGGGTTTATATATTTGTGAAAAGAGAGATGCTGAGTTTGAAAATATACGATATGATGCCCTAGATGTAGATACTAACGCAAACATGTTTTAAAAATTTTTTTTGGTTAAATGTTTGTGTTAAAATGCTTTTTTTTTGTTTTTTTTGTTTTTTTTGTTTTTTTGTTAAATGTTTGTGTTAAAATGCTTAAAAAAAAAAAAAAAAAAAAAAAAAAAAAAAAAAAAAAAAAGAACTTGGTCGCTCTTACTGGGACACATAATTGCCTGAAGGTCGTTGGAGAGAGAAAGCTGACGTGGCAAAGAAAATGAGAGGGATTGAGGCTCCTTACTGGGGGCAGCCTAAGTATTTCATCTCCATATTCATTTTCTTTTTTACTTAACTACATATCTTCCTACACTAATCTTCCATATCCAAATACACCTTCAACCATAAAAACACAAAGTTAAATAAATAAATAAATAAAAAGATCCGAAGTGCTTCCCTTGGGCACCAAATATGACATGTCTCACTATCATTCCTATATTAATTAAATATTGTGCTCAGAGACTAGTTTTTATAACACATTTAATATATGGTGCCCAAAATTTTGTCCTTGCACACCAAAGTAAAGGTGGCATCTTGTCATTGTTCTATAAATTAATTATTGATGCTCCATATGATCCATCAAATAATTTGGTGAGGAATATGTTGTCCTGGTGCACCAAAATGTTGTACTTCGCACAAAAATGTCCAAAATGTCAAATACAGTTAGAGTACATCTTTTACGGAAATACACTAGTAAATACGGACATTTATCCAAAAGGGTTGGTTATACACACCCAAAAGGATATTGGCACCCCCTATTTATTTTTTATTTTTTTTATTTTTATACGTTTTTTTGTTATAAAACGATATTACTGAAAATACGGAACATAAAATATGAAGTTTGAAAAATCAAAAGTATTAAAAGCCACGGAATATGGAACAAAAAAGGGTAAAAAAAACTATTTTTTCCTATTCAGCAGAGTGGGTGGATGTGACTGATGTGGTGTCACTAACCGGTAACCATTAGGGATACCAATAATAACACCCTTATCCAAATGACACTTTTTAAAAGCAATCCGCTGCAATATACTTGTTCACAGTTGTTATACTCAATTTAATTTTATATAATCTATTGATGAAGATGAAGATGTTTTATACTGAAACAAGGAGCTTTTATGTGTAGAACATGATTCATGCAAATTGTGCTTTATTTATTAAAACTAAATGGGTTTGTTTGATAAGTGACTTTAGGACACTGATTATAGGTATTTAAGGAAAACGTTTAGGAGTACATTGTTGAATGTAGCAGACAATTAAGGTTAGGATGAATATGTTTATACCTTTGTTGGTCCTCAGATATTAAGTAAAATCTGTAAGATTTTATTTGCTCAATAGATTCATAATGTGTAAAAACTAAAGGATATGGTGATCATGTGTGCAAATCCAGTGAAGAAATGACTTCGAAACAGTGGGGGTGGGGGGCTAATTTTTACAAAAGACTTCAGGTGAAATCAACATGGCAACATTGTCCATGTTAAAGATAGTATGCTTCTAAACTGAGTAGAAACAGACAACTAATTTCAAGAGCTGCTAGAATTTCATGGTTTTATTAACAACTTAACATGCACTGCTCAATTTTAGGCCAGGCACATCACACATGAATATTTCCCTAAAACACTTCTTCAACTCAAGTAAACATCATTATAACAATATTGAAAATATCTACAAGAAATGCATCATGAGGAGCCATTGAATGTCTTACACAAATGTAAGATTCATTATGCACCCGTTACCATTTATATGCACTCAAATATGTTGTTTTATCATATACACCTGTTATTGCATTCAATTATATTCATGTTTAATCATATTAATGAAATAAAGTGCATGTACATATCAAGAAACAGAAACTGATACAGTTATCTGCTGGTTCCCAGCTGACCAAAACCAGCCCCGACAAGGACCAAAACGAGCCCCGACAAGGCCCAAAACGAGCAGTCATTCTGCACACATGAACCGCCAAAATAGAACCCAAACACCATAGTTTTTACTTGTTTTGGCAGGACTTTTGCAAACTATTGCGCACTACATTTCTCAAAGTTTAAAGTGAAAAAGAAAAAGAAAAAGTAAATATATATATTTTGGCGGTTCTATGGTGTTTGGGTTCTATTTTGGCGGTTCAATACCAAATTTCGTTTGACTTCTAGTTTTCATTTTTTAAAGTTGTCCATATCAAACTCTTAAAACCACAATAAAACCAATTAAGTGTGAAAAACATGGGCCGGAAGTAAAAAGAAGGTATCAACAACTAGCATCCATAAAATTAGCAACGCATGACACGCCTACAGAAAATACAAACACATAACAGTTGTAAATTCATTAAAATAGCAATTACGAATAACCAAACACAAGAAGTCAAACGAAATTTGGTACTGATTTCATATTTTCAACATTTTGTAAGTACACTCTTCATTTCTCCGCGCACAAAATAATTCCAACCCACAATTGGTTTTTCAGTTTTTCACCCAGACCACTTTTTAAGTAGAGAAACTAGACGCACCCACCAACTCCTTAGGCACAAGCTTACCGATCAACTCAAGTAAAGTGTTATCTAACAAACCTGCTGCGATTTGATCTAAGAACAATGATAAAGTCGTAGCATCAAGTGAGTAATGACTTCCATCCATTTCATGAAAAAGAAATTCTAAATCATCATAGTATTGGTTCTTCAGGTATCCTTGGAGCAGAACATTGTAAGTAACATTATTTGGCGGGCAACCACTCTCTTCCATTATAAGAAACAACTGTTTTGCATCACCCACTAGACCTTCCCTACACAGCCCACTAATCATCACACTATATGTTCGAACATTAGGACACAATCCTTTATCAGTTAGATCCTGGAAAAGAAGCCTTGCAATATCAAACTTCCCACATTTGCTAGCACCATCAATCAAGATATTGTACACAACAATATCCATATTTAGCTTGCTATCACCCATTAAATGAAACAAAGAGAGTGCCTCTTCTATTTGATGGTTGTTGCAAAGACCCTCTAGAATAATTCTATAAGTCAACTGATTCGGCATTTGACCTTTCTTATGCATCTCATCAAAGAGTTTCCGTGCATCTCCACATCGACCAACCTGAAACAATCCTTGTATCATGGTGTTGTAAGTGACTACATCTGGTTTTAGACCTTTTTGAGTCATTTCATGAAACATATGCATGGCCTCATCTATCTTTAAACACTTGCAATACCCATTTAATAAACTGTTACAAGTAACAACATCAGGGACAAGTCCTCTAAACACCATTGAATCAAAAACTGTCTTTGCTTTGCTCATTTCACCACGCAAACAATAACCATCTATAAGTGAATTGTATGTCACTATATCTGGAACAATACCTTTTTTAAACATAATGTCAATAACATTCTCGGCTTCTTCTACTTTACCTTCTTTACAAAATGCATCAACTAATATACTAAAGGTTTGCACATTTGGAGAGATCCCAACATCGAACATTTCTTGTAGCATCTTGGAGGCTTCATCCCAACGACCTAAGTTACAAAGACCATCAATCAAACAGCTGTAGGTGATGACATCAGGTGAGATGCCTTTTTGTAAAACCATTTCTTTGAAAAGCTTGAAAGCATCATCAATCATTTTGTCCTTGCAAAGACTATCAATGATGGTGTTATATGTAACAACATTAGGTTTACAACCCTTTTCACCCATAAGCCTAAGCAATTGAATGGGAATAACGTTATTCCCGATCTTACAAAGCCCTTTAATCACAAAGTTTCTGTTTAATAAGCTTCTTGAAGAATATCTCAGCCTCAAGAATCCTTTCTTCACCGGCAAGTCCATTTAAGAGTGTATTAAAAGTGAAGACATTGGGTAAAATACCCCGCCTAAAACAAAAGCCTAGGACCGCAAAACCGTCATCAGTGCGATGCAACTGACATAAGCACTTTATCACAATGTTCATAGTGCAGTCACTAACAGGAACACGAAGAGCGCACATTTGTTTGAAAATGTGAATGGAATGAGAAAAATGTTTCATTTTGGAAAGAGAATGCAACAACTGATTGAAGTATATAATGGAAGGAAAAGGTCGCATTTGAGACATTTGATCAAACAGGTTCAAAGCATCATCCAAGTTGGAAACTTTTTGGTACTTAATCAGCAAAAGCATTTGAAGAAAAAGAATTTGAGTGAGCAGAAAATGATAAAGGGAAATTTTTCGTGATTAATTGTTTACCTCTCAAATTAAATTTGAAGAAAGCAGATTTTGAGCGAATCATCATCGCCTTGGTCGCCATCTCCCAAAAGGTTAACTGGGAAATGAAAGAGTAAAACGGTCAACGAGTCAAAGCATGTTTTATCATCATCGCCTTGGCGTATATGGTCCCTGTTTTGCCAAACGGTTACCCGTTTGGTCCCTCGAGCCCCGTTATAGTTAACATCAGTTAAATGGTCTCATTAAGTGCCTTGTGAAATTGCTAAAATACCCCTTCTTTTTCTCTTACTTTACAAATACATTTAACAAACACACAATTAAAAACACACACATGTGGTAATCTAAAATCCTTCAAAAAAAATTCAAATTCAATACAAACTCAAATCCTAAATCATCAAACCCAACTCATAAAACAATTGAAATTTAGTGATGATGATTCTGATATATTTAGTTGCTTCATTGTAATGAAATACTTATACAGTGTTAACAAATATATGTGTATGATCGTGTTGTTTAAGACACATTAACTTAGAGCTAAGTTTTTCATCATAAATCGATGGTTGTGTGATCCAAACACTATTAGTATATATGGTTTTTATGCACAACTATTTTGTGATTTAACTTTTTATATTTGTAGGAGCTACCAATCGCACAACTCCCATTCAATACATTCTCAGCTACCAAACGCACTTAATAATGTTTTTTTTTTTTTTTTTTTTTTTTTTTTTTTTTTTTTTTATTATTATTATTATTATTATTATTATTATTATTATTATTATTTTAATTTAGATGTTGAATTCGGGAACGCTGGATTGGAAAGGTCCGAAGCTCTAGCAAAAGACTTGGCATTATTAAAAGAACAAAGCCATTCTATACCAGAACCTTCACAACCGGGACTCAGTTATTCAGCGCATATCTTGAAGAGTTATCTAAGAACAACCCACAAGCTTTTATCTGCCACTTCTACAACACCTACTTTGCTCATTCTGCCAGTGGTCGGATGATCGGAAAAAAGGTTAGGAATTGTTAATGTCTTTTTAAAAGCTGATCATACCCAAAAATCAGTGGCGAAACCAGGAAAATGTGATGTGGGGGCAAATTTTTTTTACGATAGCAACAAAATGCGAAAGTGAGTATGGTGGTGCCATAAACGAAAGGTGCTGCCACGTTAGTGAAAATTCCTATGGCACGAGATCTTCAACGGCACCAGAAAACCCCCTCCCTAATACAAATATGGTGCCATAGAAAAAGTGGTGTTGTTAGGTCCACACATACCCCACTAAATACACATTTACAACATACGAAAAAAAAGGAAAAAGGAAAAAAAAAAAATAAAAAAAATACCTTAAAATATAATACATAACCAAAAATAAACAAAATAAAATTTACAAAAACATTTTTACCTTTCCTAAGGGAGGAAGGAGTGGTTGCCTAAGAGCATAAGGTATAATGGCTACTATTTTTTAGCCATTTGGGCTCCACCACATGCCATCTCATTTCAACACTCCAACATCAAAATACCTCTCCCTCATAACTAACTTCAAACAACCATTTGGGCCCTACACACCTTCATTATTTTCAAATGATTGAAAATCATAAATAAAAATATTTTGTCTTTTGTGTGTTGGAGAAGTGGCTAACTTGGAAGTGGCATAGCCATGATGGTATAATGGCTAAGATTTGGCATAGCCAAAACCATGTCCATGTCATTTTGGCTAGAGATATAGCCACTATACCCAATGCTCTAATACCCTGGGGGTGCCACCTCACCTCTATCCAATAAAAACCTTCCAACTCAAAACTACCCCAATACTACCCTAACACTACCCTAACTAGACGGAGTGGTACCCTAGTGCTCGATTTATTTATTTTTCATTAACTGCAAAAATCCAAACCATTATCTTCTTCTTCTTCCTAGCTACCTGCAAGACCTGCCAAAAAAAAAAAAAAAAAAAAAAAAAAAAAAAAAAAAAACGCAACGCAAACACAAAGACACACACAACCCTTGTTTCACACGGGTACTCTTGCGAGCTCGGAACTCGAATTCCTTAATCGAACCATGTAACCGAGCTAAGCGGGGCGGTGTACCCGCTCGGGTACTTGGTACCCGGACCCCTACCCGCTCTCCACTCCGTCCACCCTAAGTTATAACCAAATAAAACTCATACTACGTACAACATTTCCTACGCCAATTAATAACCACATAGCTATTGACAACAACATTTAACAAAAAAAAAAAAAAAAAAAAAAAAAAAAAAAAAAAAAAAGCAAAAAAAAAAAAAAAAAAAAACTTCGCAACCCGCGAGTAGCCCAACTCATTCATGACACGATGTGGGATCGATGATTTGCTTATTTGTTTTTACTGTTTATCACATGGTACTTAACTTGAATAAAAAAAAACTTAAATTCTGATTGATATTTTTTAAAACATTTTTTGTACTTATACACCTGAAGTTTGTATCTAAAACAAAACCAACATATATAAATGGTCTGAGTAAGAAAATTGTAAAGAAGTTTTTTTCTTTCTTTCTTTTTCTTTTATTTTAATTTTTTCGTTTTTAGAGGGCCTCTCTCACAATCATAGCACATGGCCCAAGAAATTCACGGGATGGCCCTGATACACGAATCAAAAGGTAAGAGGAAAGTCCTCAAGTTCATTTCTTCCATTTAATGATATATAACATAATTTTATTACGTTTCTTTTAGTGTTAGTTATCCATTCATATGAGTATAACTAGAATGAAAACTGAAAATCTATTCTCAGATACGTTATGAGTAAAGTGAGCCTCGTCTACTTCGTCCTCTTTTATTTTGGTGTATAGGTTTTCTTAAAAAGCAATCCACTACAACATACTTGTTCACAGTTGTTATACGCAATTTTGATTTTATATAATTTATTGACTTGAATTAGTCAAAAACTCAACAATGAGGCCTGGGGCTAGGGGTACATGGATCAAGAGAGGGGATTATGGGCTTTTGTTAGGTTAAACCCTAAGCTAAGTGTTTAGAATGCCCTAATCCTAAACACTATAAAAGCAAACCTTTTTTCTCCTCATTTGATGATCCATCTCTTTTCTCTTTGTGCTATGGCCAAAATCCAGAGAACCCCAAGTAAGGGTTTCTATTAATTAAAATTTGAATGGCGAGATAGAAATGTACGGGTTTCTATTTATATCCGTAAGAATAAAACGGATATGTAAAAATAGCGCCTAGTTGAACAAGGCGAGAACACTAATTATAAACACTTGCTTGCATTTTTTTTTATTTTTTTTATTTATTAATTATTTTTTTTAATGCAAGACAAGGTATACATGAATAAAAACGATATGAACATATAAAGCATCCCCCACTTGAGATCAACTAAAATCTATACCCGATTTTCTTCCAAAACCCTTTATTCAAAACCCACGACTTTCACCAGAGGAACCAAAATTAAACAACAGCGCCCGGACCATGGACATAAGGAAACTACAGGGTGGGCAAGGCGATAGGTGTAACGAAACAATAAATATTGGGTGAACAAAATGAAAAGAATGACTCAGACGAGTTTACTAGGGGTATCTTGCACTAATGAAGAGTGCAACAAAAAGGTTTAATAGGGGGATTGACTGATCGATGTGAAAAGTCAATATACACAAACATAACATAAATGATGGGATATTTGGGTTTAATCCTAAAATTTCCTTATATCCTAGTTGCACCATTTACACGAAGTTACCTTAATGTAATGCTCATGATAATGGTCTCGAAAAGATATGCAAGACCAAGTTCTAAAGTCTACTACAGCCATTGACACACTCATTTTAGTGGTATTATGTATAAGGCGAAAACGGAAAGGCTTATCCTCACACAATGGAAATATAGGGTAGGTGTGCTCAGTCTAGATTAAACTAGTTAAGTAATGAAAAACATGTCAAAATTTTAAAGATGAAACATTTTTCACTAAAAACTAGAAAAATAAAGGCAAGTATAATCAGGTGGTGTATATTTCTAATCTCTTCCCCCCACTTGGGTCATACTAAGCATGTAAATGAAAAATAATAAGGGTTAGAAATGGAACGGAAAACTCCCCTGAATTTGCTCGGAATGATCGAAGATACACGAGTAAACGTGTCTCGCCTTTAGATCTATGAGCAAACTTAAATAACCTGAATTCACTTAAGACAACCAAATGCATCATACTAGAAACACAACAAGTATTAAAAGAAAATGAAAAACATAACTCAATTTCGTAGGAATCACGGTTGCATTTAGCGAATGCAACAAGCCTTTTAAACCACTCGGTGTCCCGAGTGGACGAGTGAAGTCTCGTGAGGGCTTATAGAGAACACACCCACAAAGTTCATTTAGAACTCATACAAGGTTATGGTGTGTAAGTTTAAAATAAAATTTCGGTTACAGGAGAAGTTACGGTGTAATAACAGAAGTGAGCTATGTCGTAATTAGTTAAAACCTGAAGACCTTCGAAACTGGAGGAGGGTTACGGCATAACCATGGATTATGATTACGCAATAACAACTGCACATAATGAAAATTCCAGACTGGTTCTAATCTTTGGTTATCTTAAACGCCATCTTCCTTGATCTATTTCCTGCAAAATATAAATACAAACATACCAAACCCCAACTATACTAATAAAAATGGAAAAGAAAAGATGGGCATGGGGTGCCTCCCACGAAGCGCTTGTTTTTGTCCGAGTCACGAGCTTGACTCCAACCTTATTTACTAAGTAAAAGGGTGTTCATCCCCTCACTTGAAATCAAGTGTGGGTGAAAATGGCAAATAACACCATGAGGGTGTGAATTTGCTATGGGATGGGGAAATGATAAATTATGATCATACCTAAAAGGAGATGTCATTTCCCTCCATACCTTACCTGTTTTAGTTGATGGCGTTGATGATTGGTTCACCTCGTGATGTGACTGATTAATCGGCTTAATTGTTACATATGTTTCCTCGTCAATCACTGAAGTGTCCAAGATCTTGTCTTCAAATTCCATTGCAAGCTCAACTAAAATTGGTTCAGTAGCCGATGCTACATAACCATTATCGGGTGGCGTGATAAGCACGGCTTGTGAGGTCAAGGGTTGCACAAGTTCATCCATATTTTCAGCAACCTGTATAGGAAAGCTAGCAAGATTGTTAGTAATAAAAGAAGAGTTAGAAGTGTTACCATTCTGTGTTGTAGTTGATTCAACATTATCTTGTGGAATTGCTTCATCACCCTAAAAGCTCCATGCTTTCATCTTCTTCAATTGATCATTGCTTGTTTCTTCATTTCTCACAACCTTCAAATGTCTTGGAAATGGGATAGGTGTTACATGTGGTCTGACATTAGGTAAATCACGAGGAACCGGCTCCTTGTTGACTTCTATCATTTTCCCCATCGTTGCTTTGATAGTTCCAACCGCATTCTTTTTACTTTCTAGGACCTTTTCGTTTAATTCATCAAGCTTAGCCTCCAAACTTTTCCTCTTAGCATCAAGGTTTTAAATTTAAGTCCGCGCCCTCCTTGAATTTCCTAATCCATTCGTCATTCGAGTCGTGCATCCTTTTTAAATTATCAGAGTATTTATTGATGGCTTCCTCCAATGACTCAATATTCTTGACCTGTTCATATGCTTTGCATTCTTCTCGGAGAGAATGCTCTTGTATATCATGAATGTTTTCCTTAACCATACTTATATCACATCCAATTTTATTAACTCTTTTGGTGATATCGCTAATGCCATCCAAGCTATTGCTATTTATGGCCCAAGTGGTTGCTCCATCATACCAATTTCGTGAATGGTCAGCCATCTTTTCAATTGATCTAAGGGCTTGTGCAGGTGGCATCATAGGGATAGGTCCTTGAGAGTCGAGCATTTGGCGGGAAGGGATGTTTAAAACTTTGTAGAAAATAAGGACCATATGATGGTTGCTGATATCATGCGTTGGGCATCTGTAAAGAAGGTCATTATATCTTTCCCAAGATTCATCTAGCGATTAATCCATCTTCTGTCTGAAACTCCTTATTTCTTCCATCTTCTTGGCAATCATTGAAGGAGGATAATATCTTCTAATAAATGCTTTCTCCAAAAGATTCCATGTATTGATCGACCAAGTAGGAAGCTTGTACATCCATCTTCTGGCTGCACCTGTGAGTGTAATTGGAAACACTCTAAGCATTAATGCATCTTGAGTGACTCCTGGAGTGTGGAAAAGATCTGCGATCTCTAGTACTCTTCGCACATGCAGGTGGGCATCTTCATCATTAGTTCCCGTGAAAATCTTATGTCTGAGCTCCTTCATAAACTGGCAACTGATCTCAAAGCTGATATTATTACTGATATCGGGACTTACCACGCCCGGTCTCTGGTTACCTTGAGTCAAAGCCATGTATTCTTCCATAGTGAGCATGTCAAAATCTGAATCACCCATATCCTGAAATTTCAAAAACAAACAAAAACAGAAAAGAAAGGAAAAAGAAATCTAAAAACAAAAATAAAAGAAAATAAAGCTATAGAAGAAAAACTTAAATTAAAATCCTAAATAGCTCCCCGGCAGCGGTGCCAAAAACTTGATGCACAATTTCTGACCAGGTTTTAATATTTATAATTGTCTCGCTTACCTATGGTCTACCTTATGCACTCATGGGCAGTGTACCCGGTCGTGTGTAGTGTAGTATTCGGTAAAACTGAAGTCGTCCCAAGATCTATGAGTATGGATTATAACTTAAGTCTAATGTCACGAATTAAAAGGGGATTGATTGATTAATAAACTAATAAACAGAAATGAAATGTGGAAATTAAATAGATTTTAACGCAGAAGGGGAAAGTGTGCTAACCTAATTATTCATCCTATCTTGTAATGTCTATGTTTTATTACTTTAAATTGATTCAAGTGGGGGTTTAAGTCGCTAGGACAACATTTGGTCAATTCGTCTTAACCTATCAACAAAGGCTCCTACCTAACGTCAAAGGTTTACCCCTTGGGGAGTCGAGGGGTTTATAGTCACCTAAGCCAAGTCATTAAGTACCCTACATGCAAGATTCGAAATAATAAGTGTCCGGGTGCTAGCATCTTAGACACTCAACCCTAACTTCTTAAGTTCATCCGGACAACTGGTGATCATTTGGTCAGTTCGCACAAGCGAGGAAGGGTCGTCAGTTGGTCAATTCTTACCCTCCCAAACTCTACCTAACTGCTTATGGTCAGTTGGTTAATTCTCCTAAGCAACTAGATACGACCGCATTTCAAAACTATCGAAGCTAGGGTAACTACCAACGAACTATGCATGCATACACTAGAAACAATTATACGGAAGCATGAAAACATAAACAATACATTCAAGAATCATAACTAGGCTAGCACCAAAGGTGCTTTGCCAAACATATAGTAAACTATACCAACAAAAATGAATAAAACATAAATTGAATTGAACATATTGTTTGATACAAATTACTTGATGTAGAGCTAATAATGATGATGGTTGCAAGTGAATTCTTCCTTGGAAAATGGCTTGAAACTGCTAGAAATTGCCCTGGAGTAGTGTAACACCCCCAAATTTGGTTTAGCGGAAACATACGTGTCATTCGGGAGCTTTACGGGATTTGGTGAATCATAGCACAAGTAATACAGAACGGAATACATACTCCGTTTAATTTCATAAAATATTTTGAAACAATATCTTACAACATTGTTTAGATGAATAGGCACGTCCCATAATTTTTGTGGTCCCAATATAAAAACATCGTTTTTGTGTAAAACACTTCTTTAGAAATTACTACGACCATTTACCACCTCTATTGCTGTCCCCACATCGTTGTAGCATTCCTTGAGTGTTTCGCCAAGTGCTTGTAGTTCTTCCACCACTTCTTCAATCCCTTCAATCCTTTCTTCTGGTAATATTCCCAGATGATCCGACATCTCTTCTATTTGTTCCTCATGGCGTGTTATGCGCGCCATAACTGTGTCGAGAGTTGGTGGTCTAGTAGTGGCTGCTCCTGAAGTTTCCCCAACTTCGAACAAACTAGGAGTTGGTGTACTAGAAGATGATGGTGATGATGCAGAGAGACAGATTCTCTTGCTAGCAAGTATCTCCCAACTGAGGAGTGGGTCTCTTTGGTGTCTTGGTGAGAGGGTAGGAGTAGTGGAACTGGTAGGTATAGTACTGACCGTAGTGATGATTTGGAAGTGAGCAGGTGGAGTGTGGGTAGTACCCTCCTGGTGAACTTGATACACTACCCTGTACGGGTTTCCAGTGTCAGGAGTGAGTTGAGAAGGGGCTGGGATGCGTTCAGCAGGTGACAAACCTTCGGTTGTGTCATCGCATCCAGCTTCAGAGTGAGGGGAAGGCATGGTCTGTGACAAGACGGTGCATATGTGTAAGTATATGTAAAAATATACTTATGATAGACATGGAGTAGTGGATTAATAATTAGGCATTATGTCATGCAGTCATGTTTAAATGAACTCTAAGTAGTATGGTAAGTAAGGCAAGCGGTAACTGGCGGTCGTAGAGTGATGTTTTTGTAAAAAGTAGTTATAGTTTAGGGTTTATATGTACCTAGTTCTCTATAACTTAGGCTCTGATGCCAATCTGTAACACCCCCAAATTTTGTTTAGCGGAAGCATACATGTTATTCGGGAGCGTTGCGGGATTGGTGAATCGTAACACAAGTAATAAAGAACGGAATACATACTCCGTTTAACTTCATAAAATATTTTAAAACATTATCTTACAACATTGTTTAGATAAATGGGCACATCCCATAAATTTTTAGTGGTCCCAAAGTAAAAACATCATTTTTGTGTAAAAACACTTCTTTAAAAATTACTACGACCATTTCTCCGCCTCTTGCCTTGCATCCATTGATCCCAACTAAACACGTTGGGCCAAGCCCAACACTTGATACCATGTTGCAAATTAAATTGGGCCGCAGCCCATAGTCCTTTTTTTACAGAAACAGTGAGTGAACCGGATGAGGATACCCGGGGAAACTTATCGGACAACAAACACTAAAACCCGTCTCCATCAATTCTTTCCTTCCACTTCGCACGTAGCGTCTTAACGCCATTTGTGTACACTAGTAGTAACTTAACGAAATAATATACAAAGGTTGGACATGAACAACTAATGTGTAAGAACATGATTCATTTAATAATGATTACGTCAAAATTTAGCATTGATGTGTAAACAAATGTACGTCAAGTAAACGTCACGTTTAGAACTTTATATATTAAAGACAAGTTTTGATAAATAACTAAAGACCACAATGTCATTTCATTATATATTAAAATTGAAAGTTTTCAAACTTAACATAAACATTTTCTAAAGGTAATTAGAAAATAAATCAATTAAGTTATAAATTTTGACAATACCATTTTGTGTCAACTTAAGTAAGTATATACACATTTATATACCTACTAGTGGAAATGTTGTAATTATTATTCATATCAAACTTTGGATTATAAAACTCTATTAATGTTAATATAAAAAGTATATACACTTTGTATACTTACTAGTAATACTAAATTAACAATTTTTACAAACTTACGTTTTGTAGTAATACAAATCATATCGAACAACTTTAAGTAAGTGATACTTAAAAACAATGAATTGAAACATTGCCCTCCTTATCTAGGTCACGTGTCGGTGCCGCATCACAACATTCACTAGATCCCACATTTGGATTTCACATTTGCTAAGGTGAGTTTTCATAGCCCCTCTTTTATTTGATAAACTGTTTTAAACACTTTGGGGTGAGAAATATGCCAAACCTTTTTAGGACCAAAACGATTACATGATTACTATTACGTGGTTTAGCCTAAGCCCTTATGTCCCTAGAGAATGCCCTTTTCATGAACCGTCAATTCCCCATTGGGAAACGCGAATGTTATAAATAGATCTATTGAGGGTGACTCCTCGGTTCGGTTGGCCATGCTTAGGCCAAGGCAAAACGTATACCATGTCGGAACCGAGTGTAGAGGGACAAAACACTCGCTATGGGCCCCTATATTGTATGATATCATTTAGCATACAGAAACTGTCGTAGTATCGGTTGCATGAACTTAGAGCTAACGTAATAGACTTTCATCCATATATCATTATATTCGTTGTAATGATTATATGACTTTGCTCATGGTCCAAACTTACTATTTTAACTTAAACCTATGAACTCACCAGCTTTTAGCTGACCTTTTTAGCATATTTTCTCAGGTGTTTAGTTGGGATCAATGGATGCAAGGCAAGAGGCGGAGAAATGGTCGTAGTAATTTTTAAAGAAGTGTTTTTACACAAAAATGATGTTTTTACTTTGGGACCACTAAAAATTTATGGGATGTGCCCATTTATCTAAACAATGTTGTAAGATAATGTTTTAAAATATTTTATGAAGTTAAACGGAGTATGTATTCCGTTCTTTATTACTTGTGTTACGATTCACCAATCCCGTAACGCTCCCGAATAACACGTATGCTTCCGCTAAACAAAATTTGGGGGTGTTACAAGTAGTACCCTAATCGACCCCTAGGAGAGGGGTGAAGAGAGATACTCAAAATGCAGATTTAGGGCTGTTTTTATAGGCTCCGACAAGGTTACGGTGTAACCTAAAGTGTAAGTTACGTCGTAACCTCAGTTATGGCGTAACTAAAGTTTAAGTTACTCCGTAACCTCAGTTACGGCGTAACTAAAGTTTTAGTTACTCCGTAACTTTAGTTATGGCGTAACTAAAGTTTTAGTTACTCCGTAACTATAGTTATGGCGTAACTGAGTTTTAGGGTTATAACATAACCTCTTCAGCTTTTCATAATGGCAATGTTGCAACTTAGGCCCTTGAGTTCTTTCATTCCATTGATGGAGACCAACACATAAATGTGTTAATTGAGCATCGAACTTTGTTTGTAGTAATATTACGGCATAACTAAATCACCGGGTTACGCCGTAATACTTCGTCCGCGTATACATATCCACTCCTTAATTCTTTCTACGGCGTAACTGAATTACCAAATTATGCCGTAGCCTTCACAACATTAATAATTACGGCGTAACCTTAAGATTTGGTTACGCCATATTCTTCTCGATACCGTATTTATGCCATAACTCTATTAACGAGTTACGGCGTAATCATCACAAATAATTCACAGGCCCTCGTAGTGTGGGTTACGGCGTAGTCCATCGTGCCGATTACGCCGTAACCTTCTTCTGAATATATTTCTTGGCCTTTTCTCATATCTTTTTAGCTCCAACGCCTCATTTATCCTGAAATGTAAATATGAACGAATATAAACGAATTAAGTACCACATTACAAATGAGCCAATAAACACGGGAATTTGATATGTAAAATATCAGGTAATTTGATGTTATCAGCAATCTGAGTCTGTCAAAACCAAATCGCAACAACAGGAGTCAAACCACAACAATACAAAACGCAATTTCATCAAATCTCAACATTAGGAAAAACGCAATATCTGGGGTCAAATCGTAGTATCTGAATATCAAAACGCAATGTCGTTTTCAACCAAGTACAGTGTCGCTTTCCTTGAGTTTTGTCTTCTTCCTCCTTTTAGCACAAATCGCAGCCACGAATGAGTCAAAACGCAGTCAAGAACACATGTTCAAACCCATAAAAACTGCTTAAAAAAACCATCTTTTTACCACAAATTCATGGCTTGGTACAAAAACAAGTCACAAGAGTGATATAGCACTTGACATAAAACCCTTTGTACAAAGATGACACAAGGCAGTTTTGTCTAAATTGTAAGCCCATGACTATTTTTTTTGACCATTTGATATAAAAGAAACTGGTACAAACTGTTTACCACAAAGATTCAAGAGCATAAAACAATGGTTAAAGAAAAACAGTTTACCACAAATATGACACAAAGCAATATCCGGATACATAAAAATGGTTAAAAAAAACAGCCTAAAACAAGATTTACGAATAACAAAAATCGACCAAACAAATAACCTAGGCTCTGATGCCAATTGTAGGATAGTATATTTTGTTGATTATATGATTCAGGAGGTCGGGGATTATGAAAGAACAAGTTAGTCATTTTAGAGAGAGAAAGAGTAGAGAGGGGAAGTTTCTAGTGAGATAAAGACACTTAGTGTGTGTATTATTATGAGAAAACAACCAACCTCTCCCTTAGGGGAATATGGTATTTATACAAAATACTAAACGCCCCTTATGGGCTGTGGATCAGGTATACAGTGAGTAAAGACCCGTCCGTCCTCCACGGTGTTACTTGAACTAACTAATAACTAATAAATAAAGCTAAGTCTACGAGCTAACACATGCTAGACTAAACTCGGGGTGACCGACTATTCAATATGGATTTACCAAATCCTAATAGCCGTCATGACTAGCCCAAATGGTTTCGGCAAAAGCGATGGGACGGTGCAAGCACGGTACCGAACCTCGCGTTTTCCCTTTTTTGCGTTATCCCATTTTTTATGTTTGTAGATCGAGTTACTAATGATGATGGGGTGGGTTTTTAGTTGAACTCAATCAAATCGGGAGGTTGAAGTAAAAGGGTTTCTTGCATTTGGATGATGGAGACAGAGTAAACAAAGATGGGGAAAGTGAAACAGTGTTGAGTGTTCAGTTTTAATGTTTAAGGCTAAACATAGTGGATGGTCTTGAGGCTCGGTCGACCAATCGGTCACCTTCGGTCGCCCCACTCTGGGTTGGTCTTGAGCTTCGGTCGTCGAACGAATAAAACACCAACATGGTCGGCCACACGACTGACTTTGGCACAAGGTTTGTGTGTGTGTATTTTTTTTGTTTTCTTAGTTACTATTTGCCATTGCAAAGTAAAAAATATATAAATAAATTACTTTAAATATTTAATTTAACTTGGTCGTCGTCAGATCGTCGGAGAGAGAAAGCTGATGTGACATGGTCGTGTGCTAGTCACCATTGTGCCCAGCCTAACTAGAGGTGCCCACAATTTCCACTTTCCATACTAGCTGTATATGTATAACTTTATTTCTTTTCAATTTACAATTTTTTCATTAACAAGTATTGCAATGTAAAATTTTGAAAATGAAACTAAAACTATACAGTTACTTTATGGTTATAATCTTATAATCACTCAACTATATTTTTTGTTTTACCATTGTTATTTTTAAATGTATCTTTATTTTTATTTTTTTTTAATATTTTTTAATGTATTTTTGTTGATGAAATTTTAGTTACAAAATGTGTTGGCTTATTTAAATAAAATGAAAAAAAAAGAAAAAAAAAATACATTAAAAATGTTGTTATAGGACAGATTGGTTTTTTGATGTTGTGGTGAATTCTGATGTTATAGGAAAAGGTGATGATGTGACAACACTTTTTCCCACAACACTAGCGGGATGGCACAAGAATACATAGTGCTCTAAAGAATGTACCTAGCTTTAAAATTGGACTATCACGAGTTACTTAACTTGGAACCTTCAACGGTTCGACCTTACCTTGAAAATTAACTAAAAGTTTGTGGGTGCCCTCATGTAATGATTAACATGGTTATAAAAGAAAACAATGAGTTTATTAAACTAAAAAATAGATTTAAATTACAATTATTTATAAGTTTAATTAATATGTATTAAATACAATTTATAATAGAAAAGAAAATTTTGATTTCATCTCAAATGGTATCTTACTTAATATGGTTAAAATATTATGAATCAGTAATGCACAAATCTTATGATGAAATTTTAGTGCAAATGATTTTTTTCTGTTTTTTGGTAATGCTAAAAATAGTTTTAAAAAAGGTTTCATATTTCATAGAATCATCACTATGAGTTTGTTTTTTCAAATCTAGTCTTGTGCGACTGATAGATTGTGTGATTTCATTACATTTTTTACAAGTGTCCATGGGGTAGGTAGATATTTTTTGTGCGACTGATGTGACATTTTGTGCGACCGATAACTTTTTGTGCTGCTGATATGATTTTTGATTATTAAGTTTTGTTTGATACGAAAAAGGGGGCCCATGGGTTGACTTATATTTTGTGCGGCTTAGTTTTGATTTGATTCTTTCTGAACTTTGCAAGCTTTATGTAATACTATGTATTTCATATAAGTGTATATGTTTTCTAGCTACCCCAGCCGAACTAGAGTTGCATATACGTTGAGATTAGTTTAGTTACTAGATATAGTTTTATATGTAGCTTTGAGTTATTATAGTTAAGCTTCAGCTAATAATGGAGTCTCGTCGTGCCAGACTTAGGGTATGTTTGGGGAAACAGGATGAGCTGGAGCTTGAGCTTGAGCTGAGGCTAAGGCTAGGGCTGGCTAGGGCTTAAGCTTATATTATAAGATGGAAGCTGTAGTTTACATTTTTATAAAGTTGTTTGTCGAATTAGTTGGAGCTAAAAGTCATTAATGTAAAATAGCATAAAAATACTTCAAATTAAATTAAGATATATTTACAGCTTTTGCTTGATAATCAGTTAAGATATCTAAGTAATTTAACTAACTGTAAGCCCCAATAAGCCTCTTTTAATTGACTTGAGTTTATGGAGGCATATGGCTTATAAAATGTTCAAACAAAGCTTATTTGTAAACTAGCTTATTTTAGCAGCTTAAGCTCAAATAAGCCCCTAAAAGCCTCGTCCAAAACACAGCCTTAAGCCTGTTTCAAAAGGACTTGTCGAATTGTCAAGTTGGATTAAGTTCAGTTAGCATTCCTGACTCAACGACTCTCTTAATGTGTAGCCCGAGGTGCTCACATCATCAGTTAAGAAATGCCAACATTCAAACCCGGAGAGTGGCACCGTCAAGTAAAGAAACTAAGAAGCTGCCAACATGCAGTGAATCAGTTACCTAATACTCCTAGTTAATGAATATTTATAAAAGATTTGTTAAACAGGAGAAAACTACCCTTGCAAACATTTGCAACAATTACCAAATCAACGAAAGTTGTTTTCATTCATATCGTAACTTGTAATTTTACAATATAGTAGACAAAGTAAACTAAATAAGTGCTGCTGGTGATGTTATAATTGGTCTCTATCAACGGAGTAGTATCTATCTTGTAATTTGCCCCAAAGTGGTGGGTGTTTAAAGTGAAAACAGGTTTATAAATGCAAGTTTACTCCATGTTGTCTACTAAAAACTTGTTTTGGAACCAGAGGGGGTATAAAAACATCATTCGACTACCACATATTTAAAAATGTCAGATGACCAACCAGATGAATCCTAAATGACATTTAATACCAGTTCCTACTTCCACATTTAGCAGGTACAGTCTTCGTTTTTCCTCCAATAAAAGAACTCGGATCCACCATCACTTCTTTTAATTTCTCTCGCCTAGTGTTGTCTAAGCAGAAAAACAGGGAGTGTCCATAAATTCTTTTGGTACAAGCTTACGAATCAGCTTAAAGATAGTTATATCCACTGATCCAGCTGCTATTGAATCAATTAGCAAAGACATTGTCGAAACATCAAGAAAGTAACCTCTCCCATCAATATCATGTAAAAGCATCTACATCATCAAAGTGTGTATTCCATAGATATCCTTGGAGAATAACATTGTAAGTAACCTTATCTGGCGGACAACCACTCTCTTCCATTTTAAGAAACAATTGTTTTGCATCAATCACAAGACCTTCCCCACAAAACCCACAAATCATCACATTATAAGTTCGAGCACTAGGATTTATACATTTGACACTTAGGTCATGGAAAAGAGCCTTTGCAATATCAAGCTTCCCACATTTGCTAGCACCATCAATCAGGATATTGTAAACAACAATATCTGTATTTAGCTTGCTATCACCCATTAAATGAAACAAAGATAATGCCTCTTCTATCTGATGGTTGTTACAGAGACCCTTTAGAATAATTCCATAAGTCAATTGATCCGGCATTTGACCTTTTCCATGCATCTCATCAAAGAGTTTGCGTGCATCTCCACATCGACCAACCTGAAACAATCCTTGTATCATGGTACCGTAAGTGACTACATCGTGTTTCAAACCTTTTCTAGTTATTTCATTAAAGAGATCCATCGCCTCATCTATTTTCAAACTCTTGCAATACCCGTTCAGTAAACTACTATATGAGACAACATCAGGGACAAGATCTCTAAACACTATTGAATCAAAAACTGTCTTTGCTTGGCTCATTTCACCACGCAAACAGTAACCATCTATAAGTGTATTGTATGTCACTATGTTCGGAACAATACCTTTTTTAATCATGATCTCAATAACTTCCTCAGCTTCTTCTGCTTTACCTTCTTTACAAAATGCATCAACTACAATGCATTTCTTGAAGCATCTTAGAGGCCTCATCCCAACGACCTAAGTTACAAAGGCCATCAATCAAACAGTTGTAAGTGATGACATTGGGTGAGATGCCTTTTTGGAAAACCATTTCTTTGAAGAGTTTGAAAGCATCATCAATCATTTTGTCCTTGCATAGACTATCAATTATGTTGCTATATACAACAACATCAGGTTCGCAACCTTTTTCAACCATTAGCCTAAGCAATTGAATGGCAATAACGTTATTCCCGATCTTACAAAGCCCTTTAATCATTGTGGAGTATGTGACTACACTGGGTTCACAAAGTTTTTGTTTAATAAGCTTCTTGAAGAAAATCTCAGCCTCAAGAATCCTATCTTCGTGAACCAGTCCATCTAGAAGCGCATTAAATATAAACACATCAGGTGCAATACCTCGCCTAAAACAAAAACCTAGGACGGAAAAACCGTCATTGGTGCGATACAACTGACAACAACACTTGATGGCAATGCTCATTGTAAATTTATTAACATGAACACCAAGGGCGCACATTTGTTTAAACACGTAAAGTGAATGAGAAAAATGTTTCATTTTGGTAAGAGATTGCAACAACTGAGTAAATTTAATAACAGAAGGCAGAGGGCGTCTTTGTGACATTTGATCGAACAGGTTCAAGGCATGTTCTAAGTTGGAAACTTTTTGGTACTTAGATTGAGGATGTTCATCAACATTTGAGAAAAAAGAATTGGATTGAATTAAGAATGTGCTTTGAGGACCCGATCTCAAAAAAGGGGGTTTCAGGAAATAGTTGGTGCTTAACAATTTACCTGTAAATTGAAGAACAGAAATTATCATCTTGGACGCGTTTGACAAGGTTTATTTGTTTGTTTGATTTGTTCCATCAATCCATTTTTAGACCAGCTTATGTCTTTCAACAAACCTCCTCTATTTGAGCAAATATTGTTACATTTGGTAACGACAAACAAAATGAGTGCAAAAGGGAAAAGGTGAGCAATCGCTTGTTAAAGAAATGCTACATTGACTTATATTTCCAAAAAAAAGCTGCACATGTTGAGTTGCACCAATCACATTATGTAAAAGTTTTATTTTTGTCAAAATGTTACGATATTTAGGGGTGAGCGAAAAAACCGTAAAGACCGAATAAACCGAAAACCGAAATCGAACCGAACCGAAAATAATCAAACCGAATTAATAACCGAACCGAATTTGCTAAAACCAAACCGAACCGAACTACTAATTCGGTTCTCGGTTTGGATATGGGTTTGACAGTTTGAACCGAAAATCGAATTCATATAAATAAATACTATTAAAAGATTATCATAATATAATAAAACATTTTTTATGCTTGAAATATATTTTTTTTGCTAAATATCTATATAATTATTATTATTTTTTTTTTAAATAGTGAAATTCGGGTCAACCCAAGAACCGAACCGAATTAGAATTCAACCGAACCGAACTGAAAACCGAATTTGAATTTTGGTTTGGTTAGGTTCTCGGGTTGACCTAAAAACAATTTTTAACCAAACCGATCTAACCGAACAACCCGATGACCGAACCGATCAACACCCCTGACGATATCCATGCCCGTTAGGCTAGTAGCAGTGGTAAGTGGTGAAACTTTTTTTTTTTTTTTTTTTTTTTTTTTTTAATTTTTTAATTCAATTATTTTTAAAAACAAAATTAAACTTCATTAATAAAAATACTTAAACATTACAAAAATAATTAAAAACTTAAACTAAAAAAACTTAAAAATTACTGTACTTATTAAAAACTGAAACTAATAATATAAGTTGTGACGTTATTTGATTGCTGCTTTAAGTTGTTGAAGTTCTTGTAGTTGTCGTGTGGGCATAGTTGGGTCGAGGGGTGTGTTGTAGAAAATTAAGTCTTGTGTCCGGTTTGATTGTGCTGTCAATGCAAGTTGCTGACGTTGGATCTCAAGTTTCTCCCTTTTGAACTCCTCGGCTCGCCTTGCCGTTGCCTCTGCAAGCTCCAACTCTTTTTGCTTCAACTTTAAGTATTCATCTTCCACATTCTTATTTTTTTTTCCTTACTTGAATGCTTGAACTTGAAAAAGTTCTTGGCCATCGTAGTAACAAATGATTTAGGTAGCTCGGGTTCTTTCTTCTTGGCCGCGTCACGACCTTTTGGTCGTGATTTTCGAGTCTCTTCCTCTTCAGAATCAGCCACGTCTTGGGGATTAAAAGGACCTCTTGTTGACCCCGAGGTGATTTCCGAAGTCTTGGATTTCTTCTGACTATTCGGGGTGAAAGAAGGCATCTCAACAGTTTTCCAAGCAGAATGCTTCCTCAAAACATTCCAACACTCCTTCAACGTAAACTCATGCTTGTGAATCACACGGTATTCGTTACAAGCCTTTTCATAGTCTTCTTCGCCATTCTCACCACTTCCGTGATTCTTCTTGATATTATCCATAATTGCACAAAAGAAACCAACCCTAGAACGAATCATACCCTTCCATTTGGTGGTGATGGAGTCGTAGGTTCTTTTTGAACCAGTTTCTTGTTCAAAGTACGATATCTCCTCCTCCCAAAACCCATTCCGGTTGATATCGTTCCCTCTAGCCGAATTTTCCGACACATGTATCCAAGCTTTACAAAGCGCGACCTTTTCCTCTTTTGTCCATGGTTCGGGCTTTTTGTTTGCAACATTCTTGCCATTCTCCTTTGTAGCCCGTTTTGAACCCTTCTTTGATTTGACGGGTGACGTCTTTTCGACATCGTCTTCATGACGAATAGAACCGTGGTATGAACCGTGCCCCGAACCTTAGCCCATCGAAGCATCTTGAGTCGGGTATTGTTGAGACGTATAGTTTTGAGGAGGGTAATCCATAAAATCATCAAAATCCATATCAAGATTAACACCATGAAGCGGTGAAAACGATTTATTTGGTTGGGAAGATTGGGAGAAATTCATGTTAGGATGATATGACGACCCGCTTGGTGATTGGTTTTGATTGATATTAGGACGACCCGGTGGGAAATATGGACGATTGACGTAAAATGGGTTTTGATTTTGGTTGGGTTGTGGTAGTCGTGTTTGATATTCAAAATCGGGGTGCACGAAAACGAATACCCCGATTTTGTGGTGGTGTTACACCGGTTAATTTAAACGGTGAATCTAGTGAGAAATTCAAATTCGTGGAATTTTGGGGAAGTCGGGATCGTCGGTTTTTTGATGTGGGAGTCTTTTTTTTTACATGATGAATATTGATGAGAAGTTATTTGAATTGTGTGTTTAAAAATGTGTTTGATGTTGGCATTTATAATGTTGTAAAAGTAGTAAATGTTTTTATTTTTATTTTTTTTAAACCCAAGGAAAATTTTCAAAAAGTGAGATATAAACTCGGCCGAGTACATGAACTAGTTCGTCGCATTTTGCTCAACCGACTGACCACAACTGAGTTCCCACAGTATGGCAACCGGAGGTCAACCTTGTTCAACCGAAAGGGTCGACCGACCCATTGCTACTAGCCTTAAAATGATTTCAATACCCCCTAATTTGTTACCTTATTATTATTTATTATATTTTTTTATTATAAAACTTCGAGACATAAAATAAGAAAAATAAATAATAAAGTTTGACAAATAGTACGGAACATAAACTTAAACTGATAAAAAACAAAAAATACATAACAAAAACCGATAAAACGAAAAACTCTTTTAAAGGAGTAAAATATGGGCCAAGAAGGGTAAAAGGTGGTTAGGGGTATCCATAACAACACAGATGCAGTCCATACAACATAGAAAATATGAACATAGTTTCTGTGGGAACTGAGTAAATTACAAAAATCGTACTTGTGGTTTAACTAATATTTGAAACTTGATAGAGTTGGTAGTAAAATTACCTTTAAATTTGGAGAAAGAATTAATAGCAGATTTTGAGCGATTCATTATCATGGTTGTCTTCTCCAACAAAGCAGTTTATGTAGCGTGGTAGATTAAGTGTTTTGTTTATGATTAAGTAGAAAACAAAAGAATACTTGTTGACTATGTTTGGTTTTGAAGACTATGTGTGACTTTGACCGCTACAAATATTTAAAAATTGTTGACACTCTTCTCTTTTCATTCCTGGCAAAAGTAGAGGTGTTCTAGTGGGATTAATTGGTTATCTTGTAGAAGTTTTTGATCTTCAAATAAATTTTTTAGTAAAGGACTATCTTCAGCTACTTTCGTTGTCAACAATATCACAAATTCAACGTGTGTATATACGGACCAAAGATAAGAGGCAAGTCCTCAAGTTCATTTCTTCAATTCAATGAATATATTTTAACATAATTCTATTACATTTCTTTTGGTGCTTCTATTACATTTCTTTTGGTGATAGTTAGCCCCTAATATGTGTATAACTAAATGAAAACCGAAAATCTATTCTCAGTGTACGTTATGAGTAAAGTAAGCCTCGTCTTCTTCGTCCTCTTTTATTTGGGTGTATACGTTTTTTTAAAGCAATTCGCTGCAACATATATGAAGTTCAACTGCCAAATAGATTATTTTGTTCACAGTTGTCATACACAATTTTAATTTTATAAAATCTATTGATGAAGAGTTGAAGACAAAGATGTTTTATACCGAAACAAGGAGCTTTTATGTGTAGAACATGATTCATGCAAATTGTGTTTTATTTATTTAAAACTAAATGGGTTTGTTTGATAAGTGACTTTAAGACACTGATTATAGATTTTTAAGGAAAACGATTATGAGTACATTGTTGGATGTAGCAGATAATTACTCATCATGTGAATTAAGATTAGGATGAACATGTTTATACCTTTGTTGGTCCTGAGATATTAAGTAAAATATGTAAGATTTAAAATGCTCAATAGATTCATAATGTGTAAAAAACGAAAGGATATGGTGATTGTGTGTGGCTGTGCAAATCCAAGGAAGAAATTAATGACTTCGGAACAGTGGGGGTGGGGGTGGGGCTTATTTTTACGAAAGATTTCGGGTGAAATCAACATGACAACATTGTCCATGTTAAAGATAAAATGCTTCTAAACTGAGTAGAAACAGACGACTATTTTCAAGAGCTGCTAGAATTTCATTGTTTTGTTAACAACTTAACATGTGCCGCTCAATTTAACGGCAGGCACATGAATATTTCCCTAAAACACTAGAACTCAAGTAAACATCTGATACGCACATAAAGACCAAGGCTTTATCACTCGTCAAAGTGGATTAAAGAAGCTAAAGAATTGGTCAAGAATTCTATAAGGTTCTACAAATATTTGTCAGTTCAAATGTCCTAGTTTATGCATGCATATTTCCCTCTTGTAAGCTAGTAGGTCAAGTAGTTAGAGTGTAGTCTGCATATTGTACTTATATATGTATGTAACATTCGCATGAAAGAAATCAGAGAAGAAAAGAATGAGAGTTAGTTCAGTAAAGTAGTTCTAGATTAGTTGGTAATGGTGGTTAGTTTAATTATGTATTAGGAGAGTCATCATCTCAAATCGATCTTGTATCAACATCATTATATTAATATTGAAAATATCTACAAGAAATGCATCATGAGGACTTGAGGAGCCATTGAATGTCTTAGACAAATGGAAGATTCATTATGCACCCGTTACCAACTATATGCACTCAAATATGTTGTATTATCATATACACTTGTTATTGCATTCAATTATATTCATGTTTACTCATATGATATGAAATAAAGTACATGTACATATGGAGAAACATAAATTGATGCAGTTATCTGCTGGTGCCCTCAGCTGACCAAAACCAGCCCCGACAAGGCCCATAACTAGCAGTCATTCTGCACAAATGAACAGCCGAAATACAACCCAAACAACGTAGTTTTAACTTGTTTTTGTGTAGGACTTTTGCAACTATTGCGCACTACATTCTCAAAGTTGAAAGTGAACAAAAAAAATAAAAAATAATAAAAAAAATGGTGATCTTGTGAGCAGATCCAGTGCAGAAAGATATGAATAATCTAGTTTTCATTTCTTATATGTGGCTACTTTTACGAACGAAGACTAACGAAGGAGCTATGACATCCACATTGTCCATATCAAACTCTTAAAAACCACAATAAAATCGATAGTGTGAAAAAACATGGGTCAGGAAGTAGAATAGAAGATGTCAACAACTAGCATCCACAAAATTAGCAGCACATGACACGCCTACAGAATATACAAACACATAACAGTTGTGAATTCATTAAAATAGCAATTACGAATAACCAAACACAAGAAGTCAAATGAAATTTGGTACTGATTTCATATTTTCAGCATTTTGTAAGTACACTCTTCATTTCTCCACCCACAAAATAGCTCCAACCCACAATCGGTTTTCAGTTTTTCATTCAGACCACTATTTAAGTAGAGAAACCAGACGCACCCACCAACTCCTTAGGCACAAGCTTACCGATCAACTCAAGTAAAGTGTTATCTAACAAACCTGCTGCGATTTGATCTAAGAACAATGATAAAGTTGTAGCATCAAGTGAGTAATGTCTTCCATCCATTTCATGTAAAAGAATCTCTACATCATCATAGTATTGGATCTTTAGGTATCCTTGGAGAAGAACATTGTAAGTAACATTATTTGGCGGGCAACCACTCTCTTCCATTATAAGAAACAACTGTTTTGCATCACCCACTAGACCTTCCCTACACAGCCCACCAATCATCACATTATAAGTTCGAGCATTAGGATGCAAGCCTTTATTAGTTAGATCCTTGAAAAGAGCCTTTGCAATATCAAGCTTCCCACATTTGCTAGCACCATCAATCAGGATAGTGTACACAACGATATCTGTATTTAGCTTGCTATCACCCATTAAATGAAACAAAGATAATGCCTCTTCTATCTGATGGTTGTTACAAAGACCCTCTAAAATAATTCCATAAGTCAACTGATTCGGCATTTGACCTTTTCCATGCATCTCATCAAAGAGTTTCCGTGCATCTCCACATCGACCAACCTGAAACAATCCTTGTATCATGGTACTGTAAGTGACTACATCGTGTTTCAAACCTTTTATGGTTATTTCATTAAAGAGATCCTTCGCCTCATCTATTTTCAAACTCTTGCAATACCCGTTCAGTAAACTACTATATGAAACAACATCAGGGACAAGACCTCTAAACACCATTGAATCAAAAATTGTCTTTGCTTTGTTCATTTCACCACGCAAACAGTAACCATCTATAAGTGTACTATATGTCACTATGTCTGGAACAATACCTTTTTCAATCATGATGTCAATAACATTCTCAGCATCTTCAACCTTACCTTCTTTACAAAATGCATCAACTAATATATTAAAGGTTTGCACATCCGGGGAGATCCCAACTTCCAACATTTCTTGAAGCATCTCAGAGGCTTCATCCCAACGACCTAAACTACAAAGGCCATCAATCAAACAGTTGTAAGTGATGACATTGGGTGAGATGCCTTTTTGGAAAACCATTTCTTTGAAAAGCTTGAAAGCATCATCAATCATTTTGTCCTTGCAAAGACTATCAATGATGGTGCTGTATGTAACAACATTAGGTTTACAGCCTCTTTCTTTCATTAGCCTAAGCAATTGAATGGTAATAACGTTATTCCCGATCTTACAAAGCCCTTTAATCATTGTGTTATAAGTAACCACGGTAGGTTCACAAAGTTTTTGTTTAATAAGCTTCTTGAAGAAAATCTCAGCCTCAAGAATCCTATCTTCATGAACCAGTCCATCTAGAAGCGCATTAAATATAAACACATCAGGTGCAATACCTCTCCTAAAACAATAACCTAGGGCCGCAAAGCCATCATTGGTGCGAGACAACTGACAACAACACTTGATGGCAATACTCATTATAAATTTATCAACAGGAACGCCAATCGCACACATTTGTTTAAACATATCAAGAGAATGAGAAAAATGTTTCATTTTGGTAACAGATTGCAACAACTGGGTAAAGTCAATAATGGAAGGCAGAGGTCGCATCTGTGACATTTGATCGAACAGGTACAAAGCATCATCCAAGTTGGCTACTTGTTGATACTTAGATTGAGGATGTTGTTCATAATCATCAACAATTGAAGAAGAAGAAAAAGAAATGGAGGGAATTAAAAATGAAAAAGGGGTTTGAAGGAAAGAGTTGGTGATGAATAAATTACCTCTCGTATTCATATTAGATTTGAAGGAAGAGTAATGAGCAGATTTTGAGAGGTACATTATCATCATCTTCTTGGTCGCCATTTCCAGCAGAGAGATTCACTACTGCTGTTTCACAAGGTTTGTTTGTTTGGTGAAAATGATAAAAAGCATGTTCAATGACTAGTTCCATCTATAAAATTCTTTTTTAAAAAAATCAAAATACGCAAGTTTTAAGAACTTGCACTAAAATATATTTTTCACTCTCAAAATTTAACTAAAAAACACATTCTACCAAAAAAAAAAAAAAAAAAAAAAAAAAAAAAACAAACTTGGCTCCAAACTATGAGCGTCTTCACCCCGAACTCACCATAATGGAGCCGCATGGTTTAATAAGAGCAATGCCGACTAAGAATATTCTCACCACGAGTTGAAGCTGATTTATTGAGGATGACTTAACTTTCGCCAAACCTCATATGGGAGTAAGTTTTATGCACCGTTTATTAACCTATGGTTTTTTTTCAGTGTTGCAAATATCGGTCAACTCGGCAGATTAATCAACGATTACTAGGTAATCGACCTTCTACCTTGTTGATTTTTGAAAATAGAGGGAAAATCGGTTTGGCAAAAAAAATCGGCCACTAATCGGTCAAAAGTCTGCCTAATCGGCCAAATCGTCATAATCGGTAAACTTTTTAAAAAAATATTAGTTTAGGCATTTTAATTAATTTGGGCAACGTTTATTTCACTTATAGCGCACAATATACCTCATAATCATAATTGAAGCCTTTTATTGAAGTTTGGGAACATACCAAGCTTGGAATTAGTTAAGATCTTTGGTTTAGTATCTAGAAATTACCCAAAACTAGCACGAAATGTCAATCCGATTAATCACCGATTCATCCCTCCTAGACCCATTAATCCCTACAAGGTGGTCGACCGTCCGACTAACGATTCACGATTTTTGCAACCTTGGTTTTTTTACTCGGATTTGGTAATCACTACTTTTCCGACTTTGAATGCACTTCTCCTAAGAGCGCTCGGAACCATAGCGCAAAACCGACGTTATGGTCTACATGACATGCGTTATCCAATCCGAAGTCTTCGGCGTTGGCATGGCATTGCGAAGCACGTTGGTTTACCAACGTGTGTCGTGACTAGCATTTTTTTTTTTTATTATTATTATTTTTTTTACGGTTAGTTTTTCAAATTCAAAATATTTTCAAACACCCCCCCCCCCTTTGGGGTTAACGGTACTCAATATTTATCAACGTGTGTCGTGACTAGCATTTTTTATTTTTTTTTTTAATTTTTTTTACGGTTAGTTTTTCAAATTCAAAATATTTTCAAACACCCCCCCTGGCATAAAATCAACTGTAATAAAATATTTAAGGAAAGTGATTTGTTCCAACATATATATCTTCCAACATTTCCACCACATATTCCACCTTCCACAAACCAAACTTACTCGGAAACAATCTACCAACACTACCCTCACCATTTACATTACGAACATTGTCAATCCACTAGGGAACTTGCAATGGAACTAAGGGACGAGATGCGATTCATACTCAACTACATCCTTGATCGCATCAACATCATCACTCACCAAAACTTCCATAATTAACCATATGAAAGCATGGAAAGAATGATATTACTATTTTATCATTTTTTTCTTTTAAGTCATTTTAAAGAACAAACCTTGTTCGTAGTTTTACATTTTGTATGTGGCCTATATACCACTACACTTTGATATTTTATTACAAGGCTTTGTTTACGTACCTTGGCTCTCCATCTTGTTTCTCGTCCCATACAAGATTATATTACATGTTACTACTAACACTTTCTTTGTAGGTATTATATTTTCTTACTTGACACCCAATTCTAGGGGGAGCTACCGTCAAGGAGGAGCTAGTGCTTCGTGGATCATACTTATTTTTATTCAACAAATTATTTCTTCATTAGGTTCGCTTTTTGTTTCGACAAAAATTAGGAGAAGAAGTAAAAATTACACATGCTTTCAAAACATACATCTAATCTTAAGTTTTACTCATCATAACATTATATTTTTTCATCAACTAAAACGGGGAGATTGTTAATACAAATAAACCGTAAAAACGTTTATTCATATTTAGCGATTTCTTTGTGTTTTGTTGATAACAAATATAAAGTTTATCATAAGTAAAATTATAAGAATACATGTTATTTTTGTAAAGTATATACATTTGGTCATTTACATAAAATGTTGTAATAATTCATTTGTTGTAATAGTTTAATAGGATGGATACTATCCAAGGCCCATGACCCATACCTATGGAGCTAATCCAAGACCCATAACCCAAGACCCATGACCCAATGTCTAGATACATTGTATCTTGTTGGGTACCCAAGGCTCATGCCCATGACCCATGACCCGGTTTGTAACCCAGAATCCGGACAATTACAACCCAGTTTGCCGGATCCCTTGGATTGCACTGGACGGATCCCCAAGTGAGGGATCCGCCAAAACCGGGCTACAGTAGATATTTTTTCCTATAAATAGTGAGTCATTTCTTCATTGTTACTCACCACTCTTCTTACAAACTCTCTCATATATTATCTCTCTCTTGTAATCTCATATCTATTGATCTATCTAGTAGTTCTTATTTCTTTTGTTGTGATTCTCATTTAGGTCCTTCTCAAAGGAGAGATCACGCGATACTACAAGTCATCCAAGCAAGGGGTCCAAAAAAGCCTTAAACATCAAGAGCATGCGATATATAACAAACCATATGGAGCACTAAAATGTAAAGGTACCAAAAAGTTACCTGCAAAACAGTTACCATCTGTTCGAATGTGCAGGTACAGTAAACCCGAGCAAAACACTAATACCAAAACAATCCTCTCTCGGCAATCCACCATCAACCTCACCAAACAGAATATCAAAACACCCCCGTCGCAACGCGGCGGGTTCTAATTACTTGTTATAACAACAACGAAACAATACTCTTAGGTGATGTTTGTTTATTAAGAGGCTCTGAATCTGAATCTGATTCGCACATCTAAATATGAATATGCGGTATAAAAGTCTGAATCTGATTCTCATCTTAATTTGAATACGTGGTTGAGAAATCTGAATATGACTCAAATAAAATTGTTTGTTTTAAATGTCTGAATGTGCTAAACTATCAGGTTTTACAATATAAATATAAACCATTGCAGTCGCACAATATATAAAATTTATTAACTATAAGAAAACAAATTCTATAATATAATAATCAATTTAAAGTTAAAAGAATTTAAAAAAAAACATGCAATTTCATATTTATTTGACAAAAATAAACATGTCGGAGTTTAAATTGAATTTTTAAAACGATTAAATATATGGTTCGCGTTAGAGTTGAGATATATGAGTCTGAAACCGAATCCTTTAACTTGAAAAAATATGAATTGTCACGTTTCATCCTATACATTCTTTATCCAACAAAACATATACAATGATTATATATAATACTTTTAATATGAAAAACAAATATGAAACAAGAACAAGAACAAGAAAATAATAATAATAATATTTATTATTATTTCTGCTCTCGGTCCGGAATTTCTGCTCGTAAGGAGGTGGATATTGGGCTTTATGGAGATGGGGACAGATCCTTGCGCCCAACTGATATACTGCTTTACTCTTGGGATAGTGGGCATGATGTATGTGTTGATCTTACGGGATCGTCGCCCTTGACGCAATATGGGATGACTGATTTTATGCCAGGGCGGGCGATCATTGATGGTACAGTTGATATTTTTTTTTTTTTAAATTGAATTGTAAATCCTCTATAAATACAACATCTATTTACTCAATATTTTCACACTTAACTCACACAATACTTATAAACCCTACACACTATGGCTTGTCGTCTCCCCCATTCCGTCGAAGAAATGCGAGCTTATATTCAATAACAATGCGATCAAGACGATGCGGCTCGACAAAAGGCTTTTGTCGACGTTATCAAGCTGTTTGGGCTCGAAAAGGCAGAGAAGCAACGTTTGCGACAACGATACGCGAATTGCAAAGACATTTCGCCGAAAGACAAGCTTTGATAGACAATTTTTTGAGCGATGAAGCCGAAAAAGATGATGCCATTGGTGAAACGTTGTAGTCGTGTGTTTCACATATACAAGCCAACATCAGCAACAAACCCGTTGGAGTTATCAAGAAACCAAAATGGTTGATTCAGTATCACAACAACTGAATCAACTTGGGCAAGGTGCATCAACTTCAACTGATGCACCTAGATTTGTTGAGCAACAACATTATCAGTTTACGGGTTATGCAGACGAGAAAGTTGATGAGCATGGCTTAACTGCAAGACAACGTTATGAAATGATGTGTGACGAAGAGGCTTTACAAGAAGTTGAAGCAGAACAAGCCAGGAAACAACAAGAGGAGGATGAGAGAATCCGGAAAACGGAAGCAGAAAGGGCGGCGTTCATTGAGGAATTTCCTAGGAAATAACGTTATTACCAATCTTACAAAGCCCTTTGATCATTGTGGAGTACATAAGCACATCAGGTTCACAAATTTGATCTATAATCAATTTCTTGAAGATCATCTCAGCCTCGAAAATCATATCTTCTCGAACCAGTCCGTTTAAGAGTGTATTAAAAGTGCAAGCATCAGGACGAATACCTCTCTTGAGAAAGAAGCCAAAGATGGAAAAGCCCTCATTTGTGCAAGAGAATGGCAACAACAGTTGATGGCAATGTTCATAGTATACTCATCAACAGGAACACGAAGAGCACACATTTGTTTAAAAATGTCAAGTGAATGAGAAAAATGTTTCATTTTGGTAACAGATTGCAACAACTGAGTAAATTTAACAGCAGAAGGCAGAGGCCGTCTTTGTGACATTTGATCGAACAGATTCAAAGCATGATCTAAGTTGGCTACTTTTTGATACTTGATTGAGAATGTTGTTCAAAATTATCAACACTTAGAAGAAGAAAAAGAAATGGAGAGAATTAAGGAAGCCAAAAATGAAAAAGGGGTTTGAAGGAAATAGTTGGTGATTAATATATTACCTCTCATATTAGATTTGAAGAAAGAGTAATGAGCAGATTTTGAGAGGTGCATTATCAACATCTTCTTGGTTGCCATTTCCAGCACATAGATTCACTCCTATTGCTTCACAAGGTTTGTTAGTTTGTTTGTTTGGTGAAAATAATAAAAATCATGTTCCAACTATAAAATTCTTTTTTTCAAAAAATCAAAATATGGAAGTTATATACTTTCCACGCTCAAAATTTAACTAAAAACACATCCTCCTGAAAAAAAAAACCCTCAGCTTTCACACTATGAGCGTTTTCACCCCGAGCTCACCATAATAGAGCTGCAAGGTTTAATAAGAGCAATGTCGACTAAGAATATTCCCACCACGAGTTGAAGCCAATTTATTGAAGATGACTTAACTTTCGCCAAACCTCATATGAGAGTAAATTTAATGCACCATTTATTAACCTATGATTTTTTTTACTCGGATTTGGTAATCACTAGTTTTCCGACTTTGAATGCACTTCTCCTAATATCGATGAGATTAATTTGGGACATTTATTGTTGTTAACTTTCTCTAACTTTACTTTTAACTTTAATTTGGCAAGCTTTTTGTGTTGGACTTATTTTGAAAACTAGAAGATTAAGGATATAAGAAGATAAGTGGAAATTACCTAATGTCATGACCCACCTTTTAAAATGTTTATCTAACGAGTGTTCTCAAAGCACTACTTTAAATGGTTCAATAAGGAAAGCTTAAGTTCATTAATTACAAAATCATAACTTGCGAATATTTTTGAGATTTCTGAAGTACAAGGTCATAGGAATTAAAATCGTGTGTGTGTTTGAATGTGTTGTGAGTTATTTGTGTTTAAGCGGTTAGAGCACAATGTATGGGGTGCCATTGGTGTGCCAAATGCATGTCATTCGTGTACCAACCATACCGGAGCATCTCGTGAGCCAAACGTTTTGAGCCAATGCAATGGCTCAAGCCATTTGCATTCTTGTGTGTTTTTTTCCTTTTCTTTTTTTTGTATTGTGAGTGAGTGAATATTTTTAGAGGGTATCTTGTGTGACCCAATAACATGTTAGTGGTGTGTTATGAGGGAGGGTGTTTTAGTTAGCGGTGTGTTATTGGGAGGTGTATGATGTGACGCTGAGGTGACATACCAATAACGTGTTATTGGTATTGTCCATACCTTGTGCTCTTATGTGCGCTATAATCACTAGTGAGTAAAGTTGTTAGGAAGATGGCGAGAAGAGGATAAGATAGGATGATGATGTGAAAATGATGTAACAGTGGCTGATTGGTTGGAAAGAAATTGAGAAAGTAAATATATTCCTGTTTCTGCAACACACCTAAAAATGTCAACCATATTCAAACACCATCACCATCATCCACACACTCATACAACAACCAAACACAAAACAATCCATCATCACCTACCTAACCAAAACCCTCAACTTCCCACTCACACGTGCCACCACTTTCTACAACAAATACTCAACCCCAAACACCAACCCTCAACACGTCATCACATATCTCAAAGCCCAAAATTTCTCATTTTCCATCATCCAAAAATGGGTTAACCAATCCCCTCAAATCCTATTCACTGATGTGGAAAACACCCTTAAGCCAAAACTCATTTTTTTCAAAGAATTGGGCTTGGTTGACCAAGAGTTGACCAGTTTTATATCGAAAAACCAGACTTATTTATCCAACCGTTTCGAAAAAAGATTGGTACCCTGTTTAGATATTGTCAAAAGATTAATGGGTTTTAAAGGAAATGGTGTGGGGAGTGGTAAAAATGTCAACTTTGTTAGGTTGTTGGTTAGGTGTAATTGGGTTGATGTTAAGTGTCCGGTTGAGCGAGTTAAGGGGAATTTGGCGTTTTTTGAGGAATGTGGGATTGTGGGGTCGCAGTTGGTTACGGTTATGACTAGGCAGCCTAGGTTGTTGATTATGGGAGAATTGGAAGTTAGGAAGCTTGTGTCGAGGTTGTTGGGGATTGGGTTTAGGATTGATTCAAGGATGTTTGTTCATGGGCTGTATACGTTGAGTTGTTTGAGTGAGGAGAGTTTTCGGAGGAAAGTTGAGTTGTTTGAGTCGTTTGGGTTTAGTCAAAGTGAGGTTTTGGGGATGTTTAGGAAGGCGCCGGGGTTGTTTAGAGTGTCGGGAGGGAAGTTGAGAGGTGGTATTGAGTTTTTTATGAATGTGGTTGGGTTTGAGAAGGAGGTGTTGGTTCGTAGGCCGAATGTATTGATGCTTAGTTTGGAGGAGAGAGTGATTCCGAGGTATAATGTTATGAATCTTATGATGGAGAAACAGTTATTGATGAAACGGCCCAAGTTTATTAATGTGACGTGGTTGCCGGAAGCCGAGTTCTTGGAGAAGTATGTATTGAAGAACCGAGATTATGCTGAGGAGTTGTTGGTGGTTTACAAAGGTGGTGATTCTATGGTGTTGAAAGAACAGAACACAGAGAGCATGAGTCAGATTGACAAACAACAGTAAAATTTAGTGGGGAACATATTGAACGGTTTTAGGGTGATAGTTGCAAAATATTTTTTGTTGGAGGTGTCATACCTGTTTGTAAAATTTTAAGTGTTTTGCAGATGTTGTGGGTAGTGATTTATTATACATATGGACTTACTGAGGATCTCGCTCATTTGGGATTTGCTAACTACTCGTTCTCCTACAACTTTGGTTTTATGGTATGAGAATTTTTTTTTTTAAAAGATTGATTTCTCAATTTTTCTTGAAGTTCCAATAGATTAGCTTTTAGCTTTGCAAATACTAGTGGTATACTTGCTTTGCAGTGTCTGTCAATTTGACATATTTCTCTTTTGAAGTACTTGATCCTCTTGATGAAAATATTTGTATGATTATTATTTTGAAGTTCCAAAGACAATACATGTTTCATTTGGGATTGATTGGCTGTTTATTGTACATGGGTTTTATCTTGTTGTATAGCATTGAATATCAACATTAAGAACAGGGATCATCACTTATTATTGGTAGACGACTCTCTTAATGTGTAGCCCGAGGTGCTCACATCATCAGTTAAGAAATGCCAAAATTCAAACCCGGAGAGTGGTGCCGTCAAGTATAGATGCTAAGAAGCTGTCAACATGCAGTGAATCAGTTACCTACTCGTAGTTAATGAATAGACTAGACCTTAATAATAGTTCGTACTAACTATTTATAAAAGATTTGTTAAACAGGAGAAACCCTTGAAAACATTTGCAATAATTACCAAATTAGTGAAAGTTGTTTTCATTCATATCGTGACTTGTAATTTTACAATATAGTGGACAAAGTAAAGTAAATAAGTGCTGCTGGTGATGTTATAATTGGTCTCTATCAACGGAGTAGTATCTATCTTGTAATTTGCCCCAAAGTGGTGGGTGTTTAAAATGAAAACAGGTTTATAAATGCAAGTTTACTCCATGTTGTCTACTAAACACTTGTTTTGGAACCAGAGGGGGTACAAAAACATCATTTGACTACCACATATATAAAATGTCAGATGACCAACCAGATGAATCTTAAATGACATTTAATAGTTATTACCAATTCGACTTCCACATTTAGCAGGTACAGTCTTCGTTTTTCCTCCAACAAAAGAACTCGAATCTACCTAGTGTTGTCTAAGCAGAAAAACAGGGAGCGTCCATCAATTCTTTTGGTACAAGCTTACGAATCAACTTAAACATAGTTATATCCACTGATCCAGCTGCTATTGAATCAATTAGCAAAGACATTGTTGAAACATCAAGAAAGTAACCTCTCCCATCCATATCATGTAAAAGCATCTCTACATCATCAAAGTATTTATTCCTTAGATATCCTTGGAGAAGAACATTGTAAGTAACCTTATCTGGCGGACAACCACTCTCCTCCATTTTAAGAAACAACTGTTTTGCATCAATCACAAGACCTTCCCCACAAAACCCACAAATCATTACCGTAAACGTGCGAGCACTAGGTTTTATACATTTGACACTTAGGTCATGGAAAAGAGCCTTTGCAATATCAAGCTTCCCACATTTGCTAGCACCATCAATCAGGATAGTGTACACCACATCTGTATTTAGCTTGCTATCACCCATTAAATGAAACAAAGATAATGCCTCTTCTATCTGATGGTTGTTACAAAGACCCTCTAGAATAATTCCATAAGTCAATTGATCCGGCATTTGACCTTTTCCATGCATCTCATCAAAGAGTTTGCGTGCATCTCCACATCGACCAACCTGAAACAATCCTTGTATCATGGTACTGTAAGTGACTACATTGTGTTTTAAACCTTTTCCGGTTATTTCATGAAAGAGATCCATCGCCTCATCTATTTTCAAACTCTTGCAATACCCGTTCAGTAAACTACTATATGAGACAACATCAGGGACAAGATCTCTAAACACCATTGAATCAAAAACTGTCTTTGCTTTGCTCATTTCACCACGCAAACAGTAACCATCTATAAGTGAATTGTATGTCACTATGTCTGGAACAATACCTCTATCAAGCATGATGTTGATAACATCCTCCACTTCGTCTACTTTACCTTCTTTACAAAATGCATCAACTAATATATTAAAAGTTTGCACATTTGGAGAGATTCCAACATCCAACATTTCTTGAAGCATCTTAGAGGCTTCCTCCCAACGACCTAAACTACAAAGTCCATCAATCAAAGAGCTGTAAGTGATGACACTGGGTGAGATGCCTTCTTGGAAAACCATTTCTTTGAAGAGTTTGAAAGCATCATCAATCATTTGGTCCTTGCAAAGACTATCAATGATGTTGTTATATACAACAACATCAGGTTTACAACCTCTTTCAACCATTAGCCTAAGCAATTGAATGGCAATAATGTTATTCCCGATCTTACAAAGCCCTTTGATCATTGTGGAGTACATAACCACATCATGTTCACAAATTTTATCTTTTATCAGTTTCTTGAAGAATATCTCTGCCTCGAGAATCCTATCTTCTAGAATGAGTCCATCTAGAAGCGCACTAAATATGTAGACATTTGGTACAATACACCGCCTAAAACAATAACCTAGGATTGCAAAACCGTCATTGGTGCGATACAACTGACAACAACACTTGATGGCAATACTCATTATAAATTTATCAACAGGAACGCCAATCGCACACATTTGTTTGAACATATCAAGAGAATGAGAAAAATGTTTCATTTTGGTAACAGATTGTAACAATTGAGTAAACTTAACAACCGAAGGCAGAGGTCGCATCTGTGACATTTGATCGAACAGGTTGAGAGCATGATCTAAGTTGGCTACTTTTTGATACTTAGATTGAGGATGTTGTTCATAATCATCAACAATTGAAGAAGAAAAAGAAATGGAGGGAATTAAGGAAGGCAAAAATGAAAAAGGGGTTTGAAGGAAAGAGTTGGTGATGAATAAATTACCTCTCATATTCATATTAGAAGATTTGAAGAAAGAGTAATGAGCAGATTTTGAGAGGTGCATTATCAACATCTTCTTGGTTGCCATTTCCAGCACAGAGATTCACTACTGCTGTTTCACAACTCACAAGGTTGATTTGTTTGTTTGGTGAAAATGATAAAAAGCATGTTCCAGCTAACAGTCAAACTACAACAATAAAAATGGGAAATATAATTAAGAAAAAATTACACGTATGGTATACCTCAAATAACAACTTTAGTCCCTAAGTCACTTTTATTACACCAGCAGTATCTAATTTTGAAACTATGCACGCTTTTGGTCCCTATTTTGGATGGGCGTTAGTTAAGTCCGTTAAGTATTTTGCGCTGTTAGTCCTTCGTTAATAATTTTTGCACCGTTAGTCCTTCTTTTTTAAAATATAGTTTTCCCCAGTTATTCCTCCGTTAATAATAGTTATCGCCCGTTTTTATCCGTTTTCGCCAATTTTTTTACGTTTTTGTCAGTTTTCGCCCGTTGTTTTATATTTTTGTCTGTTTTTTCCTTTTGCGTTCGTTTTTTATCCGTTTTCGCCCGTTTTTTTTGTGTTTTTGTCTGTTTTTATCCGTTTTCGTTCGCTTTTTAATCTTTTTCGCCAGTTCTTTTACGTTTTTGTTCGTTTTTCCCGTTTTCCCCCGTTGTTTTACGTTTTCGTCTGTTTAAATATGTTTTCGTCCGTTTTTTTTACGTTTTGTCCGTTTTTCGCACGCTTTTATCTGTTTTCATCCGTTTTTGTCCGTTTTTCTTTCGTTTTTGTTCGTTTTTGTACTATTTCAACATATTGAAAATTTTTTCCAAAAAGAAAAAAATTTACCAAAAAAAAAATTTGGAAAAAAAATATTTCCGAAAAAAAAATGTGAAAGAAAATAAAAAAAAATTCAAATTTCAAAAAAAAAAATTTGAATAAAAAGTTTCAAAAAAAATTTTGAAAAGAAAAAAATTTCAAATATTTTTAAAAAAAAAATATGTCCGTTTTTTTTTTCAATATTTATTACTTCAAAAAAAATTTAAAAATTTTTTATTTAAATTTTTTTATTTTTTTTTCGAAAATATTTTTTTTCCCAATTTATTTTTTCAAATTTTTTTTGGATTTTTTTTTTTTTTCAAATTTGTGAAAAAATTCCAATTTTTTTTTTGGAAATTTTTTGTGAAAAAAAAACGAACGAAAACGGATAAAAACAGACAAAAACGTAAAAAAAAAACGGGCGAAAACGGATAAAAAACGAACGCAAAAGGAAAAAAACATACAAAAACGTAAAACAACGGGCGAAAACGAAAAAAAAAAACGGTCAAAAACATAAAAAAAAACTGGCGAAAACGAATAAACAACGAACGAAAACGGATAAAAACGGACAAAAACGTAAAGAAATGGGCGAAAACGTAAAAAAACGGACGAAAACGGATTAAAACGTAAAAAAACAGTCGAAAACGGATTAAAAAACTGACAAAAACGGATAATAACGGACAAAAACGTAAAAAAGCGGACGAAAGCATATAAAAACAGATGAAAAGGGATAAAAACGTAAAAAACGGACGAAAAAACGAAAAAAAAACGGGGGAAAACGGATAAAAACGAACGAAAAAGGACAAAAACGGACAAAAACGTAAAAAAACGAGCGATAACTATTATTAACGGAGAGACTAACTGAGGAAAACTATATTTTAAAAAATAAGGACTAACGGTGCAAAAATTATTAACGAAGGACTAACAGCGCAAAATACTTAACGGACTTAACTAACTCCCATCTAAAATAGGGACCAAAAGCGTGCATAGTTTCAAAATTAGATACTGTTGGTGTAATAAAAGTGACTTAGGGACTAAAGTTGTTATTTGGGTATACCATAGGGACCAAACGTGTAATTTTTTCTTATTCTTTTGGTAAATTTTTTCTTTTTGGAAAAAATTTTCAATATGTTGAAATAGTACAAAAACGAACAAAAACGAAAGAAAAACGGACAAAATATAAGAAAAACGGACAAAAACGGATGAAAACCGATAAAAGCGTGCGAAAAACGGACAAAACGTAAAAAAAAAAACGGACGAAAACATATATAAACAGACGAAAACGTAAAACAACGGGGGAAAACGGGAAAAACGAACAAAAACGTAAAAGAACTGGCGAAAAAGATTAAAAAACGAACGAAAACGGATAAAAACAGACAAAAACACAAAAAAACGGGCGAAAACGGATAAAAAACGAACGCAAAAGGAAAAAACAGACAAAAATATAAAACAACGGGCGAAAACTGACAAAAACGTAAAAAAATTGGCGAAAACGGATAAAAACGGGCGATAACTATTATTAACGGAGGAATAACTGGGGAAAACTATATTTTAAAAAAGAAGGACTAACGGTGCAAAAATTATTAACGAAGGACTAACAGCGCAAAATACTTAACGGACTTAACTAACGCCCATCCAAAATAGGGACCAAAAGCGTGCATAGTTTCAAAATTAGATACTGCTGGTGTAATAAAAGTGACTTAGGGACTAAAGTTGTTATTTTGGGTATACCATAGGGACCAAACGTGTAATTTTTTCTATAATTAATTTCAGATGTCCTTTCTTTTTTTTAATTTCTCCTCTTCACTTAAAATGTTTGGTTAGAATTAATTTTCAGCCTTCTCATTTTAATTATTTTTTTACTTATTCATTCCGTTCCATTTATAAATTTCTTTTTCAAAAAAATAAAAATATGGAAGTTTTAAGAGCTTGTGTTTAAGTATGTATAGGTGCTATCCTACCACTTTTATCTAGAATAATTCAGTATAATCATTATTCACTTTTTTCACTAAAATATACTTTTCACATTCACATACCACTAAGTTGAAGCCGATTCATATAGGATGCCCTAATTTTCGCCAAACCTCAAATGGGAGTAAACGTATGCAAGCACCGTTATCGACCTATGGTTTTTTTACTTGGATTTGGTAGTCACTAGTTTTCCGACTTTGAATGCATTTCTCCTAATATCGATGAGATTAATTTAGGACATTTATCGTTCACTTTCTCAAACTTTACTTAAAAACTTTAATCTTGTAAGCTTTTTGTCTCAAACTTATTTTGAAAACTAGAAGATTAAGGATATAGGAAGATGATTGAAAATTACCTGACGTCATGACCCATTTTTGAAATACTTTTCATGACTCAAATATTACTCGTAATTTGTTAGAATTGAAGTGTAAAACTTGAACCAAACTAGTCCCAATGAAGATATTTTGTTGAGTATTGATATGCACACCACACTTTTTGAATCTTTCACCACTAAATCAAACCAGTTATGCACACAATACAACACCATGATTGATGGTGTACACTAAATCATACTAGTGATGCACACAATACAACACCGCTATACATTGATTGATGGTGTACACATCACTTTTAGTAGTGCGCATATCATCTTTTTATTTTGTTGGTGAGTCGGTGACCTTTGTGAAAGTAAATATATTTTGACTATAACATCAGAACAATTTTTATTTATTTATTTTATTCATTTTTTGTGATGTTGATTCTAAACCTATTTATAATTACTAATTGATTTCACAAGTAATTTAGTTCTATATCATAAAAGAGGATTTTAGGCATTTTATAAAATTTATTCTATAAAGTTCCATCTTTTATTTTAAGAGAAAAGCTATAATATTGTTTTATTACTAAATGCTTTTGTAAAACTAATGCAACCACTTTTCTTTTTCTTTTTTTTTATTTTTTTAATAAAAGTTGTTCTCTTGTCTAGTTCACGAGTACCAAAAAGTAACAACTAAACAGACTCCAATATGTTGCACATAACTATCAACAACATATCACCCCAACGGTCAAGAATTTTACTTCTTATAGAACAAACATGCAAAGTAATATTAATTTCTGCAACTTTGTTCATAACCAAGTAATCAAAATCTAACTGGCATCAACTACAAAATCATGGAGGGAAACATATGAATTACAAACCCACTTCTATACTTTCAATGGACCCATTTTAAGCAACATTAAAAGGGCAATCTGCATATTTTTGGGCCCAATTTCAATTTCTGTTCCACATTCGTAGTCAGATCACATAGTGTTCCCATCTCCCGATCTACACGAGCCTGCGTATATTAAATAAATCAAGTTCAAGAATCTTTGCCAACATAATAGTGTGATCAGCCATTGTTGAATTTTCCATTGCAAATAAAGCTCTTTGTTGCAACAGCAAAAAAGGGTCTATTGCCCCTAGATTCCAAGGTTTTTTGCACGCTTTTCTTCAAATTTTGCAATATTAATACTATTAGAGTTAAGAGGGACCAAACCTTAACATTCTCAAGACAACGAAGAGCCATTCTCCATATTGATATCCAGATTCCAGTTTCTAAATAGAGAATAGGTTACTATTGTTTCAAGTAGATTAAAGTTACAAAACTGTAAGGTGACAAACATGATACCTCTCTGCAGCTTCTGTTTTTAATGCTTCGAGGTAGCTTTCAATTTGGACACATGCAGCTTCAATAGATATGTTTTTCACACAGAGCTCCTTCCACTGCGCTGATAAAGCATTAAGCTCATACGCAGTGTTTTGCTGTTACAAAACAGAAGAGACACTTAATACTAACAAAATTCCAATACAATAAGATAAGTTACTACATTCACCACGTGAAGTACCTGATGATATTTTCGTTCTCGGTTAACAGTTTCTATCTTTTCATTTAACTCAGCTGCTTGTGCTTGCATTCTGCAAACAGAAAGAAAAAATATGAGATGTGTGGTATTTGATGTTGATCAAGTTTTCAATTTTCAAGAGAAATATTATTCTTTTTTTTCATGTCAGATATGTGCAAGTCATTTCATCTTGATTGTTATCCATCTTCACTAGGTTGCTGGCATCAGCTTATATAACAGCACACATAGAATGAAAAAATGGATAAATATACAGGTGTTAGAAAAAGTAGTTTCACGCAGAGCTTATTTCCTAAAACATCACTTATTACGGGTTGGAAGGTGATACATGTTGCCAGGTGTTATTCTATCCTTTATAATACAGCTATGCATTTATAAAACAAATGAAAGGAGCTTAAAAATGAGACAGAATCATACTGTACTTACAAAAGAAATGAATATGCATAAATTTTCTTATAGGTTATAGAATAAAGTGGATTGGCAGTATTCTAAAACAACACTGTGGTACGGGGTGCCATATTGTGATTTTAGAAACTTACAGTAAAATCCCAGAGCAAAATATGTTATTAGGAAAAAGGGTATCAAAACAGCATCAGGCATAATGCATTTAAACCATTGCTATAGAAATAAATCAAAATAAGCATGGGAGGTAATTAGAGAAAAAAACACAACAAACAATGGATTAAGACAGATTAATAACGCCTTCAACAGAGAAACAAAAAATAATCCAAATAATATGGAGTATTAAAAAGGGGACAGGGGTTTGATAAACTCACCTCGATAAGAATGCTTCTAGTCTCTGATTATGTTGTTTCCATACATCAGCCCCATATTTAGCCATTAGATCCAAATTTTCCTGCCTAACATCACACGAGAATACATTACACACAAAATGATTTAATAAAAGTTATGTAGAATCATTTTGCATTAGCATGTCAAAAACCAGATTACACTAATGCAACCCGGTATACCCCACCTCAGATATCTCGTTAAATAAGATATGAAAATACAACTACAAGACAAAATTCAATTTTACCTAATAATTTGATGCTGCAGTAAACGCTGAGATTTCTGAAGTGCCTGTTTCCAAGCAGTTTCATCATTTCGTGATGGAACATCAAGCCCGTATCTTGACATATCAAGAGGCATCATAGGTTTTCCAGCTCTCACCCTCTCATACTCTCTAGCAAGCATTGGATAATTCTGAAAAAAGAGAACATCATAATTAGAATACTTGGTTCCAACTTTTACTCAATTAATAATTTACTACATAGAAAAGCATGGAGTAAGAGACATCCAAGACTATGAGTAAACCAAACAAGCCTTTCAAACTTTAGTGAGAATGTGAGATATTCTAGAAGAAAAAATATATGAGTTAACTAATAGAGATGAATAGCCAGTAGATAAAAGTAAAATTAGGTTATTGATAAAGTAAGGACAAATGACTAGACTACAGTTATGGTAAGAGTTAAGACATATGAGTAGTTCTATTTTCGTCACTTATATGCCGTGTGCAAAATTGGAACAAATTTTTTTAAAAATAAGGTATACGAAAGTCTACGTTTGGAGACTTCAGACTACGTATCCTACTATCATGTTTAAGTTGATTTAGTTCCCTAGTCTAACTATGTATCATTCATATCTCCTAGTGCTCTAGAGAGCCTTAGAGCTCTACAAATCTACAATAGCAGATTCAAATTTCTCACGTACATGATTCAGTGGGTAACCATGCGGGTCATGAAAGCCAACCATTAGATAATGAAGGTGTTGATAGTCAAAATGTTAAAAGTCCAAACCAAGATAATACTTGCAAAACAGTAACTTTAATACAAAAGTCGCAAACTATACTTTATTGAAGTGCAGAATTCATTCCATAGAACATATACAACAGCCAGCACAAAATCAACAATCTACCAGCAGTAAACCATCAAAGCAAGGGCTAAAGCAGCGAAAACAAAACTAACCACCCAATCTTGTCTGCAAAACATCCAAAAGATGGGTTTCGTTTTCTAGTCATATTCACCTATACCTTTCTCGCGTTTTTTAAGCTGTTTTAGCGCAATTACAGATTTTAGAGTATTGGTTTCTTTAACTTATGTCTACATCACACTGTGCTAAAGAGCTTTACTACTGTTGTTATTACTGTAGAGATTAAAACTAGAATTTATCTTTGACTTGCATTAGTCTTGAGAGTATTTCTCAAAAAAAGTCAAACCTGTCAAGGGTTACAATAAACACACACTATAAAACTAGAAGTTAAGGCTCAAAATCTCATCATAATAAGTATTCCAATCACACAAGTTTGCATTGCAAAATACATTTTTACTAGAAGATAGTTAGTTCTTATTAAAAACTTATGGCTAGTCTATGAAATTTAGCTACTTCAAGTGCCTATAAATCAACATTGTGATGTTCTAACATCTAATAGTTGGTTGGTTATTAATGTTACTACAGCTAATCTATTATTTCTTTATCTTAATTTTCACTTAAGCAATTGCGCAAGCGCAACACCCTATTCCACATTATTCAAGATTCTTAACACGAAAATGACAGATTAGACTGATCCTCTTTAACTACAAACAATATAAATAGAATTTCCTTTCACTAACAAATATATCATGCCAACATCGCCCTCTGCGATTTGTTGCCATACATCTACAAATGTAAAATCTACAAATGTAAAATCTCTGTGATTCCTATGTAGCTAGTCAAGACATCTAACACGTTGAGTGATTTTAGCACTAGCTTTCTAAACCACATGACCCACGCGTGATGCAACAAAAAAGTATCCATCTCACTTTCACTAGAAAATCCACTTATGTTGGAATACAATATATTTCTCTTTTTCTTATAAACTAGTATAATGTCGGTCAATACTCAAGAATCCCTTGGCAACTAACAGTTCATCGCATGGTAGCACCTAGCTTCTGATACAACTAAATGAAGATGTGAAGAGAAGCATGTTGAAGTCATGTATGGAAGTCACAAAAATCGCATAACTGCAAAAGTATGACAAGTGAACCATTATGATAAGAACACATATTGTAATAAATAAAAAGCCAATATCTCTATACATATATAGTACGATTTGATAGTGAGATCTAGCCTATAACCTTTTTGTACTTCAGCCATCTAAAAAATGTTCACAAGGTATGTCACAAACGCAATTGCGATACTATTTCGACTTCAGGTCATTTCTATTATCACTGTGGTCTTGAGCAATTGTGTCATGAGGCTCCGTTTCCTCACCCTAAAATGATTATTTACGGATGGGATACATAAATGCTCAAAATGGCCACAAGAGTAATAGAAGTTACCCAAAATTTTGAAAACGTAGCACAATTGCATATGTTGGTGAAATACAAGATGATAATAAGCTACAGATCTCATTATCAAGCTTCTATCTGCATGATTTGAGTCATTAACTCTCATCCACTAATCACACTATTCGTCCTAAAGTAACTAACTTCCCATGGTTCCGCACTCACACGCATCATTCTAACCATCCTACAACCCTTTAACCCACATGAAGTATTCATTTTCATTCAATTGTATAAGAATGTAATCCCTCCCATACCGTCCATACAACTGGCACTTATCAATCTGTTCTTCCGTCTCAACCAAAACTAGACCATCTCAACAAACCTCGCAAACACGTTACACTATCACTTTACACCAATTACACAACGAAAGCGAGGCCGATAACTATTCCTCACATAGTGCATATCTCTTAATCTATACCCCTACCTCTCTATACAATCAATTGAAACCCTAGAAATCTAAATTTATAGAAAGTATACCATAAAGTGAAATTTTCTCTTCATTCAACTGAATAAGAATGTAGGCACGCTCATACCGTCCATATGGCCCTCAACAAATTCTTTTTGTCTCAACCAAAACTAAACCACCAATTACATAACCAAAGTAAAGGCGATAACTATTCCTCACATAGAGCGTACATCTCGTAATTTGATAGCCCTAACCGTCTCTATACACTTAATTCAATTCACTGAACCCTAGAAAATTAGAATTTTATAAAGTTACCTCAAAGTTAAAATTTCTCTTTATTCAACTGAATAAGAACGTAGTCACGGCCATACCGCCCAAAAGAATTCTTTCATCTTAACCAAAACTAAGGGGATGTTTGTCCAAGCTTATTTGATGAGCTTATGAGCTTATAGAAAATTTGATAAGCTCATAAGCTCATTTTTTAGGCTTATGAGCTTATAAAGCTCAATAGCTCAAGCTCATAAGCCAAAAAAAAATTGGGCTTACGAGCTTATCAAACTTTCTATAAGCTCATAAGTGATAAACCCATCATATAAGCTTAGACAAACACCCCCTAAACCACCTCAACGAACCTCACACACACACTACACTTTCACTTTACACCAATCACATAACAAACACAAGACCAATGATTATTCATCACATATCGCGTATATCTCATAATTTTATACCCTACTCAATATTTAATCAATTTAATTCACCAAACCATAGAAACTTATATGTATAATTTACCTTAATAAACATCGCACACACATTACACTTTCACTTTACGCCAATCACATAAAAAACGTGAAAGCCGATAACTAAACCTCGCATAGCGCAAATATCTCCGTACAATCAATTAAATTCACCAAACCCTAAAATTAAACCTCACACACACATTATACTTTCACTTTACGATAAAAAAGCAATTAAATTCACCAAACCCTAGAAATTAAAATTTTATAAAAAAAAAGTGTACCTCAAAATTAAACTTAGCAACAGGAGGAAGATCTTTAAGATAATCAGAAGGCTTTTTATTACTACGACGCATTTCCTCTTCGATTAAACGGTCAACGTCAGCTTTGACTTTGGGGTCACCGTATTCGTCGTCAATGTAAGGTAATGCGTCGATTTGTACGGAGCTGCTTGACCAGGAGGGGCGTGCTGCTTCTAGAAGCATTACGGTGTCGCCGTTGTTGTTGTTGTTTGTGGTCGACATTCTTGGTTTGGGAGTAAAGAGGCTGTTTGGGGAAAGCTTTTTTAGTGAAACTCGAAGAGAGAGGTGTGTGTCAAGAACAAATGGTGTATTTATCCCTAGTTCATTATTGTTTGTTTTGTTATCTTATTTTTTAAGAAGGCTTGAAAAGTCTTAGACCTCAATTATATCTATGATGTAAAGAGCAACGACGGAGGATTTTTATAAAACGGTCGGTGCATCTTTGAGCCGTTTGGTTTTGAGCCTATTTGGGCCGTTTGGTTTTTAGCGTATAAAGGGAGAGGCTCGTTTCTTTTTTCCACCGCCTCATGTTAACACGTGTAGTGATAACTCTCTCCCGTTTCTTTTTTCTACCGCCTCATGTTAACACGTGTTGTGATAACTTGATGTTATCATCTCTTTGCACCGAATCTCGAAGTAAATCTTCGATTGTTACAGATTTTTTTAGGGTTTTCTTTTGATCACATGGGTTTAGATCAGTTTTTTGGGTGCTATTAGCTTCTGGGATTTTGATTTGCTTTCTTTGCCTAACTGAATGTGGCTTGCCCATGCCCGTACCTTGGCGGGGTAGCCATTTGGTTGCAGCCATGATGGGTTTCGGGTACAGTCTTGCTGTCGTTGGACATAAGAGGCGATGATGGATTTGCATTGGTTTCATTAAAGACGCGAACCTCTGCACCTTGGCGGGGCAAACAATCACGTTTGCAACCATGACGGATGTGTTCGGTTTTCGAGATTACTAATCAATCTGAGCCTCTTATAGTCCGTTTCTATAGGCGATGGTGATAACGTGACAACCGCTGTGTATAGTGGCTATTTAGTATTTGCTTTGCTAATGGTCGGTTGCTAAAACAACTTTCGATTAGATCATGGTCGGTTTTTGGGACGGTTTTTGCATGTTTTGGGCCTTTGGCCCGTAGCCACAGTGTATGAGCGACCTATTGTCTCTACCTATACCTTTTGAGTGGCACGTTTCAGTTTCGTTCTAGAATAATTCGTGCTACGTTTCTTTACATGAGGCCAAAGTTGGTAGGTGGTGCATATATTAGATTTTTTTTAGGTTTTTGCTATATGTTTATGCTTTTGTTACTTTTGATTAGGGTTTTGTGTACGATTTTCTTGCAATACGTGGCTTTCAGTCTCGTAGAACTGATGTGGATGTTGTTGTGTATGACTCAAATGTTTATGTTGCCTTTATTTAGGCTGCATGTCGAGATCTAAAGAGCATCGACGGTGGCATTTAAAAAAAAGAAGTAACACTTTGGTTGGTCAGTTGGTCCGTGTTGTTGTTTTATTTGTGGGCCGCCTTATTTGTTGTATAATAGTATTGACTGTCATAGGTTTTGATTAAAAATGTGATCAGTAACATGTTGGCGAGGCAGCTAACCAAGCTTGCAGCCACTGTTACATGTGAGGAATTTAGAAATATGTGTTGTACTAATTGGTAGTGATGATTACATGTTTTCTGAATAAAATGAAGTGGGTCATTGGAGGTTCGATACGTAACTTGGCATGGCAATAACCGTGTGGCATGTAGTTGTCATTATGCAACCGTGTTTTTTGCAGCCATGGCGGAATTCGGATTTCTTTTACCCTCTCGCATTGAAGAATCTGAGCCTAATTACTTATTTTATTCAAATTTGGTTCAAACTTATTGCTTTATACATTTTTAATATGTGTGGATAAACATGTATATATAGCGTACTGTGTTGTGATGATCGTTATCACTTTTGTTTCGCGGTTTAAACGTACCGTTTTTATATACTTTGCTGGAACTTCTAATGGAACCTCTATAAATATTGGCCATGGTTTTGATACCTTAGAACAAACTGCCGCAAAAGTCTTGGGTTGCGATCTGATCTCAGTGTTGCATTTCTTTGGCATCCATTATTCCTGATAAGTGTTAGGCAAATGGATGTTGTGACCAGTATTCGGCCACAAAAAACTAATCCTGCTACTGATGTACTGGGATTGCTTTTTCTTGGTCGAATACTGATCACCGCTTATGATTTCCATAATGCATCCATTATAAGGTTTGGTATTTCATGCAAAATTTCAACCTTTACGGATACATGTATTTAATTTCAGTTTGAATTTCGTTGTTCGTCTTATGATTATCAGTAGTTTCGTAGCGAATATGTTTGCTTCAGCTTTTGTGGGATGCGTAGCCATGTTGGTAGCCTGGTATCGCTATTGTGCACGCATATCTGAGTCTCATTTGGTGTCAACAGACACGTGTTTCTGTTACCTATGACGTGTTAGCGAAAGTGTGCATCCCTTATTTGGGCCGTTTGGTTTTGAGCCTACCTAGGCCGTTTGGTTTTGAGCATATGAATTGTAGTGTTCTCTCTTTTTATACGCGATGATGATAATATGCCGACCATAGCGCATAGCTTTCCTTTGCGCGTATCGTGGCACGGCAGTCATATCGAGTGTATGGCTGCAGCCATGTTGGTAGCCTGGTATCGTTATTGTATACGCATATCTGAGCCTCATTTGGTGTCAACATCCACGTGTTTCTGTGACCTACGGCGTGTTGGTGAAAGTGTGCATTCCTTATTTGGGCCGTTTGGTTTTGAGCCTATCTGCGGCATTTGGTTTTGAGCGTATAATGGGAGAGGCGCGTTTCTTTTTTCTTAAAAAGCCACCGTCTTTGCTCTTTACATTAGAGATATAATTCCTTCATGTGTACTTAGCTTGAGACGTTTGCTCAAGCTTTGTTTGTTTATTCAGAATCGGGTGACCTTTCTATGCCTAACTGAGTGTGGTTTGCCGAGTCCCGTATGTTGGCGGGGTAGCCATTTGGTTGCAGCCATGATGGGTATCGGGTACTACTTGTGTTGTGGTTGGGCCGAAAGTCTTGGTGTCGTTGGACATAAGAGGCGATGATGGATCTGCATTGGTTTCATCAAAGCCGCGAACCTCCGCACCTTGGCGGGGCAAACAACTAGCTTTGCAGCCATGGTGGCCGTGTCCAGTTTTCGAGATTACTAGTCAATCTGAGCCTCTTATAGTGTGGCGAAAACCAACGTTATTATATACATGAATTTGAAGCTTCCCCGTTTCTATAGGCGGCGGTGATGACATGACGACCGCTGTGTATACATTTCGTTAGCCCGTATCTTGTCCGGACAGTCACATAACGACAATGGCTATTTAATATTTTCTTTGCTGACGGTTGGTTACTAAAACAACTTTCAATTAGATCATGGTCGGCTTTTGGGGACGTCTTTTGCATGTTCTGGGCCTTTCGCCCGTAGCCACGATATATGAACGGCATGTTGTCTCTACCTATACTTTTTAACTTGGACGTTTCAGTTTTGTTCTAGAATAATTTGTGCTGCGTTTCTTTACATGAAAGGAAAGTTGGTAAGCGGTGCATACCTCAGATTTTCTTTAGGTTTTTGCTATATGTTTATGCTTTTGTTACTTTTTGTCAGGGTTTTGTGTGTAGCTTTTTTACAATACGTATCTTTCAGTGTCGTAGAACTGATGTGGATGTTGTTGTCTACGACTCAAATGTTTGTGTTGCCTTTATTTATGTTGCATGTCGAGATGTAAAGACCATCGACGGTGCCATTTAAAAAAAAGAAGCATCACTTTGGTTGGTTGGTTGGGCTGTGTTGTTGTTTTGTTTCTTGGCTGGTCGGCTTGCAGCCTGTATTCCCATATCATGCTTGTCCGTTAAATTAGTGGCGCATTTCAGTTTCATTCCGTCTGGAACACACTACCACTTGCTTATCATCTCATCTGAGATGTTTCTGCTCCGCCTTATTGGATTGTTGCAACTGTTACATGTGACCACTATGTCTTAGAAATTGTATTCAAACACCACCGTCGTTGCTCTTTACTTTATTTATTGTATAATGGTATTGAGTGTCATAGGTTTCGATAAAAAATGAACTTAGTAACATGTTGGCGAGGCAGCTAACTAAGTTTGCAGCCACTGTTACATGTGAGGAATTTTAAAATATATGATATACTAAGGGGCAGTGATGATTACATGTTTTATGAATAAAATGAAGTGGGTCATTAGAGGTTCGATACGTAACTTGGCAAGGCAATAACTTGGCGGCATGTAGTTATCATTATGCAACAGCGTTTTTTGCAGCCATGGCGGAACTCGGATTTCTTTTACCCTTTCGCATTGAAGAATCTGAGCCTAATTATTTATTTTATTCAAATTTGGTTTAAAGTTACTACTTTATACATTTTTAATATGTGTAGATGAACATGTATATATAGCGTAGTGGCCTTTCATGATCACTATTGGTTTTGTTACGCAGCTTAAACGTACCATTTTTATATACTTTGCCGGAACTTTTAATGAACTTCTATAAATATTGGCCATGGTAAAAATAGAGTAGCCTCTGCGGCAATATGAAAAAGAGAGTAGCCTCTGCGGCAATATGAACTTTTAATGAACTTCTATAAATATACTTTGCCGGAACATGCTTTAATTTATTTTGCCGGTATCGCTTTTTCAAAATATCAATATGAAAAAGAGCTGTTTTTGATAAAGAGTGGGGTTTCTGATGGTTTGCAAATGTTAAAACAAAGTGCCGCAAAAGTCTTGGGTTGTGATCTGATCTTAGTCCTGCATTTCTTTGGCATCTACCATTCCTGAGAAGTATTCGGCACATGGATGTTGTGACCAGTATTCGGCCATGAAAAACTAATCCCACTACTGATGTATTGGGATTGCTTTTTCTTGGTTGAATATTGATCACCGCTTATGATTTCCATAATGCATCCACCACAAGGTTTGATATTTCATACAAGGTTTCAACCTTTGTAGATACAGGCATTTATTTTAAATTTCAATTTCGTTGTTCTTCTTAAGATTTTCAGTAGTTTCGTAGCGGATATGTTTGCTGCAGCTATGCTGGGATGCGTTTTGAGTTGTTGGCAAGGTTGTGTGTACAATGCATGCGTCTACCTGTGATTTTCCTGTTTTGCATACCGTTTATTTTTGTGTGTATTTGTTTTCGTAGCTAAAGTGGGGGCTTCAAATTTATGTTCCTTCTGTTCGTGGACTTGCATGCGTTGGTTAGTATGTTTTCGTGTTTATGATGCACGGCGGGATGCTCTTGGCGTGCATCGTGCTAGGGCAGTTATGTCAAATGCATGACTGCGGCCATGTTGGTCGCTAGCTAGCGCAACTGTATACATGTATCTGAGGTTTTGAAATAGTCTTCTGCTGACTGGGGATGGTATGGTTCATACGAATTTTAGACTTCTCCCTTTCTATAGGCGATGATGAGAATATGCTCACCGTAGCGCATACAATTTTTCAGCGCGCATCGTGGCACGACAGTCATATCGAGCGTATGGCTGCAGCCATGTTGGTGGCCTGGTATCGCTATTGTATACGCATATCTGAGCCTCATTTGGCGTCAACATCCGCGTGTTTCTGTAACCTACGACGTGTTAGCGAAAATGTGGATTACGTCCTAAACAAACCTATGTTCGCACAGTATTTGGTGCGTGTATTTAACAGGTATGTATTGCCGTTATTTTATGCTAAATCGTGCAGCATGAATAATGAATATAAAAAGTTTCACGCCAACTAATGTTGGCTGACAACTTCTGTCTATGTATCGCTATATCGGTTGGTTCTACTTCTAATACTGCAATAAGACTACTTGGAATGCCAATATTCTCATATTGTGTATACGCTTACATGACCTTTCAGGATCATAGGTTACTGCATTGCCGGGAGCGGGGAGTGATTGCAGTTGCCAATACGTTTGCAATCAGTTAGAGTAGAATCTTATCTAGACGAATTGTCGTGTCATTGATTGGGATCGTTCCACCTGGTAGAGTATTTCAAGCCTCATTTGGTAATATCGATATGGGATGTTTATGATATTCCCCTGTCCTAATTCACCCTTCAAAACCCTTTCGTCCCCACAACGGTCTAGCAAAACGTCTGGTGCAGACCTTTGCATAGCAGCCGTTGAAATGGCAAAAGGAATTCAATGGGGCGACTAGACGGGTATCACTATCCTGAACATCGCGTCTGAATATTAGCGACTGACGCTTGAAATGCACTCCCAACTGGAAAGAGCCCAGTCGATGACGCAACAATATTCTGGTACGGAAGCAAAGAAACCTTTGGGCATTACAACCCGTGCTGGTGTATGTTTCAAGAACTCGGTCATGTTTTTTATGTACGTTGCCGTATACATATTGCTACATCGGTATGTTCTAATCCGAATACTGCAACACTACTATTTGGAATGGCAATATTCTAATATTCTGTATACACTTATATTGCCCTTCAGCATCATAGGTTACTGCATTCCCGTAACCCGGGAGTGATTAGAATTGTCCATCCGTTTACAGTCGGTAGCAGTAGAATCTTATGCAACTCAATGGTCGTGTCATCGATTGGAATCTTTCCACCCGGTAGAATATTGCAAACTTCATTTACTTATATTGAAACAAGATGTTTAAGATAACACCCCGTTCTTATCTTCCCTTCGAATTCCTTTTGTTCTTACAGCGGTCTAGCAATACGTCTGGTGCAGACGGTTGCACAAAGATTGTTGAAATAGCAAAAGGGATTCGATGGGCCGATCAGACGGGTCTCGTTATCCTGAACATCGCGTCTCAACATTACCAACGGACATTTGAAATGTACTCCCAAGTGGAAAGAGTCCACTCGAAGACGCAATAATATTCAGGTACGAAAGAAAACAAACTTTTAGGCAGTACAGTCTGTGCAGGTTGAGGTTTCAAGAACTGTTTACGCAACCAAATAGTCGCGTCATCGATTCGAATCTTTACCCTCGGTAAAATAATGCAGTCTTCATTTGCCGATATTGATACGGGATGTTTAAGATATTGGCCAGTTCTCATCTTCCCCTCGAATTCCTTTCGTTGTAACAATAGTCTAGCAATACGTCTGGTGCATACCTTTGCACAAAGACTCCTGACACAACAAAAGGAATTTGAGGGGGCGATTAGACGGGTCTCACTATCCTGAGCATTGCGTGTCAACATAACCGGCTGACGATTGAAGTATACTTTCGAGCCGAAAGATTCAACTTGATGACACAACGATATTCAAGTATGGAACAAAAGGATCCTTTGCATAGTACAACTTGTACGGGTACAACCTTCGCGAGTAGCGAAAGATTCTTTCACAAAGTCGATAGCGATAACCTCCTTAAACATGCATGTACTCGTGTATTCCTGTGTTATTGGACTTCTTTTACTTTTTTATGTTTGTTCACGACTCTTTTTTAATGCATCCGGTTTGGGATGAACATATGAAACGTCCAACATTTCTTGATTGTGAGTTCTTAAACGTATGCAGGCACGCTCCGCATTTAAAAAAAAATAAAAACAAAAAACCCCCGTAACGCGCGGGGGGTGGGGGTGCTTTTCACCTCGTTATATAAGATTGCTTGTTTTTTATCTTGTAAAATATCTTAATAGTGTTAAATTTTGTAATTTTAAATATATGTATATCGTTGCATTTATTTGAAAATAAAATGTAATAATAATAAAATAAAACTCAAGACGATTCTTCCAGCCACTTCTCACACGTGACATAGCAAGAAAAAGGAAGAAAAATGTGAGTCACTCACCTCTCGGTTAACGATTCAAATGTGGCCCCTTTTCAAAAATCTATCCATTGCATACTTATAAAAAAAATTACACTACCTCATTTTACAACTATAAATACCCCAAAACTTCATCATTTTAAACACATCTTCTCATATTCTTACTCAAACAACATATATTTAATTCCTCATTATCCAAATGGATTCCGAAATGTTTTTGTTCACTGACTCAGAGGAAGAACAAGAAGTTGTTAGTCGGGACTTGAATTTTATTAGAAGATCAGTGTCGATTATTAAGAATTTAAGGCGAAATTATCGACCGATGAGGAACATCATAATACGAGATCGTTATAGTGCTCATAATCGTTTAGTCGTCGCCTATTTAATGTGAACCCGATGTACGATGCATATACATTCCCGGAAGAGGTTCTGAATAAGTCGCCGCCTTTTCACATGGATAGCTCAGGGGTAACTATTGAGTGTCCATTCTATAGTAATAATATTCATTTTACCGGAAGAGAAGGCATTTCCTCGTTGATTAAGTGCACCACCACAATTCTTCAATTGGCATATGCCGTATTGATGAGGTGTAATTTAATACGTTTTTAAATGGGTCATTTAGCCTCTAAATCATTACATATTCCGTCATTTATTGCCCTAAATCATTTCTTTTTGAGTTTTTGGTACTTGGGAAGCAAATGCTGAAAAATAGTACGTTTTGGGCTCGATTGGACGGAAAAACAAAAAAAATGACAACATCTGGAAAAACGTACAGGCACTACGTGACGCCATCACTTGAGGATATAGAAGAATCGAAAATTACAAGTGACGACTGAGACGATAGAGACGGCCTTTGGTGTCAAGACCAAAATATTAAAGGCTGACAGTGTCACAACCCTAACCTGACGCCGCCACATCAAGTCGGTGCAAGATCGAAACCATAAACTGGCAACGAGCTGACGGCGTCACAATTAACAAGTGACGCCGTCACGATTGTAAATCTATATATATTCTCGTATTATTTTCATTGTAAAGTGTGCAACTTTGGGATAACCTATAAGTCCGAACTTAAGGTGTTTTACAACAGTTTTCCAGGCCTTTTGGCCCCGAGACTTTCTGATAAGGTTTTAAAAGGTACCATTTTGAGGGGTCGTTTAAGCCCTTATTTGATCACTTTTGTATCCGTTATTACTTAATATCGTTCCTTTTCACTTTTTAGGCCTCTTGAAGGCAAAATGCTGGAATGGCACTTATTTGGACGAAAAGGCGCGAATATACGAAGAAAATGGCCAAAGTCAGAATCAAGACACTCAAAGCTGCTGAAAACAGAAGGCGACGGCGTCACTGCTTAACTGCGACGCCGTCGGAGGAATTTGTGACGACTCAGAAGAGAAAATGCTAGTTCTGAAGGACGACGTCGGGCTTTAAAGGAGTAGACCGTCGCAACTCAGACGGCCTAGATGCGACCTAGACGACGTCAGAAGCTGAAGAGGACGACGTCACAGACATAAGGTGACGCCGTCGCAAGGTTAACGTGGCCAAGACGAAACCCTAATGACGGCGACATGACGGCGTCACAAAACATAAGGTGACGCCGTCGCATATGTAATATTATATATAGAATCCGAATTTTTCAGTTTTAAGAGAGTCTTTTTGGAGTAAAAACCTAAAACCGAACCAAGGGTGTCTTGTACAGTATTTTAGGGTTCCAAACCCTATCTTACATCAAGATAAGTATTTACTTCATCAATTCAATTATGTCTTTGATTATTTGTGTGTATGCTTGCATGTTCTCCATGTCCGGCTAATTTATTTGTGTGTTTGCTTAGGGAGTATGAAACTTAATTATTGAATATTGATTGGTTGTTTCTTATCTTAGTTGATTAATGATCTAGTAATGCGATAGGTCATTCGTTGTGTACTTAATGCTTGATTCATCTTTGTGAACCTTAGAATATAATTACCTGAGTAGTTGTAAGCTAAACCATCCGAAGAGTGCCTTAGAGTAAGAGTTTATTATCCCTAGTGGGTTTTGTAGACGAGACCCTTTGGTAAGTTCAAAGAGTTAGGGAGAAACGCATACCCTATAACTTTAGACACACAACGCAAATAAGAATAAGGACGTGACAACTCAACCATCAATAGGAGATAATTAAGGAGTAGTAAAACCTAAGTAAACACATCTTTAAACTATCATACGAGCACACATTAATTAGACATAGACTACCACCACCTTAGTTTAGATAATTAGATAATAGTAGAGTAATCGGTAGAAATACCAACCCCCCAAATCCAATACCCGAGATTCGTACCTTTCAATTTCCTAAAAAAACATAAAAAAGATAAAAAATAATCTTCTTCAACCTTAACCTTAGCGTAGTAACTTCTCACTAGCATTCCTATTCCCCTAGAGAACGATATCAATACCCGTGGCTTACCCTAATACTACACTACAACGATTAGGTTCACTGCCTAGGGTGTTGAAAAACTTGCTCGACGAAAAGGAAGTTCCTTTGACCCCGAACGCACTGCGTAAGCGTATCAAGTTTTTGGCGCCGCTGCCGGGGAATAGAATAGCTAGTTAGTAGTCCACCTCGTTTAGGTTCTTTGCTTGATTCCTATCAAGTAAAATTTTTCTCATTTTTAGCTTCCTCTTAGTCTATCCCCCTTCTTCGTGACCTTTGTTCGTAACCCCATCACTTTTCATCATGGAAGGTGATAACCAACCACCACTCATCAACCCACCACCAAATGACCCGCCAAGAGCCCGTACTTTTGGTGAATACTCAAGACCAAGCCACCTAGGCTATAGGAACACCATTGAGCTTCCCGACCAAGCCCAAACTACGGCCCTGCGATCCGACACCATCCGGTTGGTGCAAAACGGATATGCATTCCATGGACTTCGTTCCGAAGATCCAAATCAGCATATGAGGGATTTCCTCAAAATTGTCGATTCCATCGACCTTGATGCTACTACTCGGGAGACCACGCGCCTGCGTCTCTTCCAATTCTCTCTACGGGACCAAGCTAGTAATTGGCTTGAGCGACTTCCCGCCGGCTCCATCTCAAGTTGGGATGATCTTACCTCTCGCTTCCTTGCTCAATTTTTCCCTCCGGGGAGAACCACTAAGCTTAGATATGACATCTTGATGTTCCAACAACGTCAAGATGAATCTCTCTACGAAGCATGGACCCGATTCAAGGACTTACTTCATAAAGTCCCTCATCACGGCATTGATCTTTGGCTCCAAGTCCAAATCTTTTATGATCATGTCAACTTCCCCACTAAGCGATCCATTGACCAAGCGGCCGGTGGAAAACTTAGTGATCTCACCGCGGAAGAATCATGGGGTATAATAGAGGACCTTGCCCTCTACGACAACGAAAGTTGGGATGACCCCCGTGAGCTACCTAAAACCGTCAAGGCAATCTCCTTGCCTTCCATCAACTCACAACCTTCCAACCGTAGGATGATCGAACTTGAAGATCAAGTTAAATTCCTAATGAGTTTCTACGAAAATCCTAAGTCTTCACACCATGTGAACAAAGTTTCTTCCTCGTGCGAGCCATTTTGTGATCCTCATAACACGCGCACTAGCACCCGATCCCCCGAACACGCTTCCGTTGACTACGCATCCTTGCGTATTAATGGAACGGGAGGAAGATTCCCTACAATACCCGGACCTAGGAATTTCAATGAAACCCGTGAGGCATGGAAAAACAAGCCCGACTTCTACTGGGGACAAACCAAAGAATTCACCTCTAATGATTTCTCATGGCCCCCACCTAACGGTCCTAACCAACAAAACATCGAAGGGATGTTGCAAAACCTAGTTGCATCCCAAGAAACCCAAATGGCTAAGCTCTCGGACCGCTTTAACCATCAACAAGCCGAGATGGATAGGAAGATAGACAACCTTTTGAAAGCCATAACCAATAGTGATAGGAAGGTTAGTGCTATCTCAACTCCCGAACCTTCAGGTATAGAGATTAAGGATCCAAGCAAGCTAACTAAGCACGTTCAATTCGTCAATACCATCGCCTTAGTGAAACCTGATAGAACAGATGACGAAGAGGACCATACGCTTGTGAATAATGAAACACCCGAGGAAGTAGATGAAGTAGACATTGACTATTTCAACAAATTTCCTACGGAAGAAGAACTATCTCGCCACCCTCACTTAGTGCGTGACCTCCGTCACATGTATGTTAGGAAAAGCCATAGAATCAAGTTTGGGAACCCTTGTGTAGGGTATTAGTTTTCACATACACATCAAACCATAACACAAAGTGGCGTATAAATGGAGTTCTAGAGAGAGAAAGTTAGAGGTTTAGGGAACTTAGTGAGAGAAAGTGAAAGATATTATTATGAGCTCCAACTCTCTACCTTGGAAGGTAGAGAGTATTTATAGTCTTACATAAATCGCCACACCTCGTGCTGTGGATCAGGCATACAGTGGGTAAAGACCTGTCCGTCCTCTACGGTGTTACTTAACTAAATACTACTTAACTAAAAAGAACTACGACTACGAGCTTCCTAACGATTACATATGCTTGAGGTGACCGACTCTTTAATACCTGGAATTTCTAATTCCTAACAATCTCCCCCTAAGGGAGGTCACCTCAATCATGTACTAAAATTACATAGAATACAAATAGATATTACATTAACAATTGTTCTTGCATTCTTGATGTAGTACTTTGCTCCTAAGCTCGTAGTCATTGATTCTTCACATTGCATGTTTGGTTACTCCAGGTGGAGGTCTTTTACTGATCCACGTGATAATAAATTTGAGCCAGCTTTTGAGACCATCAGCTAACAAAAGTCTCTGAGACATCCATTGTGGTGTTGGTATTAAGTGATGTTGTGACTTTCGGACCGACATGCTCACATTTTGGATCATGATATCTTCTCATCAGAGTAGCGGAAGCTTTAGTTGATTCATGATATTGGCAGCAGCGTAGCAGAAGCATGGAGTGAAAATATCAGAGTCATTGATGCACTAATCATGATTTCTTTTGAGATGAATGTGTTAAGTGAGCATGCGGCTATGGATTGACCGCTTCATTCTGATCAGCTGCAAACGTCGGGTGTACCTGCATACAACAATTAGCAATAAATCGCACGAAAGTGTCTTTGATCACTTTCGTTGAATTGAGGTACACGGCCCACGGTTCCCCGTTGATCAGTACATGTACTGCCTGTGATCAGGTATAATTCCAAAGAATTTCCTTGACAGGGTTTCGCAGCTGCTCTAGCTGTTCTCAAACCGGAACATCTCAAAGAAGACAACACGGAGTGAGTGAACCAGCGAATTTTAAGTCCACTGATTGATGAAAATAGATTTGAAAAACAATCGTGTATTGCTCAATAGAAATTGTTTTTGCAATACAACGAAGGTTTTATTGAAAATCAATTATCAATCATAAAAACACCTTTTGGTTTGAAAAAATGAGTACACGGTCGATGTGCTAAAGAAAAGAGTTGTTAAGCACAAAGATCGGTTTTTCAAAGGTATCCGTCAATCCATAACCTGAACCAGGATTGATTCAAGAGATTGAATCGCCCCATTGTTTCTGTTCAGTTGTCACATGGTTGATCTATATAATAGATCTCACATGCCACCTACCAGGAGCTTGTGTGATGTTGGCTCTAGAAGGTTTTCCATCTTCACTGTGAATATGTGTAGGATCGTTATTTTTATGTGTTTGATGATTCGGGTGGTCTTGGGAGATCAAAATACATGTTAGCCATATTTAGAGAGAGAAAGATAGAGAGGGTGTTCTTGCTAGAGGCTTGGTTCACAAATGTTGAATGTTAGATTATGAGAAGCACCACCCCTTCCATGGATGGAAGGGGTATTTATACTTACACAATACACGACCTCCTATCGGCCTGTGGATCAGGGATACAGTGGGTAAAGACCCGTCCTTCCTCCACGGTGTTGCACTACGCTAAACTAAACTAATAACTAACTAATAAACTGATAAATAACGTAACTAACGACAAGTCTACGAGCTAACTTAAGCTAGATAACATTTGGGGTGACCGACTCTTCACTAAGAAATTTTCCAATTCCTAACAATCTCCCCCTAAGGGAGGTCACCCCATGTTTTACATTTCAAATCCTAGCATTCTATTCTTGACAATGTTCTTGAGCTCGTAGACTTGAATTCTTCATTTCCGCTATCTTTGTGCTTTTGTAGTGCAACTTCAAAGTCCGCATTGATTTGTACTTTCAGTGGAGGTCTTTGAACTGATCCACATCTTGATGATCTTCGAGCTTTCTTTGAGATCATCAACCACAGTAAATCTCTGGATCACCCTTTATTGTGTTGCCATCATGTGAAGTTGTGACTTTTGGACCGACATGCTCACACTTTTGAATCATGACATATTTCATCAGAGTAGCGGAAGCTTTACTGACTCATGATATTTGCAGCAGCGCAGCACGAACATAGTATAGAAATATCTGAGCCAGGTTATGTATATATGCACCAGTCATGATTTCTTCAAATTAAGTGTGGATGCTGTGAGCATGCGGCTTTGGATTGACTCCTCAATTCTGATCAGCTGCAACCGTCCAAATGTACCTGCAAACAACAGTTAGCAATAAAACACACGAAAGTGTCTTTGATCACTTTCGTTGAATTGAGGTACACGGCCCACGGTTCCCCGTTGATCAGTACAAGTACTGCCTGTGATCAGGTAGGATTCCTAAGAATCTCCTTGACAGGGTTTCGCAGCTGTTCTAGCTGTTCTCAAACCGGAACGTCTCAAAGAAGACAACACGGAGTGAGTGAACCAGCAAATTGAGATTCACTGATTGATGAAAAATGATTTGAAAAACAATCGCGTATTGCTTGAAGAAAGAGTTTTGCAATACGACGAAGGTTTTATGAGAAAGATCAATTTTCAATCAAAATACTTTTTTTATTAGAGAATGAATACACATTCGACGTGCTAGCGAAAAGAAGAGATTCGCACATCGAACGGTTTTTCTAAAAGTATTTTTCAATCAGAGATACTTTTTGTGTTTGAAAACATAAATACACATTCGATATGCTAGAGAAAAGAAGATTTGCATATCGAACGGTTTTTCCAAAAGTATTCGTCAATTCCAATCCTGGACCAAGGTTGATTCAAGAATGAATCTCCCCATTGTTTCTATCCAGTTGTCACAAGTTTGATCTTTTGCAAGATCTCACATGTCACCCACCAAGAGCTTGTTTGATGTTGGCTCTAGAAGGATTTCCATCTTCATCGTGAATATTTTCATACCACTCAGATGTTCTGGCAAAACCACAAGGATAATGCGTAGGACTCTTAATATATACTCACTTTCCACATTGTGTGAAACAGCAAGTCTTCAATAATTTAGTGTCCTAATGAGATATTGTGGATGATCTCTTGGCTCTAGACTCAATAGTGCATTTTTGGTTCCTGTGCCGGAGACTAGGGAGAGGGTCTCCTTCTTCAATATCAACAATCTCTAAGAGAAAGTCGATAGATAATGTCGGTTCCCCGTGAGAATGAAACAAGCCCTTTTAAGAGGAACTTGAGTGGTTTGGGAAGTTTAGTGCAGTGCATCACTGGGTCCATGATGTCTTGTCTTCAATACCGGCATTACCTTGGTAAACACCAGTAGCATATGTATTGAACCCGGTTACTGCCCTAAGGTTGAATTGATGGAGGGCTATTTCTTTTCACCCTTTTTCACATTCAGTTCTTTTTCATTCTTCAACCCCTTCAGTGCTTACCGAGACTTCATTACTAGAACCTTGTTGGGTTAATTCCAGTACTAGCTCTGTCTCAGTCCGCACTCTTCCCATATCTCACTTTTCTCCTTTTTTCATCATACCTAAAGACTCTACACTATCTAGTGGATTGTCCCTGGGTAGATCCCTCCGGTTCTGGCGGATCGTGGGAACAAATACCTAACCTAACCATCCTTATAACTCCATGCATAAAGTAAATTGGTCGGTCTTTTGGTATTGTTCTTTCCTTCATGAAACCAATTGAAAAATCATTTGGAAAAACAATCAAGGTACTTGTGATACGAGATCAAAGCATTTTGTACCTTAATAGTTTTGATCATTTAGAAAAACCTCCCCCTCAACATGTGCGTGTGATTTAGAAATTGTTTGGCACATGGAGGCAAGAGGACTTTGAAATATTTTCTTTGATCACAATTTTCATACGAAAAAGCCATTTGATTTTCATGGTAAAATTCTCCCCCTCAATATGTGCATAGGATATTTTAAAACATTTTATCACATAGAGGCAAGAGTTCTTTTGAAGCACATCCACAATCACAAAATCCATTAAGAAAACCATTTGAAAACACAATCAAGGTACTTTATAATCTCTTTAAAGAAACTTTTGTACCTCGATGGTTTTGCTCCCCCTCAATATGTGCTTCGAGATTCGAAAGCGTTTAGCACATATGAGAGAGCAGCCTGCACAACTGAATCAAAACGATCAAATTTTATCAAATTTCATTATTAAATCACAAATTCTCCCCCGATCAAAAATATCAAATCCTTTGAGATTTTGGATCCCAAATGATTTAATTAGGTTTAGAAAACATGGGAGAAAATGTGGCCTTGTTTAAATACTCATCTGGTTTTTGGATAAATCCTCCTCCTCAACATGTGCATTGTGTAATTGAAATCGTTTGGCACATGGAGGCAGGAGTGCCTTTAAAGGACTAAAACCAATTCCATTTAAAACATATTTGAGATTTAAAACACGATCTCTACCCTGATCAGAAATATCAAACCATTTGAGATTTGTGATCCCAACTGATTTAAGTCATTTAGAAAAATTTGGGGAAAGACGTGGCAAGATTTAATTTTGAAAAATGATAGATAAGGACCAGATTTAGACATTAAAGATTGTTAGTGTCAGGTATGATAGTTTTTAAGAGATCTTTAAGTAAAATAAAACAATTTCACAATCAAACAAGAACAGAAAAAATTTCATTTTGACAGATCTTTGAGTTTTAAAGAAAACCATACCATGACATAACATTAAATCTTTAGATCACCACATTTTAGCGTACAAACGGACTTTTATGAAGCAATATTGTTTGAAAATAATTTATTCAAAATCACTCTCCCCCTCAAACCATGACAGTAGTCGATGATTGAGTGACTTAAGTTTTGATAAAATGAAGTCCGGTGATTTTCAAAATATAGTCCAATATATTTTCAAAACAATATTTTTCCATTTTCAAAACAATTTAATCAAATTATTCAAAATTGTTTAAAAATGGTATCCTGCACAAAGACACGTTAGGTGGTTGAGAAGCTTCCGTTGTTGTTGCTGTAGGGTTTGGAAGAAAACCGTCTGCTGATGCAGTGAGACTTCTTCTTACGTTGCATTTTGAATGCCAACTGAGGTCAAATTAAGCTCCGTTTCTTCAATCACTTAGAAGAAAACCGTCTGCTGATGCAGTGAGACCTCTTACGTTGCATTTATGCCAACTCTCCATAGAAGTCCAATTAAGCTCCGTTTCTTCATTTGTCAACCCAAGATATCGTTACCCTTTCCTTGCGGCATCCAATCATGTTCATTTGTGGGATCCGGATCGGGAACATTCTTATATACCAATATACCTGCATATGTTAGTGAACACACATACAAATATATGGTGGTCGACATCACCCAAACATCAATCGACTAATAAAAGTCAATCCAACATATCAATCAGATCATGTAAGGTATGGGAATAATGTGTTTCTCAAACTCTAATCATCTAAACCTAACAATCATATCCTAGAAACCTAGTCCTTCAACATAGGCAATTATATATATATTTTTTTCAGATAAGCACGTAGGATAATTAAGAAAGTCCGTTAGATGATATAAATTTGAAAACATTCTCCCCCTCAATCAATGACTTATTTTCTTGAAAAGGTTAAAAGCGCTGAAGTCATTGATTGAGTTTTCAATTTTTACGAAAACTCTGAATCTGATTGATTTACAAGCAACTCATTTTCCACCATTTTGTTAAAACAAATATTTTTCTGAAGAATTTTTGAAGGAAAAATATTTGAGTAGGAACAGTAGTCCTTCGACATACTTTCCTCAATTAGTTTTTAGGATAAGTGCACGAATTTTGAAAAATGGTTTAGCGCAGCACTTTCCTTTCTTGAAGAGCAGGTTGCTATCTGAAATAATAGCAAGCCATTGTTAAAGCACGGGTTACAGTCTGAGATAACTGCAAGCCATAGTTTGAAGCGCGGGTTACAGTCTTAAATAACTGTAAACCATATTTTGAGACATGTTTAGAAAAGAATATTTACACCTCCTGCTCGAACTTCATCTATGGTCTCGTGCCATTATTGAATGACATTTCTAAGACCGTAGATGTTATCGATACCAGAAGACATGTCTAGAGAAAACAATATTTTTGGTATTTTTAAAATTTTCTGATTTTTATGGGTTTTTTTGAAGGTTTTATATTTTTCTATTTTCTTTTTGTTGGTTTTATATTTTTGTATTTTGCTTTTTGAATAAATATTTACAAAGATAGAATAGATGATATAGTTAAAGAAGATGATGATACGAGTACCGAGATAAGGATATCGAGCAGCACGTCGTAGAAGATAGAAGTCATCAACTCTTAAACATTCACCACCAAAGCTTCCAGGGCTCTTGAATCGAAGTAAGAAATTGAACCATCTGAAAGTGAGACTTTGGCAGCTTCCCCCCAAACCGAAAATCCTTTAGCTGAGCAGATTCGAAGCTCTATTTCAAGCTTGCCTTAGCCAGGTGCACAGAGAAGCACACCATTATCATAAATCCCGCTGCTCCTTTTAAGAATAATCACCGTGATTCTTCGTTCAGGGTTATATCATCCAGTAGAAGAACAGCATCGTATCATCCCACTCATAAATAATCTTCTCAAATTTCATAACCACTGAATTCTGACGCAATCCATTCCAAAAGGTGTCAAGAGACCACTTCCCCCAAGTAGTTGAATTGATGCAGTCAGTCTCTTTGTATAATGCTCAAGAACTCTCCCAAATACACATCATGAGGGTAATGAAGAACAACTCCCCAATGTTCACATCTTTCGTCCCTGATGAATGTGTATGAAGCTCAAGAACCTGAAGTACACCAATATCCAAGAACTCTCCCGAATACACATCATGCCCGGAAGGAAAACACCTCCCCAATGTTTGTGGTAAACAATGGCTTTCTTCCCTGATGATCGTGTATGAAGCTCAAGGACCCGAAGTACACACATTCCCCAAAGAGAGAACAACCGATAACATTGAAGAAGCAGGCCGAATCACTGATTATCTCTGCGAATGACAATCTCTGCGGATGTCAACTCCGGAATAAGTGATTATATCTCTGAATCACTGATTAAGCCCTCAAGTGAGACAGCTGAGCGCCCCCAATGTACACAATTCTCTCTCCCCTGATGATTGCGATAACATCGAGATCATCACACACCAGTGTACCTCTTTTATCTTCAGAAACTTTCATTTACATCACTTCCCCCACGACGTTGGAATAAGAACACTAAACGCTTTGATGAGTAAAACCTTGAGTTTCTCTGCGGTCATGACATTTGTTTTCCCGGGATAACTTCAATCACTTAGAAGTATTAAGTCCATCAAGTTTACTCGCCATGAGTCAAACCTTGAGTTTCTCTGCGGTAATAACATTTGTCTTCCCGGGATATCTTCAATTACTTAGAAGTATTAAGTTCATCAAGTTTACTCGCGTTTAGATACGTGTCTCCTTCCCCCTTGCTGGTTTTGACACTTCAGAATCAGCAACATATTATAAGCCCAAATACTTGAAATCTTTATGAGAAGAACACTTGTAATCTTGTAGGATTCAACTTGCTGAAGAATATGAGCAAGTCTAATTGGGAATTGAATCTGACATATAACTTTCTCCCAATTAGTGCTCTCCCCTAAACCGACAATCTGTTTGATAAGTGCCCAGATTAAGAAGAAGTCTTTAGATCGTTAAATGCAACTCGTCTTTAGTCTTCTAACATGTAGCAGAAAATGTAGAACAGACTGTAGACTCGACCTTCTTCAAGATTGTCTAGTTAGGGATTAGATAGTTAACATCTTCAACTCACCAAAAACAAGAACATCACCAAAAAAAAACATCCCAATCAACTTACATCTTGCAAATCCCCTTAACTAAAATCCCTCCCAATCAAACAAGAACAGAAAGATGTTCATCAAAGAAATCAGCAATCAGGCCGCAACGAACACACAAGATGGTAACACCAAACTACCAATCACATCAAACAAGAACAGAGAGATCGTTCGGAATCATCATGTTGATGTATACGTGAAGCGTTAACCGGAAGCACTTTGTCAATAAACTCATATCAGCTTGTGAAGATGTCAACTAACGGCTCTTAGAAGAAACACCATGTAAAGATGACCCGATAAGAAGAAGCTCGGTTCTTACATATGTTTGGAGCCGTTTGACCATTTATTCTCAGATATCGATCAACCATGCAGAATTATCATACTTCTTCTCCCCCTCAAGAATTGCATATATTCTTGATTAGACAAGTGATTATCTTTAAAATGTAGTCAATTCACACTTCTCCCCCGCAAAATTAGCACAGGATGTCGCCATCGTCATTATAGTTGAGCAAGTGGAATAAGAAAACAATCATCGGTAGTCCGGTTCACTTGATAACTGAAGCGCATGGAAAAAGTATGACGCATGTTGATGAGAATGGTCATAATTAGAAGATTTCTCTTCTTCAGAAGATAAAGCGCACTGAAGCGTACACTTTTATTTTCTTTAGAGTACGAGGCATGAACTGCTGTGTTCATACGTCATAATCTCTCTCTTTTCAGCTCTCTTAGCAAAACATGTAATCAACCCCATTATCATTCAGTAGGCTTTTTGTCGTGACAGCTGATGGAGATAACCTAATATGATGAATTTGACCTTGAAGTAAACTAACCCGAACTCGTGACTTAAACTTGCACATATGTAACAAAGAGCGGTGCCGAGAATTCATGCTCCATTGAATCTCTAATTACTCTATACTCTTCAACCAACCAACCATCGAGTATAAGACGTATGCCACCTCTTGAAAATCCACAATTGAATGTGACACTGAGTACTACAACGTAACTCCTTAAAGTGATAGTTATTTTGTGGTGGTATGAGCCCAATTCCCCCAAGTGGTAAAAGAAAAGGTAAAAGACACCCAACAATAACTAGATTTCCAAGTCTTCGTTTTTGATGATAAGCTCGGACAAGGATCTCGAAGAATCTTCATCCATCCATCCCCGATACCTTCAGATACTAAGTACACTCGCCCGTGATGTTTCACTTCAACCTCAAATAAATAATACTGAATTAACGCCGATGTCACATCATCTTAACTGCTCAAATCAAGCCTTCTTTGACATTTAAATGAACTTTGATAATGGTTTCATCCCGACCATGGTTAAAAGCACGTAACCCCGTAAAACCATATAATTAACCAAACTGCCATGAAGACAACCCAAACACACACCCAATTCATGAAGTACACCCTTTTATCCCTTCTTCGAAACAGAAACTGTAGCACTAGCATCAGATAAGATCTCAAAATACACTTTCCTTTTCTCCAGGATGGTTCCATCATTACGGGATTTTACAACTCTATGGTTTAAACCGAAAAATAGATTCTTTCGCGGGATTTTACAAAACCAAGAATAAACCGTAAGATAGATCCGGAAATGCACTTGACTAATACCAGGATGTTTCCATTGTCACGGGATTTTACAAGTCAATGATTTAAACCGAGAAATAGGTTCTTTCGCGGGATTTTACAAAATCAGGACAAAACCGTAAACAATATCAGCTTGAATGTGTAATGACAACTTTGGTTTCGGTGAATATCTGTTTTAGGGGAACATGCACAGGTTCATCAATGGTTCAAAATCCAACATCATCAACCATCCAATCAATACCTTGGTACACACATCATTCACGCATTCTGTCGGCTATTGTAGTGACCACAAAGAGAAGTAAACCCGATATGCCAAACTTGATCATGAAGTAAAATTCCCCAGATTTGTTACTTAAACTTGTACTAATCCTCGTGAAAAAGAAAGTGTGTACCCAATGTACAAAACCTCTTGACATATCCTCAACTGCGTGAGACACCAAAGTGATAGCTACGTTGTGGGTTAAGCGAGAAAGGAATCACAACCGTAACTAAATAGCCAAGTCTTTATCACCCTCTATAAATGCCCAAACAAGTTATCATAAGTAAACTCGTCCGAAAATACTCACTTCAAATCCAAATAAGAGATACCGTCCAAGCAACCCCGTAGTCAACCTTGTTCAAATATCAATTCAAGCCGTGACAAATTATTATTCGTGAAAATGTATACACCAAAGTATCAAACCGCACAACAACTCTCATCAATGCACCAAATCTCATGATCATATAACACGTACACCCGATCCAATCTTAAGACCATATCAGACTCCATTCCAAGGTTAGCCCATGACTTAATATCCAGTCCAGGAGTGAGAAAGCTCATTATCCAATATCCAAATCCGATTATACAATTATGACAAATTCTTGTAAAAGCAATTGTACATAAATGCCCAAGTAATTAACGATCCAATACTCTCTCCAACCCATGAACTTATATTCACTACCACATCCGTCAAGCTCAAATCAATCCGATCCAATATCAAAACTCCAACTTTCAAGCCTGGTCCGAAAATAATTACTCACATCAAAAACTTACGTTTACCAAAATTCACATCAAGACATCAAGATATCAAGTATTGCTCCTTATCCATACATTCACATAATATTTCACTAAATCATAAAGGCCCATTTTATACATTCGAAGACCATTTCATCCAAACCCTTGAAGCCCAATCAGATCAAATACTGCCCAGCGACATATCAGATCCAAACTCCCCTTTTAACCCTAAAATCTCAGATTATATATATAAGATGCCTCACACTCCACTCAACCCTAATCCTTCTCTCCATAGTTAATCAGTCCGCCCCCATAAACATACTCATCACAAAACCCTAAAACTTCAAACATCAAAATAATCCGCCTCTCATCTCCTGGTATCCCATCAGTCAAAACGTTCCAATCAACAAAAACCATTCGTCCCCATTTTCTGCTTCTAATCAAAACATATGAATTAATCACATGTACTCAAGCGCACATCACCACAGAGATGGTTAGATGTTGATAATGCCACAGGGATGGCAAGAGGTGGAACGGCTTCAAAGTTAACCCAACGGACACAGGTAGGTAATTCATATATTTACCTTTAATTGAGCGAACCAAAGAAAGCAATTAACATTATTGTTAAATTGTTATTCTTTAAAGTGTTCGTATATGGATTTGAAGTACATGCTTAAGCTTGAAAATGAATTAATCTGAGAGTCCTTAAATCGAACACAAAGGAAGATAAAACATTTGTTGTTTTAATCTTGCCTTTTAGTCTTTCGTATATCAAGAGAAGCTAGACATTTCAAATGACCTATGATGATAATCTCATGATGGTTTCGATTTGATTTGAAACTTTGGTATTATTAAGAGATGAATCTGAGGTCTTGTTAAACGATTAGTCCTTTACTGATTAAGAGTCCTAGAGTCTCGATTAAGAGTTTGGGAGTGATGTGAGGGTACTTGAAGTGAGTCTAGGTTTAGGATTAGTTGTTGGATAGGATTCGGATATGATTTATCTTTAGATATCACGTATAAGCTTTCATGGACCGAGGATGGTTTACGTTGAACCTGAGGTCGAGAGGTTGTTTTATGGTATGTGGTTGTGAATATTGGTATTGGTCATAAGGTTTAGAGGTTGTGGTCAATATATCATTCATCTTCTTCTTCATTTCTGTTTCTGTCAAATTCGCTAGGTCAATGGTGTCAAGTCGCTAGAGATAATTGTCTTGAGTCAACTCGCTAGCCAACTCGCTAGCCAACTCGCTAGCCAAGTCGCTAGCCAAGTCGCTAGCCAAGTCACTAGCCAAGTTGCTAGCCAACTCGCTACGTCTTGTTCAATAACAAGTCGCTAGGTTTTTCATTACAAGTCGCTGTCATAAATCGCTAACTTGTTAAAAAACAAGTCGCTAGCTTAATTTACCAAGTCGCTAGATATATTCATTGAATCAGGACATCTTTTACAGACAACTCGCTAGCAAGAATATGACCAGTTTCAGACCCAGAAAAGCATAAAAAAGGACACTTCATAACACCCTTTTAAACCACTAGAACTTGACAGTAAACCCAGAAAGAAAAAGACTTGAAAGGAGATATATATTACCCATTTTGACCCATTGTTTGGACTGTAATATGACCATTTGACCATTTCCGATGAGTTTTCCGGCCATCTTCATAAGAAACCCAGATAATCATCATAAAAATGCAATCTTTTGACTGTTTTGACCATGAATATAGACCAGATTGATGTATTGACTTCACTTTTGGCACAACAAAAATCGTCACATAAAAATGATAGTACAAGAATCTGTTTTGAATAAAAGTGACATAAGATCATAGAGACACCTTTTAGACCAAAAGGAATACAAGAATCATGCTAAAAACTGTTAACCATAATATTAAACGAAAAACACTTTTCCAGTCAATATAGTACAAAAACAGTTAACACAAGAATCAAACGCAACAATAAATCATCACAACACAACAACCTTGGCTCTGGTACCAATTGTAGGATCGTTATTTTTATGTGTTTGATGATTCGGGTGGTCTTGGGAGATCAAAATACATGTTAGCCATATTTAGAGAGAGAAAGATAGAGAGGGTGTTCTTGCTAGAGACTTGGTTCACAAATGTTGAATGTTAGATTATGAGAAGCACCACCCCTTCCATGGATGGAAGGGGTATTTATACTTACACAATACACGACCTCCTATCGGCCTGTGGATCAGGGATACAGTGGGTAAAGACCCGTCCTTCCTCCACGGTGTTGCACTACGCTAAACTAAACTAATAACTAACTAATAAACTGATAAATAACGTAACTAACGACAAGTCTACGAGCTAACTTAAGCTAGATAACATTTGGGGTGACCGACTCTTCACTAAGAAATTTTCCAATTCCTAACAATATGTTCACATATCACTCGGATGTTCAGGCAAAACCACAAGGATAATGCGTAGGACTCAAGATATAATCTCTCTTTCCACATTGTGTGAAACAGAGAGTCTTCATTGAAAGTGTCCTAATGAGATTTATTGATGATCTCGTGGCTCTAGACTCAATTTGTGCATATTTGAATCCTGTACCGGAGACTAGGGAGAGGGTCTCCTTCTTCAATATCAACAATCTCTAAGAGAAAGTCGATAGATAATGTCGGTTCCCCGTGAGAATGAAACAAGTCCTTTTAAGAGGAACTTGAGTGGTTTGGAAAGTTGAAGTGCAGTGCGTCACTGGGTCCATGACGTCTTGTCTTCAATACCGATGTTACCATCAGTAGCATATGAATTGAACCCGGTTTCTGCCCTAAGGTTGAATAAATTGGAGGGCTATTTGTTTTCACCCTTTCCTCTTTCAATTCTTTTTAATTCTTCAACCCCTTCAGTGCTTACCGAGACTTCATAGCTAGAACCTTGTTGGGTTTATTCTAGTACTAGCTCAGTCTTAGTCCGCACTCTTCCCATATCTCATTTTTCTCCTTTTATCATCATACCTAAGGACTTCTACACTAACTAGTGGATTGTCCCTGGGTAGATCCCTCCGGTTCTGGCGGATCATGGGAACCAATACCTAACCTTATCATCCTTATATCACCGTACATAAAGTAAAGTTGGTCGGTCTATTTGGTATTGTTCATCTTCCATATGGAACCAATTGAAAACCATTTGAAAATCAATCCAGATACTTGTGATATATTATCAAAACATTTTGTACCTGAATTGTTTTTGATATTTTTAGAACAAGTGCTCCCCCTCAACATGTGCATCAAATGTTTGAAATCGTTTTGCACACGGAGGCAAGAGGAAGAATTTACTTCTTTGATTACCTTTTTCTAAAAGATATCAACATCACTTCCCTGATCAAATCAAGAAGATAAAGCATTTCCAGGAAGGATGAGGTTTTCATAAGTTTGCTCCCCCTCAATATGTGCCTCGAGATTTGAAAAGAGTTTTGCACATACTAGAGGGAACCTGCACATTGAGATAAGTTGATCACGTTTCAAATCATAGGTTTTAAGATAGATGCTCCCCCTCAACATGTGCATGGAAAATTTGAAATCGTTTGTCACATGTGTGAAGGATAGCATGTACATCCTTATGAAACCATTTACCGAATTATCAGTTTAAATCCAATTTAAATCACACATTCTCCCCTGATCACAATTATCAAATCATTTGAGATTTGTGATCTATTATTGATTTAAATTGATTAAGAAAGCTTTTAAGGGGAATTGTGACTTGATTATGAAAGCGTTTTAACTGATACAGATCGGATTTTAAGACTTTAAACTCCATTGATAAAACATGCATGAATATCTTTTGAAAACAATTGAATGCCAAATAACTTTTTAATTTAATTAAAATCATTCTCCCCCTCAATCAATGACATAGGTTGTTGATTGAGAGATAGAGATTTTGACAAATAAGTCCTGATGATTATCAAAAATAGAGACCGAGTTAATTTTTTAAAGCATTTAGTTTTCAGCAGATAAATGTTTATAGAATCAGAGCATGGAATTTGAAAACATGGTAAAACATGGCTCTGTTCTTTCTTTTAAAACCGGGTTATTGCCTGAAAATGACAATAAACCATTGTTTCTCTTTCTCCCAAAAATATTTTTGATTTTTTTTTTTTTTTTTTTTTTTTTTTTTTTTTTTTTTTTTTTTTTAATAAAAATTCGAACAATATCTAAAGTCCCGTGTCATTCTTTGAATGACAACAACAAGACCGTAGATATAATCGAATCGAGAGAAACATGACAAAATGACAATATTTTTTGAAGATATTTCGAATTTTTCAAATTTTTATGGATTTTGAAAGTTTTATATTTTTCTATTTGGTTTTTGAAGGTTTTATAATTTTGTATTTTGTTTTTCGAATAGATATATACAAGAGATAGATGAAGATAGACCTTTACTCCTCGTCTTCCTCCTGAAGACGTTTGAGTGTTTCTGGTTGAAGGCTTTTTAAGCCAAGTCGTGGAAGAATAAACTCAAAACGTTCTCTTGGAAGAGCTTTGGTGAAGATGTCTGCTAACTGATATTCAGACCTCACAAAATAGAGTTCCACCACACCTTTTCCACTTGTTCCCTGATGAAATGATGTCGAATGTCGATATGCTTTGCTCTTAAGTGTTGAACGTTGTTGCATGAGAGAGCAATAGCACTTTTATTATCACAGTACAGAGGGATTTTGTTGAATTCAAAGCCATAGTCAGATAATTGAGATCTCATCCATAAGATTTGAGCACAACAGGATGACATGGCTATGTATTCAGCCTCTGTAGAGGAAATAGAAGTACTCATTTGCTTCTTTGAAGACCAGCTCACAAGCTTATCACCCAAAAACTGAGCACCTCCAGACGTACTTCGACGTGTATCTTGACAACCTGCATGATCAGCATCTGCATAGGCCGTTAGTGACATACCGGTGTCCTTCGGGTACCAAAGACCCATATTGATGGTTCCTTGGAGATACTGAAAGACCCGTTTAACTGCTTCAAGGTGCTTTTTAGTAGGCTTAGCCTGGTATCTAGCACACATGCAAACAGCGAACAAGATGTCTGGTCTACTAGCAGTGAGGTACATCAGGGATCCAATCATACTACGATATTTCGTTTGGTCAATCATGATCCCTGAGTGGTCCTCATCTAGTTTGGTTCGATCAATCATGGGGGTGTCAACAGGGTCACTTGAATCAAATCCAAATTTCTTTAAGATTTATGTTGCATATTTAGATTGATTTATGAAAATGCCTCCGGGACTTTGTGAAATTTGTAATCCCAAGAAAAATGACATTTGTCCCATCATTGACATTTGAAATTTTGAACTCATTTCATTAGAAAAACGATCACATTCCATTGGGTCTGTCGAGGCAAAAATAATATCATCAACATAAATTTGAACATGAATTAAATGTTTGCCTGATTTCCTGGTGAACAGTGTAGGATCAACTGCTCCTTTGCTAAATCCGGTAGATAGAAGAAACTTTGACAGTGTATCATACCATGCCCTTGGAGCTTGCTTTAAACCGTAAAGAGCCTTCTTCAAACGATAAACGTGAGTAGGATGCTCTTGATTCACAAATCCTTCAGGTTGGCTGACGTAGACGACTTCTTTAAGATCTCCGTTCAGAAATGCTGTCTTTACATCCATCTGATAGACTACCATGTTCTTACTAGCAGCATTAGCCAGAAAGATTCTGATTGCCTCGATTCGAGCAACTGGAGCAAAAGATTCTTCAAAGTCAATACCCTCCTCTTGACGGTATCCTTTAGCAGCTAATCGAGCCTTGTTCTTCAACACATCACCATGCTCATCAAGTTTCACTTTGAAGATCCATTTAAGAGCAATAATCATAGCACAGTCTGGAGCAGGTACTAACTCCCATACATCAAGTCGATCAAACGCATGAATTTCATCTTGCATGGCATTGAACCAGCTATCTTCATTCATGGCGGTTTTAACATCTTTTGGTTCGATCTTAGATAGTACGGAGTTGAAGAAGCACCATAAGGCATCGGTTGCAAGTTGTTTCCGTGTTGATACAGGACGAGAGGGATTTCCAATGATGTTGTCAAGTGGATGATCGTGAGTCCATTTTCTAAGGTGTTCATGGGGCAGTTGTTGAGGGACTGAGGTAGCAGAGTCGATGTCTCCTGAAGAAGATGGTTCTGATGATGATTCAGGAGCAAATATGTTTTCAAATGGAGCATCTTCAGGAGTAGCAAAGGGATTAACTTCATCATTGATGCCAGAAACAGTTCCATGATGTACATTTGAAGAATGATGATTTGTTGATGAGACGGAAGGATCAGCAGTAGGCGCTTCTTGACTTAACGATATTGAGACTGAGGGATTGACTTCATTCACAGGAATATGAGCATCCTCTGTTGTAGGGATCAACACCTCATTAGTACTTGAATCATAAAGTTCATCAAACATAGGATCAAACAATTTCTTTAAATCATCTTCAGATGGAGGTACATATGGAGTTTCATGAGAGGAGTTTGGAACAAGGGATGAACCAATGGGACTGTTTTGAAGTGCGGGTCCTGAGCTGGAGTGTCCAGGAGCCATTTGACCGGTCAGCTCATCAAACGTAACGTGAATTGTTTCCATGATATTTCGGGTTCTTTTGTTGTAGATTCGGTATCCCTTTTTGTTTGGTGCATATCCTACAAATACTCCAATGTCAGCTTTAGCCCTAAGTTTGCCTAAGTCTTGACCCTCATTAGTTGGATAACACAATGCACCAAACACATGAAGGAAAGAGAGATTAGGTTTTCTGTTGTGGACAAGTTCATATGGAGTTTTTCCATGAACAGTGTGAATCAGGGAACGATTTTGTGTGTAGCATGCAGTGGCAATTGCTTCAGCCCAGAGAAACATTGGAACCTTTGAGTAAATCAGCATTGTTCTAGCGGCTTCAACAAGAGTTCGATTTCGTCTTTCAACTACACCGTTCTGTTGAGGAGTTCGTGGAACACTTCTTTGATGGCTGATTCCAACGCTTTCATAGAATTCACTAAGTTGTTTGTTGACAAACTCAGTTCCATTATCTGTTCTGATAATTCTGACGGTTTTGTTAAGTCGAACCTGCAGCTGTTTGATGAGTTTGATGATGATATCAGGAGTTTCATCCTTTGTCCTTAAGAACTTGACCCAGGTGAATCTAGAGTAATCATCAACCACAACTAACACATATTTCTTCCCAAAGATATTCTGCACCCTCATTGGTCCACATAAATCCATATGAATCATATGAAGAACTTCAGTGACAGAGTTAATAGGTTTGGGTTTATGGGCATACTTCTTGCTTTTTCCCAATTGACATGCTGAACAAAGATGATCCTTTTCGTACTTGAGTCTAGGTAAACCTACAACTAAGTCCTTTTTGGTGAGATCATTGATGGTGCCGAAGTTCAGGTGATTGAGACGACGATGCCATAACCATGACTTTGTTTTAGAAGCCTTTGACAGCAAGCAAATTGGAGAAGACTTCATCATATCTTCGATGGAGATGGTGTATAGATTTGAACCTCGTGAGCCTCTTAAAAGTTCCTTACCATCAAGTTCTCTAACGAAGCAGGTATGTTTTCTGAAGGCTACTTCTAGATCCGAATCGCAGAATTGACCAACAGAGAACAAATTGTGACCAAGGTCTTCTACATAGTAAACTCTGGAGATAACACTTTTTCCAACAACATAGTCTCTATAACCCATAATAGCACCAAAATGATCATTCCCGAATCTAACAGTCCCGATGAATTTGCTCACGAAGTTCATGAGCCGTGACCGGTCGCCAGTCATATGCTTGGAACAGCCTGAGTCCAGGTACCACAGAACGATTTGAACGATCTGCAGTTGAACACATACAAGAATGGATAACTGGATAATTGGGATCCCCATGAAAGAATGGGTTCCATTTGGTTAGTAACAATGGTTGGAACACCCACATCAGAAATAGAAGCATTCATATCAGAAAATGAGACAATGGAATCATTGTGAATAGATGCAGTACTAGTGTCTGTATTAGCCCTGTTCACAGTGTGATCACTTCTTAAGGGAATAGTTCTACCAGTAGGCATCCATTTTCTAGTGGGCATTATCTGATTAGTCTTATGACCAACAGGTATCCAATAATAGCCTATTTTACTGAATGTTCTTCCTGTGGGTTTCCACTGTTTTCTAACTTTCTTTCGTTTTTGCCTTTTAGCCTTCTTAGCATGAATTTTAGCATTAACAATATTAACTGGACAATTAGCATCATTAGGCAGAGCATTAACACCACAATCATGATTAGAGACAGAATTCAAGCAGACATCAATACAAGGTTTGCAAATAGTATCAGAATTCGAATTAATTACAGTACGCCTAAGGCTAATACTAGAATCAACACGATTCGTTTTATTCGATTCAAACTTAAAGTTCCTAGACTGTTCTTCTACTCTTTTCCACTGCACATTCTTAGCTTGCGAGGTCCTATCATTCCTTGTATTGTCTTGAGACTTTGACCTGCTCCCTTTAATGTCACTGATTACTCCTGTAGAGGGAATGGGAACATTAGTTGGTTTTACTACTCTTTGCATCACCTGTTTAGATGTGCTGGGATCTGAACTACATGCAGGCACACTAAGGTTCACTTTCTTGAAACTAGAAGTACTGATATTTGTATTCCTCCTAGAAGGTACACTTGAGTTCTCTTTCTTAGCATTGACAGATCTGTAATCTGAACTACTTAAAGGCACACTACGGTTCATATTCAAAGCACTACGGTTCACATTCAAGGCATTGGGAATCGAATGAATATCATACTTGGCATTAGGCATCGAGCATGGAATCAAAGGATTAACTCTCTCACCTAATGACTTTGGGCATATTGTGATCAAGCATTCTAAGATTTCTTGAGATCGTTTGGCATATAAGCATGCATGTCCAATTGCATTATCATGAGGTTTCTCTAACTTATCCTCTTCAACAATCTCACGCAGACATTCTAAGCAATCCTTAAGGGATGAGAAGTATGTTTGAACAACAAGTTTGTTGTTCCTGAGATGAGGAGGGACATAATTTACAGACAAAGCATATTTATTACAAGAGTGAACCTTTGATACACCATTCTCCCCATTGGTCATAGGCATTTTCCCTTTTACCTGACTCTTCAGATTCTCAATTTCCTTTTGCAATGAAGCTGTTTGTTCGTTATTTTTGTTACGAGTGACCTTTATTGATTCAAATAACTCATTGAAATGACGTTTAACTTTTTCATTTTCTTCTAGAAAACTTTCATTTTCCTTTTGTAATGCATTTACTAGGTTTTGAAGATGAAACGTTTGAGAAATCTGAGAGTCTAAAGGAGGAGGCATTTGGGAGCCTGTCATATTGTTCGTTTGACCCTTTAATTGAGAGATTTGGGCTTTCAACTTTCTGATCGTGTTGCAATGAGCTTGAATCTGTTCATCACGTTTGTTAATTTGAAAAACTGCATCAAACTCTGGAGCATCTGAGGATGTCTTGATATTTGAAGTTTTGACATTTTCTTTAAGATGTTGATATTTTAGTTGTAAATTAAAATGCTCAACCTCTAGTTTATAAAAATGTTTAACCAAATTGTCGTGATCATCCAGTTCAATTTTCTCGTTTAGTTTAGAATTAGTTTTTTCAAGCTCAATGACACGATCATGAGAGACTTTCAGGGCAACAGATAGTTCATGAAATTGGGAGGCATTAATAGAGCAATTTGAAGCAGTGAAAAACACATCTTGAGCAACACATTCAGTAATAAGAGTCTCATTTAATGTATGCAAGTTCTTCCTCTCAATCTCATTATATTTTAGTGCACGCTCATAGTCACTAACTTCAACAATCATTGCATCAAATTCCTTTTCCATTCCCTTAATATCAGTTTCTATCCCCTTTTTAAGACTCTCAAAGTGATCTTTTAGAAGTTTAAAGAAAGGCATGACCTCAGTTAAATAACATTCTTTCATTTGTTCAAAACCCCTTTCTCCTTCAGTTATACCAGTGGGTGTGATCCTTTTCTTGCAAGTTTTCTCAAAATCAACAAATAGTTGAAATATAACATATTGGCTAATTAAGGTCTTGCTTTTAGTGGCAATTGTTCTCGGAACGAGATGCATTGGTGTATTAGGAGGATACACAGTCGCTCTAGGCATTTTCCAAAGGGGAGGGTTTGTTTCAACAATATTTTCAGCTTTCTGCTTATCTAAATCCATTTTCCAGAAAACTTGTTCGGGAGTCAGCAATGTCTGAGGCTTAAACTTGTTCAAGGAAATCCAGTTTTCCTTCTTGTAGTCATGAGGAGTGATAATAATTTTTTTTCCTTTGCATTTAGGATCATTTAGTTTCTTATTCATCTTCTCCCTAGTGATTTCATCTAGTTTCTTATCATCCTCAGTGCACTCAACGCAACTAGGTTTTTGTCTAGGTTTAAGAATCTCATTGCCATCATAGATCACACTTTGAGCTGTTTTTGCTATCTTTCCGTACTCAGGGTTGGGTTTATCTATAATGGGAACACTATGCTTATCGCTTAGAACTCTATGCTTAGTGATCATGTGAGCAGGCTGAATGGTGTTTCCTTGTATGTACAACTTGTTTTCAAGTTTGTTTTTCAAAGTTTTCAGATTAGAAAAGTCTCTCAATAGTTTTGATTCCTTTGCATTAAATTCTTGCTTAAGCATTTTCACATTTTCTTGAAGTTATTGTTTTTGCTTAGCTGTTTTAGAAAGCTTTTCTTGCAAGGAATTTAACTCTTGTTTCAATACTTTTTCTCTAAAATTACTTTTTCTAATGACTGTACGTACTTGGTCATCCATTTCCTGCTCACGAGTGGTCAACTCAAATTTTGCACGTTGTTCATAAATAGCAACACGTTCTTTATAGGCATTTAGTTCAGAAATTACAGAATCATCAGGGGCACATGCAGTGTATTCATCAAAAACATAGTTATTGTTGACTGCAGAAGATGCATCACTTGGTACAACTTCACTTTCACTTTGTTTCACATATTGATCATATGGGACAATATCGAAATTACCCATATTTTCAAAATTTGATTCAATAGTTTCAGTTGATAGTACTTTGTCATGCATCTGTTGCACATCAGCATCATCATATAGTTTTAATACCTCTGAGATGAGTTTGTCTTTGGATGAGCCAGTTTGTGGTGAAGAAGAGACCTTGGGAGAAACCATTGGAGAAATGCTAGCCATAAAAATTGTGTGTGCCGTAGGTCCATCATCCACATCAGAGTCGTATGCATCACAATCAGCGACTTGAAAGGCATTCTGATGATTGTGACCTATCTCCTGAATAGGCTGCTCATCCACATCTGCATCATAGGTCTTGGCATTGCCCTCAGCTAGAAACAACAATTCCTCTTCATCCAAAGCAGCACCATTGTCCTGAGCTTGTACAAGCAGCATCTTATCTCTGAAGTAATCAGCATTCTGTGGACGCTTTGGAGATGTGCAGTTTCTTGCAATGTGTCCCTCACCACCACAGTTATAACATTTGATCGGCTTAGCTTGACCTTGGTTACTATTCCTTCCTCGATTCTGGTTACCAACATAACCTCTACCAGCTCCACCTCTTCCCTGATCATACTGTCTTTCCTGAACTGGTTGCACCACGATCCTTCCATCTTTAACAGTAGCTTGATTGTGTGGGTTAGATGCTGTTCTGAGGTTGTTGTTGGTTTGTGGGAGAGAATTCATGTTTTGACTAATCAGAAGAGCTAGTTGATTAATGAAGTTACCCACGTGTGCATCAGCATCAGCTTGTTTGAACATAGGATCAGGAATGAGTTTGTGATTACCATTACCCAAGGGTATGACTTGTGAGGCTTTGGTTGTGATTCCGATGTTTGAGTAGAAGGCAGTTGAGTCATTAGACGAGCTTGACTCTCCCTGGTTGGTTTTAAACTGATTAAGAATCATTTTTTCAAACATAGCATGTCTCTCATTCTGAAGGAGGAAGGCATAGAGTTGCTCATAGTTTGTATTCTTCAATCCTTTAGTGAGCTTCACAGAGGTGACAAACTTGTGCCATTCGGGATTTATGTTGCTCACAAATTTTGAGTTCAGCTGAATGTTAGGCATAGTCATCCTGATGTTCCACATATCATTCACCAACTTATGAAATCTCACATAGTACTCATAGACACTCTCATATGGTTTCATCTTGAAGTGTTCAAATTCGTCATAGAGTTGTGATTCTCTGTCTTCCATAGTTAATTCAGAACCTGAGAGAAGCATCTTGACATTATCCCATACTGCCTTTGCTTCGGTGTTGTGATTGATCAGCTTGTAGATGTCTTTAGGAAGACCTTGAAGAACAATGTTAGAAGCCCTGATATCTGCATCGAATCTCTTTTTCTCCTTATCATCAAGCTCATCATACATTTTAGGTCTGTCCATTCCGTAAATGGGAGTTCCATCTTCATTAGTATCAAGTATATCTCTAGTCGTCTCAACTCGATACGGTCCTTCATCAATGGATTTGAGAATGTTGACACCATTTTCCTTTCCAAGGCAGTACAATCTGATTCGTTGAGCCCAAGAATCGTAGTCAGTTCTGTCAAGCATGGGTGGACGAGTATCTGAACCAGCTGCTTGAACATCCTCGGCAACAGTGGAGATGATAGTAGGAACGTTGGTAGACATGTTAACAGATTATACGGGATTTTATAACTTTATGATTAAACCGGGAAATAGATTCTTTCACGGGATTTTACTAAATCAAGAGAAAACCGTAAACAATCACCCAAGTCGCTAGAAGATAATGCACCAAGTCGCTAACACCTAATTCGCTACACTCCCAAGTCACTAAAGTCCCAAGTCACTAGACAAATGCAAGTCACTAAGTAGTAACTCGCTAAGCCTCAAGTCGCTAGCAAAATTTTGGCAGCAATTCGCTACACAAGTCGCTAAAGATTCAAGTCGCTAAAGAGCAACTCGCTACAGACCAAGTCGCTACCACCAAGTCGCTACCCGTAGTGGAGAGTCCACTACTTGTACTGTTAATCGCTAGGTCTAAGTCGCTAGCTCCAAAACTGTAACTCGCTACAAAATTGTGAAGCAAGTCGCTACGAAGAAAGAAATCCGTATATCAAGTCGCTAGCAAGAAAAACCACATAAACATCACTTTATAATCCAAAAACAACCCAACCAAGATGATTCAAGCTTACCAAATGAAAACCTAAACACTTGTGATGATTCTAAACATAAAAGTACTAACAAAATCCAAGCTTTAACACAAGAAATCAACCAAATGATGCACAAACCACTAAACTTTTCAAACTCAAAAACCACCTAAAAACCACTAAAAATCCAAAGATGTGCAAGATATGATCTAACCATGGCTCTTGATACCAATTGTAGGGTATTAGTTTTCACATACACATCAAACCATAACACAAAGTGGCGTATAAATGGAGTTCTAGAGAGAGAAAGTTAGAGGTTTAGGGAACTTAGTGAGAGAAAGTGAAAGATATTATTATGAGCTCCAACTCTCTACCTTGGAAGGTAGAGAGTATTTATAGTCTTACATAAATCGCCACACCTCGGGCTGTGGATCAGGCATACAGTGGGTAAAGACCCGTCCGTCCTCCACGGTGTTACTTAACTAAATACTACTTAACTAAAAAGAACTACGACTACGAGCTTCCTAACGATTACATATGCTTGAGGTGACCGACTCTTTAATACCTGGAATTTCTAATTCCTAACACCTTGGAATCTTAACATACCATGTTGCATAGGACACCTTTTTGTGGCAAAGGCCTACATTGATCGCAAATCCCCAATCAACATAATGACTAGCACCTACTACAATTGGATAATGAAGAAGCCTATCCCAACTAGGCAAGACCCCGATAATCCTAGGGATAAGTGCAATTTTCTTGGTAGAGTTAAGGGATTGCCCGTCTATGTAGGTAGTTTCACGTTCCCTACGGACTTCATAATTGTGGATGATATTAGCACGGCCATAGACTCTAGCTTGTCCCACGTTATTCTAGGAAAACCTTTCATAGAAAGCACCGGGATGACCTATGACCCCTCGTTAGGAGTAGTGCGATTCAAGGATGAGACCGACGACATAGCTTACCAAATGCCGTTTAAGATTGAGAAGTTTTCATCACTCTCTAATGATGAAAAGGAACTTAAGCTGTCGGTCTATTACAGGAATGATAAGGATAGGGAAAAGGGAGTAGATTATGTTATGACTAAGATTTTCGGGTTCTATAAGGATTGTTTGAAATTAGGACCGAAATATAGGACCGAGTGGGGAGAGGACGAACTCTTAGAGAGGTGCATCATAGGACACTTCTACAACATGGAATCCCCCGGTAGAGACCGTCAAGAGGGCGGTAATGAGAAAACGTAGGAGCACGACTACGAGTCTAGCTACAAGACTCTTAAATAAAGAAAAGCGCTTCGTGGGAGGCAACCCATGCTTAATTGTTTGTTTGTTAGTGTCATATATCTTTTATTAATTGTTTATCCTCATGTTTAAATTTGTAAAAATGCTTTATTTTGTTTTTAACCTCGTCTTAATTGCATATAAAGGTATTTTACATAAGGATAAGTGTAGGGAGGATTACACACGTTTTCAAAAGAAACGTAAACATGAGAATAACAATTAACTAAAAGATATGTATGTTTGTTTGTTCGAGTCAAATGCTTGTATCGAGTCATAATGGATGTTTTTGCAGAAATTTTTCCAGATTCTAAAGATGTAAATTTTCCAGAATTTTTTTCAGAAAATCGCAGAACAGTTTTTGTCAGGATAACCTGACGGCGTCAGGATTGCAACCTGACGGCGTCAGGAAGGAGTAAAAACATCAGATCACTTTTTCTCGTTTTCTGAGCTACTTATAAATTTTTGGAATTTTCAAGGTCTTAATTTTCTTAGAAATTCTGTAATCATCCATTCCACAAGCATTATATCCTAGTTTAAATCGAGTCTTATATATATTATTACCGCCGATTTTACGCGAAGGTTTCGTTTGTTTTGTTCAAGTGTGCAGGTTTAGTTTGTCAAGAAGAAGTTACACAAGATTGGAAGGAGCTTTTCACGCAATAATTCTTCTTGGAAAGGATTTAACCACCACTTTACACGGATCCTACCGAGCTAATCAGGGGAGTATTAGTTTCTTTCGTTTTTGATTACCTTCTTTTATCATTACTTTGATACTTTCGGGGAACGTTGGGGACAATGTTCAGTTTAAGTGTAGGGAGGGAAAATAAAACGGGAACTTTGAAACTATGCTTATCCTTGATTATTTGCTTTGTCCAATTGTAATTGTGTAATAAACCATGAGAAAATATCGGTTAGGGTAATTTTGGCACCAAATTTAAAATTTTTCATGACATATAGGAGTGGGCCATTAGTCTTAACAAAGCGTCTCACGGATAGGAAGTTGCATGACTAGCACAAAAACCCTTTACCACCCAAATTCCACCCAAAATGTGAGGATCGCCCTTAGATTAGTAGGAATTAAAAGCATTCATCTTCAATGCTTAGAGTGTGAACCGGTAGTATATTAGATCCTAGAACTTGTTTTGTGATGCATTCCGAGATCGCAAGTGAGACTACACTTGTGTAGTTAGGAATAACTAAATGATAAGAGGCATTAGGATAACCCTTGTTTGATACCCGTAATATAATTGCTTCTTCCACATCGGTTGAGTAATTCCCCCACACCCTTTGCGTTGTACTCATCTTTAGTACACGATACCCCTAGTTAACCCCTCAGAGCCTATCCTTTTCGCGGTTCTCGTGATGTTTCGGTTTTTCCGGAATATCAATAAAGAGCATTGTTTACACCCCACCCCCAAATATACACCCAAATCGCCTTAGCCTACCCCTTATGCACTCACTTTTAGTGCAAATGTTTGTTATCACCCTAAACCCTTAGTTCAATTATCTGGTTGCTTGCATGAGTTGCTAAGTCGAGTCATATCCTTTGTATACAGTTTTGGGACGATTGGGATTCATGGGAAAAGTTAAAGTTTATGAAATGACGGGAAGGGAACGTTAAATTCAAATTCCCTTTGTTTGCGTAATAATGTACCCCAAGTGTTTTGATCTTTTCAATTCGGGTCAAATTAGTGTTAGAGTAATAAAAACTCAAGTGTAGGGATGTGCCTATAAATCCCTATCATTTTGATGTTACCGTAGAGGATGGTAGAGTAAAAGTGTATGAAAAAAAAAAATTGAAAAAAGAGAAAAAGAGAAAAAGAAAAAAAATAGAGTGTAAAAAAAAAAAAAGAAAAAAAAAAGAAAAAAAAAAAAAAAAAACGGGCTACCATCCTACATCTATCCTTTAAATTTATGTTTGTTTATTTCCGTTACCTAGAGTTTTAGAGTGTCGAGTCTTGGCTTAGCAACGCCATTCTTCGTATGCATTTAACATATAAATTTTTGACTTGCCACCACTAAATAGCCTATCCCACCAAACCCTTGTTTCCCTACCGTAAGCCTAACATTACAACCCTTTAAAAGACCTGTTTGATAGTCTTTCCTAGGTGCTTACGCCAAAGCGATGGAGGTTTGATCTATTCTCAAGCCTATGGTAATCTATGTACTAGGACCGATTAATGAGTGTTTATCTTCCATTTCCTATTTGTTATATTTCATATATACACCCGAGAGAGATGTGAGTATCCAAACACCCCATGTGAGGTGCTAGTATGTAATTTCCATGCTTGTTATGACTTTTGCGGGGCTTATATGTGTTGTGGACCGTTTTAAATCAATGCTTCATGACCCCTAACTTATAAATTAATTGGCTAAAAGCACATTTGCTTGAGGACAAGCAAATAACAAGTGTAGGGATATTTGATAAGGTTTTAAAAGGTACCATTTTGAGGGGTCGTTTAAGCCCTTATTTGATCACTTTTGTATCCGTTATTACTTAATATCGTTCCTTTTCACTTTTTAGGTCTCTTGAAGGCAAAATGCTGGAATGGCACTTATTTGGACGAAAAGGCGCGAATATACGAAGAAAATGGCCAAAGTCAGAATCGAGACACTCAAAGCTGCTGAAAACAGAAGGCGACGGCGTCACTGCTTAACTGCGACGCCGTCGGAGGAATTTGTGACGACTCAGAAGAGAAAATGCTAGTTCTGAAGGACGGCGTCGGGCTTTAAAGGAGTAGACCGTCGCAACTCAGACGGCCTAGATGCGACCCAGACGACGTCAAAAGCTGAAGAGGACGGCGTCACAGACATAAGGTGACGCCGTCACAAGGTTAACGTGGCCAAGACGAAACCCTAATGACGGCGACATGACGGCGTCACAAAACATAAGGTGACGCCGTCGCATATGTAATATTGTATATAGAATCCGAATTTTTCAGTTTTAAGAGAGTCTTTTTGGAGTAAAAACCTAAAACCGAACCAAGGGTGTCTTGTACAATATTTTAGGGTTCCAAACCCTATCTTACATCAAGATAAGTATTTACTTCATCAATTCAATTATGTCTTTGATTATTTTTTGTGTATGCTTGCATGTTCTCCATGTCCGGCTAATTTATTTGTGTGTTTGCTTAGGGAGTATGAAACTTAATTATTGAATATTGATTGGTTGTTTCTTATCTTAGTTGATTAATGATCTAGTAATGCGATAGGTCATTCGTTGTGTACTTAATGCTTGATTCATCTTTGTGAACCTTAGAATATAATTACCTGAGTAGTTGTAAGCTAAACCATCCAAAGAGTGCCTTAGAGTAAGAGTTTATTATCCCTAGTGGGTTTTGTAGACGAGACCATTTGGTAAGTTCAAAGAGTTAGGGAGAAACGCATACCCTACAACTTTAGACACACAACGCAAATAAGAATAAGGACGTGACAACTCAACCATCAATAGGAGATAATTAAGGAGTAGTAAACCTAAGTAAACACATCTTTAAACTATCATACGAGCACACATTAATTAGACATAGACTACCACCACCTTAGTTTAGATAATTAGATAATAGTAGAGTAATCGGTAGAAATACCAACCCCCCCAAATCCAATACCCGAGATTCGTACCTTTCAATTTCCTAAAAAAACATAAAAAAGATAAAAAATAATCTTCTTCAACCTTAACCTTAGCGTAGTAACTTCTCACTAGCATTCCTATTCCCCTAGAGAACGATATCAATACCCGTGGCTTACCCTAATACTACACTACAACGATTAGGTTCACTGCCTAGGGTGTTGAAAAACTTGCTCGACGAAAAGGAAGTTCCTTTGACCCCGAACGCGCTGCGTAAGCGTATCACTTTCTATGTATTGAAGAGATAAATTATTTAATCAATCATTCAATTATGTTTTCGTGTGATTGTTTGATTTCTTTGTTTGCTTTTCTTTTCATTACTATGATAGGCTAAATGATGCGCGCAAAACCGTCAAGTTCTCTCACGCAAGCGTAAGAAAACTTAAAACAGCTTAAGCACGAAATCAATGAAGATCTGAGGAGTATAGAGTCTCCCCGGGTCGTTATGTCCCAGCGAGCTATGCAATGGATTATCAAACGTTTAGTGATCGCGAGATTTGAACGGGAAAAGGAATTGAGATTATTATATCTACGGAAAAAGGACATAAACTACAAGGGCTAAAATGCAAATTAAAGAAAATTAAAAAGATTAAATCTATTAAATAAACGCTATCACTATTTTCAAAATGATGTTTTTGTGATTTTATAAAACAAAATGACTTAAATAAACTATTTTAATTAAAACGTAAACTTAAAATATCTAAAAACGTGGCCTAAAATGCAAACGTACGTTATGTACGAAAATTACGCTGGAGCGCAAGATAAAACGTAAAATTTGTGAAATAAAAGTCCTACGAATGTAAAAACAATTTTCTTACGTACTAAATGACAAAAGAAAATTTTAGGAAAAAGCGGAATATTTTTTCGACTTTTAAATTAATTTCTACGATTTAAAAACGATTTAACACTAATTAATTGATTAAAAATACTAAACTAATCAAGAAAAATCTGAAATTTTACAGAAAACTACTTTAGGCAATACAGATTCTGGGAAAATTAAAAAACTTGGGTGTTGCTTTGAAAAATAAGCTCGAAATAAGCCAAAGTTAGCTTATAAGCAAAACTGCCACTTGACCCTTATGTATTTAATGATGCAAAGTCTAACAGAAAAAGTCCCAAGGGCGCAATGGTTGGCATGTGGTGTGTTGAGGTCGTGTGCTTAGGGAGCAGGGTTCGAATCCCCTTGGTACCCTTTTTGAAAACGATTTTTTTTTCTCAATCTTTCTTCTCACCAACTGAAGTGATGATCAAAATAAGGCACTATTGTAAAAACTTAAGTTTTGAAAACTCACAATAAGCTGTTTGAATTAGCTTATTGCGACAGTAAGCAAGAAATAAAACCAAACACCTTTTTAAAGCATTCAAACAAACATCTTTTTAAAGCATACAACCAAACATCTTTACTGTTGTAAAAAACCAACCAATTTATTCATGGACTGATCAATATCCATAAACTCAAACTCAATTCTTCTTGAAACTGACTTAATACCAAAAGAGGGGTTTCAAAAGTAGCTTTTCAAGATTACAAAGGGTTGTATGGCACAGCTTATATGCACTGCCAAACACCCCCTGTAAAACACAATATAGGCAAAACAAGGCCTGATTTTACAAATTTAACACACAGAAAGGTAAATTTAAACACTACAACTTAACCTATCCTAATCTTAAAGGGAAAACAGCTGGCTTATAAGAGGTACACTAGGGGGTCCTAAAGCTATAGTGAGAAATAAACTAATCGACAAGGCTCAATAAACACCAATAAGCTACTAGCTTAACTACACTAGTCTAAGTCCAGTAATTAAGCATGTTACTACTGAAATCATTACTCTAACTACCAATAAGCTAAGTAGAAGAAAAAGCATGACCTGTTGCTGTGGCTTGCAGACTCAAAACAGGTTCAACAGGACCTGTTTAGAGCTTAATTTTAAGCTGCAAAGGTGAATTCAAGTGGGAAAAAGCCACAAAGATTTGAAGTTAGCTCAGTAGAGATTCAAAAGAAATCAAATGGGGGCCAAGAATAAGCTGTTAACAGCTTAAAAATAAGCTGAGAACAGTGGTGATGGAAACTATTTTGTGCTGATGCAAACCAAAAATTAGTCTAAAGGACAGATTTCAATTGCAAAATAAACTAAGCAGGAGTAATCCTAACTGTAAACAAGGTGAAAGCACATGAAGTTGGGTACAAAATCATTAGAGAAAAACCAAATTTACTTGTTTTGAATACCAAATAAGGTGAAAATTAAGCTCATGAACAGCAGTCACCACTGCTGTTCCGTACAGTAGCAGACAATATTAATAAGCACTATTTTGTTGCCAATTTTCTCAAAACACTTATCCCATGTGTCCTACTTCTAGTAACTGATTAAGAGCTTGAAAAGAGACTTTGACTTCAGAAGTCAACACGGGTAAAAACAAGTTTTTGACCAAGAACTTGCTTAAAACAAACACCCTTTTACAAAGATTTTGACCCCATTTCTCCTTGAGATTATTTTGTTACTTAAACTTAAAAACTTTTTACAACCTTCAAACAATATTAGATAATTATAAAACATGGACTTGAAATAGAAAGATGCTTCTCATTGATTAAAATAAAGTACAACAGAACTAAAAAAAACAAAGAAACTGAATTTTAAACTAAAACTAGGGGTGCCATTATACATTGGCTTACAATCCTATTTATACTACTCTTCTAAGGTCTTCTCTCTTTCTTCTCAGCTTCTCTCTCTTCACTCTTGTCTCTTCTGTTGTAAGGTTGCTGCTTCCAAAGCCCGAAAATGATGGGACTAGTGTGTTGGGAGTAGGGGAGGAGATATGTTGGTGGCTGGTTTGGTTTTGCAGAAAAGGGAGAGCAAAAGAAAGAAGAAAGGAGGCGATGTCAGGGTGTGTTTTTATTCTAAACCGGGTCGGGTAAAAGGGATTGGACCGGGTAGATATGTTGGGCCAGGGGTGTTTAAGTTTGGGCTTGGGTTTATTTTAGGTCCGGATTGGTTTAGCTTAATAACAAATAAGGACCATAATTGTAATATCTCAAAACCAAAGGACCAAAGATGTAAAACTGAAATTTCCAGGGGTCAAACATGTAACTTATGACGAGTAGTCAAGGGTTGGTATTGCCAACTTTACTAATCCAAGGGTTGATTTTTGACATTTTTGAAATTCCCAAGGACTAGTTTTGACCAATTTGGATTTTCAGGGACTAAACTGTAATTTTCTCAAAACTTTTAGATTTTCCACCAAAGGACTAAATATGACAATTTGTGATTTTAAAAAGACCTTTGGTGACTTTTCTTTTGAAATTTTGGCTCAGGGGCTATTTTTGACAATTTTGTAAACTTGGGGGACTAAAACTGCAATTTTTGCAAATTTGATATGTTTTTCATCTGATTTTGATATTTTTGTATTTAAAACACATAAAACACTGATTTATGATATTTTCATCATTTTGATGCATTTTTGAGTGTTTTCAGATGATTTTGCAGTTTATTTTGTACAAAAATGATGAGTATTTACACACTCATCAATCCCCCACACTGAGATATTGCTAGTCCCTAGCAATTATTTGAGAAAACATAATGGATTTTAATCTCTTTACCAAAAGCCATTACTTCTGGAGTAGCCAAATGTTTCAGTTCAAGTAAGAACCATGGTACACCGATAACCATGTGATTTTGAGCAAACCACCAGCTTTCAACGGATTTGATTTTGTCTTTACCAGAAGCCGTACCCTTCTGGACTAGCCAACTCTTAGATAAATTATCAATATTATCTTTGGTGAGTCGATTACCAATTATGGTTTTTCCACTGCCTTTACCACAAGCCATAATCTTGCGGGCTAGCCAACTCTTCACTTTTTAGGATATGGTGAGCTGAATACCATACAATTTTGGGCAAATTGCAAGCCATATAAACGGATTTGAGAAATCTTTACCAAGAGCCGTTTGCTCCTGGATTAGCCAATCCTTTTGTTTATCAAACATGGCGGACTGATAACCAAATGAGTAAGTGTAGAACACTTACTCCAAAAAAAAATTTTGGCCAAAAACGGGGGGATTAGGCGGTATAATTACATGATAAAATTCGTGAGAATCCCCCCCACACTTAGAAATGAATATTGCCCTCAATATTCAAAGTACCGGCGGTTATGCCGAAAACTGAGAACATAAAAGGGAAATACTACGGCCATTATTTAGAAAGATGATTTTTTTTTTTTTTTTTTATATATCATGTGGGGTAACTCCCCCACACTTAGGTGGTAGAAAGGGGTAAGAAGTCAGAAATATGGGTGAAAACCCATATGGTGTGTGCTACTGTTTTTGATTTCCGAGTCGCTAGCTTGACTCGACCCTGAATTCATTGGTTCATGGGGAAGCAAGGTGGAAGAAACAATCTCCATCGGACTTTCATTAAAGATGTTTGGACAAACATTGAAATACGTGAAAGTTCCACACCGATGAGATATACATAGAAAGACCCGGCTCAAAAATGATATATGGAAATGCCGGGATCAAAGATGATGTCTTCATTCCCGAAGGAGTGAAGAACAGGAGAAGTCACGGGATAGGTAAAGAAGAGATAGAAAATCATGATAAACATCATGACTAACTCATCTTCATCTATAGGGGGATCCATAATTTCAGGATTATGAATCTCAACATTTAAGCTTATGTGATCAAGACAAATCTCGGGAGTGTCTAGATCAAAGTAGAATTTATCATACTCCCGCGGAGATATGATATGAGTGAGTTCACCGGAGAACTCCTCAAAGGTGAATGAATCATATTCAGAATTGATATGAGTGAGTTCACTGGCGAACTCCTCAAAAGTAAATGATTCATGATCGAGGAGAGAATTATGAGAATGAGAAGTGGTACTGCCACTAATCTTCTCTCCCATAGTATCAAAACAGAAGGCTTTCATTTCCGGAATAGAATCATCGGAAAGAATGTCACTATCCTTAATGGGGATAGGAGATGAAATAGGTTTCTCTTTGAAAGCCTCGATTTTAGAAATGAGAAGACTAACATTCAATAATGTTGCTCGAAGAGCTTCATCTTTGATTTCAGTGTCAGTAACTTCATCATTCTCTTTTTCTAAGCTAACAAGCTCAGAAGGTGAATCTTCCACATAAATGATGTCTCCACAAGACAACGAATCATCATCATCAGAATCGGAGAGCATCTCAACATGATCTGTTTGGAAGACAAGAGGAGGAGGGATATCACACACATGATCAAGAATTCCCTGTGACTCTCCTGGGATTGGGATAAGGTCCTCAACACTAGACTTTATCAATTCGTCCGATTCCTTTTCAGGAACAGTGTCGAGATGCTCGTCCCCCATGTTCAGAGAGTGAGTGGGAGCCTTGGGTGTGATAGCAGTTGTTTGAGATGGAATCTCAACTGCTGGAATATCAACTGACTGAGGGGGTTGAGAAATATTACCTCTAAAAGGATAAAAACCCTCCTCGTCATCATCATACAGAGCGGCCTTAAGAAATTGGGAACGTCTTAGAGCTGCATGCTCTAGGGCTAATAATTCTTCCCTAGATTTGCGGGCCTCTCGCTCTTCGGCAAGCAATTCTCCTATGGTCTTTTCACCACTCACTTGATTCTTAAAATTACTCATCATATCCTCAAGTGTTTTCATTGCGGTTTCAAGATCCTGGGAGATTTCATGAGACAACGGCTCAGGTGGAGTTTGAGCCGTATGGTGCTGTGGAGGTTGAAAATTGTCAAACATGTGAAAGTCATGATTGTTACAAGGAACTGGGTTCCCTATTTGACAATCAGAGCTGTAATGGGGACCTCCACAGTACTCACAACAGTAAAACTGTTGAGTCTGGACAGGTGAATCATATGGATTTTGGTCATAACCAAAGTTCTGAGCATCACTGGAAAACTGTTCATAGACAAACGTGTTTCCTGATTGACACTCAAATCCTTGGTGAGGACCTCCACAAAATTCACAACAGTAATGTTGATCATATGAATATAGGTCGGGCTGGGGTGGGTAATTGGAAAAGTTAGAGGGGTCGTTAAATGAGTTCGGGTTAGGATCATAATCAAATGAATTCCTCGAACCACAAAACAAACAACTCCCGTTATGAATATCATTACCACATTGTACACATGTACACCAACGACAGGGTGAACCATAAAGAGGCTCACCACAACCGACACAAGGAATAAACGATTGCATTTGAGAGTTATGAAGAGGAATCAGTTTATTCAAAGGATCAACAAAACCTACATGGTGATCCGGATGACTATCAAGTCTCGAAGAACATTCAGAAAAATCGGGAGGTGGGACAAGTGGTGTGCTCTGAGAGCTAGCAATTTCCACCACTTCCGTTATGGTCTCCGGTTCTGGTTCTTGAGAAACGTGAAGATTAGGCAAGTCATTCTTGCTAGTCACCGGTGTTTGAACGGGTTCATCGTAATCAATTCTAATTTTTGACCTTTTTTCATCGGCTTGACTTTGTTCGATTAGATTACGGGCTCTAGATTCAAAGAGGTTGTCCTCGTAATCCTCGATGGGTGCTTGGGGTAGCTCCGACGTTTGAACTGGTTTGTCAAGATTAGAATGTATTTCAGGTTGTGGCGGGTGGTCGAAACAACTTAGAAAAGCATTTTTGATGGATAATTCGCACGAATTGCAAAATTCGCTTGAACTAGGACCTCCACACCGCTCACACACATATCTGACGATGAAGTTGACGAATGTCGACATAAGAATTAAACATATAGAGGATTAAGAAGAGAATCAAATGGTTGAGAGGATACGAAGAATAGAATTAAACGGCAAAAGAGGGTAAGAGAAATAGAATCAACGAATAAGAGGAATGAGAAGAATATTTTTGTGTTTTTTGGATAAGAAAATATAAACAGATGGATGGTATGAACAAAGAGTGAATATCCAAATCACTAATCTGCTAGACGTAAGATTATCAGCACAGCTCCCCGGCAGCGGCGCCAAAATTTGATCCGCGCAAAACCGTCAAGTTCTCTCACGCGAGCGTAAGAAAACCTAAAACAGCTCAGGCACGAATGCAATGAAGATCAGGAGAGTATAGTGTTTCCCCAGGTCGTTAAGTCCCAACGAGCTGTGCGAGAATAGTCAGACGTGTAGTGATCGAGAGATTTGAACGGGAAAAGAGATTTGAAGATTATTATAACTAAGGAAAAAGCCCATAAACTACAGGGGCTTAAATGCAAATTAAAGAAAGTTAAAAAGATAAAATCTATTAAATAAACGCTATCACTATTTTCAAAATGATGTTTTTGTGATTTTATAAAACAAAATGACTTAAATAAACTATTTTAATTAAAACGTAAACTTAAAATATCTAAAAACGTGGCCTAAAATGCAAACGTACGTTATGTACGAAAATTACGCTGGAGCGCAAGATAAAACGTAAAATTTGTGAAATAAAAGTCCTACGAATGTAAAAACAATTTTCTTACGTACTAAATGACAAAAGAAAATTTTAGGAAAAAGCGGAATATTTTTTCGACTTTTAAATTAATTTCTACGATTTAAAAACGATTTAACACTAATTAATTGATTAAAAATACTAAACTAATCAAGAAAAATCTGAAATTTTACAGAAAACTACTTTAGGCAATACAGATTCTGGGAAAATTAAAAAACTTGGGTGTTGCTTTGAAAAATAAGCTCGAAATAAGCCAAAGTTAGCTTATAAGCAAAACTGCCACTTGACCCTTATGTATTTAATGATGCAAAGTCTAACAGAAAAAGTCCCAAGGGCGCAATGGTTGGCATGTGGTGTGTTGAGGTCGTGTGCTTAGGGAGCAGGGTTCGAATCCCCTTGGTACCCTTTTTGAAAACGATTTTTTTTTCTCAATCTTTCTTCTCACCAACTGAAGTGATGATCAAAATAAGGCACTATTGTAAAAACTTAAGTTTTGAAAACTCACAATAAGCTGTTTGAATTAGCTTATTGCGACAGTAAGCAAGAAATAAAACCAAACACCTTTTTAAAGCATTCAAACAAACATCTTTTTAAAGCATACAACCAAACATCTTTACTGTTGTAAAAAACCAACCAATTTATTCATGGACTGATCAATATCCATAAACTCAAACTCAATTCTTCTTGAAACTGACTTAATACCAAAAGAGGGGTTTCAAAAGTAGCTTTTCAAGATTACAAAGGGTTGTATGGCACAGCTTATATGCACTGCCAAACACCCCCTGTAAAACACAATATAGGCAAAACAAGGCCTGATTTTACAAATTTAACACACAGAAAGGTAAATTTAAACACTACAACTTAACCTATCCTAATCTTAAAGGGAAAACAGCTGGCTTATAAGAGGTACACTAGGGGGTCCTAAAGCTATAGTGAGAAATAAACTAATCGACAAGGCTCAATAAACACCAATAAGCTACTAGCTTAACTACACTAGTCTAAGTCCAGTAATTAAGCATGTTACTACTGAAATCATTACTCTAACTACCAATAAGCTAAGTAGAAGAAAAAGCATGACCTGTTGCTGTGGCTTGCAGACTCAAAACAGGTTCAACAGGACCTGTTTAGAGCTTAATTTTAAGCTGCAAAGGTGAATTCAAGTGGGAAAAAGCCACAAAGATTTGAAGTTAGCTCAGTAGAGATTCAAAAGAAATCAAATGGGGGCCAAGAATAAGCTGTTAACAGCTTAAAAATAAGCTGAGAACAGTGGTGATGGAAACTATTTTGTGCTGATGCAAACCAAAAATTAGTCTAAAGGACAGATTTCAATTGCAAAATAAACTAAGCAGGAGTAATCCTAACTGTAAACAAGGTGAAAGCACATGAAGTTGGGTACAAAATCATTAGAGAAAAACCAAATTTACTTGTTTTGAATACCAAATAAGGTGAAAATTAAGCTCATGAACAGCAGTCACCACTGCTGTTCCGTACAGTAGCAGACAATATTAATAAGCACTATTTTGTTGCCAATTTTCTCAAAACACTTATCCCATGTGTCCTACTTCTAGTAACTGATTAAGAGCTTGAAAAGAGACTTTGACTTCAGAAGTCAACACGGGTAAAAACAAGTTTTTGACCAAGAACTTGCTTAAAACAAACACCCTTTTACAAAGATTTTGACCCCATTTCTCCTTGAGATTATTTTGTTACTTAAACTTAAAAACTTTTTACAACCTTCAAACAATATTAGATAATTATAAAACATGGACTTGAAATAGAAAGATGCTTCTCATTGATTAAAATAAAGTACAACAGAACTAAAAAAAACAAAGAAACTGAATTTTAAACTAAAACTAGGGGTGCCATTATACATTGGCTTACAATCCTATTTATACTACTCTTCTAAGGTCTTCTCTCTTTCTTCTCAGCTTCTCTCTCTTCACTCTTGTCTCTTCTGTTGTAAGGTTGCTGCTTCCAAAGCCCGAAAATGATGGGACTAGTGTGTTGGGAGTAGGGGAGGAGATATGTTGGTGGCTGGTTTGGTTTTGCAGAAAAGGGAGAGCAAAAGAAAGAAGAAAGGAGGCGATGTCAGGGTGTGTTTTTATTCTAAACCGGGTCGGGTAAAAGGGATTGGACCGGGTAGATATGTTGGGCCAGGGGTGTTTAAGTTTGGGCTTGGGTTTATTTTAGGTCCGGATTGGTTTAGCTTAATAACAAATAAGGACCATAATTGTAATATCTCAAAACCAAAGGACCAAAGATGTAAAACTGAAATTTCCAGGGGTCAAACATGTAACTTATGACGAGTAGTCAAGGGTTGGTATTGCCAACTTTACTAATCCAAGGGTTGATTTTTGACATTTTTGAAATTCCCAAGGACTAGTTTTGACCAATTTGGATTTTCAGGGACTAAACTGTAATTTTCTCAAAACTTTTAGATTTTCCACCAAAGGACTAAATATGACAATTTGTGATTTTAAAAAGACCTTTGGTGACTTTTCTTTTGAAATTTTGGCTCAGGGGCTATTTTTGACAATTTTGTAAACTTGGGGGACTAAAACTGCAATTTTTGCAAATTTGATATGTTTTTCATCTGATTTTGATATTTTTGTATTTAAAACACATAAAACACTGATTTATGATATTTTCATCATTTTGATGCATTTTTGAGTGTTTTCAGATGATTTTGCAGTTTATTTTGTACAAAAATGATGAGTATTTACACACTCATCACTAAACTTAATAGTATTTTCTTAGGTTTACATGAAACTTATTTATTGATTATTGTTTATCGTCTCTTGTTGATTAGTGTTTAGCGTTAGGAGTAGGAAAGCTGGCTAGGTCAAATTATACTAGCTTGAACGTTAGACTAAACGCGTAATTGTTATATTAACTTAATGCTCGTTGTATTTAATACGTGCATTCTGTTTCATTGTGTAAATTTAGATAAAAGGAATTCCTAGGCGCCGCTCAATTAGAACATAGTTCATAGGAATTAGGGAGTAACCAACCCTCGATTGATATTAAGGAATACAACGCTCTAATTAGACAAGGACGTGACAATTCGACTAATAAATAAAAGATAAATAGGGAGTAATAAAGCTCTAAGTAAATACACTTTACTCATATAAGAAGTACACCAAATTTACTTTTTCGCATAATTAGTTTAATTTTAATTTAGTTTAATTAGTAGTTTTAAAAACCAATTCCTCCAATACCTGAGATATTTACTTGCTTTCATATAAAATATAAAAGACCAAAAATATTCTTTCCTCAACCCTTAGACTTTATTCGACATGCACTTTGAGCCTAAATCATTATTCCCCTAGAGAACGATCAATCCCTCGTGTCTTACCTATATAACACTACAACGGTTAGATATTCTGCCTAAGAGGATTGTAAAACTTCTTGTGTTTACAATTATCCACATCAAGTTTTGGCTCCGTTGCCGGGGAATAGTCTAGGTTTCGATTTCTATTTCGTTATGGTCTACTCACTAGATTCCTATCAAGTGAGATTTTTCGTTTTAAATTTTTAGCTTTCTCGTAATCTATCTTTTCATTGTTCCCTTTGTTTGTAAAAACGGAGAGATATAGTTTTCATGAGTTGGATAGATTAAGATGGTTGGATGAAACTTTGAAAAGAGGATCCCCTTTTAGATCAGCTAGTGAACCCCATGAATCTTATGACTGTTCTCATCAACTTTATATGAGAACTCTTTCTGGTGACTACTGTTGGAAGAGAGACCAAATGTTAGGTTCCCATATTTGTAACACAAGATTCAATATGTAAGAAAGAAAGATAAGATGATCGGTTGAACAAGATAACACAAATACCCGATATAGTATAGAAGAGTTATGCGTAGGAAATGTGTAAAATGAACAACCAACCCTCAAGTGAGGGGTTACAAGGATTATTTATAGGGCAAGGAGCTAGGGCAACACTACTAGCATCCTTCCCTTCTTATGGGCTTGGGCCAAGGCTCATGGGCTTTCTACATAAGCCTTGGCATGATAACTAACATAAAAGCCATAATTAAGCTAACTACTACATATTAATTACTAACACTTGAATTCTAGTTTAGGAGTAATTCCAACAATCTCCCCCTAAGTGTTAGTGATTGATGATATAAACGTTGAAGGTGCTGATGTAATAGTAGCTTTGACGTCTTCTGACATTCTTCTTTCTTGTGAGAAGAAGTGCCTTGATTCGAACAATATCCCTAGTGTAGAGAAATTGTTTCCTTTGAAGTATTCTGCTTTGACGTCATCTTTTTCTTTGTTCTTTGATCTTTGTTCTTTGTGATGGAAGTGATAGTATATTGTGGTTGTCTGCATCAGGTCTGCTTCGTTGCTCCAGTGTCTCCACGTCTTTCTCCAACATGCTCACACGCTCTTTAACGTTGGATTTCAGTACTGATGTAGTTCTCTTAATCTTTAAACTTTGTAGATTCTTTGACTTTGACGAAGAATCATTCTGACTTGGTGTTGCCTTTTGAGAGAACTTCGATTAGTGTTGTTGTAGGTATGAGCATATGGAGAATCTGCACGATCTTTTCCACCCGCAAGCATCCATAAGAAGAAAACATGAAACATGGGTTAGAAATAATCCAGCACTTATAAGTTTAAACTTCGAGAGTGTTAACAGCATAGTGTGAAAACACAACTCTAATTCTCACAATGGCTGTTCCTGAACTGGAGTCCCACAAGTGAGATAACAAGATGTACCGAAGTACATCTAGAGTTCAGATGAGTCGCTGAGGTACACCGAAGCATCACCCCACGACTGTAGACCGTTTGAGACACACTAGGCATAATCCACGGGGAGTTACCAAAGTGACCTGCTGTCAGGGCTGTTTGATGTTGACCCTGGAAGGAGTTTCCATTCAATCACTGAGGATCACATGTGTGAACCTCTCATAAATGTTCTCGAAAGATTGCTAAGATCTGTGAAGGACACGATAATGTATCACTTGCGTCCTTATTGTTGAAAGACAAGTGATAAAATGTCAAGTGTACCTAAGAGATCTTTTGATGAATCTCGTGGCTCTAGACTCAATAGTGCTCTTTGGTTTTTCTGAGCGGAGACTAGGGAGAGGGTCTCCTTCTTCAATACCAGCAATCTCTAAGAGAAAGCCGATAGTTTACGTAGGGTTCCCTGTGAGAATGAAACAAGCTTCTGTTGAGAGAAACTTGAGTGGCTAAGAAGGTTTAGTGCATGCGTCACTGGGTCCATGACGACTTTGATCTTCAATACCGGTGTCATCAAGTGACAACCAGTAGCATATGAATTGAACCCGGTGTCTGCCCTAAGTTGAATAATCTGGAGGTCTATTTATTTTAACCCTTTTCTTTACTTTTCTTTTTAATTCTTCAACTCCTTCTTTTTCCGATCCTCATATTCTCCTTTTTTATAATCATACCTAAGGACTTCTAATTCTAACTATTGGTGGTGTCCTTGGGTAGATCCCTCCGGCTCTGGCGGATCATAGGACGGTTATTCCTAACCTTAGTCACCTTATTACTCCATGACTAACCTATGTTGCCATAAAACCATTTTCATGAAAAATCTCTCAAAGTGGTTATGAGTAAAAACATTTAATTCCACTATTGAGAGTTTAAGACTTTGCATAAATACTCCCCCTCCACACGTGCTTAAGTATTTTTGCAGAAATCTGCACGGTGAGAGAAAAGCGCGCACTTTTGAATTGATCAACTCAAGATAGACAATCCCCCGCGAGACACGGTTACGTTGCATATTTAAAGAGTTACATTGTCAGCTTTTAGGTGACAACTAGCTCTAATAACTACCTTGAAGGTGTGGATAAGCCTCGAAAGGTTGTCAAACCCGTCAAAGTTCATGTCTACCAAGAGTTTCTCGAATGGTACATTCTACTCGGACAAATCCTTTGCGAGACACGTTTACATCACTAGCGAACTAGCTTGAAATTATTACCCGTCCCGGACAAGTCTTTTCGAGTTACTAACATTTAAGATCTCGTCAATTCATTGGTTAAGTCTGTAGCACAATGATTCATTTGCAATTTCACAACATATTTCTTATCACAGAATTTTTCTCCCCCTAAAAAATGGCATATAAATGTTATTTTTGACGAAATTTTAATATCAAATATGTCCATTTCGAGTTTTGCGAGAAGATTACCATGAAGAACAATTTGTGAACAAAGTGTTTAATCAAATAATCCCCCTCAACAAGTGATATAAAAAAAGGTTTTGAAAATCATAAGGGGAAGTACTTGTTCTTTTTAGCAAAACTTTGAAAATGAAAGTTTTGATAAGTTTTACTCAAAAGTAAGAAGCTTTTGCTCCTTTTATAAGGTTGTACACTGTTATGTGTGCACAAACCATAGTCATTAAACAATCACACATCCAAATCAATATTGAAAATGAAAACAGCTCAAGGTGTACCAGGAGATTCAGGTAGTCCAGCAATATCTACAGGAATGCGAACTGGGCGTTGATAGATTGTGAGAGAAATCCTGGGACGACCACCTACGAAGCTCTCCAAAGTTCTGAACTGGTCCATTCTGTACAACCTTTCATCGATGTAAGTGATGATTTTCTTCACATCCCGTCTCTCCCTCAAATTCCATTGCTTTGGTGACCCAATGCCTTGATGTATCTCCTTCAACCTATAAGCTAAGCCGTCCCTGACTTTCTTCAGTGTGTGATCTCCAAACTTATGAAGCTCTTTACACGCCATCAAGCAATTACGGTGTAGTTCACTATGGTAGACTACGCCAAATGGTTTGCTGATGAGAGTATATTGAGGAAGGTGGTTGATGTCAGGAAGGTCTAGCTGAGGTCTGGTGAGGTTGACACGTGTCTGATACGATTCCACGGCAAGTTGCAAGTCTTCTACACGTTCCTGGATCACTATGCTTCTGATGAAGATGAGCAAGGACTTGATGTATTCACGTTGGATTTCTGTCGAGAATTGTCTCATTCTTCCCTGTACCTTGGCAAGATACAGATCTTCAATGTCGTTGAGAGACAAATTCTGAAAGTCCGCTTCACAGAAAACATAGTCCTCTTCGTCTTGTCTTTTGACCACGATTGTCTTGAGAAATGTGTAGTCCCATTTAGACGCGAGAGTAACATGCTTAACGGCAACGATCCCTTTATCACTATACACTTCATGTGTAGACTTTTGAACCTGGCAGCTTTTGTAGAAGATTCTTCGGCGTTCAGGCCAATGGTGAATCCCATACATCGCATCAAGGTCATACTTTTCTACGCTGTTGGCAAACATGTGAGTAGCCTTTTCCTCGATGGCTATGCAGTTGGAGTATATGGCTGCCAGGAACGGAAGTGTAAGTGATGTAGCGTATTTATTAGACACATCGCTACCATGTAGAAGAAATTCTAGGTCTTTGTTGAAGAAGTAGCGGAATGGAATCTTAGGTTGATCTGGTTGGCCAATGGTAGGTAGAGGTCTGGTCCAGTCTGTGTAGTATGGAGCCTTGTATTTTCTGGTGAAGTCAATGTTCGCTTCAGGGTTGATCCAATCAATGTTGTTAGACATGGCTCGTGCTATGTTTTCTAGATGATATTCAACTTCAATAGCACTTTCCGAGCTGTCTTTGAGCAGTTGAAAAGCTTCATTCTTGATGCATTTTAACTTTGACTTGGTCATCTTCTTCACCCGAAACTTTTCTTGAAGTAATTTAGCATGCTCCAATGTTCGACCTTCTACCATATCTTGACCTTCAGGTAGGGAGGGAGTAGCATCAACAAGTGTAGAAAACCAGTCATATTCGGTGTCATCTTCGTCTAGCCATGATACGACATCCGCCTTAGGCATCTTCTTCTTCTTCTTTGGCCTAGATGAGGACGCTGGTTTCTTTGCTGAAGCGGGAGAGGTGGGTTGTTGTTGGGGCTCAGGGACTTCCTTATCATCACCACCAGTGTATTTGAAATGATCACCGGTTTTCTCTATCTGGGGTGGTGACTCAGAGTCCTGAGGTTTGTCAGCAGAACTTGGTGGAGATCTTCTTTCGGTTGGAGTCCTTTGGGGTGGTGGTGGCATGAAGGATGATTCACCAGTTTTCTTCGGGCGTTTAGGCTCTTTATCTTTATCTTTATCCTTATGATCATCGTCTCTTGGACGCTTAGGCCTTTCAGCCTCTGCTCTGCATGCTGTTTTGAGTTGGTATTCCAGCAATGCGTCAAACAATTTACCTTCGTCAGAAGTAAATGTTGCAGATCGTTTTGACATTTGTGTTACCAGCTTGGAAACCAATTCAGCATCGGAGAAAACTATATGGTCAGTTGGATTAATTGTAACTGTTAAGGGCGTTGACCTTATTATCTGCTTGGCTATCTGCATGAGATTAGGATATAGTTGTCTGGTGAACATCTCTTTTGTCACTCCAGGAACAATTTCGAGTAGGAACTTGTGAGTATAGCCCCTAATCATTTCGTTCATTTCCCCTTGGACATCACGTTGCATCATCTTCTGGACATACTCCCTTTCACTTGACATCTTGTCCATCTCGTCATGTAGAAGATTGATGCTGTCAGCTAGTTGATTCAACTTTTTGTTGGTCACGTCTTTCTTCCTGACCTGCTTGACAGCTTTGACAATCTTGGTTTTAGCCCGGGATATCCAAGAGTCAGTTGGTTTCTTCACAGATTTAGATGTGGATCTGGTTGTGCCTTTGGATGGTGGAGGTGAGGAGTGAGAGGAAGAGTCTGATGAGGAGGAGACATGAGGAGACTCAGGGTCCTTTGGCGGTTCAGAAGTTTCTTCCTTGGAATGTACTGGACTATCGAGAAGAAAATCATCATAATTAACTTCGTCATCTTGTCCAGATTTTGCCTTTTCTTCAGCTTTAATCCTGGCTTCTTCATCTGCTTTAGCTTGAGCTGCAGCCTCTTCATCAGCTTTTTCTTTCTCAAACTTCTCCTTTTCTGGTTCCTCAAAGTCATAGTTGATAGAGTCCTCAAGCTGCCTTTGTTGTTGCTCAAGAGTGGTGGCACCAGTTCCCTTATCGGGTTGATTAACCGCATCAGGAATTGGTGTAGATTGGACTCCACCACTTGACCCTCCGGGGCCACGCATTTGTTGCTTTTCGAACTCTTTGGCAAGATACTTGAGTCTGAGGTTCTTCAACTTCTTCTGATAGTCTCTTTCCTCATCAAATGGCTCTTCATCCGAGCTTTCTTTTCCATGCTCAAGCACTGGAGTTTTCCCTTTACCTTTATCAGCTTTTGGACTGGGAGGTTTTACTACTGTTTGAGTGTCATCGATTGTTTCTGAGTAGATGACCTCTTTGTCTGATTCAGTATCCTCAGAGCTTTCATCCATTAGCTTTTGTTGAGGTTCAGGCTTGGGAATTGGAATGGCTTCTTTAGAGGGAATTTTCCTTTTGAGAACATGTGTCCTCTTAGGAAACTTTCTCTGACTTTCAGTGCTCGTAATGCTTCCTGCACTGCCTCTCCTGGTTTTCCTAGTAGGTGTACCAGAGGGATTTTCATCAAGAAAACCTACTTTTCCTTCATCAACCGCTACCGGATACCTTTTGTATGAATAAAGTTGTTTGACCGCATCTGTAAGAAGGTGATCTGGCAGCTCTGCACCTTGTTTCTTTGTTGTTGATTCCTTAAATCTGACTGTGAGTGTAGGTTCATACAATGCGGAGTGATTATTGGGGTCATTGAGTCTCAAGGGAATATCAGGATTATACCCTAGAGCTCTTTGGATCAACCGTTTCGTATATCTGATATATGGGATCTTGGTGCCAAGCTTTTTGAGGAAAGACATCATGTCGTCCCATATCAGAGCTTCAACTTCAATGTGTTTCATGTTGACCAAAGCCCAAAAGATCTGTAGTTCCATGAGCTTGGGATGCTCATAACCACTATCACGTCCAGAAACGGATTTGGCAATAATAATGTAGAGGGTTCTCCATGGCTGGGGAATATTCATAAGATCCACGGATGAATGCTTTGTGATTACTCCTACAGCTTCGTCATAGCCAATGTCGGCCATGAATTGTAGAACGACCTCTTCAGTTGGTGTGGCATTGTATTCAGTTGGCTCGATGACAGGAACAAAAAGAATAACCCTTAAATCTGCTGGTGTGATGGTGACTTGTTTGTGGTTGAGCATTACCGTCACAGCATTTTGACCTTTATTCTTTTGCATTGTATGCCAGAATTGGTGAATGTAGATCTTCGGCACTGTAGCAGAGTTGGTGAGCATGTTCTGATAGGGGTGAGTCTTCAGAATATCCACTGCAATCTCACATGAAGACTCTGAACAGGTGAAACTATCAAAATCAACTCTAAGGTTGTTCTTTCCGATCTTCATTGGGTAACCATGAGGGAAGATATCTTCAACAGTGAGAACATTTGGTGCATCCACATGTTGCATTTGAGCGTCCATGTCGTGATCTAAAAGATATTTAGCCAAAAGAACCAACATATCGAAAGACATTACGTTAGTCAACAGTTGATTTTATTGTCTATTTATTGAATGTGATATGTCGATGATTGTTACGAGTCCAATGTCACTTGTTAGTCCAGTAGTCCAAAGACGTCGTGACAAGTTTCATGAGTAGATTAACTTTGAGTTTTAAAGTCTAAGCTTTCACTTATTTTTCACAACTTATTAACCATTTAAGCTTATTAGTGACGATTTGGTTTCGTGGCGTTATGATTTATTTATTTACAAGTTTGCACGCGTAACAATTCATGATTTTGGTTAAAACTAGGATTAGGCGTAATATTCTAAGTTTATGCGTAAACAAAAAGGTTATACGTGTAAGCATAAGCTTATGCGTAGGTTCTTGACTTACGCGTAAGAAATATTACGCGTAGGAAAATAGGGCCTTAGGCGTAAAGCTTACGCGTAAGCGTATATGGAACCTTACGCGTAAGGCTTACTCGTAAGAGTGAACCTTATGCGTAGAGGTTGCTGTTTACGCATATCCTTCACAGGATACGCGTAGTCCCCATTGTAGAACCTTACGCGTAAAGGTCACGCGTAAGATTTCTCTTACGCATAACATTCTACGCGTAAGGTGATCCTTATGCGTAGATGTTCAAGTAACCTTGATTCTGAATTATTCACGCGTAGAAACCTGAAATAAATTCATCATATCACCAATATTAACATATGCCTTCATTCCTTTTCAGTTCTAAACATGAATACTCATTAAAGCAGTTATGTGTAAAATGACTTATGCGTAAAACTTAAACCCTAGTTTTCAAGAATTACGAGTAAGGATTCTAGCCATAGGATATGCACCAAAGTTTTTCTGGGATGTCTAGGAAGCTTATTGAGTTGTTTTATCCAAGTTTTAACATCAAAACCTAAGTGGATAAAAAATACCCAAATTCTATGAACATAAACCCTAATTTTCAATTTTAACGCAATTGGTGTTTCTGGGTAAGTTCTAAGCCTGGATATGATCAATTCAACATGTAAACAGCATCAAACAACTATATTTTTAACCAGAAACACTCACATTTGAAAATACCCAAAATTACGCATAAACCCTAATTTTCAAAATCAATCAATTCATGTTTCTGGGTGAGTTTTAATGATAAAAATGGTATCATAGAGATTAGACAAACGTTTTGACACTACCATCTTAACCAAAAATACTCACACTTGATTATGTGTTCATACGCTTATGCGTAGAACACAAAATCACACCTAGATAAAAATCTAACTGTTGGTTTTAAAAACGATTCAAAACCCATGTTTAGATGATTACAAAGAACGTTTTAACACTTACAAATTGATGATCAGAAACACGGATTTGATGGTTGAATGTTAGGCGTAAGATATGGGTGGTTGTGTAATAAATGTTGTGAGTAAATGTGTTTAATAAAATTAGGTGGAGTGTTTTTGTTAAAAAAATACTTTGAACTTTTGGCACATTCAGTCCCTCCACCTTAAACATTTACATCCAACGTCCATAACTTCCATTTTGGTTACCAATCGAAAGATATTTGGAAAGAAACTTGACGACACTCCCCCTCGACTTAAGAAATAATGAAATTTTATAAATTTTAGTCCGAGGAGTGTCAGTAGACCAGAAATGTGACCACCGTAATCAAAGACACAATCGAGATAAGGTAACATGCAAGTACAAGGTGTTTTGAAACCAAAAAATATTTACGTTCTCCCCCTCAACACTTGATAGAAAAAATTACTGAATTTTGAAATAGTAAAGTGTTGATGGAAGATTTATACTTGCCATGTTATAAGAAATATAGATAGAAGAATATTTTTGTTGTTTTATCAGATTTTATAATTTTGTATTTTATTTTTGAAAATATTTACAAAAGAGGTTTTGGTGTTTGACTGGTTTTAAGAATGTTTTAAAAGTTCATCCAGTTCCTATGGAGTCAAACATCGCATACCAATCTGGTGGACCAACTCATTAAACCTAGCAGGAGCTAAGGCTTTGGTGAGGAGATCTGCCAGTTGGTATTCAGTACCCACAAAGTATAATTCAACACTACCCTGTTCCACATACTCCTTGATGAAATGACATCGAAGATCGATGTGCTTTGATTTCGAATGTTGAACAGAGTTGCACGAGATCGTAATAGCACTCCGATTGTCGCAGTACATCGGGATTTTGTCAAATACGTAACCATAGTCTTTGAGTTGTGTTCTCATCCAAATGACTTGAGCACAACACGCCGAAATGGCTACGTATTCTGCTTCGGTTGAGGACAACGATGTGCAATCCTGCTTCTTTGATTGCCATGACACCAGTTTATCACCAAGAAATTGTAATGCTCCTGAAGTACTTTTCCGTGAATCTAAGCATCCTGCGTGATCAGCGTCTGAAAAAGCTATTAGTTCAAAACCAAAATCCTTCGGATACCAGATCCCCAAGTTAATGGTTCCCTTGATGTATCAGAGGATTCTTTTAGCCTCTGAGAGGTGGGTTTCAGTTGGTCTTGACTGATAACGGGAGCAAAGATATACGGCAAAAACAATATCAGGCTTGCTAGCTGTTAGATACATGAGAGACCCAATGATACTACGGTATTTGGTAGGGTCCACCAATTTCCCATGTAAATCAACGTCCAGTTTCTTGGTATGAGCCATTTGTGTGGCATAGGTGTCATAGTTTTGCATTCCAAATTTGTTTAGAAGTTCAAGGGCATATTTGGACTGACTTAAGAAAATACCATGGGGTGATTGATGAACTTGCATTCTGAGAAAGAATGTGAGTTCACCCATCATTGACATTTCAAAATGTTTTGTCATTAGGTTTGCAAAAGCATTTGAGTATTTTAAATGTGTTGACCCAAAAATGATGTCATCCACGTAGATTTGAACGATTAAGATGTGATCCCCGTGATATTGTATGAAAAGTGTAGGGTCGACCGAACCTTTGGTGAAATTATTGGCAATGAGGAAGGATGATAACTTATCGTACCACGCCCGAGGAGCTTGTTTGAGTCCGTACAGGGCTTTGTTCAGTTTGTAGACATGGTTTGGGAACTCGGGATCAACGAATCCTTCTGGCTGGCTGACATAAACCGTTTCTTTCAGTTTCCCGTTCAGAAAAGCAGTTTTGACGTCCATCTGAAAGACCGTGATGTTCATGTGTGCCGCGAATGCAAGAAATATCCGAACAGCCTCAAGACGAGCAACCAGAGCGAATGATTCTTCAAAGTCAATACCCTCTTCCTGTCTATAACCCTTAGCCACCAGACGTGACTTATTTTTGATTACGTTCCCTTCAGCATCCAATTTGTTTTTCCAAATCCATTTGAGACCAATGACGTAGACCCTATTGGTCTTTCAACCAGTTACCATACTTCAAGATGTTTAAACTGATTGAGTTCTTCCTGCATGGATTCAATCTAGTTGTCTTTGGTCATTGCGTCTTTAATGTTTTTAGGTTCAGATTGGCAGACAGTGAGTGCATAAATGCAATGTTCACCATCTGTGTGAAGACGTTGTCTAGTTACGACTGGTTGATTCGGGTTACCAATAATATTCTCAAGAGGATGGTGTTTTGTCCAACGATGTGTAGAGGGTTGATGTTGGTATACATTGTGCAGATTTGGAGGATTCAAATGGCTTGTAGATGATTCTGCAACATCAGGTGCAGCAGTTTCATTAGCAAACGGGTTAAAGAACGCGTTTGGATCAAAATCTGCAGGTGGGGGTACTTCATTTTTCAGAACATCATTAGCTGGTTCAGCGTCGTTGGAAGCAGTTTGTTCAACTGTTGTTGTAGAGTCAACTGGTGGTGCTTCTTCAACAGTAGTTATTGTAGCAGGTGTATCAGGTCTTGGAATATGATCAGGTTAAGCAGCGGAAACATTGGATACACCTGGAGCACGTTCATCAATATCATCACTAAACAGACGAGCAATTAGATTTTCCATTTGTTGACGAGTAAGCTGGGGGCTTGGTTCAGCTGATGATGGGGTTAGAGGGAAGTTAAAATGGTTATGACCGGGTTCCAAGCTGTTATGCTCAGAAGCCATTTCTGCAAGCTCATCGAAATTTGCATGAATCGTTTCCATAACCTGCTTTATACGACGATTCCAGATCCGGTAACCTTTAGAATTATCACAGTATCCAATAAAGACTCCAATGTCAGCTTTGGCTTTGAGCTTTCCAAAGTCATCACGATCATTATTCGGATAGCAAAGGGATCCAAAGACATAAAAGTGTTTGAGATTCGGTTTTCTGTTGTGGATAAGCTCAAAAGGTGTTTTGTTGTGGAATTTAGTAATAATTGAGCGATTTTGAGTGTAGCATGCAGTTGATACAGCTTCAGCCCACAAGTAATCTGGAAGTTTAGCATTGATTAACATTGTTCTTGCAGCTTCCACTAACGTACGGTTCCGTCTTTCAACAACTCCGTTTTGTTCGGGTGTACGTGTAATAGATGTTTGATGCTCAATTCCCACTTTCTCATAAAATTCCCGAAGAGTTTGATTCACAAATTCAGTTCCTTTGTCTGTTCGAATTTGTCTGACGGTGTTCCGGAGCTGAACTTGAATTTTCGTAAGAAAGGTGATGATCATCTATGGAGCTTGATATTTACTTCGAAGAAAATAAACCCAAGTCCATCTGGAGTATTCATCTACAATTACCAAGATGTAGCGTTTGCCATTAATCGTCTGCACACGCATCGGACCACACAAATCTATGTGAAGAAGATGAAGCACATGCTGAGAGCTGTGTTCCACCTTTGAAGGAAAATGAGCATGAGTGCTTTTCCCTTGTTCACAAGCTGAGCAAAGGTGATATTTAGAATACCATAATCTCGGGAGACCTTCAACCAGTTTGTATCGAGCAAGGTTGGTTATGGTTTGAAAGTTTAAATGTGAGAGACGTCGGTGCCATAGCCAAGATTTTGTTGATGTTGCCTTTGAAAGTAGACAAACGGGAGATGAAGCAATCATGTCTTGCATTGAGATTGTGTAATTGCGAGTGCTAGACATAAGATCGTTTCCTTGTAGATCACGAATGAAACAAGTTTTCTCCCGGAAAGCAACTTCCAAATCTCCATCACAGAATTGACCAACAGAAAAGAGATTGTGACCGAGGCCTTCCACATAATAAACCCTGCTAATTTTGATGTTGCCATTGATGTAATCTTCGTAGCCCATGATAGCTGCGAAGTGATCATTCCCGAATCTGACAGTTCCAATGAACTTTGCAACAAAGTTTGATAACAGTTTGAGATTGCCTGTCATGTGTCGGGAACATCCGCTATCAACAATCCAAAAGGATGATCTGTATCACCTGCATTACACACAGACGACACAGATGGAATAGAAGTAGACGTGGAACCTGAAGAGTGAGAGGGTTCCGAAGCAGTTATATTAGAAATACACACATCAATGATTTTAGGTATCCATTTAAATCCTAGTGTATTATGTATCCATTTATGCCATCTCCAACTAGTCTTTGCTTTAGTCTTAGTGAATGCACTAGGTGGTACTACGTTCCTTGGAGGTGATACTGGAGCTACAGGGACATCAATGCGTTTCTTAGAATCTAAAGAGGGCGGTTGACCAAGCACAGACTTTGAAGCATTAGTGGGCCTAGAGGTATTCCTATTCTTAGGATTCCGTAAACGAGACAAGATAGCTTTAGCAACACATTTATCATGACAATCAGAAAGCATACTTTTACGACATATAACACAAGAAGCTTCAGACTTAATATAAAAAATACTTAAAGGTTCAACATTCGTTACATCACTTTTTCCATTATATTTGTCAGACGCAATATCTAAAGTGGGTGCAACTTGGGTCTTATTCAAGGTCCTAGGGTGTTCTTCTACTTCAGCATTCTTTATTGTTCTTTTCTTAGGTCGCAACTTCCTATTCTGCCTTGTATTGCTCCTAGGCTGTGAAGTGCGGACTTTGGGAAAAGAGGCAACTATTCCTGTTTCAGTAGAGGGAAGCACATTAGTATCTTGTGATTTGTCAGGAGGCATTCTGGTGTCACTTTTTCTAAGTGTTACAGATGCAAGTTTCTTAATGTTGCTAAGCTGAACTTGTTCATACTTTCCTAACTTCTCCTTTAACTCAATAATAGTGTGCAACAAGTCTTGATTTTCAGAACGAAGATTTCCAGAAAAATTCATTACTTCTTTAGTGTGTGCAAGATAATGATCAAGTTCGTTTGATGCTTCATCACGAGTCTGTTTGAGTAAATCAAATATGACACCATATTCCTTTTTGACTTTTGTAAGTTCTTGTTCATATTTTGAGATTTGACATTTCAAAGACGCGTTTTGATCATCCAGTTGCTCAAATTTTGGATTAAAAGGTTTGGATTGCAACTGGTGATTTTGTTTTGCAAAGCAAGTTCACGATTTTGACAATCTTTTTGACACCATTGAAGACGACGTTTTGCATTTGAAAGCTCGTTTAACAGTCGTTCATTTTCAACTTTTAAAGACTCGATATGAGGCACATTATCAGTATTATCAACAATTTCAACAGAATCAACGGAATCAACAGAGATATAATCATATGCATTTGCAAAAGAATATAATAACACAACATTATGGATATCATCACAGATGACATCTTCCAAGAGTCGATCAACATCTTTTCGTAACATTTTCTTTTTACGTTTTGTATTTGAAATAGATGTTTCTGTTTTCTCGAAAATGATTTTCATCAATCTACGTTCCTTATGAAATTCCCTTTCCCAATACAATGCACAATTTTTCAAATTTTTAACATGAGGTAAAATTCTTTTCTGAAAAATATCTCTTTGTTCTCGCGCCTGAGGCGATTGAAAATGTTCAACTTTTATCTCAGAATGAAATTCAATCTCACGTTCTAAAAGTTTGATGTCAGAAGTGAAAATGTCAAAATATCCAAGTATTTGACGATTTTCGGGTTTTGAATTAACTTCACTGAGTGAAGGTAAAGGACCATAAATTTTTGCATAATTTGGTTGGGGAGCAACATTAGAAGACTCAATCATAGGTGTGATAACCCGAGGTGTGTTAGAAGAATCCTTTTGTGTGACGAAAGTGACGGCTTTTGAATAGTTAAATGGTTTGTTATAAAACATTTTCTAATTTTGATCGACTCTCGTCTTCTGCATCTAATTCCTCTTGACGATGATATTCAACAACACTCATAACAGAGTCATCAATTTTGTATTCTGCACTGGAAACTTCAGGATTTGGTTTGAATGCTTTGTTTGAAAGCTTTGGTTTGTAATCAGCAAGATTCGGGCCATATCCATTTGGATTTGGTTTTAAAGTAAACTTTTGAAGAGTTGTGATTGACTCACCATGTTTATAAACAACATTTCGAAACTCTTTGAGTTTGTTTTGTAAGTCGACAATTTCTTCAAGATAGTCATCTATTCGTTTCGTTGAATGCTTTTTGTACGCAGAGAACTGTTTTTGACAAGTTAACAACTCAGCCTTGGCTTTTTGATTTTCCAAAGTAAGAGCGTTAAGTTGTTTTTTATGATCATGTTTCAGTTGTTCTATTTGAGACAACAAAGCATTCTTCGATGCGGCTAGATGACGTATCTGTCGTTCTAACGATTTTTCGTTTTGGTGTGATTTAGCAAAAGCGACTTCAAAACCTTGTTCACTTTTTTCTTGAGTTTTGAAAAAATTGAGTTGCCTTTTTAAGCATACAAGATCCCTAGTTAACAGTGCATTTTTACTGTGTAATTGCTGATTTAGTGCACAACATTCTTCCATTCGGGATTGTTGGTCTTTAAGTAAGAGATCAACATCTGGATTAGGCAAAGGTTTAGCGTGTTCAGCGTGAGTCACAACATGATCACTATTCAGATCCTCAAGTATGACCACGGAGTCAATTTGAGTATCAAAGGTAACCATAAGATCATCTTGATCATTAAATGTAACTACGGGGTTTAGTTGAGAATCGTCAGAATGAGATGTGGACGACTCATGTTGAACATTCTGAGCCTCGTCGAATTCAGATGTTGGCTGAGATATTAGATCAGTGATGGATATGGTTTGTTCGGGTACCTGAGACAAGCCATCAGTGTCATACACTGGGCCTGTGTCACTCATGTGGAGAGCTTGCATTTGTGCCATCAACATCACTGCTGCATTAGCCTGCAAGTCCTCCATATCATCATCTGAGTCTGCATCTGCCATAAAGCTCTGTTCTTTGGTTGTGAGGGTTCTACCGACTTCATCCTTAAGAGCCAAAAGTAAAGCCTCCTTGTGATAAGCACTGCCTCTAGTCCTCGGCTTTGGGCATGCATTAGACAGGTGACCCTTCTCATTACAGTTGTAGCAACGAAGACCATTTATCCCATTCTGAGCATTCCCCTGTTCAACCACTTGAGCTCTCTGTTGTTGTGGAGCACCCATGTTATTCCGTCCCATAGCATTAAACCCTTGACCACCTCCCATCTGACGACCATAACCACGATTCTGAACTTCAACACGTCCATTGTTCACAACAGCCTGATTCCTTGTGTTTGATGAGGAACGAATGCGATTGTTGGATTTGTTTGTATACTGGCCAAAGGCTTTATTAATCATAACAAATCCTTGTTGCAATGCATCGAAAGCATCGGAGTCCTCATTAGCTTCACTGTAAAGTGCTTGATCATTGTTGTTGTTGTATGGAACCAATTGTTGCTGTGACGGATCATATGGTGTAATTGTTGCAGTTGGTTGAGGAGCGGGTTGAGGAGGATAACTAGTTTGAGCCCACAAAGCAAGTTGTTGATTGTCCGGAAGTGACGGTGGAGCCGGGAGTCCACGGATAGCCCTTTCTTTGTCAACTTCTTTTTGGTGAGGCTTCAAATAGTCGTACAACAATCCGTATGTAGCATAATGAAGATTCTTAGCTTGACGGATGAAAATGACATACTTCTCCCAATCAGGACCAAGACTACTTAGGAACCTAGTATTGACTGCAATTCTTGGCATGATGATGTTGTGTTTTTCCAAATCATTGATGATGTCTGAGAATCAATGATGATAAGACTCTAATGTCTCTCCTGGTTCAATCATGAAGTGTTCATAGGCCAAGTAAATTTTGGATTCCATATCCTCTTGATTGAGTTCAGTGCCTTCCATGAGAAGATGAATATGTTCCCACATTGCTTTTGCATTTTTTGAGCATCAACACTTTGAAGGATTGGATTGGGTAATCCTAAAAGGATATATTGCATTGCTAGCTCATCAGCTTCGAAATGTAGAAGTTCATCACCAGAAAGGTCAATAACAGTTGCAATGTTTGTGAGATCATCTCTTGGTGGAATAGCATTAGGATCTCCGGGTGTAACGACAATAGGCATCTGAAATGGACCTTCCAATATAACCTTCTTTAAGAACTTTCCATGTGGCTTATTTAGATCACAAAACCTAAAGAACCTAATTACCCATTGATCATAGTTTCCGGGAGTGAGCATTGGAGGTCTATCAAGTGATCCTGCCTCATGAATGGATTGCTGGCTACTTAAAGCTTCACACATCTTTGCAAACCAAGACGGTTCCTTCATAGTATTCCTGGATGGATGTTGATTGTAAACGTTTGTGTAGGGTTGTACTTGAAGACTAGGTGGTGGTTGAATTATTTGTGGTTGAATTGCTCCTTGTTGTGGATAATGTTGTTGATTAAATTGTTGTTGATACATTTGTTTTTGTTGATTGAATTGTTGATGTTGTGGACTAAGTTTTTGTTGTTGTTGTTGTTGTTGTTGTTGAGTATACGTATAAGGAAAGTAGTTAGAGTATGGTGGCTGAGACATGTTGAAAACTTGTGTTGTAAAATGGATCTTTGTAGTCGAATGAAACGTTGTTGATGAAGTATCCTTAGGCTTAGAAACCAATGTTAGGCAAAGTAATGCTTAAGCGTAAAAACACCAAACTTACGCATAAAAGTAATGTTTACGCGTAGGATTAGCTTACGCGTAAGAATTGAGAAACACTAAGATTAGGCGTAAACTGAAAGTTAGACGTAGAAAACTTATGCGTAGGATTAGCTTATGCGTAAGACAAGGCTTAGGCGTAAGAAAAATCTTAGGCGTAAAGAGTTCTACACATAAGTTTGAGCTTATGCGTAAAATTAGGGTTTTGCCCAAAAAATCCTTTACACTATCACAGTGTAAATGATATCCAAAGTCGAAGTGTTTTCAGGCTTATCAAAGCAAGAAAACACTGAGTAAACCAAGAAAACTGAAGATCAAGCCATGGATAACTTACGCGTAACTTTAGGGTTTTGTTACATGTAGGATTTTCCAAAACTGAGATTTTAGCCCAAAGTGTTTCTAAAGCAGATTTTTGTTATGAAACAGCTTCAATATCACCAAAATAACACAAAAGTGTGAAACTTGATGATCCAAAACTTATACACACGTTACACGTAGAACTGAACACACGTATAAAACCAAGCTTAAAAACAATGAATTACACGTAAATTTTGAAACTTTTTGCCAAAAACTGAAATTTTAACACCTAAAAACCTTGAAAGTACAAGAATCTTGGATTGGAAAGTGTAAAAAATGAGTTTTTATGCGTGAAAAAGTTTCTAAACCGTAAGCTACGCGTAAAACCAAAACTTCAAAAACAAAACCTTTTCACCCAACTATTTGGCGATTGATACCACTGTTAGGTTCCCGTATTTGTAACACAAGCTTCAATATGTAAGAAAGAAAGATAAGATGATCTGTTGAACAAGATAACACAAATACACGATATAGTATAGAAGAGTTATGCGTAGGAAATGTGTAAAATGAACAACCAACCCTCAAGTGAGGGTTTACAAGGATTATTTATAGGGCAAGGAGCTAGGGCAACACTACTAGCATCCTTCCCTTCTTATGGGCTTGGGCCAAGGCTCATGGGCTTTCTACATAAGCCTTGGCATGATAACTAACATAAAAACCATAATTAAGCTAACTATTACATATTAATTACTAACACTTGAATTCTAGTTTAGGAGTAATTCCAACACCAAATGCACCAAAGTTCTAAGAAGAGACCTTTAGCAATGAACCATAAGTTTGATGATATGATATAATTGCCTAATTCACTACCTAAGGAAATAAATGAGGAGGATTTAGCCGAACATAGGTACCATGATCAAAGAGACCTAGTTTTTAAGAACTTGGACTTTGAACGTAATCATGAATTTGATATGGTTAGAGTTGAATCACCTAAGTGCATTTTGTGGTTAGTTCTACCAAAATACGTAATAGGCATATAGGTGATTTAGATATGATGAAGGATGAGGTGGAAAATTCAAGCCCACAAAGTATCCCACAAGTCCTACCATCATTTGAGGCATAAACATCGCTCGTGACTTACCTGAAAGAAGTAGAATAGACTATAGGAACCCCAATGGAGGTAGAACCTTTGGACCAAACAAGACTAAAGGAAATAGGTTTGAATACTTGTAGTCATAACCTTTCTCTTAGTGCTAGGGAAGTTTCTAATTTTAATGAACCGGATCCTTAACCAAAGCCATTACCATCCATAGATGTAAACCTAGGAATTGAAAAAGGCCCCAATCTACTCATCAACCCATATAGTCCGAGCAGTTTTAGATTGAAGGTAATTGATCCTTTGACCATTCAAACACCACCTTTAGCTCACGTGACATATTTCCACCCTAAGGGTGTGTATCACTACGATCACCCGCACTTAATCCTAAGTGTAGGAAAACCTCCCCTTTATCCGGTAAATAAGGGTAGAGTCAGTCTCGAGACTCGAACAAAAACAAGCACTTCTCGGGAGGCAACCCAGGAATATTATATTTACTTGCTTTATTTGCTTTTTGATTTTATTTTTATGACGATTTTGCATGCTAGTATTTGATTGTGATTTGTTGCTTGATTGATTTGTATGCAATTATGCTTTCTTTTGCTTTTGACTTCGTCTCATTGGTAATTAAAGGCACTTTGCATGAAATAAGTGTAGGGAAGATCCTATATGGTTATCATGAACCTAAATTGATTATGCAATGATTTATAGTTTAAATTCTTGGCATGTTTGTTTGTTTTATCTGTCTTTATGTGTCAATACTTGTGGATATATTTTATGAGTGTTTGCAAGAAAATGAACTTTAGAAAACAGGTTGTTCCAGAAAATTTTCCCAGAAAACAAAACGAAATAAATATGTTAGGTTAGTCTGATAGCGTGACGGTTTACGCAGCTACTATAGCATACTTTTTCCAAATTTTTGTTAAATTTCAAAAATTAACTTTTGAAAAACTTCCATAATTTCAATGTACTCATTTTTAGTACAAGATACCCCTAGTAAACCCCTCTGAGCCTATCTTTTTCACGGTTCTCGTGATATTTCGGTGGATTTCAAAATATTTATGAAGAGCATTGTATCACTAAAACATAGTAGGGTTGGATAAGTTGGAAACTTCTTGTCTCTCAACGTAGAGGTCAAGGGTTCGATCCTCACTCCCTACAAAAAGGATGGAGGTCCTTTTCTACCTTAAGTAGAACCGGAAGAAGCCTCTCTATCTTAGATAGGGGTAAGGCTGTCTACATCTCAACCTCCCCCATACACTGTGGAAGACGGTATTGGGACCCGTAATCCGTGGAAGACGGTATTGGGAGTTACTTTACTTTACTTTATTTTATTGTTTACACTCTACCCCCAAATGTTACACCCAAATCGTGTTAGCCTACCTTGTATGCACTCATTATTAGTTCATTATTGTTACAACATATATGTTAAACCTTTAATTAATTATCTAGTCTATTACATGATTGCTAAGTCGAGTCATATCTTGTAAATACAGTTTTGAGATGATTAAGACTCATGGGTTTAATACTATTGTTATGGAGTAATGGGGAAGAACATCAAATTATTACCCTCATATGTACGTTAATGGTTAAGTACTCCACGTGTTTTGATCCTCGCAATTCGGGTCATTAGTTAGTTTATATTTATGAAAAAATGCAAGTTTAGGGATGCAATTATAAATCTCGAGTTATCTATGTTATTTATTTTCAGCATATCAAATGATGGCATGGCAAAATGTCACACCCCGTCAATGGTGGAAACACGAGATGTAAATGAGAAAGACACATTGCATAACATCATAGATTCTTACCTTACAGTTGTTACAACAATAGTTTACAAAAAATTCCTCGACAACAAAGCTGAAAGTGAAACATGTCTCTTTTGAAATCTTATCGTCTTGAATACGTGGTAGTAAAGTATCAAATGGTCTGACTCCAATAAACATGCCTTCGTATACCTTAATAATGATCACCTAAAAATGGTACTAGAAAATGTCAACATAATGTTTGTGAGCTCGTAGGTTTAAGAGTTAAACCATGAAGTTGTGAATAATATAACGTAAGACAATAGCGAGCATGATATACAAATATAAGCACTTAATGAAACCACAAGTTGGCAACAACTACACCTCACAAATGTCACGTGCTACACGATTTCTCAATGTCCACCGACACCTAATGTCGGGGCTGGGGTAGCAACCCCCATAGTCCTATCAATTGTTTTGGCTCCAACATGGAGTTAAACATTTGCGCATAATGAACACATATGATGAAACCACACAACAAGGCACATATTGCAATTAAAACGCACATATTGTCTAAAGACATGAAAATAGTGTATCACAACATGAAAAACAGTCAAAATATCATTTGAGTACCATTTTCCTCCAAGGAAAAATTTAATGAAATAGGGGCTACGAAAATTCACCTCAAACAGATTAATACAATACTAGCGAACGTGTGCACGAAAATTGAGGAGCGAAAGTCTAATCGCAACTTAAATAAATAATGTGTCTTAGTTCCTGAAATAATGTCGTGTATATAATTTATAAAATGTTACATCACCCGTACATGTTTGTATAAAAGTTTAGTTGGTAAAAATTATAGTTTCGTCAAGGTTTATCGTTAATAGTCACAATATGTACTTTATGTGACTTACTTAAGTATAACTCGTAATTAAGTCATAGTTTCCTTGTTAATAAGTATTTTGAGAAGTTTCCGACTCGACTAATAAGTATATACAAAATGTTACAACATTTAGTTAGTCCGTTTTAGCTAATTCCGACGTTAAGACTTCCAAAAACGACTTCAAAGTTAAAATCCAGCATATATTGGATACGTAAAAGCTGTCAAAAATTATATGTTTCGTCCAAAACTTCCCCGAGCCATAACTTCTTCGTTATAACTTCGTTTTCAAAGCTCTACCTATCCTCGCGAAGGTATTTATGTATACTAACATATTTTAAGGCCCCAAGTACTTGGTTTATCTTTTAAATTCCGGCTTCACTTAGTACAAAATCCTAACAGCTTGTATTTTTCAGAAAATAGTTTTCATTCTTAAACTTTAAAACCTCGTAACTTATTCGTTATAAATCCGTTTTTATCCGTTCAAGCGACCACGTTTTCGTTATAAAGCCTATTTCCTATTTATTTGTACAAATAAAAAAACCATTTTTCTGTAAAATCAAAATTAGGACAGCCCTTATATACATTTTCCAAAACACAATTTCAACACTTCAAATAATCAAACTAGCTCAAAATCAACTCCAAAAACTATCCTAGCTCTTCCACCAATTCTATAAAAATTTAAATAGTGACTTAACAATATCTTAAAAATAATAAAAGTTCAAGAAGTCACAAATAATTAAATATCACTTATAAATAATTATTTACTAGTTTATACATTGTAAATTTATGTTTTTAACAACAAATCAAATGAAATAATGACAAGATCATAAGGCATCAGATATTTATTGTTGTTAAACATTTACCAACTCATTTTTAGTAGTGAAAATGTACTAACATGTATATGGTGATCTATTTGTGACGCGAAAAATCCAGACCCAGAAAGGGGAAGGGCCCGTGGTGGGCATTTGGTAAAGTCGGGCATAAGCACTTGTAACTTGTAAGACATACATAAGTTGTGTAAAAATTATGAAAGTGATTTTTGTAGCTTACTTATGATTTGTAGGAATATGTGATGCCAAAGACCACAAATGTACCCAATCAAATACTTCAAAATAATTGTATATGTAAGGTCACAAGTTTTACAACACAAGCTTATAAGAGAAGAGATGAAGGCGGATGAACAAGCTAAACACACATACACGCATAAACAATGATACGGTTAAGAATAAGAGTGAATGAGAGAATAACTTGAACAACCAACCCTCAAATGAGGGTTTACAATAGTTTATATAGGCAAGGAGCTAGGGCAACACTCCCTCTCCTTCCCTATTCCTTATTGGGCTTGGGCCTCAGCTTATGGGCCTTCTACATAAGCTGGACCTTAAACAAACATAAAGGCCATAATAAAGCTACCTATTACATATGAAATATAAATACTTGAAATACTGTTTAGGAGTGATTCCAACAATCTCCCCCTCAAGTATATATGAATAACGGTGAAGGCGTTGATGTAATAGTAGCTGTGACGTCTTCTGACATTCTTCTTTCTTGTGAGAGGAATTGCCTTGGTTCGAACAATCTCTCCAGTGTAGAGAGATAGTTATCTTTGTGCGGTTTTGCTTTGACGTCATCATAAACTTTGTTCTTTGATTTATTGTTCTTTGTGGTGAAGGTGATAGTATGTTGTTGTCTGCATCAGTCTGCCTCAGGTCTGCTTCGCTGCTCCAGTGTCTCCACGTCATTCTTCAACATGCTCACACGCTCTTTGACGGTGAAAATCAAAACTGATGAAGTTCTTTAAGTCTTTAACTTTGTAGATTCTTTGGTTTGACGAAGAATCATTCTGACTGTTGTGTTGCATTTGAATAGAACTTCCATTAGTGTTGATGTTGGCGTGAGCATGAGAAGAATCAGCACGATCATCCCGCTCCGGAGCCTCCATAAGAAGAAAACATTTCAAACGGTTAGTAATAAGCGGTTTCCGGCACTTACAAGTTTGAACTTCGAGAGTGTCAACAGCATAGTGTGAAGACACAACTCTAATTCTTACAAAGGCCGTTCCTGAACTGGAGTCCCACAAGTGAGATAACGCGATGTACCGAAGTACATCTACAGTTCAGATGAGTCGCTGAGGTACACCGAAGCATCACCTCACGACTGTAGACCGTTTGAGACACACTCCGCGTAATCCACGGGGAGTTACCGAAGCGACCTGCTGTCAGGGCTGTTTGATGTTGACCCTGGCAGGAGTTTCCATTCAATCACTGAGGATCACAGATGTGAACCTCTCATAAATGTTCTCGACAGATTGCTAAGATCTGTGAAGGACTCGATATGAACCATTGAATCACTGAAGATCTTATTGTTGATCAACGAGTGATTAAAATGTCAAGTGTTCCTAAGAGATCTTTTGATGAATCTCGTGGCTCTAGACTCAATAGTGCGTTTTGGTTTTCCTGAGCGGAGACTAGGGAGAGGGTCTCCTTCTTCAATACCAGCGATCTCTAAGAGAAAGCCAATAGTTTACGTAGGGTTCCCTGTGAGAATGAAACAAGCTTCTGTTGAGAGAAACTTGAGTGGCTAAGAAGGTTTAGTGCATGCGTCACTGGGTCCATGACGACTTTTAATCTTCAATACCGGTGTCACTAAGTGACAGCCAGTAGCATATGAATTGAACCCGGTGTCTGCCCTAAGTTGAATAATCTGGAGGGCTATTTCTTTTCACCCTTTACTTTACATTTCTTTTTGATTCTTCAACTCCTTCTTTCTCCGATTCTCATTTTCTCCTTTTTATAATCATTCCTAAGGACTTCTAACACTAACTAATGGTAGTGTCCTTGGGTAGATCCCTCCGGCTCTGGCGGATCATAGGACGGTTATTCCTAACCTTAGTCACCTTATAACTCCATGACTAACCTATGTTTGCCATTAAAACCACTGTAAGTTAAAATATCTCTCAAAGGGTTTGTTAATGAAAAACATGTTTGAACCACTGTAAGAGATGATATTTTGCATAAATACTCCCCCTCCACATGTGCTTAATAGTTTTAAAGGTTAAATGCACAGTGAGGAAAGAGCGCGCACTTTTTGAATTGATTCACTGAAGATAGACAATCTCCCGCGAGACACGGTTACGTTGAATAGTTAAAGAGATACATTGTCAGCTTTTAGGTGACAACTAGCTCTAATAACTATCTTGAAGGTGTAGACAAACCTCGAAAGGTTGTCATACCCGTCAGAGTTCATGTCTATCAAGAGTTTCACGAATGGTACTTTCTACTTGGACAAGTCCTTTGCGAGACACGTTTACATCACTAGCGAACTAGCTTGAAATTATTACCCGTCCAGGACAAGTCTTTTCGAGTTACAGACAGTTAAGGATCGTTAATTCATTGGTTAAGTCTTTGCACACGAGAAAGCCAAGGGGCTTGCACATGTTGCTTTACAAAACATATTTCTTATCACACAATTTTCTCCCCCTCAAAAATGGCATATAAGAATGTTATTTTTGTACGGTTGAGAATAAATATGACCATTTTGAGTGTTGCGGGAAGAGTGACCACTGTGAACAATTTGTGAACAAAATTTTAATTCAAATACTCCCCCTCAACAAGTGATAAAAACGGTTGAGGTTTTAAATTCATATGGGGAAGTACTTGTCTTTTTGAGCAAAACCTTGAAATAATGAAAGGTTTGATAGGTTTTACTCAAAAATAAGAAGCTTTCGCTCCTTTTATCAGGATTGTGGCACTGATGCGTACCACAGGGTCCTTTCTTGACCATTACGGGTTGTACACTGTTATGTGTGCACAAGCCATTCACATATATAAACATTCATCCAAAATCATATGAAGGAAACACATCAAGGGGTACCAGGAAGTGCAGTGATGTCTCCGGGAGTGCACACAGGGCGTTGAAAGCCGGTGATGTTTATCCTGGGTCTACCACCAACATAGCTCTCCAGGCGTCTGAACTGATCCCTTCTGAACAACCGTTCATCAATCATGGTGATGATACGTCTCACATTCCTCCTGTCCTGAGAGTTCCAGCGCTTAGGATTCCCAACCTTCAGGCGTATATCCTTCAATCTGTACGCCAATCCATCCCTAACCATCTTCAAGGTATGATCCCCGAATTTGTTGAGCTCACTACACGCCATGAGGCAGTTTCTGCGAAGTTCACTTCGGTAAACAATGCCGAAAGGTTGGCTGATGAGCGTGAGTTGTGTGAGCTGGTTGATGTCAGGAAGATCAAGCTGTGGTGGGGTGAAGTTTACACGTTTCTGATATGATTCAACAGCCATCTGGATATCTTCAACACGTTCTTTGATCACAATGCGTCTAATGAAGATGAGAACTGACTTGATAAACTCACGTTGAACTTCAGTCGAGAATTGTCGCATACGACCCTGTACTTTGGCAAGGTACAAGTCTTCGATGTCGTTGAGGGACAAGTTCTCAAAGTCAGCCTCTGAGAATTCATAGTCCTGTTCATCTTGTCGTTTGACTATGATATTCTTCAAGAATGTGTAGTCCCACTTAGACTTGAGATCAATGTGTTTGATGGCTACGATGTTCTTTGAGCAATACACTTCATGTTGAGACTTCTGAACCAGGCAGCTTCTGTAGTAGATTCTTCGGCGTTCAGGCCAATGATGAATCCCATACAATGCATCTTGGTCATATGCTTGCACGTTGTCAGAAAACAAGTGAGTTGCACGTTCCTCAATAGCTATGCAGTTTGAGTAAATAGCCGCTGGGAATGGAAGAGTCAATGATGTAGCGTATTTTCGTGAACCATCGCCACCATGGAGAAGAAATTCCAGGTCTTTGTTGAAGAAATGTCTGAAGGGAATCCTTGGTTCATCTGGTTGGCCGATTGTTGGTAGAGGTTTGGTCCAGTCAGTGTAATATGGAGGGTTGTTCCGTTTAGTGAAGTCGATGTTTGCTTCTGGGTTGAGCCAATCCATGTTGTTAGACATGGCTCGAGCAATGTTTTCAAGGTGATATTCAACCTCGATTGCACTTTCCGAGCTGTTTTTCAAGAGAAGGAATGCATCATTTTTGATGCGCTTCAACTCGGATTTCGTCATCTTCTTCACACGGAATCTTTCTTGCAAGATTTTTGCATGCTCCAAAGTACTACCGTCTACCAATTCTTGACCTTCTTCAGGGTAGGGAGTGTCGTTAACAAGAGTAGCAAACCAATCAAATTCAGCAGTTTTATCGTCATCAAGCCATGATACGACGTCATCTAGAGTCGTTTTCTTGCTTTTAGAAGGCCTTGATGAGGATTCGGGTTTCTTCACTTGTTTGGGAGAGGAGGGTTGTTGGGGCTCAAGGACCTCTTCATCGTCACCACCCGTATACTCAAAGTGATCACCAGTTTTCTGAGTCAAGGGTGGTAACTCGGAATCGTCCCGAGGTTTATCAGTAGAAGACCGAGGTGATGGAGACTTATGTTGAGAAGAAGTCCGATGTGGAGGAGGTGGCATAGATGTAGATTGACCAGACTGCTTTTGACGTTTAGGTGCAGAGTCCTTATCCTTATCATCGACATCTCTTGGTCTTTTGGGTTGAGAGGCTGACTCCTTGCATGATGATCTGAGTTGATAGTCAAGTAGAATTTCGAAAAATTTAGCATCATCTGAAGTGAACGTTCCAGATCTCTTTGACATTTGCATCACTAGTTTAGCAATTAACTCAGATTCGGAGAGATCAGCTTCTTTTGCCATTGTATTTTTAACCAATGCAACGATGTTAGGGGTGAGTTGTCTGGAAAATACTTCTTTTGTCACACTGGGGACAGTATCGAGAAGGAACTTGTGGGTTTGTTCTCTTGCTGACTTCTCCAGTTCCGTATGGACTTTAGGAACGATATCCTGAAGGTACTTGTTAGTGTAACCTTCAATCATTTCGTTCAGTTCCTCTTGTCGATGACTCTTCATGAACGTCTGGACAAATTTCCTTTCTTTCTCCATCTTGTCTATCTCATCATTTAAGGATTGAATTTGGTCAGCAAACCAATTCATTTTTCTGTAAGTTATGTCCTTCTTTCTGATTTGTTGGACAGCTTTTACAATCTTTTTATGAGACTGAGAGATCCAAGACTTTGGTGGTTTCTTCACTGATTTGGATGATGATCTGGTTGACTTAGTTGATGGTGGTGGTGATGAATGAGATGAAGAGTCCGATGATGAGGAGACATGAGGTGACTTCATGTCCTTAGGAGTTTCTGAGGTTTTCTCCTTTGAGTGTGTTGGACTGTCTAGAAGAAACTTTGAGTAATCATCCTCGTCATCCTTAGACTTTTCTTTCTCAGGTTCCTGTTTCTCAAAATCATACTCAATGGTGTCTTCAACAGGCGGTTGTTGTTGCAGAAGATTGGTGGCACCAGATTCCTTATCGGGTTGATTAACCGCATCAGGATCTGGAGAGGAGTGGGCAGCACCACTTGATCCTCCGGGGCCACCCATCTGATCTTTAGCAAATTCAGCGGCCTTTTGAATGTGTCGGACGTTGTGAAACTTCTTCCGGTATGATTTTTCCAATTGCTCTTCTTCTTCATCTTCAGAGCTCTCAATATAAGATACAATAGCTGGAGTCTTCCCGTTTTCTTGGACAACTGGAGGACTTGGAGGTTTTGTCACTGTGGCAGGTGTTTCGGTTGCAGTAGCAGAGTAATGAACCTCTTCATCTGTCTCAGTATCTTCAGAGCTCTCGTCCCTAAGTTGTCTTTGAGGTTTAGTGGGAATAGGTTCGGCTTCCTTTACGGGAACAATCCTTATTGAAGGAGCTTTCCTTTTAGGAGCCTTCCTTTTACTCGCAGAACTTGTAGTGCTTCCTGCACTTCCTCTTCTGGTTCTCCTGACAGGTGTTCCAGAAGATTTTTCGTCAAGATAACCAACTTTGCCTTGTCTTACTGCTTCCAGATACCTGTTGTACGTTTCGAGCTTTCTGACATCTTCAGTTAGCAGGTAATCTGGTAACACCGCGCCCTGTTTCTTTGTAGACGATTCCTTCATTCTGATGGTCAGAATAGGTTCAGTCAACATGTCGTGATTGTCAGGGTCATTGAGCCTCTTGGGAATAACAGAATGTAGTCCAAGTGCTCTCTGGATCAACAATTTGGTATATCTGATGTAGGGAATCTTTGAGCCAAGTTTGTTAAGAAATGACATCATGTCATCCCAAATCAGAGCTTCAATGGCGATGTGTTTCATGTTGACAAATGCCCAAAATATTTGCAGTTCTATGAGCTTAGGATGCTCATAGCCGCTATCACGACCAGAAATAGACTTGGTGATGATCATGTAGAGCGTTCTCCAAGGTTGAGGAATACTCTTGAGCTCTACGTGAGAGTGTTTGGTGATTACTCCTGTAGCCTCATCATAACCGATATCGATTAAGAATTGGAGAGTGAGCTCTTCAGTAGGTGTGGCATAAAGTTTGTCTGGTTCGACTTCAGGAATTAAGAGAACAGCTCTTAAGTCTGCAGGTGTGATGGTGATTCTTTTGTGATTCAGAGTCACTGTCACTGCAGTCCTTCCTTTGACCCTTTCCATGGTGTTCCAGAATTGTTGGATATAGATCTCAGGAACTGTTGCAGAATGTGTGAGCATGTTCTGATATGGATGAGACCTCAGAATGTCAATAGCGATTAAGCATGAAGACTCAGAGCAAGTGAGAGTGCTGAAGTCAACTCGGAGATTATTCTTTCCAATCTTCATTGGATAGCCATGAGGATAGATATCAGCAATGGAGAGAACATTTGGTGCATCCATGTTTGGTTGAGCAGCCATGTCGTGATCTGAAATAATATTAGCCAAAAGAACCAACATATCGAAAGACATAATGTTAGTCAACAGAAGGTCTTATTGTCTAGTTATTTAATGTACAACGTCAATGATTGTTACGAGTCCTAAGTCACTTGTATGTCCAATAGTCTAATGACGTCGTGAAATGTTTCGTGAGTTAGTTAACTTTAAGTTTTAAAGCTTATGTTATCACTTATTGTTCACAACATATCAAACGTTTTGGTTTATTAGTGACATTATTGGATTCGTGACGTTATGATAAGTTTATTAACAAGTTTTGTACACGTAACAATTCATAATGAAGGTCAAAAATGGCTTAAGCGTAGGATTGACAAAGTTACGCGTAAACAGTCGTGACATACGCGTAGGTGAAAGCTTATGCGTAGGATCCTATCTTACGCGTAAGAAATGTTACGCGTAGGAAAAAAGGGACCTTACGCGTAGAGCTTACGCGTAGGCGTATATGAACCTTACGCGTAAGGCTTACTCGTAAGAGTAGACCTTATGCGTAGAGGTCACTGTTTACGCATATCCTTCACAGGATACGCGTAGTCCCACTGTAGAACCTTAAGCGTAGAAGCTACGCGTAAGACAAGTCTTACGCATAACCAGCTACGCGTAAGGTAATCCTTATGCGTAGATAATCAAATGACCTTGATTCTGAATTCTAAGCGTAGCAATCCTGAAATAAATTTATCAAATCATCAATATTAACACATACAAACATTTTATCATCAGATCATGGCAATAACATTTGTTACACAGTTATGCGTAGAATTGCATACGCGTAGACTAAACCCTAGATCTACGCGTATGGATTCTAGCCATAGATTAAGCACCATTTTAATTCTGGTAGTTCAAGAGTGTTGGTATAGTCATTAGGCCAAGTTATAACATCCAAATTGTTGTGAATCAAGAATACCCAAAGTTTATAAGCTTTAAACCCTAGTTTCGAATTGATGATCAATTCATGTTTCTGGGTGGTTATAGACTATGGAAATCATCAATTCAACAACACAAAAACATAACCCAACAGTCTTTAAGACCAAAACACATCACATTTGAAAATACCCAAATCAACTTATGAACCCTAATTTTCAAAACTTATCAATTAGTGAATCTGGGTGGATTTTGAAGGTTAATAAAGTATCATTGATGTATTATGAACATTTAGACACAATCATTTCACCCCAAATACTCACGTATTGATTGTGTGTTCTTACGCATAAGCGTAGAAGACAAAATCACGCGTAGAACATGTTTTAACCGTAGGATTTACTTGATATTCAAAACCATTTTTCAAAAACATGATCCAAACACAGAAACACTTACTAGATGATGATCTGAAACACGGATTTCTTGAGTTAATCTTAGGCGTAGATTTTAGGTTTAGTAATAAATGTGAGTGAAAGTTAGGTGGAGGATATATTTATTCAATATATTTTTGAGGTTTTGACAGTTTTGGTCCCATCACCTTTTCCTTTTTTTCATCCAAAGCTTTTTAACTTCCATTTTGGTTACCAAATGAAGATTTTTGGGAAAGAAACTTGACGACACTCCCCCTCGACTTGAGAGAATAATGAAAGGTTCTTGATTAAAGTCCGAGGAGTGTCTTTGAATCAGAAAATTTGCCACCATTTGTAAAAGAATCAACCGAGATGTGATAACATGCAAGTACACAGATGTTTTGAAACAGTTAATGGATTATTTTCTCCCCCTCAACACTTGATCGAAAAAATACTGAATTTTGAAAGATTAAAGTGTTGACGGAAGAGATGTACTTGCCATGTTGAAAGAAATATAGATTAGAAGAATGTTTTTGTTGTTTTATCTGATTTTATATTTTTGTATTTTGTTTTTGAAAGATTTTATTTATTTACAAAAGAGGTTTTGGTGTTTGACAGGTTTTTAAGACTGTTTTAAGAGGTCATCCAATTCCTCTTGAGTCAAACACCTCATACCAATTCGGTGGACCAGCTCATTAAACCTGGCGGGAGGCAAGGCTTTGGTGAGCAGATCTGCCAATTGGTATTCAGTACCCACAAAGTATAGTTCAACGGTACCCTGTTCTACGTGGTCCTTGATGAAATGATAGCGTAGATCGATGTGCTTTGATTTCGAGTGCTGAACTGAGTTGCACGAGATTGCAATGGCACTCCGATTGTCGCAGTACATCGGGATTCTGTCAAATACGTAACCATAGTCTTTGAGTTGTGTTCTCATCCAAATGACTTGAGCACAACACGCGGACATGGCTACATATTCTGCTTCAGTTGATGACAGCGATGTACAATCCTGCTTCTTTGATTGCCAAGACACCAGTTTATCACCGAGAAATTGTAGAGCTCCTGAAGTACTTTTCCTTGAGTCTAAACATCCTGCGTGATCAGCGTCTGAAAAAGCGATTAGTTCAAAACCAGAATCCTTCGGATACCAGATCCCCAAATTAATGGTTCCCTTGATGTATCGGAGGATTCTTTTAGCCTCAGAGAGGTGGGTTTCAGTTGGTCGCGACTGATAACGGGAGCATAGATAAACGGCAAAGACAATATCAGGTCTGCTAGCTGTTAGATACATGAGAGACCCAATAATACTTCGGTATTTGGTAGGGTCAACCAGTTTCCCATGTAAATCAGCATCTAATTTCTTGGTATGAGCCATTGGTGTGGCATAAGTATCACAGGTATTCATTCCAAATTTGTTTAACAATTCAAGGGCATATTTGGACTGACTCAGAAAAATACCACGGGGTGATTGATGAACTTGCAGTCCTAGAAAGAACGTAAGTTCACCCATCATGGACATTTCAAAATTTTTCTTCATGAGTTTTGCAAAAGCGATTGAAAACTTTTTATGTGTTGACCCAAAAATGATGTCATCCACGTAAATTTGAACAATTAAGATGTGTGCCCCGTGATATTGTATGAAAAGAGTTGGGTCAACCGAGCCTTTGGTGAAATTATTGGCAATGAGGAAAGATGATAGCTTATCGTACCATGCCCGAGGGGCTTGTTTGAGACCATAAAGAGCTTTGTTGAGTTTGTAGACATGGTTCGGGAACTCAGGATCAACGAATCCATCTGGTTGGCTGACATAGACTGTTTCTTTAAGTTGTCCATTGAGAAACGCCGTTTTGACATCCATCTGATAGACCGTCATGTTCATATGAGCAGCGAACGCGAGAAATATCCGAACAGCCTCAAGACGTGCAACTGGAGCAAAAGATTCTTCAAAGTCTATCCCTTCTTCCTGACGATAACCCTTAGCAACTAGTCGTGATTTGTTTCGGATGACATTCCCTTCAGCATCCAATTTGTTTTTCCAAATCCATTTTAGACCAATGACGTAGACCCCTGTTGGTCTTTCAACCAGTTCCCATACTTCAAGACGTTTGAATTGGTTGAGTTCTTCTTGCATGGATTCAATCCAGTTGTCTTTTGTCATTGCATCCTTAATGTTTTTAGGTTCAGATTGGCAGACAGTTAGTGCATAAATGCAATGTTCACCGTCTGAGTGAAGACGTTGTCTCGTAACGACTGGTTGGTTTGGGTTGCCAATGATGTTAGCCAGAGGATGGTCTTTTGTCCATCTATGTGTAGAGGGTTGATGTTGATATACATTGTGCAGATTCTGAGGATTCAAATGGTTTGTTGAAGATTCCGCGACATCTGGTGCAGCAGTCTCATTTGCAAACGGGTTGAAGAACGCATTTGGATCAAAATCTGCGGGTGGGGGTACTTCATTCAGAATATCATCAGCTGGTTCATCATTGTTGGAAGCGGTGTGTTCAACTGTTGTGTTGGAGTCAATTGGTGTAGGTGCATCTTCAACAGTAGTTGTTGTAGCAGGTGTATCAGGTATAGGAATATTATCAGGTTGTGCAGCGGAAACAGCTGATACACCAGGAGCACGTTCATCAATATCGTCACAGAACAGAGGAGCAAATAATCTTTCCATTTGTTGACGAGTTAGCTGAGGGCTTTCTTCAGCTGATGATGGGGGTTGAGGGAAGTTTAAACGGTTGTGACCGGGTTCTAAGCTGTTATACTCAGAAGCCATGTCCGTGAGTTCATCGAAATGAGCATGAATCGTTTCCATTACCTCCTTAGTTCGACGATTCCAGATTCGGAAACCTTTAGAATTGTCACAGTATCCAATAAAGACTCCAATATCAGCTTTTGCTTTGAGCTTTCCAAAATCATCACGATCATTATTCGGATAGCAAAGGGATCCAAATACATGAAAGTGTTTGAGGTTCGGTTTATAGTTGTGGACAAGCTCAAAAGGTGTTTTGTTGTGGCGTTTAGTGATTATAGAACGGTTTTGAGTATAGCATGCAGTAGATACAGCTTCTGCCCATAAGTAATCTGGAAGTTTAGCATTGATCAACATTGTTCTTGCAGCTTCCACTAACGTTCGGTTTCGTCTTTCAACAACTCCGTTTTGTTCAGGTGTCCGTGCAATAGATGTTTGATGCTGAATTCCCACTTTCTCATAAAATTCACGAAGGGTTTTGTTAACAAATTCAGTTCCTTTGTCTGTTCTGATGATTCTTACGGTATTGCGGAGCTGAACCTGTATCTTTGTGAGAAAGGTGATGATCATTTGTGGAGCTTGGTCTTTGCTACGAAGAAAATATACCCAAGTCCATCGAGAGTAGTCATCAACAATTACTAAGATGTAGCGTTTGCCATTGATCGTTTGCACGCGCATTGGGCCACACAAATCCATGTGAAGAAGATGAAGCACATGCTGGGAGCTGTGTTCCATCTTTGAAGGAAAATGAGCACGAGTGCTTTTCCCTTGTTCACATGCTGAGCAAAGGTGATCTTTTGAATACCGGAATCGTGGGAGTCCTTCAACTAGTTTGTGTCGAGCAAGATTGGTGATGGTTTGAAAGTTTAGATGTGAGAGACGACGGTGCCATAGCCAAGATTTTGTTGATGTTGCCTTTGAAAGTAAGCAGATGGGAGATGAAGCAACCATGTCTTTCATAGAGATAGTGTAGAGACTAGAATTACGCGAGCCAGACATAAGGTCGTTTCCTTGTAGATCACGAATGAAACAAGTTTTCTCCCTGAAAGCAACCTCCAAATCTCCATCACAAAATTGACCTACTGAAAACAGATTGTGACCGAGGCCTTCCACATAGTAAACCCTGCTGATTTCGATGTTCCCATTAACATAATCTCCGTAGCCCATGATGGCTGCGAAGTGATCGTTCCCGAATCTGACAGTGCCAATGAACTTTGCAATAAAGTTTGATAACAGTTTAAGGTTGCCTGTCATGTGTCGGGAACATCCGCTATCAACAATCCAGAGAATGATCTGTATCACCTGCATTACACACAGACGACACAGATGGAATAGAAGTAGATGTGGAACCCGAAATGTTAGAGGGTTCCGAAGCAGATATGTTAGACATACAGACATTTAGAATCTTAGGCATCCACTTAAATCCTAATGTGTTATGTATCCATTTCTGCCATCTGTAACTACTCTTTGCTTTAGTCTTAGTGAAAGCACTATGTGGTACTACATTCTTAGGAGTTGCAGCGGGAATGGTTGCCTTAGAATCTAAAGATGGTGGTTTACCAAGCACAGACTTAGAATGATTAGTTGGCCTAGAGGTATTCCAATTCTTAGGATTCCGTAATCTAGAGATTATAGCTTTAGCAACACATTTGTCATGACAATCAGAATTCATACTCTTTTGACAAATATCACAAGGTGCATCAGACTGAATATCAAAGGTACTTAACGGTTTAGCATTCGTTACATCACTATTTCTATTACATTTGCCAGACGCAACATCTATAGTGGAAGTAACGTGAGTTTTATTCAGATTCCTAGGGTGTTCTTCTACTTTAGCATTCCTTATTGATCTTTTCTTAGGTCGCAACTTCCTATTCTTCGATTGAGTGCTCCTAGGCTGTGAAGTGCGGACGTTTGGAAAAGATGCAACTATTCCTGTTTCAGTAGAGGGAAACACATTAGCAACTTGTGATTTGGCAGTGGGAATTCTAGGTTCACGATTACTAAGTGTGACTGGTGCTAATCTCTTAATCACAGTAGGCGGGAGTTGTTCATACTTTCCTAACATTTCCCGTAACTTAGAGATGGTGTGAATCAGATCTTGATTTTCAGAACGAAGATTACCAGCAAAATTCATGACATCTCTAGTGTGAGCCAGATAGTGATCAAGTTCATTAGATGCTTCATCTCGAGTCTTTTTGAGTAAATCAAATATGACACCATATTCCTGTTTAACTTTTAAAAGTTCTTGTTCATATTTTGAGATTTGACTTTTCAAAGACACGTTTTGATCATCCAGATGCTCAATTTTAGTATCAGAAGATTTTGCACTCAATTGAGCGATTTTCTTTTGAAAACTAAGTTGATGGTTGTGAATATCTTTTTCACACCAATGTAGACGTCGTTTTGCATTGTAAATTTCCGTGTGTAATCGTTTATTTTCAGCTTTTAAAGACTCGATCTGAAGCACATTATCGGTGTTCTCAACAGTTACAACAGTTTCAACAATATCAGCAGAGATATGATCAGATGCATATGGCAACGAATAGAATAGCACAACATTATGGATATCAGCACAGATAACATCTTCCAAGAGTCGATCAACATCTTTTCTCAACAGTTTCTTTTTCCGTTTTGTGTTAGTAATAGATGTTTCTGTTTTCTCGAAAACGTTTTTCATTACCCCAAGTTCCTTATGAAAATCCTTTTCCCAGGCAATTGCACAACTTTTCAAGTTTTTAACATTAGGTAAAAGATTTTTCTGAAAAATGTCTCTTTGTTCTCGCGCCAGAGGCGATTGAAAATGTTCAACTTTTATTTCAGATCGATATTCTATCTCATGTTGTAAAATTTTGAGGTCAGCCATGAAAATGTCAAAATATCGAAGAATTTTTCGATTTTCAGGTTGTGAGTTTACTTCGGTAATGGAAGGTAAAGGACCATAAGTTTGTGCAAAGACTGTTTTGGGATTAACAATAGAAGACTCGGGTGTTTTGATGATAACCCTTGGTGTGTTGGAAGAATCCGTTGGTGTGACGAAAGTGACCGCATTTTTATAATTAAACGGTTTGTTGTAAACAACATTTTTTAATTTTGATCGACTCTCGTCTTCTGCATCTAATTCCTCTTGACGATGGTATTCAACAACATTCATGACAGTATTATCAATTTTGTATTCTGCACTGGAAACTTCAGGAGTTGTGTTGGATGTTTTTAGTGAAAACTTTGGTTTGTAATCAGCTAGATTTTTGCCATATCCTTTTGGATTGGGTTTTAAGGTAAACTTTTCAATAGCTGTTACTGATTCACCATGTTTGTAAACAACTGTTTTAAACTCTTTAATTTTGTTTTGCAAACCGAGAATTTCTGCAAGAAGGTCATCTACCCGATTCGTTGAATGCTTTTTGTATGCGGAGAACTGTTTTTGACAATTTAACAACTCAGCCTTAGCTTTTTGATTTTCCAAGGTGAGAGCGTTAATTTGCTGTTTATGTTCGTGTTTCAGTTGTTCTAATTCAGATAACAAAGCATTCTTCGAGGCGGCTAGATCACGCATCTGTCTCTCTAAGTGTTTTTCGTTTTGATGAGATTTTGCAAAAGCGGCTTCAAAACCTTTTTCACGGTTTTCTTGAGTTTTGAAAAAGTTGAGTTGCATTTGTAAACATTCAAAATCCTTGGTTAACAGTGCATTTTTACTTTTTAAGGACTGATTTAATGCATAGCATTCCTCCATTTTGATTTTATGATCTTGAATTAACCGAGCAAAATCCGGATGAGGCAACAGATCATCTTGTTCAACGTGAGTCTCAACATGATCATTCTTTAGATCCTCAAGTATGACCACAGAGTCAATTTGATTATCAAAGGAAACCATAAGGTCATCTTGATCGTCAAATGTAACTACAGGGTTAACTTGAAAATCATCAGAAGAAGATGTAGAAGACTCATTTTGAACAGTCTGATCCGTGCCGGATTCAGATATTGGCGGAGATATTAGTTCAGATATGATGATGGTTTGTTCGGGTACCTGAGACAAGCCATCAGTGTCATACACTGGGCCTGAATCACTCATGTGCAGCTCATGCATATTAGCCATCAGCATAACAGCTGCATTAGCCTGCAAGTCCTCCATATCATCATCTGAGTCTGCATCTGCCATAAAGCTCTGTTCTTTGTCTGTGAGAGATCCACCAGCTTCATCCTTAAGAGCCAGAAGTAAGGCCTCTTTGAAATAAGCACTGCCCCTAGTTCTTGGCTTTGGGCATGCATTAGCCAGGTGTCCCTTCTCATTGCAGTTGTAGCATCTAAGACCATTTAACCGATTCGGAGCATTTCCTTGTTCCACCACTTGAGCTCTGTTGTTATTCCTTCCCACAGCATTAAACCCTTGACCACCGCCCATCTGACGACCATAATCACGATTCTGAACTTCAACACGTCCATTGTTCACAACAGCTTGAGTCCGAGTGTTAGATGAGGAACGAATACGATTGTTGGATTTGTTGGTGTAACGGCCAAAAGCATTAGCAATCATCACAAATCCTTGTTGCAATGCTTCGAATGGATCGATTTCCTCAGTAGCTTCACTGACATATGCTTGAGCATTGTTGCTGTATGGGACCAATTGATTTTGTTGAGGTTGAGGTTGTTGCTGTGAAGGTGTGTTGGAAGCAGTTGGTTGAGTTGCTGGTTGAGAGGGATAATTCTGTTGAGCATATAAGGCAAGTTGTTGATTGTCCGGTTGTGACTGTTTAGCAATTTGAGCACGGAGAATCCTTTCCCGATCAACTTCCTTTTCATGAGGCTTCAAGTAATCGTACAACAATCCATAAGTAGAATGATGCATGTTCTTCGCTTGACGGAGAAAAATGACATACTTTTCCCATTCTGGACCAAGACTACTCAGGAACTTAGTATTCACTGCAATCCTTGGCATGATGATGTTGTGTTTATCCAAATCATTGATGATATCTGAAAATCGATGATGATAGGACTCTAGTGTCTCTCCAGGTTCAATCATGAAGTGTTCATAAGCCAAGTAGATTTTGGATTCCAAATCCTCCTGATTGAGTACAGATCCTTCCATAAGAAGACGAATATGATCCCACATTTTTTGTGCAGTCTTTTGAGCATCAACACTACGAAGAATTGGGTTTGGTAATCCTAAGAGGATGTATTCCATTGCAAGTTCATCAGCTTCATAGTGTAGAAGTTCTGTAGCATTGAGATCTGCAACAGTAGCAATGTTGGTTTGTTCATCTCTTGGTGGAACAGCAGTTGGATCTCCGGGTACAATGACAGTAGGCATCTCAAATGGACCTTCCAAGATAACCTTCTTTAAGAACTTTCCATGTGGTTTCTTCAGATCACAGAACCTAAAGAACCTTATCACCCATTGATCGTAGTTTCCTGGAGTGAGCATTGGAGGTCTATCAAGTGATCCAGCTTCATGAATTGATTGTTGGCTGCTTAAAGCTTCACACATCTTTGCAAACCAAGTGGGTTCCTTCATAGTGCTTCGTGATGGATGTTGATTGAAATCGTTTGTGTAGGGTAGAGTTTGAAGACTTGGTGGTGGTTGAACCATTTGTGGTTGTGGAATTGCCCCAAGTTGTGGAGTATGTTGCTGATTAAATTGTTGTTGATAAATGGCTTGTTGTTGATTCCATTGTTGATGTTGTGGAGTTAATTGTTGTTGTTGTTGATGATTATAAGTGTGAGGGAAGTAGTTAGAGTATGGTGGTTGAGACATGATGATAAACTTGTGTAGTAAGAATGGATCTTTGTAGTCGAATGAACCTTTGTTGATGAAGTATCCTTAGGCGTAGAAATGACAAGAACCAAGTAGCACTTATGCGTAAAAACACCAAAAGTTACGCGTAACAAGAATAGTTACGCGTAGGATTTAGCTTACGCGTCAGCAGGAAAAAGACTAAAGTTACGCGTAAACAGTAAGTTAGGCGTAGAAAGTTAGGCGTAGGATTACCTTATGCGTAGGACTAAGTCTACGCGTAAGATGAATCTTAAGCGTAAGATTTTCTACGCGTAAGCTTTATGCTTAAGCGTAAGATTAGGGTTTTATCCCAAGTGATCTTTTACACTTCACAGTGCAAAAGATATCCAAAGTCGACGTATTTTCAGACTTATCCAAGTAAGAAAACACGGAATAAACCAGAAAATTGAAGATCAAACCAAGGAAATTCTTACGCGTAATTTTAGGGTTTTGTTACGCGTAGGATTACTCGTAACTGTGATTCTATCCAAATGTGTTTCTAAACCAGTTTTTGTGTGTTGAAATAGCTTCAATAACACCAAAATAACACAAAAGTGTGAAACTTGATGATCCAAAGCTTCTAAAACAGTTACGCGTAGGATAACACCCTCGTATAAAAACTAGCTTAAAAACAAGGAAAAACACGTAAAGTTCCAAACTTTTTGCCAAAAACCAATAGTTTAACACCTAATAACGTTGAAAGTACAAGAATCTTGGATTCAAAAGTGTAAAAAATCAGTTTTTAAGCGAACCAAAGATGGTGTTATCTTTACGCGTAAGACCCAAATCAAAACTTCAAAAACAAACGAGTACACCCAACTATTTGGCGATTGATACCACTGTTAGGTCACAAGTTTTACAACACAAGCTTATAAGAGAAGAGATGAAGGCGGATGAACAAGCTAAACACACATACACGCATAAACAATGATACGATTAAGAATAAGAGTGAATGAGAGAATAACTTGAACAACCAACCCTCAAATGAGGGTTTACAATAGTTTATATAGGCAAGGAGCTAGGGCAACACTCCCTCTCCTTCCCTATTCCTTATTGGGCTTGGGCCTCAGCTTATGGGCCTTCTACATAAGCTGGACCTTAAACAAACATAAAGGCCATAATAAAGCTACCTATTACATATGAAATATAAATACTTGAAATACTGTTTAGGAGTGATTCCAACAGTATACTAATTAATATACCCAAATAAGCACTAATAAGCACTTGAACTATCAAAAACCAATGTTTCTTCCTTGTTCTTCTCTTGGCCGAATTTTATACATAAGATGGGAGAGTTTTTATTTTTTTCTCTTTGCAAGAAATGAGCTAGTTCATTCTATTTATACCAAATAATGAAGTATGGTGTATTAAATATAAAAAATGAGCTAGTACATAAGCCATAAATAAGCTAAGACTTTTTTGGCAAAGTGGTATAGTGTTGATGGTGTTGTTGGCGTACAAGAAAAGAAAAGGAGGAAGAAACCATGCTTCATTTATGGTTCTTGTCTCAAAATAGAGTTAATTGCATTTTTGGTCTTTGTGGTATGGTCAAATTGCAGGTTTGGTACTTAAAACTTTGAAAGTGCAATGATAGTCCTCATTTTGAAGCTTGGATTGCAATTTTGGTCTCTGGATAAAGTGAAATGACTAAAATACCATTTGTCTTATTCAGAGAAGACAAAGGTAATTTGGTCATTTCATACCGATTAAGGACAAAAAATGCAATCCAAACTTCAAAATGAGGACTATCATTGCACTTTCAAAGTTTAGGGATCAAACCTGCAATTTGGATATACCACAGGGACCAAAAATGCAATTAACTCCTCAAAATATCTAGGGTTCAATCTATATAGTTTAGTTTAAGTATTAAGTTAGCTAGAAATAAATTGTATTAGAACAAAATAGTGTGTCTAAATGATAGAATAAGGTGTAAAATTTTGTAAATGTATTTCATGTAACACCCCAACCCGACAAGGGTCCGAATGTCACATTATGGAGTCATATCAGAACATACTAATAAAAATGCAAGCGGAAGTCTTATTAAATAAAATACCAAGTCATATAAACGAATGACTTACAAAGGGCAAATACATAATCCAACATGTCTAAAAGATATGAAATATCAAAACAAATGTTCTTCCAAATGAGTCCAAAATAATAAGGAAAACTAGGGTCGGTTCACTCAAAAGCTCCTACTCTTAGCCCATCAAAGCCCAGCATCCCACTTGGTACCTGCCGCATGGAAAAGAAATGCTGCTGAGCTTAAAAAGCCCAGTGAACAGATATAACAAAATAAAAGCTAAGCATAATCAAAATTACAAAAACGAATCAAAGGAGACTAATAAACAAATCGTAATGAATGAGCACAATGAGTCTATGAGTCAATGGGGAACCTGCAAAACACAATATTAATAGATATCCAGAAGGAACAGAAATCCAAAGACCAAAGTAAAGCAAAGCAGCGAATCATTTAACAAATATAAGCTCATATAAATAACCAAACCTACAAGTATCGAAACATAATCATATAAGAGTTGGTGAAAAGTATCATAATCAAAACAAGCAACCAACCAGTGTACTAGCATATCAGTCAGCGGATCAACTAAACATGATTATGGCAAAACAAACAAATCAAATAATCAGATATACATAAGCAAAGCAGAATTCTATAATCAGGCGAAACCAACTGAATAGAATGTAAGCATGGCAATCATACAAGTCAGAAAATCAACAATTAATAAACATAATAAATATCATAACAAGCTGAGACACTAATAGAGTATAAGCATGTCAGTCACAAGTATAGGTAGAAAATACTGAGCGCACATCATAACTAAATGAAGTAGCTGAACAAGAATACATCATGGCAAACTAAACAAATCAACTAGACTGATAACATAAGTTGTACCATATTCCTTCATCAACCGGTAACATGAACAGAAATGTAAACATGGCAGATCAACAAGTCAGGTAAACATCCATTACTATGCTGAACCGATAACATAAGCATCAGAAACATCAAACAGAAGTACAAACATGGAAATCAAAATTTGCAGGTAGATTACTAAATGATAGTCATAGCCCTCGACATAACTGAACGAAGTATAACATGATCAACGGATAAATCAAATGATTACATACTAGCATGGAAACCAGATGAAGCAAATAGTCACATAATATCATGGTAAGCGGATAATCAGATATTAGGATGATAACAGATGAATCAGGTAACCACATACTAACACAATAGACAGAGAAATCATGTAATCATAATCAGCATGGTAAACATATGGACCAAATAATTATATAATAGCATATTCAACAGTTGAATCCCATACTCATATAATAGCTTGGTAAACGGGTGAAGTGGTAATCTGAAGTAGAAGCTTGGCAACCAACCGAAATAGAGTGAAAGCATAGTAAATCAAATGAACTGAAGACTGAGTATAATATCCAAATGAACTGAAGCATGAGTTTGATAATCAAATGAACCACATAAGAATACTGAGTGAATAAGTAGTTAACTGAATGACTGAATAGGCATAGTAAACGAATGAATCAGAATATCATATAGTCGTATAATAACCAAAATCAGAATGTTGCCACGAGCACCTAATACTAAAGAAGATACTCCAATAGCCAAATCTAACAAATCACATATGCCAAATCATATCAAATCCATCAAATCATAAGTGCACAAGGAGGGGAGACCTCTCAAGTACCAAATGGAGTAGCTAGCTCCCAAATGTGAGGGGGTGTATTGCACACACGCAACACATCACCAAAACTGAACTGAGTACCTAGGATGCACCCATACACTCCCTGCAAAACAAATCAAATATGGATACGCCACTACTAGACTGTACATACGTATTCATAATGGCCAAGTGCACACATATCATAATCATATCAAAAAGGAGCGTTGGGGACTAATCACACCGCCCCAGATAGTGTCATGACATTGGTGCATCAATGACATTGCCATGGTACCTCCATGGCTAGTTAGCTCGGGCAACCAAACACAACAAATCATATCATATCAAAATGATCATATAATGGAATCATATCAATAAGGGATCTCAAATGGATAACATATCAAACGAATAACTAATCGAATATCAAATCAGAGGATCATACCAAAACGAATCATATCAAATGGATCATATCAAATCAAAGCAAGGCGAATACGAATCAAATATCAAAATGGACAAGAGTCATGAGAGAAAAAAAGTGTCATTACTAAAATGACAGAATATCTATACCTCAAAGTGTGTGCACGAGATCAAATCACATAAAGCCAATCACTTCTCCCTCTTCACAAGATCTACAGTAAATATACTCACATATTACCAACATATTCATTTTATAAGCTTCTTATGCATTTATAAGTGTTTTACTTATTGATATCATCATTTTGTCTTTCATTTTCTTAACTTCACATCTGGACCAGTTTTACACAATTTTTTTAAACCCATCAGATGTATTCCAAAAATTATAAGAAAATTCCCAGAGGTTCCCACATTAGTTAAGTAATTTCACAAATTTTGGTGGATTTTATCTCATAGTCTAAGTATGGTTTAAAAATCCATATTTCCAGACCTGCCCAGAAAATGTTCAGGAAGTACACCTCAAAAGTTTACGTTTATTAGACCTGTTTAAACACCTTGGAAAAATTCCCAAAAATACCAGAAATTTAATTATATCCTAAATATCAATCCTATAAAATGAGAGATCCAAGTTCCCTTTGGTTTGAAAATGAAAAGTCAAACAATCCTACAAAATTTCAGACCCGTTTTCTCAGCTTTGACACTTGATCCCGTAAAATTCAAAAATACGACTTAGACAATGTCACACCCTCGCCGGAGGCGGAAGCACGAGGTGTAACGGAAGGGAACATAAGCACAAGATAATAGAACATACCAACATTAATATTAAAAAGAAATATTACACCATTACAATACCAGTTTAGCCGACATCGGCGAATATATAACAAAGCTTAGATTCCAAAATAATATGTTTTAAACATAATGATTTATATTGACAAGTGAAAGCTTCATTATGCTAGACTTGGTAGAAAAAGCTTACTAACGATCACCTGAAATGCATGAGAGAAAAACGGGTCAACTATGAAAATAGTTGGTGAGTAAACACGTTTAGCGAAATAAGAAAACTCGTAAGAAATATCAAAACTTTCGGTCGACGAAAATGGTCCACAAAGCAAAGGCATTGTAAATCCACTCAGTTCCAAGTTCCGCCCATACAAAACTTGCAACCTGTGTGTTCACAACCCACTGCCAAAAGTAGTATGTCTAAAAGTCAAGTATAAACGGTCATAATAGTTCACAATATTGCACCACGTATATAATCATTCAGGGATGCTCCGAACATGAGAGACTTTGCACTGCTCCAACAAGGGAGACTCCTTTGTCACTCGGCCACCTAGGCGAGATTTATTGAGACGCTCCACCAATAAGGCGAGACTTTATAGTGATGCTCCGAACATGGGAGACTCCTTTGTCACTCGACCACCTAGGCGAGATTTATTGAGACGCTCCACCAATAAGGCGAGACTTTATAGTGATGCTCCGAACATTGGAGACTCCTTTGTCACTCGACCACCTAGGCGAGATTTATTGAGACGCTCCACCAATAAGGCGAGACTTTATAGTGACGCTCCGAACATGGGAGACTTTGGAACAAGGTCATAACATGTACGGTTCAATAAATTCAAGTAAGGCACTATTTCATAATTAAGTTCAAAGATTTGTTTCAAGTTCATAAGATCTAGTCAAAAGAGTTTACAAAAGTAAGATTCAATTTAATTCAAGTATGATTCATGCATTCAGCCCCAAAATATAGTAAAACGGTAAAAAGGGGATGTGATTACTCACTTGGTAAACTGGTGTGACGACAAAAGTGGTTACACTGAGGTATAAAGTGATGCTTTAACCGGGACCTATTACGAATGATATGATATGTAATGAGTTGCAATGTAATGTTATGCATGCATTTCGTATGTTATTTATACCATTTGCGAGTTTTGAAAATAATATAACTTATCGTCGAAAAATACTCTTTTGACGTCTTGACCCCTCAAAATCACTTTACAAGTTTTTACGTCAAAATGTCATCCTACAATGGTTTTATAATGATTTATGGTGAAATTTCCACTTTTCGTCGCAAAACAATGTCGTCGGAATTTTTATAAAAACAACAAAAATGGCTTTGGAAAACTAGTCGTAAAATGGTGTACGTCGATCGTTAGAGAACGAACTCGACGGTTTTGGAAAGTTTGTATCGATATCTAGAAGTTTCAGTTCAGGAGTTTTCGTCCAAAAGGTCTCGATCATAAAGATATCAAGGGTTAAAGATAGTGATTTTGGCTAATTGTGTGCAGAAAATAAGTTTCGGCCAAGTTCGAACATCCGTAAATAATTTACCATAACTCCGCTTGACAAACAGCTTTTTGTTTTGAAAAATATGGTCGGTGAACTTGATTTTACTAGAAGACATTTTGTTCCAAAAAGTTTCACATCATGGTTAAAAACAGCCGCAAACATGGTCGTTACAGCTAATGTAACACTTGTATCGTAAAAAATAATATAGTTTTTCAGAAAATAATAGTTACGGCAACTTTATAAAAACGTGCATATATTTGTCGTTTTAACTCCGTTTTCTACGTATAATATGTCCTTAGCTTCGTATCGAAGTAAACTAATATATTTTTGATAAGTCGAAATAATTTGTGAAGCTTAAGGCTCGTTTTTGACCCGAACAAACTAAAAACTGCATGCTGAATTTTCTGAAAATAATACGTTTCGTCGTCAAACTTTAAAAATTCACCACGGCTTCGTTATAAGTCCGTTTTAATCCGTTCAAGCGGCCACGGATTCGTTTTAAAGTATATTTTCTAAAAATCAAGGCCAAAGTTTCGTACCAACTGTAGGTTTTTCCAGAAATTCGAATTAAGGACAGAACCTATTTTATAGTTATCGAAAATAGTTTTTCTCGGACAAAACCTATTCTAATCCCTTCAAATCAACTCCAAAGCTAATCTAATCCTACCATACACCTTCTTAGGGTGTCATGGGTTCCTAATCACCATCAAGACCAAAGATTACCATGGGAATATTTATAGGATGACCATAAGTATATAAATAACTCTAAAATCATGAAATAAATGGTATAAATCACATATCATGCATATAAGCTCCAAAAATGAAAAGAAACATATGAAAATGACAAGGAAACATGAAAATGATAAAAACATGCTTACAAGTGATAGTGATGAGGTGCAAAGAACAAGGTTTAACCTAAACACTCTTGGTTTTTATTTCAAAACCTAATAAAGAGTATACACTAGATTGTTAAACACTTGATCTTGATAAAATTTTTGGAGATGATCCCTTGGGCAATTCTATGGAGTTCGGTTATGAGGAGAGAACAAGAGAAGAGAAAAAGTTTGATTGAGGTGAATGATTGAAATGAAAATGAATGAAGTGAAGAAAAATGTTGGAGTATATAACTATATAATCAAAGAAGACTTTGTTGCCAACATTAAATGAGTACATCCTCCCCACATGGCCGGTTGGGGGGGGAGGTGTATCTCAAATACATTTTTTTTTTTTTTTTTATCATATGTATAATTGTTTGTAATTATTGAAAATGTAGAAAATGTATAAGTGAAGGTAAATGGTAGATTTTTGGTACAAGTAAGTTTTTAATAAATCAAAATAGAATGTTATGAGATAATAAAAATTGTAAAAATACATTCCTTGTAAAATTTGAGTGATAAAATAATTATCGTATAATTTTTAAGAAACACGTCGTAATAATATAAATTTAACGATTTATAAATTCAAAACACTAGGTAAAGTCAAAATATAGTTTTTATAACTAAATGTAAGTATAAAAATATGTCGGGATCATTTTTGAAAGTAACGGATTAAATATTTAAAATAATAACTCACGCGATAACGTTTATAAAATATAAAAATTTACGCGTTAAATGTGAAATGAAATGCCATGAATGAACTAATATGATGCATATTTAATTTAAGAAATGACCGGAATTTGAGAATTGTGACATTCTTCCCATGTCAGCGGAATCACGTCCCCGTGATTCGATTAACGATACTATGGTCCGAACCCCGACAAGAGTTCTAAAAGTTCATGCTCGTACGAACAGTCTAAATGGTCATATCAATGCCCATGCGTACAGGTTCCCCATATAACTAAGTACGTGCCCGTGATTAGATTGGATAGGGTAAACTTGCCCAATATCGAACGTAGCTCTCAAAAGACCTTTAGGTAGTTGATTCTAATTTAATCTCACAACTCATCAAACAAGAACTGTCATGAGATTAAACTAAACCGACTTGAGTAAACTTGTCTCTTAGCTTGATTTTCGCAACTCATCAAACAAGAACTGTCACTAGATCAAGCTAGGAAACAAGTTGTTAGAAAGGTAGGATGCCACATCCTTGAATGAAGTCTTTTGAAAGATTCGCTCGATATTCGATTTGCTTACACAATCAAATCCAATCAACAAAATATATAACAACTAAGGTTGATATCAATAGGTCTCAAATTAATCAATGTCGTGAACGTGTAAAGATTGGAAGGAAGTTATGCACTCAAAATCATGTCGTACAGAAATAAGGTAGTTGTTCGAAAGAATGTACCCGTTAAGCGTTGCGGGCTTCCTCGGTACCCAGATAGAATGCTCGACCACGTGCGGGAGGAATTTCAATGTTCTGATCTTGTGGGCCTTCTATCGCCAATGCCAAGTTTGGACGATTTCCTCCTTGATTGGGAGTTCTTTTCAGCTTTGGACAGGTATTGCGAAGGTGATCTAGACTTCCACACTCGTAACATGCTTTTCTCTGTCCTTGATTCCCAGTTCTGTTTGAGCAATTTTTCGCGAAGTGGCCCGTCTGTCCACATTTGTTGCACCTTGGGCAGTCTCCTGAGTGATGATAATTGCATCGAGTACACAAAGGATGTGGACCTGCATATCCTTTGCGCTCCTGGGTGGTCGCCCCATAGTTCTGATTTATTCGCTGCCTCTTGTTTTGCTGATTCTGGTCTCGGCTTCCCTGGTGATCCTCCTGTCGCTTTCGTCCATTGTTTGAAGTGCCTTCTCCGTTGTTGGTTCGTCTAGCATCGAGATGTATTATAATTTGGGTGAGTAGATTCGCTATTCCAGCAGCGTTGTTGTCTAGATCGTCATTGTGGTTTGGGTTGCCGTTGTTGTTACCTCCTGAGCGTGTGTTTCTTGCAGCCATGATCCTACAGAGGACCAAAACATCGGGTTGAGTAAACGACATTCGAACGAAGTCAGATGAGGTGCAGAACGGTGGTAATGTGTGTTATGGTGATCGAAACATGACAGGAACAGAGACATGCTATGTCTAGCAAGTCGAAAGATGGAAAAGAGAAGATATGAAAAAGGTACGGCAATGTAGACGTGAACGTAAAAACATGCCATGCATACCCACCCGACCAATGCAACTTCAGGTGACCAGACTCTAAAGACTCGACTAAACATGATTTAAAATTACCACTCTTATCATTGCATGGTTCTTCATAAATTAGACATAGTTGATCAGGCTATGTATAATTTATGAGTAACGATGCAATGATAGGACTAGTTGACTCGTATGGTGTTCATTGTTTAATAAAATAATATACAAAAAAAAATTTATTCCGGTTATAGCTGTGATTTTTATTTTTGAAAAATCGGCATTCTCTATAACCTTTGGCTCTGATACCAATCTGTCACACCCTCGCCGGAGGCGGAAGCACGAGGTGTAACGGAAGGGAACATAAGCACAAGATAATAGAACATACCAACATTAATATTAAAAAGAAATATTACACCATTACAATACCAGTTTAGCCGACATCGGCGAATATATAACAAAGCTTAGATTCCAAAATAATATGTTTTAAACATAATGATTTATATTGACAAGTGAAAGCTTCATTATGCTAGACTTGGTAGAAAAAGCTTACTAACGATCACCTGAAATGCATGAGAGAAAAACGGGTCAACTATGAAAATAGTTGGTGAGTAAACACGTTTAGCGAAATAAGAAAACTCGTAAGAAATATCAAAACTTTCGGTCGACGAAAATGGTCCACAAAGCAAAGGCATTGTAAATCCACTCAGTTCCAAGTTCCGCCCATACAAAACTTGCAACCTGTGTGTTCACAACCCACTGCCAAAAGTAGTATGTCTAAAAGTCAAGTATAAACGGTCATAATAGTTCACAATATTGCACCACGTATATAATCATTCAGGGATGCTCCGAACATGAGAGACTTTGCACTGCTCCAACAAGGGAGACTCCTTTGTCACTCGGCCACCTAGGCGAGATTTATTGAGACGCTCCACCAATAAGGCGAGACTTTATAGTGATGCTCCGAACATGGGAGACTCCTTTGTCACTCGACCACCTAGGCGAGATTTATTGAGACGCTCCACCAATAAGGCGAGACTTTATAGTGATGCTCCGAACATTGGAGACTCCTTTGTCACTCGACCACCTAGGCGAGATTTATTGAGACGCTCCACCAATAAGGCGAGACTTTATAGTGACGCTCCGAACATGGGAGACTTTGGAACAAGGTCATAACATGTACGGTTCAATAAATTCAAGTAAGGCACTATTTCATAATTAAGTTCAAAGATTTGTTTCAAGTTCATAAGATCTAGTCAAAAGAGTTTACAAAAGTAAGATTCAATTTAATTCAAGTATGATTCATGCATTCAGCCCCAAAATATAGTAAAACGGTAAAAAGGGGATGTGATTACTCACTTGGTAAACTGGTGTGACGACAAAAGTGGTTACACTGAGGTATAAAGTGATGCTTTAACCGGGACCTATTACGAATGATATGATATGTAATGAGTTGCAATGTAATGTTATGCATGCATTTCGTATGTTATTTATACCATTTGCGAGTTTTGAAAATAATATAACTTATCGTCGAAAAATACTCTTTTGACGTCTTGACCCCTCAAAATCACTTTACAAGTTTTTACGTCAAAATGTCATCCTACAATGGTTTTATAATGATTTATGGTGAAATTTCCACTTTTCGTCGCAAAACAATGTCGTCGGAATTTTTATAAAAACAACAAAAATGGCTTTGGAAAACTAGTCGTAAAATGGTGTACGTCGATCGTTAGAGAACGAACTCGACGGTTTTGGAAAGTTTGTATCGATATCTAGAAGTTTCAGTTCAGGAGTTTTCGTCCAAAAGGTCTCGATCATAAAGATATCAAGGGTTAAAGATAGTGATTTTGGCTAATTGTGTGCAGAAAATAAGTTTCGGCCAAGTTCGAACATCCGTAAATAATTTACCATAACTCCGCTTGACAAACAGCTTTTTGTTTTGAAAAATATGGTCGGTGAACTTGATTTTACTAGAAGACATTTTGTTCCAAAAAGTTTCACATCATGGTTAAAAACAGCCGCAAACATGGTCGTTACAGCTAATGTAACACTTGTATCGTAAAAAATAATATAGTTTTTCAGAAAATAATAGTTACGGCAACTTTATAAAAACGTGCATATATTTGTCGTTTTAACTCCGTTTTCTACGTATAATATGTCCTTAGCTTCGTATCGAAGTAAACTAATATATTTTTGATAAGTCGAAATAATTTGTGAAGCTTAAGGCTCGTTTTTGACCCGAACAAACTAAAAACTGCATGCTGAATTTTCTGAAAATAATACGTTTCGTCGTCAAACTTTAAAAATTCACCACGGCTTCGTTATAAGTCCGTTTTAATCCGTTCAAGCGGCCACGGATTCGTTTTAAAGTATATTTTCTAAAAATCAAGGCCAAAGTTTCGTACCAACTGTAGGTTTTTCCAGAAATTCGAATTAAGGACAGAACCTATTTTATAGTTATCGAAAATAGTTTTTCTCGGACAAAACCTATTCTAATCCCTTCAAATCAACTCCAAAGCTAATCTAATCCTACCATACACCTTCTTAGTGTGTCATGGGTTCCTAATCACCATCAAGACCAAAGATTACCATGGGAATATTTATAGGATGACCATAAGTATATAAATAACTCTAAAATCATGAAATAAATGGTATAAATCACATATCATGCATATAAGCTCCAAAAATGAAAAGAAACATATGAAAATGACAAGGAAACATGAAAATGATAAAAACATGCTTACAAGTGATAGTGATGAGGTGCAAAGAACAAGGTTTAGCCTAAACACTCTTGGTTTTTATTTCAAAACCTAATAAAGAGTATACACTAGATTGTTAAACACTTGATCTTGATAAAATTTTTGGAGATGATCCCTTGGGCAATTCTATGGAGTTCGGTTATGAGGAGAGAACAAGAGAAGAGAAAAAGTTTGATTGAGGTGAATGATTGAAATGAAAATGAATGAAGTGAAGAAAAATGTTGGAGTATATAACTATATAATCAAAGAAGACTTTGTTGCCAACATTAAATGAGTACATCCTCCCCACATGGCCGGTTGGGGGGGGGGGGGGGGAGGTGTATCTCAAATACATTTTTTTTTTTTATCATATGTATAATTGTTTGTAATTATTGAAAATGTAGAAAATGTATAAGTGAAGGTAAATGGTAGATTTTTGGTACAAGTAAGTTTTTAATAAATCAAAATAGAATGTTATGAGATAATAAAAATTGTAAAAATACATTCCTTGTAAAATTTGAGTGATAAAATAATTATCGTATAATTTTTAAGAAACACGTCGTAATAATATAAATTTAACGATTTATGTACCAAATAAATTCAAAACACTAGGTAAAGTCAAAATATAGTTTTTATAACTAAATGTAAGTATAAAAATATGTCGGGATCATTTTTGAAAGTAACGGATTAAATATTTAAAATAATAACTCACGCGATAAACGTTATTAAATATAAAAATTACGCGTTAAATGTGAAATGAAATGCCATGAATGAATTAATATGATGCATATATAATTTAAGAAATGACCGGAATTTGAGAATTGTGACATTCTTCCCATGTCAGCGGAATCACGTCCCCGTGATTCGATTAACGATACTATGGTCCGAACCTCGACAAGAGTTCTAAAAGTTCATGATCGTACGAACAGTCTAAATGATCATATCAATGCCCATGCGTACAGGTTCCCCATTCAACTAAGTACGTGCCCGTGATCAGATTTGATAGAGTAACTTATCCAATATCGAACGTAGCTCTCAAAAGACCTTTAGGTAGTCGATTCTAATTTAATCTCACAACTCATCAAACAAGAACTGTCATGAGATTAAACTAAACCGACTTGAGTAAACTTGTCTCTTAGCTTGATTTTCGCAACTCATCAAACAAGAACTGTCACTAGATCAAGCTAGGAAACAAGTTGTTAGAAAGGTAGGATGCCACATCCTTGAATGAAGTCTTTTGAAAGATTCGCTCGATATTCGATTTGCTTACACAATCAAATCCAATCAACAAAATATATAACAACTAAGGTCGATATCAATAGGTCTCAAATTAATCAATGTCGTGAACGTGTAAAGATTGGAAGGAAGTTATGCACTCAAAATCATGTCGTACAGAAATAAGGTAGTTGTTCAAAGGAATGTACCCGTTACGCGTTGCGGGCTTCCTCGGTACCCAGATAGAATGCTCGACCACGTGCGGGAGGAATTTCAATGTTCTGATCTTGTGGGCCTTCTATTGCCAACGCCAGGTTTGGACGATTTCCTCCTTGATTGGGAGTTCTTTTCAGCTTTGGACAGGTATTGCGAAGGTGATCTAGACTTCCACACTCGTAACATGCTTTTCTCTGTCCTTGATTTCCAGTTCTGTTTGAGCAATTTCGCGCGAAGTGGCCCGTCTGTCCACATTTGTTGCACCTTGGGCAGTCTCCTGAGTGATGATAATTGCATCGAGTACACAAAGGATGTGGACCTGCATATCCTTTGCGCTCCTGGGTGGTCGCCCCATAGTTCTGATTTATTCGCTGCCTCTTGTTTTGCTGATTCTGGTCTCGGCTTCCCTGGTGATCCTCCTGTCGCTTTCGTCCATTGTTTGAAGTGCCTTCTCCGTTGTTGGTTCGTCTAGCATCGAGATGTATTATAATTTGGGTGAGTAGATTCGCTATTCCAGCAGCGTTGTTGTCTAGATCGTCATTGTGGTTTGGGTTGCCGTTGTTGTTACCTCCTGAGCGTGTGTTTCTTGCAGCCATGATCCTACAGAGGACCAAAACATCGGGTTGAGTAAACGACATTCGAACGAAGTCAGATGAGGTGCAGAACGGTGGTAATGTGTGTTATGGTGATCGAAACATGACAGGAACAGAGACATGCTATGTCTAGCAAGTCGAAAGATGGAAAAGAGAAGATATGAAAAAGGTACGGCAATGTAGACGTGAACGTAAAAACATGCCATGCATACCCACCCGACCAATGCAACTTCAGGTGACCAGACTCTAAAGACTCGACTAAACATGATTTAAAATTACCACTCTTATCATTGCATGGTTCTTCATAAATTAGACATAGTTGATCAGGCTATGTATAATTTATGAGTAACGATGCAACGATAGGACTAGTTGACTCGTATGGTGTTCATTGTTTAATAAAATAATATACAAAAAAAAATTTATTCCGGTTATAGCTGTGATTTTTATTTTTGAAAAATCGGCATTCTCTATAACCTTTGGCTCTGATACCAATCTGTCACACCCTCGCCGGAGGCGGAAACACGAGGTGTAACGGAAGGGAACATAAGCACAAGATAATAGAACATACCAACATTAAGATTAAAAAGAAATAAAACTCCATTACAATACTAGTTTAGCCGTCATCGGCAATTATATTACAAAGTTTAGATTCCAAAATATTATGTTCTATTACATAATGATTTGTAGTGACAAGTGAAAACTTCATTTTTCAAGACTTGGAAGAAAGAACTTACTAACGATCACCTGAAATGCATGAGAGAAAAACGGGTCAACTATGAAAATAGTTGGTGAGTAAACACGTTTAGCAAAAATAAGAAAACTCGTAAGAAAGAGTAACTGGGCAAAAAGAGAGTACGTAAAGTCCACTAGCAATCATTCAAGAAAGAAGGTTCAGAACTTTTTACTTCAAAAGTGAACAGTGATGTTTAGTAATACATTATCTTGTATTATAAAACCTTAGATTTGAAACATTATATTAACGGCTACTGCCGATTTGATCATAACATTACCTCAAAATAAAGAAAAATTAGAATTACAACCATACAAGATAATAGAACACGAATACAAGGGAAGGCAATGTGGAGCACAAAGGCGGAGGCCGCTCCCACACTGTCTAACCATAGTCTCGGTTTCCAATATCTCTTACGGCTAAAAAGTTT
>BPTQ01000001.1:101112377-101143009 GCA_019973895.1 Chrysanthemum seticuspe | reverse complement strand
TATTATTTTTTTTTTTTTTTTATAAAACTATACTTATATATTTTGTGTATTATTTGCAAAGAAAGTGTAGTAAAAGTGTAAGAAATGTACAAGTATAGGCAATTGGAAAATTTTGGTACAAGTAAGTTTTTAGTAAATCAAAATAGAATGTAATGAGTTAATAAAAATTGTAAAAATACATTCCTTGTGAAATTTGAGTGATAATATAATTATCGTATAATTTTTAAGAAAACGACGTAATAATTAAACTTTAACGATTTATGTACCAAATAAATTTGAAACACTAGGAAAACTAAAAATATAGTTTTTATAAACTAAATGTAAGTTTAAAAATACCTCGGGATCATTTTTGAAAGTAACGGATTAAATATTTAAAATAATAACTCACGCGATAAAAATTATTAAATATAAAAATTACGCGTTAAATGTGAAATGAAATGCCATGAATGAATTAATATGATGCATATATAATTTAAGAAATGACCGGAATTTGAGAATTGTGACAGACAACTCCAAATTCGTCCAAACCACTTTGCAAACTTAACTAAGACATAAAATAAGCTTTTCCAACAAAAATCCAAATTTTAAATGTAACATATTGGATTTCATAAACACATCAGATCATAATAATATTAGGCGTATGGTTTAAGAGTTTAGAGAGAGAAAGTGGGATATTCTAGAGAGATAAAACAAAGGGAAGGTTAGATTACCAAATGAACATCCAACCCTCTCCCTTGTGGGGAGAGGGTTATTTATACAAATGACTACGCCCTCCTTCGGGCTGTGGATCAAGCATACAGTAGGTAAAGACCCCGTCCTTCTTCCACGGTGTTACTTACACTACTGCTAATCTAACTAATATACTATAACGTCTACGAGCTATAATATGCTAAACATACATTGGGGTGATCGAAACTTCATCATGGATTTTCCAAATCCTAAAAATCTCCCCATAAGGGAGGTCACCCCAATAATTACATTGAAAAACGTCCTAGCAATTAATCTATAATCATTGATGTTGAGATCGTAGACTTTATATCTCCAACAACTTGAACATCATGTAATAGTAACGATTCCTTGACTTGGAGTGGTTCATGGGTATGTGATCAGGAGCATTCTTTGAGATCATCAGCATCATAACATCTCTAAATTTTCTGATTGTAGGATTGCCAACATATGAGGTAGTAACTTATAGACCGACATGCTCACATTTTGGATCATGATTTCTTCTCATCAGAGTAGCGGAAGCTTTAGTTGATTCATGATATTTGCAGCAGCGTAGCAGAAGCATGGAGTGTAAATATCAAAGTCGTTGATGCACTTATCATGATTTCATTAGAAATGAATGTGTTATGTGAGTATGCGGCTATGGATTGACCTCTCAATTCTAATCAGCTGCAAATGTTAGGTGTACCTGCATACAACAGTTAGCAATAAAGTGCACGAAAGTGTCTTTGATCACTTTCGTTGAATTGAGGTACACGGCCCACGGTTCCCCGTTGATCAGTATAAGTACTGCCTGTGATCAGGTTTAATTCCGAAGAATCTCCTTGACAGGGTTTCGCAGCTGTTCTAGTTGTTCTCAAACCGGAACGTCTCAAAGAAGACAACACGGAGTAAGTGAACCAGCGAATTGAGATTCACTGATTGATAAAAAGTGATTTGAAAAACAATCGTGTACTGCTTAATATAAAATGTTTTGCAATACTATGAAGGTTTTGAGGAAAATCAATTATCAATCATAAAAACCTTTTATTTTGAAATATTAATACACAGTTGATGTGCTAGAGAAAAGAATTTTAAGCACAACGACCGGTATTTCAAAGGTATCCGTCAATCCATTTCCTGGACCAAGGTTGATTCAATGTTGAATCGCCCCATCGTGTCTATCCAGTTGTCACAAGTTTGATCTATTGGATAGATCTCACATGTTACCCACCAAGAGCTTGTTTGATGTTGGCTCTATAAGGATTTCCATCTTCATCGTGAATATTTTACACATCACTCAGATGTTCTAGCAATACCACAAGGATAATGCGTAGGACTCTTAAGATATAATCTCACTTTCCACATTGTGTGAAACAATGAGTCTTCATTGATTGTGTCCTAGAGAGATTTATTGATGATCTTGTGGCTTTAGACTCAATAGTGCACATTTGGTTCCTATGCCGAAGATTAGGGAGAGGGTCTCCTTCTTCAATATCGACAATCTCTAAGAGAAAGTCGATAGATTATGTAGGTTCCCCGTGAGAATGAAACAAGTCCTTTTAAGAGAACTTGAGTAGCTTGGGAAGTTTAGGTGCAGTGCATCACTAGGTCCATGACGTCTTGTCTTCAATACCGGTGTTACCTTAGTAACCACCAGTAGCATATATATTGAACCCGGTTTCTGCCCTAAGGTTGAATTAATAGAGGGCTATTTACTTCCACACTTTTCTAATTTCATTTCTTTTTCATTCTTCAACCCCTTCAGTGCTTACCGAGACTTTATAACTAGAACCTTGCTGGGTTTATTCTAGTACTAGCTCAGTCTCAGTCGGCACTCTCCCCATTTATCATTTTTCTCCTTTTTTCATCATAACTAAGGACTCTACACTATCTAGTAGATTGCCCCTGGGTAGATCCCTCCGGCTCTGGCGGGATCGTGGGAATGAATACCTAACCTAACCATCCTTATATCTCCATGCATAAAATAAATTTGGTCGGTCTTTTTGGTATTGTTCTTCTGCCATTGAAACCAATTGAAAACCATTTGAATAATCAATCCAGGTACTTGTGATATATGATCAAAGCATTTTGTACCTGAATTGTTTTTGATATTTCAGAAAAAGCTCCCCCTCAACATGTGCATCGTATGTTTGAAATCGTTTTTGCACATGGAGGCAAGAGGACTTGAAAATTTTAGATTGAGAATGAAGAATTCACTTTTTTTTATCAATATTTTCTAAAAATATCAACATCACTTTCCCAATCAAAATTAGTATTAAAGATATTTTGGGAAAGGATGTGGTTTTCAAAAAGTTGCTCCCCCTCAATATGTGCATCGAGATTCAAAAGAGTTTTGCATATAGAGGAAAGAGATCTTAGAAGTACTTTCACGATCATATAGCCATACAGAAACCGTTAGAAATTCAATCAAGGTTTTTTATGTTGAAACATGGAAATATTTGTACCTTGAAGGTTTATTTTCTTTTTGAAATGCTCCCCCTCAATATGTGCTTCGAGATTTGAAAGCGTTTAGCACATATTATAGAGCAGTATGCACGATTGAATCAAAATGATCACTGTTAGGTCACTAGTTTTACAAACACAAGTAATATAGAAAGAGATAAGGCGATTGAACAAGTAAAACACACACACACACACACGATATAAAGCACGGTTAGGCGTAGATGTGTAATGAGAGAAATAACTTGAACAACCAACCCTCAAATGAGGGTTTACATAAGGTATTTATAGGAGGAAAGCTAGGGCAACACTCCTAGTTTCCATCCTTTCTCCTATGGGCTTGGGCCTAAGCTCATGGGCCTTCTACATAAGCTTAAGGCTAATAACAAACATAAAGGCCATAATAAGCTACTAATTACATAATAATGACTAACACTTGAATTATAGTTTAGGAGTGATTCCAACAATCTCCCCCTCAAGTGTTGGTGATGAATGGTGAAGGCGTTGATGTAATAGTAGCTCTGACGTCTTCTGACTTTCTTCTTTCTTGTGAGAAGAATTGCCTTGATTCGAACAATCTCCCCAGTGTAGAGAAATTGTCTTCTTTGAACGGTTATGCTTTGACGTCATCTTTAACTTTGTTCTTTGATCATTGTTCTTTGTGATGAAAGTGATAGTATGTTGTAGTCTGCATCAAGTCTGCCTCAGGTCTGCTTCGCTGCTACAGTGTCTCCACGTCATTCTTCAACATGCTCACACGCTCTTTGACGTTGGAATTCAGTACTGATGAAGTTCTTTAAGTCTTTTAACTTTGTAGATTCTTTGATATGACAAAGAATCATTCTGACTGTTGTGTTGCTTTTGGATAGAACTTCCATTAGTGATGATGTTGGCGTGAGCATGAGAAGAATCAGCACGATCATCCCGCTCCGGAGCTTCCATAAGAAGAAAACATTTCAAACGGTTAGTAATAAGCGGATTCCGGCACTTACAAGTTTGAACTTCGAGAGTGTTAACAGCATAGTGTGAAAGCACAACTCTAATTCTTACAAAGGCCGTTCCTGAACTGGAGTCCCACAAGTGAGATAACGCGATGTACCGAAGTACATCTACAATTCAGATGAGTCGCTGAGGTACACCGAAGCATCACCTCACGACTGTAGACCGTTTGAGACACACTAAGCGTAATCCACGGGGAGTTACCGAAGTGACCTACTGTCAGGGCTGTTTGATGTTGACCCTGGCAGGAGTTTCCATTCAATCACTGAGGATCACAGATGTGAACCTCTCATAAATGTTCTCGACAGATTGCTAAGATCTGTGAAGGACTCGATAATGTACCACTGAAATTCTTATTGTCGAACGTCAAGTGATAAAATGTCAAGTGTACCTAAGAGATCTTTTGATGAATCTCGTGGCTCTAGACTCAATTGTGCGTTTTGGTTTTCCTGAGCGGAGACTAGGGAGAGGGTCTCCTTCTTCAATACCAGCGATCTCTAAGAGAAAGCCAATAGTTTACGTAGGGTTCCCTGTGAGAATGAAACAAGCTTCTGTAGAGAGAAACTTGAGTGGCTAAGAAGGTTTAGTGCATGCGTCACTGGGTCCATGACGACTTTTAATCTTCAATACCGGCGTCACTAAGTGACAACCAATAGCATATGAATTGAACCCGATGTCTGCCCTAAGTTGAATAATTTGGAGGGCTATTTCTTTTCACCATTTTCTTTGCATTTCTTTTTAATTCTTCAACTCCTTCTTTCTCCGATTCTTATTTTCTCCTTTTTATAATCATACCTAAGGACTTCTAAGTACAAACTATTTGTGATGTCCTTGGGTAGATCCTCCGGCTCTGGCGGATCATAGGACGGTTATACCTAACCTTAGTCACCTTATCACTCCATGACTAACCTTTGTTGCCATAAAACCAATTTTCAAGAAAATCTCTCAAAGGGTTTGTAAATGAAAAACATGTTTGAACCACTGTGAGAGATAAGATTTTGCATAAATACTCCCCCTCCACATGTGCTTAAGAGTTTTAACAGTTATATGCACAGTGAGGAAAGAGCGCGCACTTTTTGAATTGATCCACTCAAGATAGACAATCCCCCGCGAGACACGGTTACATTGCATAGTTAAAGAGTTGCATTGTCAGCTTTTAGGTGACAACTAGCTCTAATAACTACCTTGAAGTTGTAAACAAACCTCGAAAGGTTGTCAAACCCGTCAGAGTTCATGTCTACCAAGAGTTTCTCGAATGGTACATTCTACTCGGACAAGTCCTTTGCGAGACACGTTTACATTACTAGCGAACTAGCTTGAAATTATTACCCGTCCAGGACAAGTCTTTTCGAGTTACTAACAGTTTAGTACCGTCAATTCGTTGGTTAAGTCTATTACACAAAGATTCATTTGCATTTACACAACATATTTCTTATCACATAATTTTCTCCCCCTCAAAAATGGCATATCAAATGTTATTTTTGAAAAGTTGACAATAAATATGACCATTTCGAGTGTTGCGGGAAGATGACCACTATGAACAATTTGTGAACAAAGTTTTAATTCAAATACTCCCCCTCAACAAGTGATATAAACGGTTGAGGTTTTGAAAAACATACGGGGAAGTACTTGTTCTTTTGAGCAAAACCTTGAAAAATGAAAGGTTTGATAGGTTTTACTCAAAAGTAAGAAGCTTTCGCTCCTTTTATAAGGATTGTGGCACTGAAGCGTACCACATGGTCCTTCCTTGACAATCACGGGTTGTACACTGTTATGTGTGCACAAGCCATTTTAGGGAAAAGATGAAATAAATATGAAACAAATTAACCTTTCCCCAATATACGATGTTTCTAAATTAGCTTCCCCCCAAACTGATAACTGTCTTTAGCAGGTTTGAAACTTTGATGAAGTCTACATTTCCTCTAACTTTTGAAGGTTTCAGTACGCAGCGAAATTTGTAGATGAGCAGTAAACCACACAAAGAAAATCTGACTAATTGCGGAAGATCCGTTCGAGGGTAACATGCCAGAAATCAACAAGATCTTCTCGCGTATGTAGACGCATCACACCAAAAAAACCACGAAAGACGAAATGATATGACTTTCCCTTGAATGTTGTGGTCTTTCGGAATACACATCACCTGTGAATATGAAATAACTTGATACCAAGACCGTGTGTGAGGCATCATAACATCATATTTGGGTAACTTCACACAAGATTACCCGTGAAAGTTGAGACGATAACACTGAATTGAGACGTTTGAACTACAGATCGTCTCATTTCTTCGCCCTAATTGAAGAAATTCAAGAAGGCATAGGGTTTTCGCAAGGAAGCACGTGGAAAAACAAAAGAAGCAAAGGACGCCTACACTCTCTCCCCCTCGATGTTTTCAATGAATCAGAATCATACACCACGTATGTTGATGATGAATTGAAGACAGCGAAACCATGTATGAGGAGACAGTGAAACCATGTATGTCCAAGCAATCGAACAAGTGTGAAGTACCATAAATATTTCGTGAGAATCAACTGCTGATAAAACATCTCTGTTCATTTTGATCATCAGCTGTGTCATTGTTGTTGGAAGCAGTTTGATCTTCTGTTATAGAAGATTCGGTTGTTGTTGTAGATTCAGGTGTATTTGAAATTAGAGTATTATCGGTTGTGCAGCGGAAACATTCGATACATCTGAAGCACGACTTTTGGCAGAATCTTTAACAAGAGGAGCAAGCAATGTTTCCAATTCATGATGATTAAGTACAATGGTGGAACAGCTGATGGATCATGATATTTTTGACGGTGAGAAACGGGTCCTACGCTGTTTTGCAGTAGGAGCCATAGCTGTTGTACCTGCATAGAAAAATAGAAGGGGGGCAAGAAAGAAGAAACATGGATCCCCAAGTGTAACTGGGTTCCAGATGTTTAGAGGCATAAAGATGTAGTGTCAATTATATTCTTGACACCTGAACATGCTATTTTGATGATTTCCTTTTCTGCCTCAGGGATGGATGTAGAGGGTTTCACACTTGTTATGGTGCAACTACTTAATATCTTGCCTGTAGGAATCCATCTAAGACCAACAATGTTGAAAACTCTACCCGTTGGTATCCATCTAAGGTTAGATCTAAGGGATTTTGAAACTTCTTTTGGGAAGAATTTGCGTCCTATATTGATCCACCTATTAGGTTTCTGAAATTTTACGTTTAGATCAACGGGTTTAGTTCTAGCTGTTCGAGTTAACTTAGGTTTTGGTTTGCTACTACAAGCAGTGTTCAGTAATACACTCGAAGGTGATACACTAGGTCGTGAACCTAAGATTCCATCCTTATGGAGTAGTGCCCTTTTCCTAGCCTTTTCTAGATCATAGTTCTTGTATGCGTCATTTGAATCATATGAATTTTTACGTTTAATGCTCGGTTTAGACACAGTGTTCGAACTAATCCTAGATTGGCCAGAAGCAGCCACTTGTACAGGTATAACAGAAACATGTTTAACATAAACATGTTTAATAGAAACAGAAGCATTATTCTTAGGCCAAGAATGTGGAGTGACTGGTTTTGACAAATGATTATTCTCAACAACTTGGGCGGCAAACCGTGGTTTTGACGATTTTGAACGTTCAGATTTAAAAGCAGTTGGTTGTCTAACAACTGATTGGTTTCTGATTGGTTTTAGAGACGATTTCCCCAAGATTGTTGGTTTTGCAAAATTAGTATCCACAGTCTTGTCAGTTAATCTTCTTAGTTTGTTTTGTAAAGCAACATGTGCAAGCCCCTTTGCTTGAATTTGAGCCTTTAAATGCTCATTTTCATTTACTAATGTATCCACATGATTACTTTGATCATTTGAAGACTGACCATTGTGTTCTGAAGAAAAAGATTTGTTTTGTAGTTTAAGTTCAAGAGAGATGCAATGTGCCTCTAGTTTTAAAAAATCTTTATTAAGCTGAGCAATGGTCTTTTTGAGAAGAATGTTTTAAGATTCAAGAGTTTGATTTGACGATTCAGTTGAATTGTTAACAAGTAAGGGCTCAGACATGAGATAGTTGTCTGGACATTGTGCAACACACTGGTCAACCTCTCCTTCATTACTAAATTCAGGTTGCCTAGTATGTTGTGTCGCATTTGCAGTCAGAATATGATCAACAGTAGATTGTACCTCGACCATCTGTTCTGTGTCAGTGTCATAGGTGGGTAATATATCTTCCTCAACCATTTGTTCTTCGTCACAGTTGGGCTCGGTGTCGTAGTTAAGTATGATATCTTCTCCAGATCTGCTGCTGTCATCCTGCTTTTCCAATGCTACAACCTCATTGTCCGCATTACCGACAGATGCAGTAATCACAACATTCTCAACGTCCATTTGAGCATTCCTTTCATGTACATCAAATCTTTCACCTTGCACGACTGCGGGATATCGGGAATTTGATGATGTCTGACGCTTCAATGCCAGAGCCAGAGCTATGTATCCTTCTTTCAATGCCACAAATGGATCTTTATGATCATAATCCATTTCACTCCCCTGCAGAAGAATCAAAGAGAAGAAAAGGTGCAAAGTCGATATAGCACACAGAAGGTCGATATAGTGAATTGCAATTTTCCTCCAAAAATAATTTTGAAAAATTTTGACTCTCAAAATTTGAAATTCACTATAAAATTCAATTCTAAGGTTGAAAGAAAAAATTTGAGTTATGACAATTTTGACGCAAAATTTTACCCGAAAAATTTGAATTTGGGCCCAAAAATTTGAATTTTTGACAAAAATTTTCACAGTTAAACCAAAATTTGAATCTCGCGTAAAAATTGAACGTTTAGTCTCCCCTAAAAAATAAATTTTACTCAAATTTTCCCGCCAAAAAACTTTTTTTTTTTTTTTTTGATAACTTGTGTTGATGGATCTTTGTAGTCGAATGAACCTTTGTTGATGAAGTGTCCTTAGGAGTATAAATCACAATAATCCAAGTAGCACTTATGCGTAAAAACACCAAAGTTAAGCGTAACAGTAAGGAGTTACGCGTAGATTTAGCTTACGCGTAAGTAGGGAAAAGACGCTAAAGTTATGCGTAGACAAAAGTTAGGCGTAGAAAGTTAGGCGTAGGATTATCTTATGCGTAAGACTATGCTTAGGTGTAAGAAAAATATTATGCGTAGGATTTCTACGCGTAAGCTTATGCTTATGCGTAATTTTAGGGTTTTATCCCAAGTGATCTTTTACACTTCACAGTGCAAAAGATATCCAAAGTCGACGTATTTTCAGGCTTATCCAAGCAAGAAAACACGGAGTAAACCACGAAAACGAAGATCAAACCAAGGAATAACTTACGCGTAGGATTAGGGTTTGCTACGCGTAGGATTACTCGTAATTTTGATTTTGCCCAAAGATGTTTCTAAACCAGTTTTTGTGTGATAAAATAGCTTCAATAACACCAAAAGACACAAAAGTGTGAAACTTGATGATCCAAAGCTCTTAAAACAGTTATGCGTGGGACTTAACCCTCGTTAAAAAACAAGTAGAAAAACAATGATCCACACATAAAGTTCCAAACTTTTTGCCAAAAACAGTAAGTTTAACACCTTATAACGTTGAAAGGACAAGAATCTTGGAATAAAAAGTGAAAAAAATACATTTTTGATCAAGCCAAAAGTAGGGATACGCAAGTTAAGCGTGAGACCAAAACTCACTTCAAACAATACGTTCACTCAACTATTAGGCGATTGATACCACTGTTAGGTCACTAGTTTTACAAACACAAGTAATATAGAAAGAGATAGAGGCGATTGAACAAGATTCACACACACACACACACGATATAAAAGACGGTTTAGGCGTAGAGTGTATGAGAGAAAATAACTTGAACAACCAACCCTCAAGTGAGGGTTTACATAAGGTATTTATAGGAGGAAAGCTAGGGCAACACTCCTAGTTTCCATCCTTTATCCTATGGGCTTGGGCCTAAGCTCATGGGCCTTCTACATAAGCTTAAGGCTAATAACAAACATAAAGGCCATAATAAGCTACTAATTACATAATAATGACTAACACTTGAATTATAGTTTAGGAGTGATTCCAACAATCACCTTTTATCAGATTGCATATTTATATCACATTTTCTCCCCCGATCAAAAATTTCAAATCCTTTGAGATTTTGGATCTCAAGTGATTTAAATATGTAAGAAAAAAACTTGCTGGTGAAAAATATGTCTGGTTTTATTTTGATCTGAAATGGAACACTCCTAAGTTCCCCTTTTAGAACAAAAGGGAAACTACAAGCCATAACCTATCACTACTATATACATCATAGTTATAGTTGTTCATAGTACAATCACCACATTACACATAATATTAAACACAACAAAGCTACTAAAGGAAGATGTCTTCATTCAGTTCTTTGAAGTAGCTTGTCTTAAGTCTTCGTCCAATTGCAGCAATGACTCTTCACACCTTTTCACATTCAGTTCAGTCCAGAACCTCGTGTTGTCCCCTGGCTTCAGGTTTAGCTTGAACTCCTTCACCCTTGAATTCAATTCTTCTTCAACAATCTTGAGCGTTCCATCACTGAACTTGTATAGCTCACACAACCTCATTAGCATTCTTGACCCATATTTGTCGGTAAAGATAACTACTCTAGGAGAGTCAATCACTGTGTAGTCGTGTCGGAATTCATGCCCTGTGGCTTCCCATTGAGGTCTCGTTAGATTGACCTGAGTCTGGTAGCTTTCCACACCTAGTTGAAAATCACCAACTCTTTGTCGAATTACTAAGCCTCTTATCCAGAGATTGACTGCAGCAGAGAGACATTTCTTTTCTCGAACATGTAGATGGTCAAGATGTCCTTGGAGGTTCAGAAGATATAGATCTTCAAAATCACTTGGTAGCAGATGTTTGAAGTCGTTTTCTTCAATAACATGATCTTTAAATTCTGCTCTTCTCAGGACGATCTTCTTCAGATAATCATAGCCAAAAATTGGGAAGATTTCCACACTAACCATACTTAAAATTCTCAGCTTTGATCGAACTGCTTTGCGTTTCTTTTTAGCACCATGCCTGTCAATGTAGAATTTCTTATTTTTGAACCACCAATGAGAAATGCCATATGAGGTAGCAATGTCATACACCTGTTCCTTGTCAACCCAAAATTGATCAGGTACCATCTGCTCAAGACCTGGATCTATGTAGGTTGCAGCTTTCATTTTGGAAATAGATAAGGCTAGTTTATTTACTTCAGTTCGAGCACATAGATAATCCAGGTCACGGTTGAAGAAGAACTCTGATTGGATTGTCATTTGTCCTGGTTCACCGCCAAGAGGTAGAGGGTGGTTGACATCAAAACGGCTGATATGCTCATTGACTTGATCATTCAGCATCTTGTGGCATTCTTCCATCTGGTATTGAAGTTGACCGGCATCAGAGTGGAAGACTTTGACAATTTCAAAAGCTGGGCCTTCAAGGTCTTTAGGAGTGATTGACGAGATTCCCTTCTTTTTACAAAACCATTTCATGAAGCTACCCATATCCCCTGTGACATATAGGAGAGATTCTTCTGCGGGGGCTTCATAGTTGGTCGTAATGGTAGTTGCCCAATTGTTGTCAAGGATTATCGAGTCAGACTCAGGAATGGACCATGAAGGTTCAGGAGTTTGAGGTCTTTCTTTGGTAAGCTAGCTTTGAGATACGTCCTTTGATGGTGCAGCTCTAGATGTTTTGATGCGTTTACCCTCAATATAGGCGTCCCACCAATCTTCATCTTCAGTAACTTTGGGGATATACTTGGTGGAAGGGTCATCATCTTCTGATTCTGACTCTGGCATGACATACGATTCTTCATTTAGCATTTGATCTTCTGGGATAGTGGAGAAGGTGGGTGTGAACCAGGAATCAAAAGTTTTCCATGCAGTAGAGGTCTTCTGGGACCCTTGACCGCCTGATGAGCCAGTTTGTTGTGAAGATTCTGGTGGAGGCGTTGGAGGTGTTGTCTTTTGAGTTGTAGCTGCGCCAGAAGATCCACCAGTTCCAGATGTTTTAGCTCCACCAGTTGGAGGAGGAGGAGGTGGTGGAGATTTAGGACCTCTATGCAACGTTTCCATCAGAACAATCCTCCTTTTCTTCTTTGCCTCTCTTTCTCGAATGTCCTCCAGAAATTGCAAATGATTATCATGCTTTATCGATTCTTCGAGAGCCTTGTATAACTTCTTATAGACCTCATCCAGATGCTCGTTAGCGTCATACATTCTATCTGAAAGAACTGCTCTCATATCTGAAATAGGCAAATCTTTAAACCGTTGAAGCAGTGGAGCTTGCATTGCCCATTCTATAGCATCTTTAACTTCTGCTTCAATGGCATCTGCTACAGCAGTATCGAAGTTAAGGTTCTCCAGCTTGGATACACGATGATCCAGTTGCGTGACGGATTCGGGCAAATGGTGCTTTTCGAGGACTTCGATTCTTTTAAGTGCTTCTGCGAGTAGTTGTTCTGTAGACTTAGGTGGAGGTGGTGAAGCCGGTGGTGTGACACTGTCACTAATAATGATAATTGGTTGAGAAATTGTGGCAGGCTCTGGTGGTGGAAGTGCAGTTGCTTGAGCAGGAGCGGGTGGTGAAGGTGCGATTAATGGAGTAGTAGATGATGAAGTGACCATTGGTGCTGACATCGGAGGAATGGTTGATGTGTCATGCTGAATTGTAACCGAGAACATAGACTTAACTTCTTCCTTTTCATCGTTTTGCTTGTCAGACTCGATGTCTGAGGGTCTGTCCTTAAGGAATTGATCACCAAAGGTAAAGTCAGGCTCAAGATTCTTTAGTGATGACAGAGATCCTGTGGATATGTTTGATTCTTCCAGGTGCACGGGTTCCTCAGATCTTGGCTCAAGAATCTCCTGTGTACCTTACAACAGTTCATTACCCTCAACCTCTGTAATTTGTCTGTCAGTGTCCGTTTGTTCAATCTCTGTCTCAAGCACTGGAACCTCTTCAGTAGAAGGTGCTGTTTTCTGAATTTCTGCCTGAGTGTCACTAGAAGCAAGGGTTTCCTCTGTGTGTTAGACACATCCTTTTCCACTCTAGTTTGTTCTTGAGCTGAGGATGATTGAACGCTTCTTTTCTTGAGCTCGAATTGATTTGTCGTTTTTGGAGTCGGAGAGAAGATGGCTAACAACATCTGAGCTGCTTGTACAGCTTCTTCTCCTGCAATTCCTTTGTATTTACCTTGTGCAATAGGAGTGGTTTGGCGTGGTGCTAACACGGGTTCTCGTAACACGACCCCTCCCACTGGTTGTCTTTGAGGCATGTTTAGACTATCCAGGCTCTGTTGGATTCCTTGTTGTAGTGCAGCCTCGTCTTCATCCATCAAACTCATCTCTCTCAGGTACCTTGGATCCCATATCTTTTCCCTTACTTGTGTCTCTCTTTCTCTTTTTCTGCTTTTGTGATGAAGTGTCAGTTGATTGAGATCTATCAAGTCTTTTCTTGGGAAGGATGGCGTATGAGGTTTTCGAGGATGATTTAGCGTGAGAAGCAGACTTTGTAGACTTGGGTTGTGAGGGATCGAGAGTGTCATCAACATTGGATCTGGATGCCCTTTTCATGTATTTTCTGAAGTAATCAGCCTTCTTAATTCTATCAATGAGAAGTGCATCAGGTATTGGCATTCCAAAGATCTCTTTATTAACACCTTTGGCAACATATTTGAGGTTACCAAGTACAAATTCATCACTAGCTTCATGGAGGACTGACTCACTCCTTATATTAAACTGATGTGTCTGCTGCAAGTGCTGAATGATGAGCTTCGAGAACCTTACGCTAGGAATTACAAGTTTGTTTATGGACTTCCTTCCTTTGGCTTGATTCAGAACATTTTGTCTGTCGGTGATGAACGTGTTTATAGACAACGAAAATTCTTCCCAAATGCGTTCTGTGACATCAATATTCACCCCTTTGATAATTCCCCACAAGATTTGCAGAATAGGAGCCCTCACTTTATCGAACCCTGAAGTTTTACCAGTTAAGCATAGGTTGAGAATAGTAGCAATGGCTCTCCATGGTTGATACATATTGGCGGTGATGATATCTGAAGCCTTTATTACTTTAACTTGATAACCCAATTCATCGACAAAGTCTATTAGTTCTTCAGCAGTAGGTGGAGAGACAAATGGATTTGCAGGGTCACATGGAGTGATTCCTAGGGCCTCCCTGAGAATCTCAGTGGTGATTACATACTCCTTATCATCAAACTTACAAGAGTAAGTGGCTGAGATCTTGTCCCATATAATAGTGTTCCAGAATTGTTGTAGGTAAATAGAGGGAATCGTGCATCGCTTGGTCAAGGCATCAAAAAAGTTAGTGTTTTTCAAAATATCAATGGCAATCCTGAAGACTGGATTTGGTTGTGTCCTATCCACGTCCACAAAGAGTTGCTTTTGGCTATCTCAATCCATTTCTCATCTGGAAGGATTTCCTTATCTGTAAGTACCGTGGGTGGAGTAGAGGTAGCAAGGTTCTCGGAAGAGGCTGTGTCTGCCATTAAAATTCTGTAGATTCACACGTACAACAACAGTATTCGAGAGTATGTTAGGTTAGACATGGTTAGCAGATTATCCTTAATGTAACACTATGACTTGAGCACAAAAGGTAGCATATAAGCATTAGAGAGAAAGACGAGAGTGAGGCATAGACAATGATAGATGATAGCACCACCCAAAGAAACGTGCACACAGACATAGCAGATTAACCGAGAACAGATTGCTTTACTTAGTTGATAAGCCAAATTACTTCAATACTTCTAGTGTAACAAATCATTTTGACAAGGTTTTCTAGAAACAAATTGCTTTCATTAAGTTATGACAAGTCGCTTTACTTAATTGTTATAGACAAATCGTTTCAATAGTTCAACAGCGACAAATCGCTTTATCAAGAGAGTTGTAACAAATCGCTTTAATCAATTTGTAAAGAAAAATCGCTTTAAGAAACCAGAGACAAATCTCTTTGAATAGCCAAGGACAAATCGATTTGCAAATATCTGATGATAAATCGCTTTTATCAATAGGGTTGTAACAAATCGCTTTAATCAATTTGTAAAGACAAATTGCTTTAAGAAAACCATAGACAAATCACTTTGAATAACCAAGGACAAGTCGCTTGCAAATATCTGATGACAAATCACCAACAAGAACAACCAACTGATTGACAAATCGCTATAAAGAACATATGTCGACATATCAAAATTACAGTTATCATACACTCAGTTGATACAATAGGCATAACGAATTCACCATTAGAAGCAATAATCGAATATAACAACGACATAAGCACATTCAGAGTCATAAAAACTACAACACATCAACACATAAACTCTTCAACAAAAAAAAACGTGCATAGGAGAAACAAAAACAATCACATAGATGCACAATCTAATCCAACCCATGTTTCCCCAAAGAATACCCATTCTACATCGAGCACCTCCATTACTTTTAGCCATAAACTAACCTAGATATGGATTTGTGTCGAAGGTATATCACTCGATGGAATCTGTAAATAAAGGTTTGTTACGAAGATGTGTTAGACATGAAAGATTCGTCACACAAGATTAGAAAACCTACCACAACCAAATAGCAAAACCAAATTGCTTCGAATAGGGCGTAGAGAGAAAGGTAGATGGTTGGGATTTTGAAGTTATGACAAGTGAGACAAATCGCTAGACCCTAAGTACCCTTCTCAAGTTTTAATAAATTACATATTCAGCCCTTGTACTTAAAGTTGAACACTAAACATTAGACTAATTAGGACAAATCGCTTCTTATATTAGTATCACACATAAGTTTGTACTATTGACACTTTTTAGCCCTTGTACTTAACAAATTGCATGCAGATACAATGGATAAGTTGCATCCATGTCAAGAACATGACAAGTTTCATACAAGACATAACATGGACAAACCACCTAGCACAAAGCACATAAAGAAACATGATTTAGCACAAAGTTAGTCATTCCATGTAAAGTAACATGCAACAACAATTTAGAGAGCACATGTCATAGTTATAACAATCATGCAGAGACAAGTTGAAAAATTCTCCCCCTCAATCAATGTCATAAATTAAGAGTGAGTGAACATTGATTGAAATACAACCCCCCTTTAAAATAGAGTATAGCTTCTGTTCGAACTTCATCTAAGGACCCGTGTCATTATTGAATGACATTTCTAGGACCGTAGATGTTATTGATACCAAAAGATACATCTTTTATTAAATTTTGTATAAAATTTAATTTTGTGTAAAAAAATATATATGAAAGATTTTTTTATTTTTTTTATTTTAAACAATCAGTAAGTTACGAGTTCTGAGCAGAAACGATCAGAAGTCACAGTACATGCAAATCAACATTGACAAGCAGCACTTCCTTGATAATTTGCCTTCAAATCAGTTGGAAACCAGGTCATGATGTTCATGATAGAATTGAGCATTGTACCTGGAAAAGACTTAAATTTGCACTAATAGCACATGTAGTATTGTAAATAGATGGGTTAGTGACAGTTGTATCCTCATCTTTGGATGTTTTACAGTCAGGCCTAGGAGTATCATTGATGGGAATCCCTTTAAGTCCAACATTCTTGAAGATTTTCCCTGTGGGCATCCACTTAAGACAAGATCTAGGTGAGTAAGTCCGTTTGGATCCTGTGAACTTAAATAATCTACCAGTAGGCATCCACTTAAGATAGCAGCTAGCAGAGTTAGATCCTTTAGTTTCAGAATAAGATGTAACCATTTCCCTGTTCTGAACATTGGTCCTTTTGCAATTAGTTTGTTTCTTAGGGGAATGGTCAGCCATTTGATGCTTCTTATGTGGACTAGATGATCTCCTTATATTCCTGATCTTAGAGCTTCGAGCATTAAGCTGAGGATTGTTATTCATCATATCGGAATGAATTAGTGAAGTGACTGGTTTTGACAAAACTATATTCTCATCAACTTGGGAGGCAAGCTTAGATTTTGATGGTTTAAATCTTTCTATTTTAAATGCATCGGGCTGCCTAACTACATATCGTTCTGTATTATTACGTAAAATTGGCTTACCCAAGGTTGATGGTTTTGCAAACTTAGTGTTCACTCTATTTCCAATAGTTTTCCTAAGCTCATTTGTTGATCCCAGTTGAGCAAACGATCCTTTATAGAAACTGACTTAACAAAGACTTATTAAATATTACGCGGAATTTAATACTTAATCTTAAGAAGAAGAACAATAAACATTCAACACCTCAATATTATTATTAATACGAATACTCTAACCAGTATTAGGGTTTTACAACCTTGAAGTGTATCGACCTTAGATATATCAAAACACATGTATATCTAATCTAACCTAGGACCTCCTTTTATAGGCTAAGGAGTCCTTTACAAAATACAATACGTAAACTACAAGATAAATATCTTTTCCATATTTATCTAATACAAAATATTAAACCGACTATACAAAACTAGCAGTGCTTACAATACATTAGCAGTGGTTCTATATTACTACTAGCCGCGGTTTCTCATCAGCAGTGGATTCATTCTTTTGTCCGTGGTTTCATTAACTCTGTCCGTGGTTCCAACACTTAGAATAATTCATGATCTGAGGAACCTAAAACCCAACAATCCTCCCCTAAACTTGATACATTCATATAGAATTCTCAAGTTTCCTTTAAGCTCAAAACATCTGAATTGGAGGATGTATCCAAACACTTACCAGTTTTAAGAATTTGCTCATACTTCAGCAACAAACTGTATGCTTGATCATCATAGGGCTTCAGCAGCTTTAAACCACCAGGCTTCACAATCTGAGTAATAACTCCTGGATAATTATTCACTTGAGGATAATCACCTTCTACAAGCATATGAATAACTTCTCCAGACACAGTTAACACATGAACTCCACAAGATTGATATAAAAACCATCTTGTAACATGACCATTGTAGAGTCCTTTCCATTCAGGTTCATCATGAGTAGGTTCAAACAAGATCTTCAAGTTATGATAAACCATTCTCTCATGATAGTCATCTGGACGTACATTACCAAATTTATTCTTGTAAAGCTTCGAAAGATTCATCAAATCATCTCTATCCAGATATTGAAGCATTTGTGAAAATTTCTCAAACTCAGAAACTTCATTACTGACTCTTTGAATTTTCCAACATCCTTCACTTCCATTAAGCTCAAATGTATAAGAAATAATTTGATTACCATCTTCATTCACTTCTTTCATTCTTTTAGAACCAGATGTCTCATGTATCTCATATTTTCTCTTTTGACTACTTTTGATCCACTCTTCTTCTCTTTCAGAATTCATTGGAATAAAATCATCATTATTAATCGGCAAAAATGCATATATATCCCTCCCAAAATGAATAATTGCATATATATCCTTTGTACAAGTTTTTTATGCACATAATACAATGGTTTTTATGCATGCTTTGGATATATATGCAATTTTGCATTTTCAGGAGGATATATATGCAAAAGCCCCTTATTAATCCTCATACACATCAGATAAAGCTCATGAATTCTCTCAAATGAATATTTACTAAGATTTTCAGAAATATGTATGCCTGAATTCTTAATAATCTTCATCAGTATATTCCTCATCTCACCTTTTGTAGGAAGTTTCTTCCTTTTAACTTGCTTCTTTTCTTTACTGATCCTCCTTGCCCATTCACCCAAGATTCTAGTTCTTTCATCAACAGATAACAATGCCCATTCTTGAGTAGTATACTCATCCTGTATTTTATTAGATGCTTGAAGATAGTTTTGTGTTTCATACCATTTAGCTAACCATTTCTGAGTAGCCTCCTCTTCTTCTTGCTTTTCTTTCTCTGTAGCTGCTTCCTCTTCAGCTTGTATGTCTGTTGTATACTCTTCATCATAAGCAATCTATTCTTCTACTCTTTTAAACTTCAAAACTGGTGCTGCAATACCTTTACCCTTTCCAATGTCTGGTTGAGCCACCTTCTTCTTCAAAGGCTCATTAATAACTAAACTTTTACCTTTGGGTTTGGTTGTAGTAGATTTAAGAGATAATGAAACAGGTGCAATGATGGGTGTAGAGTTATGTGAGGTTTTGCTTAGATTGATCAATGTACTTGCAACTTCCTTCTCAACTTCTTTAGATTTAGGTGGTGATACAAAGGTGGTTGTAACAATTGTAGAAGTGGTTATGATAGCAGTGGGTAAGTTTAAAGTGGGAGTGGTTATGATTACCTTATCTGAGACTGCAGCAGTGGTTTCAAGAATACTAGCCATGGTTGCAGACACACTATCAGTGGTTGTGTCCTGCATCATCTCATCTTCTACTACAATCTTCAAACTTTCAAGAACAGCTTCATTCCCATCTTTATCAGATACCAAAAATTGTTCTGCCTGATCTCCACTATCCACGTCCTCATCCATATGCACATCTATAGCCTCCCCTGAATTCATGCCTTCACTCCTCCCCTGTTTGGGTAAATTCTCCATATTCACAGTTGGAGAGGAGTACACCTTCTTTTTCAACTTTCTCATATGCCTTAAAAAACAGCAACCCCAGGTCTCCTCACTTTCTCCAAAACAAACATCCTGTGCTTCAGCCTCCTAATCTCTTTACCCTGAAACACAGCCAACTCTTGAAGACTTGAGATTGTATCCTCCATTTTGGTACATTTAGCCGTCAATTCATTAAAGCGTTCAAGAATATCCTCCCCACTTCGACCTGTGTTAACTGGTCCGAGAGGTGGTTCATTGGAAAAGTCATCATGTACCAGTTTAGGATCCGTTAATTCATTTTCATGTTTCAAACTATCCTCATCACTTCGAGCTGTGTTAACTGCTCTGAGAGGTGAATCCTTGGATAAAGTAAACATAGCACCAGACCTTGCCTGATCATCTATGCACCCTAAGTGAGCCAGTTGGCAATGGATTCCTCCACCTATGTTAAGTTCCAAGGAACTCTCCACATTAGGAGTTGCCAAAGGTTCGGTCTTAATGATGTTTCCACTATCCTGACCAGCATCTAAGCATGAATCAGTAGTAAAAGCCCTTCCAATCATGTCACCTCCACAACTTGTGACACCTCATGAACAACACCACTAACACCAGCCTGAGGTAGCTTGGTGCCCTTCCTCCTCCTAGTCCACAAAATTGGTTTAACAGTGGTTTGGGGTTGACTAGCAGTGGGTTCAGGTTCTATGGGTGGGGATTTAAGACCTTCATCAAACTCAGGAATAGCAGGAAAATTAATCATATGTGGGAATAAGGGAACATCTCTTATTTGAAAATTAGGATTCTGATTCCTCATATGTGCAAAGACCTTAGGAAGCATATAATGCACTTCATACTCCCTAGAATGCTCAACAGGTTCTTCTATTTGACTTTCCACAATCAGTTGCACAAACCTAGGATATAAATAATATTTACCCTTCTTCCTAATATTCTGCACAAACCCTTCATAAATCATCCTAGACCAATTAAACTTCCTCCCCTCAGATAGACATATTACGGCAGTAGCAATTTTGGAGGGAAAGTCATCAAATCCAATGGTCTTATTACTTATACACATCAACGAGGTATGTATCAAAAACTTCCATTGTTGTGAAAACATTCCTTTAAAAATTTTTACCTTGTCTCCCCTGTGAGTATATCCTAGCCTCTCTAAGCCTTCAAAAATCTCAGCATCAGAAAGATTAACTACACCATCAGCATCATCTAACTTCAAAACCCCTCGAATAATCTCCTCATCAACTAAAATTTCATTCTCATCCACCACAGTACCAAAAAATTCCACCCCATTTACCTCCTCAAGCTTAGCATTACCCCAGAATTGATGTATATAGGCTTTAAGGATGGTTGGTGCTACAATTAATGCAAAGTGAATAGGACCGTGAATAAGGAAATCAATCATTTGATGAAAACCTTCGGATCGATTTTTTTTGATCAAATTAGCAACTAGGTTATGGGTGTTAGAGTATTGGTTCGGCATGACGATTGATGATGTGAGTGATGTGGGATTTGTGAATTGAACAGATGGAAGTGATTTGGGTTTATGTAAAGCGCCAATTGGAAGTGATTTGAAGATCAATTAAATGATCTATCAGTGATTTGGGGATATAAATGTGTGTTCTCCAAAGTTACCAAACAGCCCCTCAAGTATCCAAAAATCAGCAACATGCTAGCAGTGGTTTGAAAACCTCTATCAGTGGTTTAAAAGACACTAGCAGTGGATACAAAATTACACGCCAACCAGGTGACCAAGAGATACAACAAGCAAAATCTTTGTCAAATATAGTGATATCTCACCAAAAATATGAAGGATTACAAAAGATTTTTTTTTTATTTTTATTTTTTTTGACAACTCAGCAAAAGCTCCAAAGTATACAATAATCCTTCATACCTGCAAATCACAAACATAAACCAAACACTGAAAAGATGGTTAAGGTTAGCAGTGGTTAGATTAAAACAAGAAGTGTTTCCATATACTTAGCTGTGGATAGCCAAGTGTGCTAATATCTAAGTCAATATGGTCAATCTTCTGTCATTAATTCCTTTCCCAAAGTCAAACGACTTCATTAACTCCTCAGCCACTTATACGTTCCCCTTATTTACTTACTGAGTCTATTGTAACCTTTGACTCCGCCTAAAGATAATCCTAATGCACAAGAAACACATACCAATTACCCCCAATTTACTTCAAAACCCTAATTTCTCAATAATTCCACGATCAGCAACAACAACCATGTCTATCAAACCAGAAATCATCAATCTAACCTCCTCCTCCTCCTCCTCCTCCTCATCATCATCATCATCCAGTGATGATTCACACCCATTGTTTCGATACCCTTATCAAGATGAACCTCGACCTTTAAAGTCCCCCTTTCTCCCTTCATCTGAAGATGATAGTGTAGTGGATCCAAGTGATTCATTTAGGGGTTTTGATGAATCTACAGAGCGTCTAGAGACAATCTTCAATAGATTGGTTAGAGAGGAAGCGGAGAGGACAGCAGCAGGTGAAGAGAAGCCACAACCTGCACAACCCCAACCCTAACCAAGGCCACGTGCCAGAAATCCACCACTCCCAAAGACAAGAGAGGTGGTGATTTGTCTTCCTACTCCAGGATCTGGTGCTTCAAACCATGGAAGGAAGGGAAAGGGCAAGGGGGCAGAGGTGAAGGGAAAGGGAAAAGGGAAGGTGGAGTAGAAGGTGATGTGATGCTTTATGGTGGAACGAGTAGATGGAACAACTGAAGATTTCTCATATCACAAATGCATCCACCAACGTTTTCATCAATCCATCCTTCCATTTTCATCTTCAGCTTCTTCATCGTACTAGTCATGTATATCCACCAGCTTTTGTAATAGATGATAGGGATGGTCTTTTATTTCATTTGAAGTTGATTGTCAGCGGTAAATTGTTTCTTGACTTAATGAACATCATCTCAATGATTATCACTTGTTCTTAACTCCAGTACTTCTCTTGCATTATACAACCAGTGATTAACTTCCATAGTTCTGCAAAATGGTTAGTGGGAACACAAAGAAACAAGCAGTGGTTTGAACATAACTAACAGTGATTAGAACAAAAATAGCAATACTAAGATCACCTAATAATAGTACAATTCTTATACAAACTTTTACAAAACTAGTTGAGATTTAGAGATTAATCATTCCAATACTAACTACAAGGTACTGAAACCTCCCCACATCAAAAGCTTTAGTGAGAAGATCAGCAACATTGAAATCAGTATGGATTTTTACCATTTGAATCAACCTTTTCTCATTACAATCTCTAATAAAATGATGCCTTATCTCAATATGTTTAGTTCTAGAATGTAAAACAGGATTTTTAATGATGCAAATTGTACTGTTATTATCAATGTAAATCTTAGTATGCATAAAATTGTACCCGAAATCCAGCAATTGATTCTGAATCCAAAGAACTTGACCACAGCAACTAGCAGCAGCCACATATTCAGCTTCAGTTTTACAATTTGCCACTATTGTTTTCTTTTTACACTGCCATGAAATTAGTCTGCTTCCCAAAAACTGACATCCTCCAGTTGTAGATTTCCTATCCAAACTAGCACCAGCATAATCACTATCTGTATAGGCCACCAAATCAAAAGGTGAATCCTTCGAATACCAAAGGCCCAATTTAGGATGACCTTTAAGGTATCTAAAGATTCACTTAACAGCATTCATGTGTGATGTATTGGGTGTGACTTGAAATCTTGCACACACACATACTGAGAACATTATATCTGGCCTAGATGCAGTGAGATACATCAAAGATCCAATCATGGACCTATACAACTTCAAATCAACTTTGGGACTTCCATCATCTGGTATCAGTGGTTTTTGAGTCTCCATAGGTGTACTAGCACTCTCCGCATCCTGAAACCCAAACTTCTTCAAAATATCTGCTACATACTTGTCTTGACTAATGAAAATACCATCAGTCCTTTGTTGAACCTGTAGCCCCAAAAAGAAAGTGAGTTCTCCCATAGAACTCATCTGAAACTTATCATGCATAAGTTTCTTAAAATCCTTGCATAGCTCCTTATTTGTTGACCCAAAGATGATGTCATCTACATAGACCTGAACCAGTAAAATATCATCCTTGTGCTTCCTAATGAACAAAGTCTTATCAATCAACCCTCTTTTAAATCCATTGTCCATCAAATAAATAGACAGGCACTCATACCATGCCCTAGGAGCTTGATGCAACCCATACATAGCCTTCTTCACCCTGTAAACCTTGTCAGGATGATCAGGATCTTCAAAACCAGGAGGTTGACAAACATAAACCTCCTCATCAATTGTTCCATACAGAAAGGCACTTTTAACATCCATCTGATACACCACAAAATTCTTGAATGAAGCATATGCTAAAAATAATCTAATAGCCTCAATTCTTGCAACTGGAGCAAATACTTCATCATAATCCGAGCCTTCAGTTTGTGTGTATCCTTGAGCAACCAGCCTTGATTTGTTCCTTACCATTATCCCTCTTTCATCCCTCTTATTATTGAACACCCATTTTGTCCCAATTGCCCTCTTTCCATTAGGAAGGTCAACCAATGTCCAAACCTCTTGAAGCTTAAACTGTAGAAGCTCCTCTTGCATTGATTCTACCCATCCTTCTTCAGACAAAGCTTCTTCCACTCTCTTGGGCTCCTTTTGAGACAAAACAAGCAAACAGGCAATTTTGCAGATCTTTATGACTATTTCTTTTGTGAAGTGATCTTGCAAAGAAACCTTGCTCAGGAAAGGTTTTAGTGTTCTTAACCTTGCTTCTTGTTTGAACTGGAGTATTCAAATTTCAAAGTATTTGTTCCTTGGGATGAATCTTGTGAATCCTTGTGGTAGTGATTGGACTTTCATGAATGACAGTTTCCAAATTAGTAAAATCAGCATTGAAGAAATCATCCATGTCTTCATCATTAGTAGGTGTGACAACCGGCAATTTAGGGAGTCTATTTTAGGTAACCGCATTACGTTAAATTAAACTGAGATTTGCCTTTAACACTATTTTATAAACCGTGACTTGATTTTATATCGTCGATTGGTTTTTACGGTTTATTTCATTAATAAATGAGTTATCGTATGCGTTTTAACTCTATTTTGTAGGCGCTATTCGATTCGGCACTAGAAAAGCCTAAAACAAGAGTTATTGTAACTTTTAGACCGTAACTCAAAAATTGACAAATAAATAGTCAAAACTTGTGGAAAAACGTGAGTAACGATGTTGGGAAGTTAAATAAATGTAGTGGGACACTCGGGGGACGATATGTGAGCTCGGTAATGGGTAAACGAGATGGATACGAAAAGTTTCAACCCGAACCCTCCTATTTTCCCACCTAGCCGCGCCCCCCTCCACCAAAATAATTCTTTTTAGGTCCCTAGTGGCCTAGTATATAATCCCCACTCAAGCCTCATTTCCCCCATCTCTTTCTCTCACTAGAAAAACACACACACAACTTTATCTCTCTTGTTTCTCAAAAACCCTAAACCACCACCTTCATAAAATCCGGCCACTTTCTGGCCACCACCGCCGCCACTCCGGCGCGTCACTATTCACCTCCACCACCAAAAGATAGATCTCTTTCTCCTCTTTCCAACCATATATCATACACTCAATTTGGACTTCATTAACACCTCCAAATTCAAGAATTAAGATTCGTACTTTTAGGGTTTTCTAAATATTTCAAAGGGCTTTTGCAATTGGTGATTAGATAAGGTAAATGGAACATGTTTTGAGCTTGATTGGGTGATAAAAACCCATGAATTGAAAATTAGGGTTTCGACCTAATTTTTATATTTGGGGCTTTTGGGTGGAACTTGAAATTAAAGCTAATTAGTGATGAAATAAACAAGTAATTAGTGTTTGGTACATGTGTAGTGCATTAATTTGATGGGTTTTGCATTTTAGGGTTTAGTTGCATGTTCTTGGTTAATGATAGTTGATGGGTTTTGTATTTAGTTAGTGTTTGGAGCTTGAATGATTGGATTGGAGTGTTGTAGAATTGAATTGGTTGTGTTTGGTTGTGTGATATGGGACGTACGAGCCAAGAAGCCCACGTATGGGTCTTGGTTGGTTTCGTACGTGACCCACTTGGGTCTTGGGTCCGAGTCGGGTCAATTTGGTAGCTTATTGATTGGTTTAGTTGAGGTTTGGATGAGACGCGTGGAGCCAAAAATCTTTTAGAAGCTTGTTTGGTTCACGTGGTCTTGACCGCGACCGTGTCATGACCATTAGGGTCATAACATTGGTTCGAGTATAATTGGTTGATTGATTGGTTGGCGAGATTGTTTTGAGTTAGTTTGGGATTGAATTGCGACGTTATGACTTTTAATTATGGACTTGATATATATATATTGTGACTTTGAGCTACGTTGGCGTCACTTTGACTTTTTAGTCAATAGTTGACTCCGACAAAGCCGTAACATGGACTTTAGTATAATTTGGACAATTGATTGATTAAAAGCCGAGAAGTTATGACTCGTGCTTGTGGACTCGAAACGAATAACGGTATGAGATTTATAATGGGATTTGACGAAAGATATATTATATATGAAAATGATAATAAAACTATGAAATGTAAATAATAATGGGCTTTTGTACCAAAAATATCAATAACAAGATTTATCTTGTTATTGACTAGTTTTGAATGAAACTAACGACTAAATTGGAGAGGTTTGTAATAAATAATTAACGTTTCGAGTACACGTTTATCAATAAATGTCAATTGTGGACATTTAATGTTGGATAAGTAATTATTTATTTGCGTTATGTGTGCATGGGTTACGGATAACCTAACGTTAATATTGTTGATCCACGTAGGTAGCGGACTTATTAGGTTGACGAATCTAATAAGAGCCCGCTAGGTACGTTGGGTAACCTTATTAATGGGTGAATTATCCTTATGACTCTTTAAGGATACGATTGATTTATGGGATAATAAGCGACACGAGTAAATAAATGAGTTTATCGAGTTGACGAATTCGATAAGGTCTACTATTTATTCCAAAACTTAGTGAACTATGGAGCTTATCGTTTAGAGGTCTCATTGTGTCGCATTGAGTTATATATTGGTTGTTTGAGTGCATTCATGGCATCATATTGAGTCGATACACCCACACATGAGGATACCAAACACTAGGATTAATGGTGAAACGAGACGTTTTTGGAAATAAAGAAATGGAATATATTGGAGTAGTTAACGTTGATTTTGAGGAATATGTATATTAAGTTGGTCTACATTAATAGGTTGTGCCGAGTCGATAGTTGTTGTGCTGTGATTTCTGTTATCTTCTGCTAGTGATATTTGTGCGTTGATTGCTTGAGGTGAGTTTCATAGCCCCAATTTTATATACGTTTTAACTACGTTTTGAACTATTTTGGGGTGAGAATCATGCTACTGTTTTTGGACCGTTAAAACTATTTGGATTTGCTTATATGCTGACTGAGTAGATAGATGTGCGATAGTTGTTGCCTTAGTCTAGGTTTTACCGTGCCTAACTAAGAATAGACTTCTATCACAACCTAGCCCGGGGTTGGCAACTGTTCTAGAGGTTGCCACGACAGTGCTAGACTAGAGTCGCAGGGACCCGAGTAAGTGATTATATGATTGGAGATCCGGGTAGGATCAGTGTGTGAAACGGTATTTACCTATCTAGGTCTTGCATAGCAAATCAACTCTTACAGGTCCACTATGATTTTGTTGAACTTAAACCTATGAACTCACCAGCGTAAGCTGACCTTTTAGCATGATTTCTCAGGTATTTGAGAGATGTTTGGATTACTTGATGTGTGGAAGCTTGGCATGGAGGCGTGGTTCAATGATCATTTTCTGACTCTGATAAACAATGGGGACCTATTTTGTTAAACTATGTTTTGGGCCTAAAATTTATATCTTCGGATTAAATGTTTGAATATTTGGTTTGGGATTTGATAACGTCTAAAATGAACATGTTTTTAGTAGCGTTATTGTCAGTTTTGTGCATGATATTCGGCTATATTTACTCATAACTATTGCAAAAGTGCAAAGATGCGTCTTGTGTATGTATATGTAGCCAGGTATTGCGAATATTGAAGAAATGAAGTTTTTATGCACATTTGGAAGCGTCTAAAGGAAGGAAGTTGAGATTGGAAGCTTGTGGACTCAATGATATGGAAGCGTAGTGATTTCGAAGCATCTACAGCAAGGAAAGATCAAGTTTGGCTTTGGAAATCATCAACGTAAGCAAAGAATGAAGCGTAAAGGGAAAAGTCAGCAAAAAGTCAAAAGGAGCAAAACCCAGCCGCTCGGTCGCAACCCGCAACCGGATCCGGCTGGGCTATTGGTCAAAGCTGTGACCGATTCGGTCGACATAGAAACCGATCCGGTTTCTGGCTCTGCAGTTACACAATTCGCATTTATTGTTGTCTTAACTCCCCATAATCATTGGAGTCCGATCATTTCTTAATATTAACTTGGGGAGAACGTTTTTTGGGCAGTTAAGCAAGTGCTTTGGCTATTTAAAGGACCTAGTACTTGTATACTAAGGGTGACATAACAAATAGAGTATTAGTTTACATCAAAACTCATACTTACCCATTTATTTCAACCCAAAAGCTTGGTAGTTACTGGAAAACGTCCAGAAGCAAGGAAGGAACCATTCTTGTCCATTGTTTCGGTAGTTTGGAGTTGTGCGGTGATCCTAGGTGATTGGAGGCGCGTGGTTGCTACATTCCACGATTTCTAATTCTTGTAATCACAAAAGATTAGGTATTCTATGAACTTTGTTATGGAAATCTATTCTCTTGAATTGTTTGAATTACTTTGTTATGACTTGTGTTTAGATATGATTGTTTTCATGGAGTAGTTTGTGTTATACTTGTGTGTTAGAATGTGATTAATCATAATAATGTTCTCAAAATGTGATGCATGTATATATGATCTTGTTTAAATGAGTTTGTTGGAAAAATACTAGTCTTGGATTGATTTGTCAATAAAACATGTTTTAAGAAAAAGGACCGAAAGGATTTCTCTTGTGTTTTATTCCAAAAAGTGTTGTGACAAACTAGTATGGGGATATGGTGATTGACATCCACCATGTTTTGCTTATTAAAACAAGACTAGAACGTTTTCATCACGAAGGGTCGAAAGATTCGTAAGAACAAATTTAATGAGAACATGTTGCAAACAAATGGAATTTTTATAGGATAATCATTGGGATAAGGACCGAAAGGATTACCTAAATGTTTTTGTTCTTAGAATGATTTTTACAAACAAATACCATGGTTGGGGAATCATTTGCTTATGATTTGTGCATCATACTAAGAGTATACACCAAACCTTTATGAACATTATCTATGGTTGATTATGAGACTTCACACAAGTATATATTTTTATTCTTGATTCGTATTTTCACTAGAACACTTATTCGAGAGAGCCTTGACAAGCTTTCTTGTTAGAAACTTTTTAATAAAATCTATTTCAAAACAAAAATCCCTTGGGACGATCTCGACTTACCAAAACGATACTATTGCGGACGAGTATACTTGCTCGTATGTATTAAAAGGTTATACGGTTAATTCGTGATTATAAATTTTTAAAACTTGCACCAACCGGAGCACATCAAGTTTTTGGCGCCGCTGCCGGGGATTTTTCTGTAATTTTCTTTGAAATTAGTAAAAAAAAAAAAGTTTTGTTACAAACTAACCGATTCGGTTGGTTAGCCAACCGAATCCGGTTAGACATTCTGTGATTTTTTTTTTTTTTTTTGGTTCGAATTTTATATCTATCTTTTTAGTTTATTGTGTTTTGATTTCTAGAGTAATTGTGTGGTTTAATCAGTTCTTAGATTTATTTTATTTATTTATTTTTCTTTTCTTTACATTTGTTATTTAATTAATCTAGTTTTATTTATTTTAATTTTATAGTAATTGGTAATGGTTAAGAGTATTTTATTTTCAGTTATAGTTTATTTTATGATAGCATTTATTAGTAGTTTATTTAGTTTTAGTTTTAGTTTTAATTTTGGTTTTAATTAGATTTAATGAGTTATTTAATTATTAGTTTATGAAGAGTTTTATTTAATTAACTAGAGTTAGTACATCCTTAATGACATTAATTTGTTATTATTATTATTAAATTTGTTTTAAAAAAAAAAAAAATATATATTTTTCAATCAAACCGATCGGTCGCAACCCGCAACCTGATCCGGTTCGTGTTTCTGTCCTAGAATTTTTCAACCAACCGATTCGGTTGGTGATCCAACCGAATCCGGTTGGAGTTTCTGTGCCGAGTTTTATCATTTTGAGTTTTTTATTTTTTAATTTTGTTAGATGTCTTAGTTGTTTCTTATATGTTTTTTATAGTTTGTTCTTGTTTTACTAACGTTAACGCTAATCATTCGGGATTTGTTTTGTTTTGCTTTGTTAAGTTGTCTAGTAACATGGATAGTTTGAGCGGAATCTCGGAATACCTTCGTACTTTGGATGACATGTTCAAGGATACGGGAAGTTCATTAGAAAAGATTTGTTGAATTGTTTCGTTTTGTTTTGTTTAGGGCTTACTAATCGCAATTGCAATCATTTTGTTCTTGTTTGATATTTTTTGTATATTCTTTGTTGATTCTGTAGATTGTTTTAATTTTTTATTTTTTGAGTTTTACTATTTTGAGCCGTGTCTTTGAGGTTGGCCTAAGCCAACCTAGTGGTTGGCTTAGCCAACCAACTTTTTAAGATCCTGTCTTTGTGCTTGGCCTAGTCCAACGCCCAACGCTGGCTAGCCAAACTAACTTTTTATATATAAAAAAAAAAAAAATTTTGTTTAAATTATTATTATTATTGTTTAATTACAGTAATTCCTACATGATTGAGATCAATTAATTTATTTTGAGAAGTATTTGATTATTAATTTATTGAGTAATTTAGATTAATTTTGGTTTTAATTTTGATTTTGATTTTGATTTATTTGATGATT
>BPTQ01000001.1:101009842-101109213 GCA_019973895.1 Chrysanthemum seticuspe | reverse complement strand
AGGGTTAGAAGATAAGTTTCGTAATGGTTTTGGAAAGCGTCAGGTGCAAAGTGATATGAAACCGAGAGGTGTGAATCGGTTAAGGAGTAGTTATGAGGAATTGGCTAAGTGTGGAGAGCCAAAGTATAGTGAAACGTGGACTGCGAAAGGTTTTGGTAATGCTTTGAATAGAAGATTGGGAACCGTAGGGTTATGGATTGAACCTAGACCACAACAGCAACCACCACAACAGCAAGGGAATATACCAATGGAGAACGTGCAAATGGGTACGTCCAGTAGTTTTGATTCAGGATGGGGAGAGTGGAACCAACATCTAGATGAGATTCAATGTAGGGATGTGTGGAGAGATTCGATGATGTTAAGGAACAACTACATCAATGATTATTCGATGCCTATCTTTCAACACATGGCTCGAGAAGCCAATTACGAGTTGCCACCCTACAATCCACCAAATGTTCCACCATATCCTTTTCCTTACACTTCTTATCCTGGACCCTATCCGTATCCATATCCTGGGTACGCACCGTTTCCTGATCCAATACCCCCATATGGTCGATTGCCTGAAGCTGGAGGAACAAGTTATGAAGTTGGAGGATCATCATCAGGAGTTGGAGGCAAGAAGAAAAAGAGGAGAGTTCGTTCAGAAATCATAGACGAAAACTATGTAACCGAAAGTGATGATGATAAGTTTGACGATGAAGAAGGAGAAGAAATGAGCGAGGATGACGAGTGATTATGGGTCATTCGTGAAATTATGGTTTCAAAAACAATGGTCATGATGTGTTTTAAACTATTTCTATCTTTTTGATTGATTTTTTTTTAGGATGTTTGGTATATTTTGGTTTTATCTAGTTTTTAGTAGTTTTGTTTGTTTTGTGCATTTCGTATTGCAGTTTTTGTTTGCAGGATGGATATGTTGGAAGCTTCTTGATGGTCAAATATTTCGAGTTGGATAACTCACAGGCTTGCTAATGACCCAATGTGCTTATTGCATATTTTATTCCGTGGTATCTTTTAACTATCTTTTTCCCATTTTCTTTACTTTGAAGTTCATTTTTCATTACATTGAGGACAATGCAAAACTTAAGTATGGGGGAGGGAAGAAAATAGGAAAATGATACGCATTTTTTTTATTTTTTTTTAGATAACTTTTGGATGCAAGTGATTAGAAGAAATTCGCCCTTGATGGTCTAATGGTTTTCGCACGTTATTGATAATTAAAATACATAATTTGGGATTTCAATGGTAAAATAAGGTTTTTGAAAATTTTTAGATTTGAACCAAATTACTGAAATAATTCATTTTGGATTCGATAGCATTTTCTAGCATGCATAATAGCCTTTTTCCCACATTTTTGTGAGGTTTCTTTTTGTATGAAACATCTTTTGTTTTATATTTGCTATGAGTGTGCCGGTGATTATGTCGATTCTAGAACTTGTACTAGTTATGCATTACGGTTAAAATCACTTTCGAGTGATCTAAATATTTTCAAGTGATAAGAGGCATTTTAGGAATAACCCAAATGGCCTTCCATTTTTACATCTAATGATATATTAGCTGACCACATCGGTTAGTTAACCACCCACATGGACCCATTTTGTTAGTGCTCATTTTTAGCACTAGATACCCCTAGTTACACCTTCTGAGCCATTCCTTTTCGTTTTTGATAAATCCAGAAAAATACAAAAAAAAATATTTTACACCTTTAAACCTTAGCCAACCCTTATCAAGTCTAATGGTTTGTTGCTAGTTGTTTGGAATGATTGGATTGTTTTTGATGATTATGAGTTAGTTACACTTTGCCATTCATGTGTGCCATTTCGACAAAGACGAAGGATGCATACTTCTTATTTGTATTTTTGTGGTAATGCTTATACGAAGTGTGGGGGAGTTGTGATATAAAAAAAAAAAAAAAAAAAAAAAAATGTTGACAGTTATAGCCAATGTGCTATATTATTATGAAGATGAAAGAAGATGAAGTATGTTTGAGTTATCGATTAGCCAATGTGCTAAGACGTGATATATATATATTTGGTGATCGATATGAGAAGAGGAGTAATAATCATTTTTCGGGATTGTGGTTTGTATGATGACTAGCACCATGGAGGTTTGGACTTGATTTTATTTTATTTTAAACCAATTTCATTAACTATCCCATGCCTTATCCATACCTATTATGAACCCATAGCCTTATCATTATAACCCGAATAAAAGACCTCTTTGATGAATTTATTTTCTTTGTTTTGATACTTGTACAAGCTTATGGTAAAAAGCATTGATCATGACTAGGCATTGAGTGATATACCCACCAATATATGAGTGTTGAGTGAAATCTTAAAGCCATTTGTGAGGTATCCTAGTTATGTTATCTAAAGTGTTTGGTTCATTTTTAGAAGATTTTCTCATATTAAAAGCAAATTAATAATTATCTTTTATGGTAATTGTTACAATTTTTTTGAAACATGGTGTTATGGACCATTGAAATCAATCTTTGCAAATGTTTGACCTACTCGAGGGCGAGTAGAGCTTAAGTGTGGGGGAATTTGATAACGTCTAAAATGAACATGTTTTTAGTAGCGTTATTGTCAGTTTTGTGCATGATATTCGGCTATATTTACTCATAACTATTGCAAAAGTGCAAAGATGCGTCTTGTGTATGTATATGTAGCCAGGTATTGCGAATATTGAAGAAATGAAGTTTTTATGCACATTTGGAAGCGTCTAAAGGAAGGAAGTTGAGATTGGAAGCTTGTGGACTCAATGATATGGAAGCGTAGTGATTTCGAAGCATCTACAGCAAGGAAAGATCAAGTTTGGCTTTGGAAATCATCAACGTAAGCAAAGAATGAAGCGTAAAGGGAAAAGTCAGCAAAAAGTCAAAAGGAGCAAAACCCAGCCGCTCGGTCGCAACCCGCAACCGGATCCGGCTGGGCTATTGGTCAAAGCTGTGACCGATTCGGTCGACATAGAAACCGATCCGGTTTCTGGCTCTGCAGTTACACAATTCGCATTTATTGTTGTCTTAACTCCCCATAATCATTGGAGTCCGATCATTTCTTAATATTAACTTGGGGAGAACGTTTTTTGGGCAGTTAAGCAAGTGCTTTGGCTATTTAAAGGACCTAGTACTTGTATACTAAGGGTGACACAACAAATAGAGTATTAGTTTACATCAAAACTCATACTTACCCATTTATTTCAACCCAAAAGCTTGGTAGTTACTGGAAAACGTCCAGAAGCAAGGAAGGAACCATTCTTGTCCATTGTTTCGGTAGTTTGGAGTTGTGCGGTGATCCTAGGTGATTGGAGGCGCGTGGTTGCTACATTCCACGATTTCTAATTCTTGTAATCACAAAAGATTAGGTATTCTATGAACTTTGTTATGGAAATCTATTCTCTTGAATTGTTTGAATTACTTTGTTATGACTTGTGTTTAGATATGATTGTTTTCATGGAGTAGTTTGTGTTATACTTGTGTGTTAGAATGTGATTAATCATAATAATGTTCTCAAAATGTGATGCATGTATATATGATCTTGTTTAAATGAGTTTGTTGGAAAAATACTAGTCTTGGATTGATTTGTCAATAAAACATGTTTTAAGAAAAAGGACCGAAAAGATTTCTCTTGTGTTTTATTCCAAAAAGTGTTGTGACAAACTAGTATGGGGATATGGTGATTGACATCCACCATGTTTTGCTTATTAAAACAAGACTAGAACGTTTTCATCACGAAGGGTCGAAAGATTCGTAAGAACAAATTTAATGAGAACATGTTGCAAACAAATGGAATTTTTATAGGATAATCATTGGGATAAGGACCGAAAGGATTACCTAAATGTTTTTGTTCTTAGAATGATTTTTACAAACAAATACCATGGTTGGGGAATCATTTGCTTATGATTTGTGCATCATACTAAGAGTATACACCAAACCTTTATGAACATTATCTATGGTTGATTATGAGACTTCACACAAGTATATATTTTTATTCTTGATTCGTATTTTCACTAGAACACTTATTCGAGAGAGCCTTGACAAGCTTTCTTGTTAGAAACTTTTTGATAAAATCTATTTCAAAACAAAAATCCCTTGGGACGATCTCGACTTACCAAAACGATACTATTGCGGACGAGTATACTTGCTCGTATGTGTTAAAAGGTTATACGGTTAATTCGTGATTATAAATTTTTAAAACTTGCACCAACCGGAGCACATCAGGATTGGTTTTAAATGGCTAAATGGTTATCTTTTATTTTACTTGTGTGCGATACCAATCCAAAAAGTAACGCCCCGAAAACTTGATTAAGTCTTCCGCTGTACCGAGATTTGGGGGTGTTACAGTAGGAGTATCAATCTCTTCCAAAGCAGGCATGTCAGGATCATGTGGATACTCCTCTTCACCAAATAATGGCTTTGTAGTTGGTCCAATGAAAGTACTATCATCAGTACTTGCAGCCGGGGTTTCACTTGTACTGGCAGTGGTAGAAGTTGGCTTGACAGTGCTTTCATTATACCTAGCCGTGCTTTCATTTGGCTTATCAGTGCTTTCAGAATGCCTTTTCTTTCTTTCAATTTCTTCTACCGACACTGAGTTATCTTTCAACAACTCATCCTTATCTTGATGATGATCAACTTTGCTTCCAGAATTCAAGGCATCATCATCAGTGGGACCTTGCTTATCAATGATGGATGAGATAGAACCAGCTTTCCATTTTTCAACCAAATAGAACTCCTTTGGAGAATCAGCTTCCTTAGAATTTGTTTCTGCATCAGAATCCTTTTGTGTACCTGCATTAACATTAGTGGAAGTTCCTGGAATGATAGGCTCATAATTCATAGATTTGGTTAGCATATTAATGTTAAACAGCCAGTCTGGTCCTTTGGTCTCAACACTAGGAGTCTCTTCACTAAACTGAACATGTAAGTTCTCTTCAACAATTCTAGTCCTCCTATTGTATACTCTAAAGGCTTTACTATTAGTAGAATAGCCTAAAAAGTATCCATCATCAGCTTTTTCTTGAAACTTGCCTAGATAGTCTATGGTATTCAAGATAGTAACAGGACACCCAAAAGGTTTTAGGAATGCAATCATTGGCTTCCTATTATGTAACAGCTCATAGGGGGTCTTGTTATGAGGCTTCACTACCTTACTTCTATTCTGCACATAACATGCAGTGCCTACAGCTTCAGCCCAAAAGGTAGTTGGTAGTTTAGATTCTGACAACATTGTCCTAGCAGCCTCAATTAGTGTCCTATTTTTCCTTTCAGCTACACCTTTCTGTTGTGGTGTTCTAGCAACACTAAAATGTCTTTCTATACCCTTAGCTACACAGAACTGATTCATCACATCATTCTTAAACTCAGTTCCATTATCATATCTGATTACCTTGACTTTATGGTTTACTAGATTTTCTATCTTAGTAATGAAACTCTTGAGAATCTCACTAGTCTCACTCTTAGCAGCCAAAAAGTATACCCAAGAAAATCTACTATAATCATCAGTGATAACTAGGCAGTACTGCTTATGGTTTAAACTTTTAACAAAGGTAGGTCCAAATAAGTCCATATGAAGCATAAACAGTGGTTGTGTAATGGTGTTAACAGTTTTGGACTTACAAGAAGCTCTATGTTGTTTTCCTTTCTGACAAGCCACACAAAGTTCCTTACACTCAAAAACCTTAGAAGGTAACTCTCTCACTAAGTTGCCCTTTACAAGTTTATTGATTGTTTTGAAATTAAGGTGACCCAGCCTTCTATGCCACAATTTAGACTCATCAACTGATGCCTTAGCAAACAAACAAGTTAAGGACCTATTAGGAAGTACATCTTTAAGATCAAAACAATATATGTTCTCTTTCCTAGGTATCCTTAACTGCACAACTTTCTCATTAGGCATATTAAAATCAGGTGACAACACCACACACTCAGTTTCCCCAAAAAGTACCCAGTTTTTCTTATCACACATTTGAGAAACACTGAATAAATACTTTAATCCCTGTACTAGATAGACCTTTTCAAAGTCTAATTTTCCTGTTCTGATTGTGCCTCTGCCAAGTATCTTTCCTCCCTTTGGATCATTGCCAAATGCCACATAACCTCCATCAAAAGCTTCAAAATCCTCCAGGTTGCTCCCATCCCAAGTCATGTGCCCAGAGCAACCACTATCAAAAATTCCTTTGTCTTTTAGCTCATCTTGTAGATTGCCCTGCACATGAATTTAAACAAATTAGTTCCTTTTGTGGACCCAAGCCAATACTGACTTGGGTCTGCCCTGTGCATCAACATAATCAAATTTCTTTAAGTCCATTGATGCACAACTCACATGATGTAAAACCTTGGTCTTAGGTTTCCATTGCCAGCTAGCTGAGGCCTTAACAGCATAAAAATGGTTTCCAACCACTGTGTCAGTTATCACCTTTGGAATTTCTAAAACTTCTTTTGTATCAGTGGTGATATTTTGCTTAGCAGTGGATTTTGCTTAGCCGTGTTTACATTTTTCTTAGCAGTGGTTGGAATCCATTTGGGTGCAGTAGTGATTATTGATTTTGTTTTACCATTCCTCATTAACACTGCCCTAGGAATCATTTTATTGTTAGGATGAGGGATTGTATTATTTGAAGAGTTTTGATGATTTACTCTCCTCCAATGATTCCAAACTTGTGGTTGGTTTTTATAACAGTTTCTCTGTAAGTGCTCAAAACTACCACATGCAAAACAAGCCTTCTTAACACACTGAAACTCATCTCCTAATCTGTTTGAAATTAGTCCATTAAAGTTTCCTTGATTTCCCCTAGGTATATATCTTTTCATCTGTTCCCTAGGTATCTCCTTGTACTCTACAACTTTCTTAGAAATTTGTGCTCCAAATCTAGTCACAAGGTTGGCTTGATCAGAATCAACTTTCTTTACATTTTCTATCTTTTCAGGCTGAGTTGATTCAGATCTAACTTCCTCAAAATCTGATTCCCAATCTTCAATAGTGAGAGCATCAGATGACTTAACAGAACCTATCTTATTTGTTTCAGTCTTACTAATCTCTTCTACAGGTTTGTTAAAACTGAATTCACTACTAAATGACAGTTCTTTTGTAGGTGGTGCATGTTTCATAAGAGAGGGTGGTGGCATATTGTTGTAACCTATCCTAGAACCCTTTTTCATTAATTGACACTCTATTGATTTATGAACCAAATCAGAAGCAAATTGTGTTTTAGCAACCCTAACAACATGTTTTTCTTTTTCTACTAGGGCTTCTTGTTTTACACTCTCTGCCTCTTCTAGTTTCTTTTTAAGCATCTTAATTTCTCTGTCCTTAAGATCAATTTCACGACCTAGTATATTAATCTTATCGACATACTCAAACTCACATTTAATACATAAATTAAGTTTTTCTTCAACACTCTCAAGACCAACTTTATAACCTAAGTTATCAAGTGAAAGTCTATCTACTTCTTTTCTCAAACTCTCAATAATAGCCTTTTGTGATTCTAAGTTATGTTGACATGATTTAAAAGAACAAGTAGAATTTTTAGAATCATTAGATACCTCAGAATCTGAACCATAAGATGAAGCATAGGCCATAAGAGCAAAGTTATGCTCTTTAGAGGCTTCACTAGCAAGAAAAGTTGCATTGGGACCTTCTTCAATCTAATCACTCCAGTCATAATCACCAATACCATCTTGAGCAACCAGTGCTAAAGAAAAAGTAGGCTCTTCAGTGGTCTTCTTGATGCCTTCAACTCTCTTGGGAGCTCGACATTCCCTAGAAAAGTGACCCTTCTTTTTGCAGTTATAGCACTCCATCTTGCTTTTGTCAAATCCAGCTCTCCTTTGACCATCATACTTAACTTGCCTTCCAGTTCTTCTCAAAAACTTCCTTGCTTGGAGAGTCAACATTATCATCTGCCATTGAAGATTTATCTCTTCAAGATCATCAGGATCAATTTGATCTAAATCTTGATTCAAAACAGTAACACTGGTAGTTAAATCAGCCAGAAAAGCACAAATTGCACCATCACTGACATTATCACTAACAGTGGTATTGTTAGCAATGGCCGTGGTTATTCCATAGGCAGCAGTGGATACATCCAGTGAGCTCTTGTGATTAGTGGAAACAAAAGCAATGTTTTGATTAGTAGAAGATGCACCAACAATGTTGTTCTCAGACTCATAAACCTTCAAGTTGTTGTAGAGATTGTCCAGATTCATCTTTTCAAAGTCATCCTTATTTCTCCACACAACTGTGTGCACAGCCCAGTCAGGTGATAAACTTCTGATGAACTTCAAATTTATATTTTCTTGAGCAACTTTGTAGTCCTAACTTCAGTTGGCTGATGAGTTTTTGAAGTCTGTTATAAGTGCCATCAAGTTTTTCTCCACTAAGAGCAATGAAGTTTTCAAGCTGATGCTTGAGCATATTTGTTGGAATCACTCCTAAACCTAAATCAAGTGTTAGTGATTTATATGTAATAGTTAGCTTAATTATGGCCTTTATGTTTGTTATTAGCTTAAGCTTATGTAGAAGTCCCATAAGCTTAGGCCCATGTCCATTAAGGAAAGGAAGGGACTAGGAGTGTTGCCCTAGCTCCCCTTCCTATAAATACCTTGTAATAACCCTCACTTGAGGGTTGGTTGTTCAATTTACTCTCTTTCACATACTCCACGCATAACCGGTTTTATACTCCTACGCGTATGCGTGTTTGTTTATTGTTCATCCGATCTCTTCCCCCCTCTATCTCTTTCTATTGTGCTTGTGTTGTAAACTTAGTGACCTAACAGTGGTATCAATCGCCAAATAGTTGGGTGAATCGTTATTGTTTTTGAAGTGGGTTTTGGTCCTATGCGTAAAACAATGGTTCGAACTTTGGCTTGCTTAAAAACTGATTTTTTACACTTTTTAATCCAAGATTCTTGTACTTTCAACGTTTTAAGGTGTTAAAATAACTGTTTTTGGCAAAAAGTTTCAAACTTTACGCGTGGATCATCGTTTTTAAGCTAGTTTTTGTACGAGGGTTTCGTTCTACGCGTAACCGTTTTAGACACTTTGGATCATCAAGTTTCACACTTTTGTGTCATTTTGGTGATATTGAAGCTATTTCATCACAAAAATCTAGTTTAGAAACATCTTTGGGCAACAATCATTTTTACGAGTAGTTCTACGCGTAGTAAAACCCTAAAACTACGCGTAACTCACTCCTTGGTTTGATCTTTAGTTTCGTGGTTTACTCCGTGTTTTCTTGCTTGGATAAGCCTGAAAATACGTTGACTTGGGATATCTTTTGCACTGTGATAGTGTAAAAGATCACTTGGGCTAAAAACCCTAAACTTACGAATAAGCTTAAGCTTATGCGTAGAACCTCTTACGCATAAGATCTATCTTACGCCTAAGCTTTGTCTTACGCATAAGGTAATCCTACGCCTAACTTACTGTTTACGCATAACTTTAGTGTTTTTCTCCTTACTTACGCGTAAGCTAAACCTACGCGTAACTTTTGCTATTACGCGTAACTTTGGTGTTTTTACGCATAAGTGCTACTTGGCTTTATTGTGATTTCTACGCCTGAGGATACTTCATCAACAAAGGTTCATTCGACTACAAAGATCCATTTAACAACACAAGTTTTTCAACATGTCACAACCACCATACTCTAACTATTTCCCTTATACTTATAATCAACAACAACAACAACAACAACTAAGTCCACAACATCAACAATGGAATCAACAACAAGCAATTTATCAACAACAATTTAATCAACAACATACTCCACAACTTGCAGCAATTCCACAACCTCTAATGGTTCAACCACCACCAAGTCTTCAAGTACAACCCTACACAAACGAATTCAATCAACATCCATAAAGGAACACTATGAAGGAACCCACTTGGTTTGCAAAGATGTGTGAAGCTTTAAGCAGCCAATAATCAATTCATGAGGCTGGATCACTTGATAGACCTCTAATGCTCACTCCAGGAAACTACGATCAATGGGTGATTAGGTTCTTTAGGTTTTGTGATCTGAAGAAGCCACATGGAAAGTTCTTAAAGAAGGTTATCTTGGAAGGTCCATTTCAGATGCCTAATGTCATTGTACTCGGAGATCCAAATGCTAATCCACCAAGAGATGAACAATCAAACATTGCTACTGTTGCAGACCTGAATGCAGAAGAGCTTCTACACTATGAAGCTGATGAGCTTGCAATGAAATATATCATTTTAGGATTACCAAACCCAATTCTTCGAAGTGTTGATGCTCAAAAGACTGCAAAGGCGATGTGGGAACATATTCATCTTCTTATAGAAGGATCTGCACTCAATCAGGAGGATATGGAATCCAAAATTTACTTGGCTTATGAACACTTCATGATTGAACCTGGAGAGACACTAGAGTCTTATCATCATCGATTCTCAGACATCATAAATGATTTGGATAAACACAACATCATCATGCCAAGAATTGCAGTTAATACTAAGTTCTTGAGTAGTCTTGGTCCTGAATGGGAGAAGTATGTCATTTTTCTCCGTCAAGCGAAGAACATGCATCATTCTACATACGGATTGTTGTACGATTACTTGAAGCCTCATGAAAAGGAAGTTGATAGGGAAAGGATTCTCCGTGCTCAAATTGCGTCACCGTCACATCCGGAAAATTAACAGCTTGCTTTGTATGCTCAAAACAGTTATTCTCCTCAACCAGCAACTCAACCAACTGCTACAATCACACCACATGATCAATCACAGCAAACTCAACAAACTCAATTGGTTCCTTACAACAACAACAATGATCAGGCACTTTATAGTCAAGCTAATGAGGAATCCGATCCGTTCGAAGCATTGCAACAAGGATTTGTTATGATTGCTAATGCTTTTGGCTGTTATACCAACAAATCCAACAATCGTATTCGTTCCTCATCTAACACCAGGAATCAGGCTGTTGTGAACAATGGACGAGTTGAAGTTCAGAATCGTGGTTATGGTCGTCAGATGGGCGGTGGTCAAGGGTTTAATGTTATGGGTAGGAATAACAACAAAGTTCAAGTGGTGGAACAGGGAAATGCTCAGAATGGGTTGAATGGTCTTCGATGCTACAACTGCAATGAGAAGGGACACCTGGCTAATGCATGCCCAAAGCCGAGGACTAGGGGCAGTTCTTATCACAAAGAGGCTCTTCTTTTGGCTCTTAAGGATGAAGCTGGTGGAACTCTCACAGACAAAGAACATAGTTTTATGGCAGATGCAGACTCAGATGATGATATGGAGGACTTGCAGGCCAATGCAGCTGTTATGTTGATGGCTAATATGCATGAGTTACACATGAGTGACACAGGCCCAGTGTATGCCACTGATGGCTTGTCTCAGATACCCGAACAAACCATATTTATCTCTGATCTAATATCTCCGCCAACATCTGAATCCGGCAAGGCTCAGAATGTTCAAAATGAGTCGTACACATCTCATTCCGACGATTTTCAACTAGACCCCGTAGTTACATTTGACGATCAAGATGACCTTATGGTTTCCATTGATAATCAAATTGACTCCGTGGTTATACTTGAGGATCTAAATAATGATCATGTTGTGACTCACGTTGAACACGCCGAACTTGTGCCTCGTCCAGATGTTGATCTGTGGCTTAAAAACCAACAATCCATAGTGGAAGAATGTCATGCCGTAAATCAGGACTTAAAAAGTAAAAATGCACTGTGAACCAAGGATTTTGAATGTTTAAAAATGCAACTCAACTTTTTCAAAACTCAAGAAAAACGTGAAAAAGGTTTTGAAGCCGCTTTTGCTAAATCTCATCAAAACGAAAAACATTTAGAGCGACAGATGCGTGATCTAGCCGCTTCGAAGAATGCTTTGTTGTCTGAAATAGAACAACTGAAACATGAACATAAAAAGCAAATTAACGCTCTCACCTTGGAAAATCAAAAAGCTAAGGCTGAGTTGTTAACTTGTCAAAAACAGTTCTCTGCATACAAAAAGCATTCAACGAAACGAATAGATGACCAACTGGAAGAAATTGTCGGTTTGCAAAACAAAATCAAAGAGTTTCGAAATGTTGTTTATAAGCATGGTGAGTCAGTCACAGCTATTCAAAAGTTTACTTTAAAACCCAATCCAGCTGGATATGGACCGAATCTTGCTGATTACAAACCTAAGCTTTCAATCAAAGCATTCAAACCAAATCCTGAAGTTTCCAGTGCAAAATATAAAATTGATGATTCTGTTATGAGTGTTGTTGAATATCATCGTCAAGAGGAATTAGATGCAGAAGACGAGAGTCGATCAAAATTAGAAAATGTTGTTTACAACAAACCTTTTAACTATTCAAAAGTGGTCACTTTTGTCACACCAACGGATTCTTCTAACACACCAAGGATTATCATAAAAACGTCTGAGTCTTCTAATGTTAATCCCCAACCAGATTATGCACAAACTTATGGTCCTTTACCTTCCATCAGTGAAGTAAATTCAAAACCTGAAAATCGCAAAATTCTTAGATATTTTGACCTTTTCATGGCTGACCTCAAACTTTTACAACATGAGATAGAATATCATTCTGAAATCAAAGTTCAACATTTTCAATCGCCTCTGGCGCGAGAACAAAGAGACATTTTTCAGAAAAATCTTTTACCAACTGTTAAAAATTTGAAACATTGTGCATTATCTTGGGAACGGGACTTTCATAATGAACTTGGATTGATGAAGGTCGTTTTCGAGAAAACAGAAACATCTATTTCTAATACTAAACGTAAAAAGAAAATGTTACAAAAAGATGTTGATCGACTCTTGGAAGATGTTATCTGTGCTGATATCCATAATGTTGTGTTATTCAATTCTTTGCCACATGCATCTGATTATATCTCTGCTGATACTGTTGATAATGTTGTGACTGTTGAGAATACTGATAATGTGCTTCAGATCGAGTCTTTAAAAGATGAAAACGAACGTCTCTTAAACGAGCTTTCAAATGCAAAACGTCGTCTTCAATTGTGTCAAAAAGATTGTTAAAATCGTGAACTTGCTTTGCAAAATAAAATCAACCAGTTGCAATCAAACAATTTTAATCCAAAATTTGAGCAACTGGATGATCGTCTTTGAAAAGTCAAATCTCAAAATATGAACAAGAACTTGTAAAAGTTAAACAGGAATATGGTGTCATATTTGATTTACTCAATAAGACTCATCATGAAGCATCAAACGAACTTGATCATTATCTTGGACACACTAGAGAAGTAATGAATTTTGCTGGTAATATTCGTTCTGAAAATCAAGATTTGATTCACACTATCTTTAAGTTAAGAGAAATGTTAGGAAAGTATGAACAACTTCCGCCAACCATCATTAAGAGAATAGCACCTGTAACACTTAGTAAACGTGAACCCAGAATGCATACTGCCAAAACACAAGTTGCTAACGTGCTTCCTTCTACTGAAACAGGAATAGTTGCCTTTTTTCCAAACGTCCGCACTTCACAGCCAAGGAGCAATACAAGGAAGAATAGGAAGTTGCGACCTAAGAAAAGAACAATAAAGAATGTTGAAGTAGAAAAACACCCTAGGACTATGAATAAGACTCATGTTGCTTCCACTATAAATATTGCGTCTGGCAAATGTAATAGAAATAGTGATGTAACGAATGCTAAACCTTTAAGTACTTTTGATATTCAGTCTGATGCACCTTGTGTTATTTGTCGTAAAAGTATGAATTCTGATTGTCATGACAAATGTGTTGCTAAAGCTATCATCTCTCGTTTAAGGAATCCTAAGAATCGGAATACCTCTAGGCCCACTAATCATTCTAAGTCTGTGCTTGGTAGACCGCCCTCTTTAGATTCTAAGAACCGCATTGATGTCCCTGTAGCTCCAGTTTCACCTCCTAGGAATGTCGTACCACCTAGTGCATTCACTAAGACTAAAGCAAATACTACATGGAGATGGCAGAAATGGATATATAACACACTAGGATTTAAATGGATGCCTAAAGCTATTGATGTGTGTATGTCTACTATAACTGCTCTGGAACCCTCTAACATTTCGGGTTCCACATCTACTTCTATTCCATCTGTGTCGTCTGTGTGTAATGCAGGTGATACAGATCATTCTCTGGATTGTTGATAGCGGATGTTCCCGACACATGACATGCAACCTTAAACTGTTATCAAACTTTATTGCAAAGTTCATTGGCACTGTCAGATTCGAGAATGATCACTTCGCAGCTATCATGGGCTACGGAGACTATATCAATGGGAACATCGAAATTAGCAGGGTTTATTATGTGGAAGGCCTCGATCACAATCTGTTTTCAGTAGGTCAATTCTGTGATGGAGATTTGGAGGTTGCTTTCAGGGAGAAATCTTGTTTCATTCGTGATCTACAAGGGAACGACCTTATGTCTGGCTCGCGTAATTCTAGTCTCTACACTATCTCTATGCAAGACATGGTTGCTTCATCTCCCATCTGCTTACTTTCAAAGGCAACATCTACAAAATCCTGGCTATGGCACCGTCGTCTCTCACATTTAAACTTTCAAACCATCACCAACCTTGCTCGACACAAACTAGTTGAAGGACTCCCACGATTCCGGTATTATAAAGATCACCTTTGCTCAGCTTGTGAACAAGGGAAAAGCACTCGTGCTCATTTTCCTTCAAAGGTGGAACACAGCTCTCAGCATGTGCTTCATCTTCTTCACATGGATTTGTGTGGCCCGATGCGCGTGCAAACGATTAATGGAAAACGCTACATCTTAGTAATTGTTGATGACTATTCACGCTGGACTTGGGTCTACTTTCTTCGAAGCAAAGACCAAGCTCCACAGATGATCATCACCTTTCTCACAAAAATACATGTTCAGCTCCGAAACACCGTCAGACAAATAAGATCAGACAAAGGAACTGAATTTGTTAACAAAACTCTTCGTAAATTTTATGAGAAAGTGGGAATTCAACATCAGACATCTATTGCACGTACACCTGAACAAAACGGAGTTGTTGAAAGACGAAACCGAACGTTAGTGGAAGCTGCAAGAACAATGTTAATCAATGCTAAACTCCCAGATTACTTGTGGGCAGAAGCTGTATCTACTGCATGTTATACTCAAAACCGTTCTATGATTACAAAACGCCACAACAAAATGCCTTTCGAGCTTGTCCACAACAGACAACCGAATCTCAAACACTTTCATGTATTTGGATCTCTTTGCTATCCGAATAATGATCGTGATGACTTTGGAAAGCTCAAAGCCAAAGCTGACATTGGAGTCTTTATTAGATATTGTGATAATTCTAAAGGTTTCCAAATCTGGAATCGTCGAACAAAGAAGGTTATGGAAACGATTCATGCTCATTTTGATGAACTTACGGAAATGGCTTCTGAGTATAACAGCTTGGAACCCGGTCACAACCGCTTAAACTTCCCTCAAACCCCATCATCAGCTGAACAAAGCCCCCAGCTCACTCGTCAAAAAATGGAAAGACTCTTTGCTCCGCTGTTCAGTGACGATATTGATGAATGTGCTCCAGGTGTATCTGCTGTTTCCGCTACTCAACCTGATACTACTCTTATACCTGATACACCTGCTACAACAACTATTGTTGAAGAAGCACCACCAGTTGACTCCAACACAATAGTTGAACAAACCGCTTCCAACAATGATGAACCGGCTGATGATGTTCTTAATGAAGTACCCCCCACCTGCAGATTTTGATCCAAATGCGTTCTTTAACCCGTTTGCTACTGAGACTGCTGCACCAGATGTCGCGGAATTTTCAACAAACCATTTGAATCCTTAAAATCTGCACAATGTATACCAACATCAACCCTCTACACATCGATGGACAAAATACCATCCTCTGGAAAATATTATTGGCAACCCGAATCAACCAGTCGTTACGAGACAACGTCTTCACACAGATGGTGAACATTGCATTTATGCATTCACTATCTGCTAATCTGAGCCTAAAAACATTAAAGACGCAATGACAAAAGACAACTGGATTGAATCCATGCAAGAAGAACTCAACCAATTCAAACGCCTTGAAGTATGGGAACTGGTTGAAAGACCAACAGGGGTCTACGTCATTGGTCTCAAATGGATTTGGAAGAATAAATTGGATGCTGAAGGGAACGTAATCATAAACAAGTCACGTGTGGTGGCTAAGGGTTATCGACAGGAGGAGGGTATTGACTTTGAAGAATCATTTGCTCCGGTTGCTCGTCTTGAGGCTGTTCGGATATTTCTCGCGTTCGCGGCTCATATGAATATGACGGTCTTTCAGATGGATGTCAAAACTGCGTTTCTAAATGGACAACTGAAAGAAACGGTTTATGTCAGCCAACCAGAAGGATTCGTCGATCCCGAGTTCCCGAACCATGTCTACAAACTGAACAAAGCTCTGTATGGTCTGTTGGGTCTATTATAGATTTGATGATACAAAACAAGAAGAATGAAACATGAAGGACTAACAGTGACAAGAAGGGAAACTACAAAAAGATGGAGGATTTGGAAGATTCTAGAAGATATGCTTAAAAAGAATATTTAGTTTCCTAATTGTATTGTTTCCTAATTATATTATGATTCCTCTTGTAAACCCTAGATGTCTCTAGTATATAAAGAGACATAGGGTCATTAGTTTTAGTAGGTACGTACAAGATGTAGACGTCTAAAGGTGTGTGTGTGTGGGAACCTAGGCGTAGGGATTGGGAAAACGCGTAGGTTTTAGTGGTTTAGTTAGTTAGTGTTAAAGATCAAGTCTTCGATCTTTATTATTGTTTAGTTAGTTTATGATAATGAAAAACCTTGTTCATTATAACGTTAATTCTTATTGAATATTCCGCTTTCGTTATTATGTGTTCCTAGATATAATATTAGACCTCGTCTAAGAGCTTACAACGATCTTCACAATTGGTATCAGAGCCTGGGGCTCGTGATATCTAGGATTACAAGGTTTTATGTGTCGAAGAATGATGAAAAAGACGAAAAATTCGGAGCTCAAATTTTCGTATTTTTTCTGCAGCACTGTTTTGAAACGGCGATAACTTTTTCGTTAACCGTTGGATCGTGACGAAATTTTATGTGGACATTCTATATATGATAATCTAACTTTCCACCGGAGGGATTTTCGATCTGAGCTTTTATGCAAAAGATATTAACTGTCGAAGTTGGCTGCTGAAGGGTTTTTCATAAAGTCGAATTTTATGGTTTTAATTTGATAAGGTGAGGTATATGGGACTTACTATGGTCCTTGGTTTATGATTGGTTAAAAAGATGAATTATGCTCATCACGTGGGATATGGTGGATTTGCATCAAGTGCCTTGGTCCCCACTCGTAAATTAATACCGATTGGTTGAAACCTGCTGGGACCCACGATCATGTTTCACAAAAGATATTATTATATAATTCACGAGATTTGGACTGCTATGGATCACGTGTACATGAATATTAGTATGAGACATGGTACTGGTCAAATTGGATGTGTTTTTCTTGGTCATCACGCATACAGTTGTTATTGTTGTTATTCTATCGTGATTGGTTAAGTACTATGAGTCTCATGTGGGGTCACCGTATTTTATTTGGATTCAATATTGTTGATGAATAAAAAGTGCTCGTACTGATCACATGTTTGAAAGTACTGTTGAAATTTTCAAAGTACTGCTCTTGTTCCCAAAGTACTGCCCGAGTACTGCTGCTGCTACAATTTTAGACGAAAGTACTGCTTCTCATTCGAAAGTACTGCTGATATTTTTTGAAAGTACTGTTCAGTATATGAAAGTACTGTTTGGAATTAAAAGTACTGCTGCTGTTGCGTTTTTCTCAAAGTACTGCTCGAACATACAAAGTACTGCTTATTACTGAAAGTACTGCTGCAAAGTACTGCTTCAAGTATAATGGTTTATTACGAGAAGATTTCGATTTAAGGGGAAGTCGAGCATAAAGATTGTTATGGATTTTTGGACGACACACACACAGGTTATTGTTTACACACACAAGGAGTTTGGTTATTCTTAAAAGGATTTAAAAAAAAGGCTCGTTATGGAGATTTATTGAAGAATTGATTACGAAGAGGATTATTTATCACTTATTTGAAGGTGAAGTGGAATTGCTTGGTTTGTGTTCTTATCATCTAGCTTGTTGAATCTAGCAATATGTGATTTTTCTTATGATGCTCTATGCACACATTGGCTATCACTTGAAGGAGTTACATTGTAGTGCTCAGTGTCTCATACTAGTTGAGGATTCTTTTCAAGGGATTGCGGTCTACTTATATTTGGTTCGTATAAGTATGGAGTTCCGTGGATAGTAAAAGATTTAAGACACAAGTTTGGGAAATTCTACTTCTTCATCAAGTTCATTATATTTGGTTTTCTTCACAAAGTAATCATTACAAGGAGCTTACAGATTTTGAAGAATTAAGAAGATGGTTAACATATGGTTTTTAGGGGAAGCTTATTGTTAAAAGTTTAACCAACTACATGCATCACTCAAGGGGAAGTGTTTGATTTTTACTATTGTTGATTATTATTACTACTACTAGTTGGAGTTTTCTACTGTTTTGGATCCATTTTTCCTATGATGCGTAATGGTGGGCGATTTTAAACATTGGAAGTCTTAGATTGGAAGTATGTTATTGGTTCGTGGTGGTCAAGATCATTATTTGCATACGTTCCCTATTTAGATAATAACAAAAAGGGGAAGAGATGTTTGAGTGACATGTTTAAGTCAAGGGGAAGATTGTTTCATTCATGGTGAGATTTATTTATCTCAACTTCTGCTACTTCGTCTAGGGAAGTTCGTACAAGAATTGTGTTTGTTTTGTCATCATCAAATAGGGGAAGATTGTTGGGTCTATTATAGATTTGATGATACAAAACAAGAAGAATGAAATATGAAGGACTAAAAGTGACAAGAAGGGAAACTACAAAAAGATGGAGGATTTGGAAGATTCTAGAAGATATGCTTAAAAAGAATATTTAGTTTCCTAATTGTATTGTTTCCTAATTATATTATGATTCCTCTTGTAAACCCTAGATGTCTCTAGTATATAAAGAGACATAGGGTCATTAGTTTTAGTAGGTACGTACAAGATGTAGACGTCTAAAGGTGTGTGTGTGTGGGAACCTAGGCGTAGGGATTGGGAAAACGCCTAGGGTTTAGTGGTTTAGTTAGTTAGTGTTAAAGATCAAGTCTTTGATCTTTATTATTGTTTAGTTAGTTTATGATAATGAAAAACCTTGTTCATTATAACGTTAATTCTTATTGAATATTCCGCTTTCGTTATTATGTGTTCCTAGATATAATATTAGACCTCGTCTAAGAGCTTACAACGATCTTCACATGGTCTCAAACAAGCTCCTCGGGCATGGTACGATAAGCTATCATCTTTCCTCATTGCCAATAATTTCACCAAAGGTTCGGTCGACCCTACTCTTTTCATACAATATCACGGGGCACATATCTTAATTGTTCAAATTTACGTGGATGACATCATTTTTGGGTCTACACATAAAAAGTACTCAATCGCTTTTGCAAAACTAATGAAGAAAAATTTTGAAATGTCCATGATGGGTGAACTTACGTTCTTTCTAGGACTGCAAGTTCATCAATCACCCCGTGGTATTTTCTTGAGTCAGTCCAAATATGCCCTTGAATTGTTAAACAAATTTGGAATGAAAACCTGTGACACTTATGCCACACCAATGACTCATACCAAGAAGCTAGACGCTGATTTACATGGGAAATTAGTCGACCCGACAAAATACTGAAGTATTATTGGGTCTCTCATGTATCTAACAGCCAGCAGACCTAATATTGTCTTTGCAGTTTATCTCTGCTCCCGTTATCAGTCGAGACCAACTGAAACCCACCTCTCTGAGGCTAAAATAATCCTCCGATACATCATGGGAACCATTAACTTGGGGATCTGGTATCCGAAGGATTCTGGTTTTGAACTAATCGCTTTTTCAGATGCTGATCATGCAGGATGTTTAGATTCACGGAAAAGTACTTCAGGAGCACTACAATTTCTTGGTGATAAACTGGTGTCCTGGCAATCGAAGAAGCAGGATTGTACATCGCTGTCATCAACCGAAGCAGAATATGTAGCCATGTCGGCGTGTTGTGCTCAAGTCATCTGGATGAGAACACAACTTAAAGACTATGGTTACGTATTTGACAGAATCCCGATGTACTGCGACAATCGGAGTGCCATTGCGATCTCGTGCAACTCAGTTCAGCATTCGAAATCAAAGCACATCGATCTTCGCTATCATTTCATCAAGGACCACGTGGAACAGGGTACAGTTGAATTATACTTCGTGGGTACAAAATACCAATTGGCAGATCTTATCACCAAAGCCTTGCGTCCCGCTAGGTTTAATGAGTTGGTCCACCGGATTGGTATGCGGTGTTTGACTCAAGAGGAATTGGATGAACTCTTAAAACAGTCTTAAAAACCAGTCAAACACCAAAATCTCTTTTGTAAATATTTTTCAAAAACAAAATACAAAAATATAAAATCTGATAAAACAACAAAAATATTCTTCTATCTACTTTTCTTTCAACATGGCAAGTACATTTCTTCCGTCAACACTCTAATCTTTCAAAATTCAGTATTTTTCCGATCAAGTGTTGAGGGGGAGAAAATAAATACTTAACTGTTTCAAAATAACTGTGTACTTGCATGTTATACTATCCCGGTTGATTCTTGAATAATGGTGGTCACATTTCTGGTTTTCTGACACTCATCGGACTAAAATTTATAACCTTTCATTATTTCAAAAGTCGAGGGGGAGTGTCATCAAAGTTATTTCCAAGTATTCTTCGTTTGGTAACCAAAATGGAAGTTAAAGGCTTTTGATGTAAATGGTAAAGGTGGAGGGACTGAAAGTGTCAAAAGTTTAAAGTGTTTTCTAATAAAACTCCCCACCTAACATTAACTCTTCACATTTATTACACAACCTAAGTCATCCTACGCTTAAAATTCGTTCAACAAATCCGTGTTTTGGATCATCAATTTGTAAGTTGTTTCATAATCTTAACGTGGTTACAAACATTGGTTTTGATTTTTATACGAATCCAACGGTTAAATTTTTGTATATGATTGATTTTGTGTTCTACGCATATGCGTATGAACACATGATCAAGATTGTGTTTTTATGGTTAAAAATATTGTGTCAAAACGTTTTTATAACATCAATGATATCATTTTTATCCTCAAACTGCACCCAGATACACGAATTGATTGATTTTGGAAATTAGGGTTTATGCGTGGGTTTGAGTGTTTTCATATGTGAACGTTTTTGGTAATAAAGATTGTTATAATAGGTTGTTTTAAAGTTGAATTGATCAAATTTAAGCCCAGAACTTGCCCAGAAACATAAAAAAAAATGAAAGAATTGAAATTTAGGGTTTATGTTCATACGGTTTGGGTATTTTTGATTCATGACATGTTTGATGTTAAAACTTGGATAAAACAACTCTATAGGCTTCCTAGACTTACCAGAAAAACTTTGGTGCAAATCCTATGGCTAGATTTCATACGCGTAATTCATGAACTTTAGGGTTTAGTCTTACGCGTAAGACTTTTAACGCGTAACTGTTTGATAAGTTTTCATGCCATGATCTGTTATAGAATGAGTGTATGTGTTAATATTGATGTTATGATGATTTTATTTCAGGTTTGCTTCACGTAAAAAATCAGAATCAAGGTTGTTAGATAACTACGCATAAGGATCACCTTACGCGTAGCATGTTATGCGTAAGAGTAATCTTACGCGTAGCGTTTACGCGTAAGGTTCTACATATGGGACTACGCGTATCATGTGAAGGATATGCGTAAACAGTGACCTCTACGCATAAGGTTGACTCTTACGAGTAAGCCTTACGTGTAAGGTTTTATATGCGCTTACGCGTAAGCTCTACGCATAAGGTCACTTTTTTTCCTACGCGTAATATTTCTTACGCGTAAGACAATGTCCTACGCATAAGCTTACGCCTTTACGCGTATAACTCCTGTTTACGCATAAGCTACCATTTCTACGCCTAAGCCTTGATTAAACCTTCATTATGAATTGTTACGCGAGCAAACTTGTAAATAAACAAATCATAACGTCACGAAACCGATAATGTCACTAATAATCTTAATCGTTTGATATGTTGTGAAAAATAAGTGATAACAAAAACTTTAAAACTTAAAGTTAACTAACTCACGAAACTTTTCACGACGTCATTGGACTATTGGACAAACAAGTGACTTTGGACTCGTAACAATCATAGACATAGCACATTCATTAATTAGACAATAAAACCATCTGTTGACTAACATAATGTCTTTCGATATGTTGGTTCTTTTGGCTAATGTTATTTCAGATCACGACATGGCCGCTCAAATGAATGTGGATGCACCAAATGTTCTCACCATTGCTGATATCTTCCCAACTGGCTATCCAATGAAGATTGGAAAGAACAACCTTCGAGTTGACTTTGAGACCCTTACCTGCTCTGAATCTTCTTGCTTGATTGCTGTGGATATTCTGAAGAATCATCCCTATCAGAACATGCTATCCCATTCTGCTACTATTCTTGAGATCTACATTCAACAATTCTGGACTACAATGCAGAAGATCAAAGGACATAATGTTGTGACTGTGACTCTCAACCACAAACAAGTCACCATCACACCTGCAGATTTAAGAGCTGTCCTCCTCATTCCTGAAATCGTACCAACTGAATACTCTGCTGCACCAACTGAAGAGACCGTTCTGAAATTTTTGATTGACATTGGGTATGACGAAGCTTCAAGAGTTATCACTAAGCATTCACACGTGGATCTTAAAAACATTCCTCAGCCTTGGAGAACCCTTTATATCATCATCACAAAATATGTTTCTGGTCGTGACAGTGGCTATGAGCATCCTAAGCTCATTGAACTGCAAATCTTTTGGGCTCTGATCAACATGAAGCACATCGAAGTTGAAGCTCTGATATGGGATGACATGATGACATTCCTCAAAAAGCTTGGCTCAAATATTCCTTATATCAGATATACAAAACTATTGATCCAAAGAGCAGTTGGATACAACCCTGATATCCCCAAAAGAATCAATGACCCCGACAATCTTGACGTATTGTCTGAACCCACTCTAACAGTCAGATTTAAGGAGTCAATAACTAAGAAACAAGGTGCTGTGTTGCCGGATCATCTTCTGTCTGACGAAATCAAGAAGCTCTAAACATACAAGAGATATTTGGTTGCTGTGGAAGAGAACAAAGTTGGTTTTCTCGATGAAAAATCATCTGGTACGCCTATAAGAAGAACCAGGAGAGGAAGTGCAGGAAGTGCTATAAGCACTGAGAGTCAAAAGAAGTTCCCCAAGAGGAAACCTGGACGCAAGAGGACAGTTCCCGCCAAGGAAGCTGTTCCTATTCCCATACCTAAGCCTGAACCGCCAAGAAAGCTAGTGGACGAAAGCTCTGAAGATACACAATCAGACGAAGAGGTCTTCTACTCTGAATCTGCAACCGAAGCACCTCCTTCAGTAGCAAAACCTCCCAGTCCACCAGCTATCCAAGGAAAAGGGAAGACTCCAGTAATTGAGCCTGAAGATGAAAGCTCAGATGAAGAGCAACTGGATACAACATACAAGAAGAAGTTCAAAATCATTAGGCTCCAACACGTTGGGAAAGAATTTGCTAAGGATCAAATGGGTGGCCCCGGAGGGTCAAGTGGTGCAGCTCAACCTACACCAAATCCTGATGCGGTTAATCAACCCGATAAGGGATCTGGTGCCACCACTTTGGAGCAACAACAAATGCGCGTGGAAGATACTATTGAGTATGACATTGAAGAACCAGAAACTAAAAAGTCCGAGAAAGATAAAGATGTTGATTATGATACGTTTCTTCTGGATAGTCCTACACGCTCAAAGAAGGAATCTTCTGAACCAGCAAAGGACCCGAAGTCTCCTCACATCTCATCATCATCGGATTCATCTTCTCACTCCTCACCACCACCATCAAAAAGATCAACCAAATCAACATCCAAATCAGTGAAGAAGCCAACTGCATCTTGGATCTCTCAAGCTAAGACACGAATCGTTAAAGCTGTCAAACAGGTCAGAAAGAAAGACGTGCTCTACAAGAAAATGAATTTCTTCGCTGATCAGATACAATATCTTCATGATGAGAACGACAAGATGCAAGTTGAAAGGGAATATGTCCAGAAGTTCATGAAACGTGATCTTCAAGGGGAAATGAACGAGATGATCAAAGGTTACACTCATAAGTACCTTCTTGACATCGTTCCTGGAATTACAAAGGAGCTGTTTACCAAACAACTTTATCCGAATCTCTTACATCTGGCCAAGCAGACTATGAAATCAACTCCAATCCATGTGAACATCAATCCAGTTGATCCCATAATCTTCTCAGATGCTGAATTGGTTAACCGGCTGGTAGCTCAAATGTCGAAACGCTCTACAACATTTGCCTCCTACGAAGGTAAATTGTTTGAAGCATTGCTGGAATACCAACTCAAGCCACCATGCAGAGAAGAAGCTGAAAGGCCAAAACGTCCAAGAGACGATGAAGATAAAGATAAGGATAAGAACAACGAGCCTAAATGCCCGAAGAAGTCTGGTGAACCATCTCTATGCAACCTCCACCCCAACGGACTCCAGCTCGACAAAGATCTCCTCCTCGCTCTTCTACTGAAAAACCTCAGGATTCTTCTGAGTTACCACCCCAGACTCAGAAAACCGGTGATCACTTTGAGTATACGGGTGGTGATGATGAGGAATTCCATGAGCCCCAACAACAACCCGCCTCTCTCGACAAAGTTAAGAAACCAGAATCCTCATCTAGGCCTAAGAAAAAGAAGAAGAAGGCGCCTAAGGCTGACGTCGTATCATGGCTAGATGACGATGACACTGATGAATACGACTGGTTTTCTACACTTGTTAATTCTACTCCCTTCCCACCTGAAGGTCATGATCTGGAAGACGGTAGTACATTGGAGCATGCAAAGGTACTGCAAGAAAATTTTCGAGTGAAGAAGATGACGAAATCAGAGTTGAAACGAATCAAAAATGAAGCTTTTCAACTGCTAAAAGACAGCTCCGAAAGTGCCATCGAGGTTGAGTATCACCTTGAAAACATTGCACGAGCCATGTCCAACAACATTGATTGGCTCAACCCTGAAGCAAACATCGACTTCTCCAGGAAAGACAATGCTCCTTACTATACAGACTGGTCAAAACCTCTACCTACAATTGGCCAACCAGATCAGCCTAAGATTCCATTTCGCTACTTCTTCAACAATGACTTGGAATTTCTTCTACACGGCAGTGATGATTCAAGAAAATATGCTACATCTCTGACACTTCCATTCCCAGCAGCCATTTACTCTAACTGCATAGCCATCGAGGAAAAGGCTACCCACATGTTCTCCAACAGTGTGGAATTGTATGACCGAGATGCAATGTATGGGATTCACCATTGGCCGGAACGCTGACGAATCTACTACAGAAGCTGCCAGGTTCAAAAATCTCAACATGAAGTGTTCAGTACTAAAGGAATCATTGTTGTTAAGCATGTTGCTCTTTCGTCTAAATGGGACTACACTTTCCTCAAGAAAATTGTGGTCAAAAGACAAGATGAAAGAGACTATGAATTCTGTGAAGCAGACTTTCAGAACTTGTCTCTCAACGACATTGAAGATCTGTATCTTGCCAAAGTACAGGGACGCATGAGACAATTATCGACTGAAGTTTAACGTGAATACATCAAGTCCTTGCTCATATTCATCAGAAGCATAGTCATACAGGAACGTGTAGAAGATCTACAACTAGCTGTTGAGTCATATCAGACCAGTGTCAACTTCACCAAACCTCAACTAGAGCTTCCCGACATCAACCAGCTTCCATAATACACCCTCGTCAGCAAATCATTCGGTGTCGTTTATCGCAGTGAACTTCAACGAAATTGCTTGATGGCGTGTAGAGATCTTCACAAGTTTGGGGATCACACATTCAAGAAGGTTAGGGACGGATTGGCTTATAGGTTAAAGGATATACATGAAGACATTGGGAACAAAAAGAGATGGAACTCTCATGACAGAAGGGATGTGCGGAGGATCATCACTATGATTGATGAACGATTGTTTCGAAGGGACCAGTTCAGAACATTAGAGAGCTTTGTAGGTGGTCGTCCCAGGATTAATCTCACCGGCTATCAACGCCCGGTTCGCACTCCTGGCAACATCACTGGACTACCTGGTACCCCTTGAACTGCTTCTATTTCATATACATTTGGATGTGTGATTTATAATTAAAATGGCTTGTGCACACATATCAGTGTACAACCCGTTCTTGTCAAGCAAGGACCCTGTGGTACGCTTTAGTGCCACAATCCTTATAAAAGGAGCGAAAGCTTCTTACTTTTGAGTAAAACCTTATCAAACCTTTCATTTTTCAAGGTTTTGCTCAAAAGAACAAGTACTTCCCCTTATGATTTTCAAAACCTCAACCGTTTATATCACTTGTTGAGGGGGAGTATTTGAGTTAAAACTTTGTTCACCAAAATGTTCTTTGTGTCACTCTTCCCGCAACACTCGAAATGGTCATATTTATTCTCAACTTTTCAAAAATAACATTTTATATGCCATTTTTTAGGGGGAGAAAATTATGTGATAAGAAATATGTTGTGTAAATGCAAATGAATCTTTGTGCTATAGACTTAACCAACGAATTGACGATACTTAACTGTTAGTAACTCGAAAAGACTTGTCCGAGATGGGTAATAATTTCAAGCTAGTTCGCTAGTGATGTAAACGTGTCTCGCAAAGGACTTGTCCGAGTAGAATGTACCATTCGAGAAACTCTTGGAAGACATGAACTATGACGGGTTTGACAACCTTTCGAGGTTTGTCTACTCCTTCAAGGTAGTTATTAGAGCTAGTTGTCACCTAAAAACTGACAATGTAACTCTTTAACTATGCAACGTAACCGTGTCTCGCGGGGGATTGTCTATCTTGAGTTGATCAATTCAAAAAGTGCGCGCTCTTTCCTCACTGTGCAGATTTTCGTAAAAACTCTTAAGCACATGTGGAGGGGGAGTATTTATGCAAAATATTTATCTCTCAACAGTGGTACTAAAATGTTTTTCATTCACAAACACTTTGAGAGATTTTCATGAAAATGGTTTTATGGCAACATAGGTTAGTGATGGAGTTATAAGGTGACTAAGGTTAGGAATAACCGTCCTATGATCCGCCAGAGCCGGATGGATCTACCCAAGGACACCACAAATAGTTAGAATTTAGAAGTCCTTAGGTATGATTGTAAAAAGGAGAAAATGAGAATCGGAGAAAGAAGGAGTTGAAGAATCAAAAAGAAATGCAAAGAAAAGGGTGAAAAAAATAGCCCTCCAGATTATTCAACTTAGGGCAGACACCGGGTTCAATTCATATGCTACTGGTTGTCACTTGATGACGCCGGTATTGAAGATTAAAAGTCGTCATGGACCAAGTGACGCATGCACTAAACCTTCTTAGCCACTCAAGTTTCTCCCAACAGAAGCTTGTTTCATTCTCACAGGGAACCCTACATAATCTATCGGCTTTCTCTTGGAGATAGCTGGTATTGAAGAAGGAGACCCTCTCCCTAGTCTCCGCTCAGGAAAACCAAAACGCACTATTGAGTCTAGAGCCACAAGATTCATCAAAAGATCTCTTAGGTACACTTGACATTTCATCACTTGTTGTTCAATAATAAGAACATCAGTGGTACGTTATCGAGTCCTTCACAGATCTTAGCAATCTGTCGAGAACATTTATGAGAGGTTCACAACTGTGATCCTCAGTGATTGAATGGAAACTCCTGCCAGGGTCAACATCAAACAGCCCTGACAGCAGGTCACTTCGGTAACTCCCTGTGGATTACGCTTAGTGTGTCTCAAACGGTCTACAGTCGTGAAATGATGCTTCGGTGTACCTCAGCGACTCATCTGAATTGTAGGTGACTTCGGTACATCGCGTTATCTCACTTGTGGGACTCCAGTTCAGGAACGGCCTTTGTGAGAATTAGAGTTGTGTTTTCACACTATGCTGTTAACACTCTCGAAGTTCAAACTTGTAAGTGCCGAAATTCGCTTATTACTAACCGTTTTCATGTTTTCTTCTTATGGAAGCTCTGGAGCGGAATGATCGTACAGATTCTTCACATGCTCATGCCAACATAATCACTAATGGAAGTTCTATCTAAAATCAACACAAAAGTCAGAATGATTCTTCGTCAAACCAAAGAATCTACAAATTTAAAGACTTAAAGAACTTCATCAGTACTGAAATCCAACGTCAAAGAGCGTGTGAGCATGTTAAAGAATGACGTGGAGAGACTAGAGCAGCGAAGCAGACCTGAAGCAAACTTGATGCAGACAACAACAACATACTATCACTACCATCACAAAGAACAATGATCATAGAACAAAGTTAAAGATGACGTCAAAGCAAAACTGTTTAAAGAAAACAATTTCTCTACACTGGGGAGATTGTTCAAATCAAGGCATTTCTTCTCACAAGAAAGAAGAATGTCAGAAGACGTCAAAGCTACTATTACATCAGCACCTTAACCGTTCATATTCATTCATCACCAACACTTAGGGGGAGATTGTTGGAATCACTCCTAAACCTAAATCAAGTGTTAGTGATTTATATGTAATAGTTAGCTTAATTATGGCCTTTATGTTTATTATTAGCTTAAGCTTATGTAGAAGGCCCATAAGCTTAGGCCCATGTCCATTAAGGAAAGGAAGGGACTAGGAGTGTTGCCCTAGCTCCCCTTCCTATAAATATCTTGTAATAACCCTCACTTGAGGGTTGGTTGTTCAATTTACTCTCTTTCACATACTCCACGCATAACCGATTTTATACTCCTACGCGTATGTGTGTTTGTTTATTGTTCATCCGATCTCTTCCCCCTCTATCTCTTTCTATTGTGCTTGTGTTGTAAACTTAATGACCTAACAATATTCTTCCTTGATTTCTTGGTAGCTTCATTACCAGCAAATCTTGTTTCAATAGCATCCATTAACTCTTTAGCAGACTCATATTGTTCAAAGTCCAAAGCATACTCATTAGGTATTCCCATGGAGAGAATACTATGAGCTTTGATCTCCAGCTTCCTTATAGCCTTGTCAACCTCACTAACAATGGCTATCTCAGTACCATCATCACCCTTCTTAGGAAGAGTATCACCCTTTTCATCAACATCCCAGATGGTGTAATCAATCATACTAATGTACTGCCTTATTCACATTCTCCAAACGTGGTACTCACCCTGCTTGAGCATGGGCACCTTTGATGCAGTAACCATGTGAGTTTTGTCAGACATCTTTACTTACTTGAATAGAACTTAACTAAACTTCTTCTTGGTTTCAGTTTCTATATCACAAGCTCTGATACCACTTGTTGATCCCAGTTGAGCAAACGATCCTTTATAGAAACTGACTTAACAAAGACTTATTAAATATTAAGCGGAATTTAATACTTAATCTTAAGAAGAAGAACAATAAACATTCAACACCTCAATGTTATTATTAATACGAATACTCTAACCAGTATTAGGGTTTTACAACCTTGAAGTGTATCGACCTTAGATATATCGAAACACACGTATATCTAATCTAAACTAGGACCTCCTTTTATAGGCTAAGGAGTCCTTTACATAATACAATACGTAACCTACAAGATAAGTATCTTTTCCATATTTATCTAATACAAAATATAAACCGACTATACAAAACTAGCAGTGCTTACAATACATTAGCAGTGGTTCTATATTACTACTAGCCGCGGTTTCTCATCAGCAGGGGATTCATTCTTTTGTCTGTGGTTTCATTAACTCTGTCCGTGGTTCCAACACTTAGAATAATTCATGATCTGAGGAACCTAAAACCCAAAATCATTTTTTAAGGCAACAATGGTGAAGCTCTTATCCTGAATTTGGGCTTTGAGGGCATCAATGTCCACCAACAAGGAGATAGTTTGATCTAATAGCTTGGTATTATTCTCTAATAAGTTCTTCCTCAAGGACTCATTTTCCCTTAATAGCTTGGTCACACATAAAGCCAATTCATCATTCCTAGATTTAATCGCATCACTAACCTCACAGTTAAGATTGTTCATCCCTATATTACTTTTCTTATGCAGATCTGAGAGTGGTATTTTCAGATTACATATAGTTGAGTCTTTGTCCTGAAGCTGGGTTTTAACTGGTTAATTTCAAAAAATTCTCAAAATTCTGGGAATTCCGGATTTATGCAAGGTTTTGTAGCAAGAAAACTTTCTTTTTCTTTGTTGTATTGCAATTTCTAAGGAAATACAATGTTTTTTAAGAATTGAGTATTTGTTTGAAAGTTAATCAAAAACCCTTTTTTCAACCATTTCATTTGTTTTAAAAATTCTAGACTCAGTCTCAACCAAGGAACATTCATCCGAATCATGTTCAGCCTTAAGATCAGTTTGTTTAGGTACATTAGCAGATGCATTATGTTGAACAGTTAAGGATACCTCATCAAATGACCCATGTTCATATGTTGGTCTGATATGTGCATCCACATCATGTGTGATAGGAGTTACTGAGCAGCTGGTTTCATCATTCTTTGTTGTATCTGATATTCTGCATTCAGCAACACCCGACCTTTCAACCATAACATTACCCGACATATCACAACTTTCTCTTAATTGCACCTGACACTCATTCATGTTATCATCCTCTTGAGCAGTTTCCTTAATGTACTTTTCCAGATTATTCATAAGTTGGATAAATGTATTGATGAACTCATGAATTTCCATTCCAGTATGTTTCTTGAAAGAAATTCCAGTCAAGTGTTGATCGAAGTCTGCGGAATATTCCCCATTGATGAACGGCTGAAATTGGTTGTGGATTACCTGAAGTGCAGCATTGGAATCATCCTTTAATACCTTCCTTTTGGTAAGTTGAAGCTTCAGTTGTTCTAAGTTCAGCAGCAAGGTTCTCGTCAATGTAGGTAAGTCCTGATGGAAGAGAGCACTACATGTTCGATCCACGGTTGTGGATAACAGCTGTATGAGGTGCAAATGAAGTAGCTGATAGGGCTCAATGCTGTATGAGGTGCAAATGAAGTAGCTGATAGGGCTCAATGCTGCATTCCATTTGATTTGCATTATGTATCATTAACAAGTGAGGTTCTTTGTTATTTGACTCAGAGTGTGAAGTGTTTTGATCATCATTTGCTGAATCAATATGGTTAAACTTTATGAGTAGCAAACACTTTCTTTGTTCTGTGCAGTATCATAGAGTTTGAGCACATTGGAGATTAAAGGGTCAGTGGTGTAAGACATTGCGTTGGTAGCAGATGACACGTCTTAATTTTCAACAAGAAGATGGATAGTAAACACAAGTCGCTAGCAATAATTCACCATATGACAAATCACTTCAGAACGTATTGAAGATAAATCGCTTCTCACACAAGTCGTTGCATTGACAAATCGCTTAGGCATACACGTCGCTAAAGTGACAAGTCGCTAGAGAGACAAGTCTCTTGAATGACAAGTCGCTGGAGTGACAAATCGCTAAACAGACAAGTCGCTAAAGGGAAAAATCGCTAGAAAGACAAGTTGCTAGTGACAAATCGCTAGACACACAAATCGCTAGGTAGGCAAGTCGCTAGATAGTCAAGTACATCCCCTACCTTGTTCTTTTTGTCCTTTTTGTCGCTTTGTCTCAAAAGACAAATCGCTAAGTACACAAATCGCTTCACAAAACACAGACAAAACGCTTTATCGTAGGGACAAATCGCTACGAAGAAAGTTAGTACGAGGCACAAGTCGCTAGCATGAAATATTAAAAAGACACCACTTTTCAATCAAAAAACAACCCAACCACGCTGATTCAAGCCTTACAAATCAAAACCTAAGCACTTATAATGATTCTAAACACAAAAGTACAATCAAAATCCAAACTTTAACACTAGAGATGATCCAAATGATGCAAATAACTCTAAACTCTTTCAAACCCAAAAACCATATAAAACCACTAGAAATCCAAGAACATGTAAGATGAATGATCAAACCATGGCTCTTGATACCATTTGTAACATATTAGATTTCATAAACACATCATATCATAATAATATTAGGTGTATGGTTTAAGAGTTTAGAGAGAGAAAGTGGGATATTTTAGAGAGATAAAACAAAGGGAAGGTTAGATTACCAAATGAACATCCAAACCTCTCCCTTGTGGGGAGAGGGCTATTTATACAAATGACTATGCCCTTCTTCAGGCTGTGGATCAAGCATACAGTGGGTAAAGACCCGTCCTTCTTCCATGGTGTTACTTACACTACTGCTAATCTAACTAATATACATTTACGTCTACGAGCTATAATATGCTAAACATACGTTGGGGTGACCGACACTTCATCATGGATTTTCCAAATCCTAACATTAAACTTTGTGAAACTCAAGTTACAAGGTTCCCAAATTCGGATTCCAAAACAATCCCGACCAAAGACCCGTCTAAAGTCAACATAACACGTGTTTTACTTAACCAAACGCACCCGTGAACCATGAAAGCCATATAATCTGTTTTTATATCATATTAGTATGCCCAACATTTTATATTTCTGGCTTACGAATTTTATACACACCCTTATATAATTAACGAATCAAATATCCAATTATTCCACATAAAATCATAACACCATTTCTTATAAATGACCTAGGGTTTCTTTCATCCATTAATGCATATCATGGTTGGTTAATAAACTTGTTAAAGTGGTGCTTACGGGTCGATAAAAGGCTGAAGATATGAGGTCGAGGCAAAAACAAAACAACCAAGTGTCGAACCTGATTCATAACAAGTTATACGACATATATTTTTCTTAAAACCAACAATTTCCATCAAACCCTAACGAGAAGGACACACAAAAATTTGAGTATTAAGGGTCTTGAATGTCGACTGGAAAAACAACAATAAAAAAAATATACCTTGGTCGACAGTAACACGAGGATAAGAACACGGAATTGACTGACCAAACAACCCTAACGATTCACGATCAAAGCCCTACATGCCTTGCTGTTTTTGATCGATCACAAACCCTCCCACGTTCTTGCTGCTGTTGTTGCACGATCAAGAAAGGCCACACACACACCTACTTGCTGCTGAAATCTTCAAACGTGATCTAGGGTTTTGGAAAAGAAAAGTTTTTGCCGCTTCTTTTTTTTAATGAACCGATCTAGGGTTTTGGGGGAGAATGGGATGTTCGGATATAAAATAAATGGGGAGGAGACAAGGAATTAATGACCAAATATATTTTTTTAATGGGAGACTCTTTCCGTATTTCAATTTATCATGTATCTAAACACTTTTATGACTAAGTAAGTTGTGTTACAAGAATTAAAATAAAAAGGTCTAGGGAAGTATATATTCTAAAGATAGATTTTTTATTTATTTATTTCACTTAGGTTAGAATTAAATATTCACATCATATTATAAATTCATTATAGATTAATAAGCCAAATAGTGTAGTCTTTATAATTCGCTATCACATTCTCAATTTACCTCGCGTTTTGCAAATTCCAAATTTTTGTTGTTGTGACGATTTTAAAGTTCAAAATATGACGGAAATTTAGGAGATGAAAACTCAAGTTATTATAATTCTTCCCCTTTAAAAAGAAAATTTCGTCCTCGAAATTGGAAAGACGTAATGAAAGAGAACGTACCGAATCACGAAAAGAAATGCCAATAAATAACCTCACGCTCAGAGAGGTTCTTCCAAAATATTTTCAGTGAACGGAAGTGTTTATTTCTCATGACTTGATTCAGACAAACTCGGATAGCCTCGGGCTCTCAAATAGGACACAACTATAACCAATCTGATCCGACGGATACGAAATAAATATGAAACATATGATAGTCATAATCTTACAAAGAGATATATGTACATTAGATGAATCTGGAACAAATACGAAAGTGATGCCAGACGGTAAGAAACTTCACGAATCCAATCAAGTTCTGAACGAACTAAGGAACTTTCTAAAAGTCAGAGAAGCACATATCGAATTATCAAACGTATTATGAGTTTCATTAAGAGATGGTTAATATATTCATACTGACGATCAATAGAGCACATATCAGAATATCAAAACATATCAGAATGTGAAACTGAATAGGTATGATACCAGCACAATCGAGAATAATGTAAACCACAAATATAATTCTAATTTATCAAGCTTACTAAACTCAAGCACTTCTCAGGACATCGTATGATCCCAATAAGTTCAAGTCATATGATCTCGGTATTATCACGTTGATCATGCGTCATAATACTTGCATCATATGAACATGTCCTTATTTCCATCATATTCTATTCTGAGTCGTGACAAATAATCTACTAATGCCAAACCAAATCAGATTCACATACAGATGACAAGCATATCATCAACCCAAACTCCAGAAAAAATTCAGAAGACTAAACAAAAACTTACTAATCCACGGGAAGAAGGAAAGTGGCTGTCCTACTTGAGAAGGTTCCTCATGACTCATTTCTGACGATCCAAAACAATCTCAGGCGCACAAACAGTGCCAAATATCACAAATTTGATCTTGCCGATACAAATCACATCAACAAAATAGATGGTAATCAAATTCTCTCAAAGCTGAAATATTACCAAAAATGCCAAATCATAAAACTTTACAATTCAAACCGAGTTTTGAACAAATCAAAGAAAAGTAATATCGATCAAAATCTCATAACAAAATATCAAACTGTCTCAAAACGAGTGACAAACAAATGAGAGGGATGACGAATCGCGATAGTTCTATCTTCCACCATTCTCAAGATAATCATGGGCCCGATGCCCTACAAAACACACAGAGCGGATGAAATCTTCTCAGCATCTCTTCTCTGATATGACGTCCTAGTAGTTCTGCTGACCTGCTGACCTTCTATACGCCCAAACTCCTGGTAGTAGTTTCTCCGTCTATCTGCAATACGCCGGTCATAGTTCTTCTTCTCGTACGCCTTCTGTGTGCCCGCTTGTTGAATTTTTACCTCCGTCTTTGCTCCTCTTGTTGTTCTGTCCAGCTCTTTCCTGCAGCATCTTGATGTTTTCTGCAGCGTCGTAATACTTTAACGATCTTCTCAAAACGAGCAATCCTGTCTTCAGCTTAACTGGAGTGGCAACTGTACTAAACGGATGTGGCTTCTTCACGAACCTCTCTATCTCAGCAACCATTGTAGCAATCAGGATCCGAATCACCATCTTCGATTCTACGAGTAGTCACCATCTAAACGATTGACAAACTAATCCGCGAAGACAAATAGAGAAAATCAAATGTGGGAGAACGAAGATCAAATCAGCGAAGATAAACAGATATCGAAATCAAATCTGAACGAAAAAGTCCAACCAAACGGAATAGGTCGAAACAAATGGATTCCTAATGTCTACCCAAATCCTCACATGACATGGCCTAAGCTCTAAGGGTCTCAAAACCTAGTCTATGATACCATAATTGTAACACCCCAACCCGACAAGGGTCCGAATGCCACATTATGGAGTCATATCAAAACATACTAATAAAAATGCAAGCGGAAGTTTTATTGACTAAAATACCAAGTCATATAAACGAATGACTTACAAAGGGCAGATACATAATCCAACATGTCTAACAGATACAAAATATCAAAACAAATGTTCTTCCAAATGAGTCCAAAATAAGAAGGGAAACTAGGGTCGGTTCACTCAAAAGCTCCTACTCTTAGCCCATCAAAGCCCAGCATCCCACTTGGTACCTGCCGCATGGAAAAGAAATGCGGCTGAGCTTAAAAAGCCCAGTTAACAGATATAACAAAACAAAAGCTAAACATAATCAAAATTACAAAAACAAATCAAAGGAGACTAATAAACAAATCGTAACAAATGAGCACAATGAGTCTATGAGTCAATGGGGAACCTGCAAAACACAATATTAATAGATATCCAGAAGGAACAGAAATCAAAAGACCAAAGTAAAGCAAAGCAGCGAATCATTTAACAAATATAAGCTCATATAAATAACTAAACCTACATGTATCGAAACATAATCATATAAGAGTTGATGAAAAGTATCATAATCAAAACAAGCAACCAACCAGTGTACTAGCATATTAGTCAGCGGATCAACTAAACATGATTATGGCAAAACAAACAAATCAAATAATCAGATATACATAAGCTAGGCAGAATTCTATAATCAGCGAAAACAACAGAATAGAATGTAAGCATGGCAATCATACAAGTCAGAAAATCAACAATTAATAAATATAATAAATATCATAACAAGCTGACACACTAATAGAGTATAAGCATGTCAGTCACAAGTATAGGTAGAAAATACTGAGCGCACATCATAACTAAATGAAGTAGCGGAACAAGAATATAGCATGGCAAACTAAACAAATCAACTAGACTGATAACATAAGTTGTACCATATTCCTTCATCAACCAGTAACATGAACAGATGTATAAACATGGCGGATCAACAAGTCAGGTAAACATCCATTACTATGCTGAACCGATAACATAAGCATTAGAAACATCAAACAGAAATACAAACATGGAAATCACAATTTGCAGGTAGATTACTAAATGATAGTCATAGCCCTCGACATAACTGAACGAAGTATAACATGATCAACGGATAAATCAAATGATTACATACTAGCATAGCAACCAGATGAAGCAAATAGTCACATAATAGCATGGTAAGCGGATAATCAGATATTAGCATGATAACAGATGAATCAGGTAACCACATACTAACATAATAGACAGAGAAATGGGTGAAGTGGTAATCTGAAGTATAAGCTTGGCAACCAACCGAAATAAAGTGAAAGCATAGTAAATCAAAAGAACTGAAGACTGAGTATACTATCCAAATGAACTGAAGCATGAGTCCGATAATCAAACGAATCACATAAAAATACTGAGTGAATAAGTAGTTAAATGAATGACTGAATAGGCATGGTAAACGAATGAATCAAAATATCAGATAGTCATATAATAACCAAAATCAAAATGTTGCCACGAGCACCTAATACTAAAGGAGATACTCCAATAGCCAAATATAACAAATCACATATCATAACCCATATCTGCCAAATCATATCAAATCCATCAAATCATAAATGCACAAGGAGGGGAGACCTCTCAAGTACCAAATGGAGTAGCTAGCTCCCAAATGTGAGGGGGTGTATTGCACACACGCACCAAATCACCAAAACTGAACTGAGTACCTAGGATGCATCCATACGCTCCTTGTAAAACAAATCAAATATACATATGCCAGTACAAGACTGTACATACGTATTCATAATGGCCAAGTGCACACATATCATAATCATATCAAAAAGGAACGCCATGGACCAATCACATTGTCCCAGATAGTGTCATGCCATTGGTTCATCAATGACATTGCAATGGTACCTCCATGGCTAGTTAGCTCAGGCAACCAAACACAACAAATCATATCATATCAAACTGATCATATAATGGAATCATATCAATAAGGAATCTCAAACGGATAACATATCAAACGAATAACTAATCGAATATCAAATCAGATGATCATACCAAAACGAATCATATCAAATGGATCATATCAAATCAAAGCAAGGGGAATCCGAATCGAATATCAAAATGGACAAGAGTCATGAGAGAAAAGAAGTGTCATTACTAAAATGACAGAATATATGTACCTCAAAGTGTGTGCATGAGATCAAAGCACACAAAGCCAATCACTTCTCCCTCTTCACAAGATCTACAGTAAATATACTCACATATTACCACCATATTCATTTATAAGCTTCTTATGCATTTATAAGTGTTTTACTTATTGATATCTTCATTTTGTCTTTCATTTTCTTAACTTCACATCTGGACCAGTTTTACACAATTTTTTAAAACCCATTAGAGGTATTCCAAAAATTATAACAAAATTACCAGAGGTTCCCACATTAGTTAAGTAATTTCACAAATTTTGGTGGATTTTATCTTAGAGTCTAAGTATGGTTCAAAAATCCATATTTCCAAACCTGCCCAGAAAATGTTCAGGAAGTACACCTTAAAAGTTTACGTTTATTAGACCTGTTTAAACACCTTGGAAAAATTCCCAAAAATCCCAGAAATTCAATTATATCCTAAATATCAATTCTTTAAATGGAGAGCTCCAAGTTCCCTTTGGTTTGAAAATGAAAAATAAAACAATCCAACTGAATTTCTGACCCGTTTTCTCAGCTTTGACACTTGATCCCGTAAAATTCAAAAATATGACTTAGAAAACTCCAAATTCGTCCAAACCAGTTTGTAAACTTAACTAAGACATAAGATAAGTTTTTTCAACAAAAAACCAGATTTTAACCTTTATGAAACTCAAGTTACAAGGTTCCCAAATTCGGATTCTAAAACAATCCTGACCAAAGACCCGTCTAAAGTCAATATAACACGTGTTTTACTTAACCAAACGCACCCGTGAACCATGAAAGCCATATAATTGGTTTGTATATCATCTTAGTATGCTCAAAATTTTATATTTCCCAGCTTATGACTTTTATACACACCTTTATATAATTAACGAATCAAATATCCAATTATTCCACATAAAATCATGACACCATTTCTTATAAATGACCTAGGGTTTCTTTCATCCATTAATGCATATCATGGTTGGTTATTAAACTTGTTAAAGTAGTGCTTACGGGTTGATAAAAGGCTGAAGATATGAGGTCGAGACAAAAACAAAACAACCAAGTGTCGAACTGGATTCATAACAAGTTATACGACATATATTTTTTTTAAAACCAACAATTTCCATCAAACCCTAATGAGAAGGACACACAAAAATTTGAGTATTGAGGGTCTTGAATGTTGACTGGAAAAACAACAAAAAAAAATACCTTGGTCGACAGTAACACGAGGACAAGAACACGGAATTGACAGACCAAACGACCCTAACGATTCACGATCAAAGCCCTCCACGCCTTGCTGTTCTTGATCGATCACAAACCCTCCCACGTTCTTGCTGCTACTGTTGCACGATCAAGAAAGGCCACACACACGCCTACTTGCTGCTGAAATCTTCAAACGTGATCTAGGGTTTTGGAAAAGAAAAGTTTTTGCCGCTTCTTTTTTTTTTGATGAACCGATCTTGGGTTTTGGGGGAGAATGGGATGTTCGGTTATAAAATAAATATGGGGGGTGGGGAGACAAGGAATTAATGATCAAATATATATATTTTTAATGGGAGACTCTTTCCTTATTTCAATTATCATGTATCTAGACATTTTTATGACTAAGTAAGTTGTGTTACAAGAATTAAAATAAAAAGGTCTAGGGAAGTAAAATAAAAAGGTCTAGTGTAGTCTTTATAATTCGCGTTCACATTCTCAATTTACCTCGCGTTTTGCAAATTCCAAATTTTTGTTGTTGTGACGATTTTAAAGTTCAAAATATGACGGAAATTTACGAGATGAAAACTCAGGTTATTACATTTCATGTAAGTATTGAGTGTTTAAAATCGGTATTATCTAGTAAGTGTATATATATATATATATATATATATATATATATATATATATATATATATATATATATTTATATATATATATATATATATATATATATATATATATATATATTATAAAAGTAGTCAAAATGTGAAGAAAAATAATAACTGAATTTTTGTAACATTTTATTGAGTGTAAGAATGTATAAAAATATTTGTTGGGAGTATTGAATACATTCTCCATGCATACAAATTGTGATAAGTGTTTATTTATTAAATTAATATAAATAAATTATAATGTAAACACAAATAGAACTAAAATGAGAACTGTAATATTGGCAATGTACTAAAAATATATCGACTAAATTTAGTTTGTAGTTGTTTACAAAATATCGTTTCTTGATTACGCGATTTAACTAAATAATTATACGTAAATAATACTCGTGTAACTTTCAAGATACTTAATTTGAGTTTAGAAATAATTATTGACCTGAAAAATTATGGGTTGTTATAGTCTATCCTCCTTAAGAGAATTTCGTCCTGAAATTCAATTGAGTAAGGAACCGAGGTTGATTGGATAATATTCACCGTTAGTTCAGAATGTACACAATAATAATAGTAAATAAGTGTGTGGGTGTCAACCTAAATAGTACCGGGCGCTACTTCCCAAATGGCACTATCAATACAATTCTAACCTCTTGCAACCAAACAAAATGAATCCACGCAATGATAACCACACAAAAGGCAAGCTTTCCCGTCCTTGAGTAAAGTCATCAAAAACCTTAGGAAATTTTAGGTAGCTTAAGTTGAGTGTCAACTTGAATCTAGCTTATTCCCACAAATCATCAAACAAGGACTGTCATGAGATTAAGCTAAGCAACAAGTTCAACCTAACCTTAAGCTACGTAACAACTTGAATATAACTTAATTTAACAACTCATCAAATAAGAATTATCATGAAATTAAGTTAAGTATCAAGTTGTAAGAAAAGAAACTCGACGTTTTCGAAGAATTGGCTCAATTTGGGATCGCTTTAAAATAAAAAATTTAGTAGATATCCAAAGCTTAGATTGCCATAGGTTGAGAAGATTCAACTAAGAGGGATGTGCAGTCTTCACGTTTCACAAGATATCTTCTTGTTTTCAAGTAAATTGAGTTAGGAAAAAGCTCGAAAATGAAATATAAGTAATAATAATCATAATTGATTATTAAAACAAGTTTGGAAAATTTCCAGTCATCACAACGGGATAAATCGAAGAAAATTGCAAAAAGAGAGTAAATAGTTTTAAGTTTTGTAAACAATTATTTTCCTAAAATGCCGGTTGCTACAGTCTACCCCTGTTAAGAGAATTTCAGCCTAACGATGGTCGGGATCATGACAAAAAGAACTGGAATTCCAATCAGGGCTCAAATGTTGCGGTCGTAACTTAACGGCTTGATCCAAGTTTGTACTATCGAGGAGAGGATGATCATTCCTTCTTTATCCGGTGTTTATAAAAATCCGAAATGGTTTGTAAGATTTGCAGCGCCAAAGTTTTGTATGGACAGTAGAGAGAGCTAATGTTGTAGGAATGAAAACAAGTCACTTAAAGTTAGGCTTACTATCACGAAAAAAAGTATGAATAGATTATGATGATGTGGATTTGGAAAGAACACTCATTACTCGTGTGGGGATCCAGTCGACCTGCTGGGAACTACATAGTATAGTCAACTTGTAGAAGTGGTGGTTTTTATGGATACCGTTCTGAGAAATGTGGTCTATGATGTGGGTTGTTCTAAAAGATTAGAATGACAAGAAAAATGAACACCCTAAGGCAATAAGGATGAGCTTTTATGGCGATTAATGAGAAAGTAAAGGTAGCACCAAGCGTTGTGTCGAGTATCTTTCTCAGAAATAATATACTTGCTTGTGTCCGACATTTGGTGCCAAAGAGTTGTTTCGTGACTTTTCATACTATCATGTGAATTGCGCCTCAATGAAATTAAGTAGCGTACAAGTTGTAAAATTTGTTGATGAAGAATAACTTGTTACTAAAGAAATCATTGATGATATCCCCATTAGTATTGAAGGAAGGAAAATATGGTGAAGTATGTTCTAGTTCAGTTAGATGGATCCGTGGTGGTAACTTACAGGGAATTTGTTGGTCATAAATTTAGACAAAATCATACATGATAAGAAAGATTATTGCAGCTGTATTTTGAATGAATGGATGATCACTGATACGCGTACAACGCGCGTTCGGGGTCAAAGGAACCTCCTTTTCGTCGAGCAAATTTTTCAACACCCTAGGCAGTGAACCTAATCCTTGTAGTGTAGTATTAGGGTAAGCCTCGGGAATTGATATCGTTCTCTAGGGGAATAGGAATGCTAGTGAGAAATTACTACGCTAAGGTTGGGGTTGAGGAAGATTATTTTTTATCTTTTTATACTTTTTAGAAAATGGAAACGTACAAATCTCGGGGTATTGGATTTGGGGGGTTGGTATTTCTACCGATTACTCTACTTATCTAATTAGCTAATTATCTAAACTAAGGTGAGTGTAATCTATGTCAATTGTTGTGTGCTCTTATGATGATTAAAAATGTGTTTACTTAGATGCTATTACTCCCTAGTTATCTTCTATTGATGGTTTAATTGTTACGTCCTTATTCTTAATGCGTTGTGTCTTCTAAGGTCATAGGGTATGCGTTTTTCCCTAACTCTTTGAGTCTACCTTAAGGTTATTGCCTACGAAATCTCTAGGATTCATAAACTAACTCTAAGGTTATCTTTGGATGTTTAGACTACAATAACTCTAGGTGATTATAAACTAATGTTCACAAAGATTACTCAAGCATTAAAAACACAACGAATGACCTATCGCAATACTAGGTCAATCAAAATTAAGATAAGAGACAACAATCAATATTCAATACCTAGGTTTCATAGATCTAAGCAAACACACAAGTAAATTAGTCGGACATGGAAAACATGCAAGCATACACACAAACAATTGAAGATATAATTGAATTAATGAAGTAAATCACTTATCTTGTTGTAAAATAGGGTATGGAACCCTAAGATAGTGCCCAAGAGAGCCTATGTTCAGTTTAGGTTTTATTCCACAAAACTACCTCTCTAAAATACTGAAAATTTGAATTCTATATATAGAGTTACAATATGCGACGGCGTCACTCTTTAATTGTGACGCCGTCGGGTCGCCTCCATTAGGTTTTCGTCTTGGCCACGTCAACTCTGTGACAGCGTCACCTTATGCTTGTGACGCCGTTGGCTTCAACCTCTGACGCCGTCAGGATCCAAATCTAGGTCGTCTGAGTTGTGACGCCCTAGTCTTTTAAACCTGATGGCGTCGCTTGTAAAATAGCAATTTGCTCTCTGAGTCGTCCCAAGGTGTGTCGCGACGGCGTCGCTATTAAGCTGTGACGCCATCCCCTTCAGTTCCAGCAGCTTGAGTGTCTCGATTCTTGACTTTGGCCATTTTCTTCATATATTTGCGCCTTTTCGTCCGAATAAGTGTCATTCCAGCAATTTGCCTTCAAGAGACCTAAAAAGTGAAAAGGAACAAAATTAAGTAGTAACGGATACAAAAGTGATCATTAAGGTCTTAAATGACCTCTCAAAAGTGTACCTTTTAAATCCTTATCAAATATCCCCACACTTGGTATTTGCTTGTCCTCAAGCAAATGTGCTTTTAGCCAATTAATTTATAAGTTAGGGGTCATGAAGAATTAGTTTAGAACAATTCACAACACATATAAGCCCCGCAAAAGTCATAACAAGCACGGAAATTACATACTAGCACCTCACAAGTGGTGTTTGGATACTATCATCTCTCGCGTGTATATGAAATATATCAAGTTGGAAATGGAAGATAAACACTCATTAACCGGTCCTAGTACATAGATTACCATAGGCTTGAGACTAGATCAAACCTCCATCGCTTTTGGCGTAAGCACCTAGGAAAAACTATCCAAGAGGTCTTTTAAAGGGTTGTAACGTTAGGCTTACGGTAAGAAAACAACGGGTTTGGTGGGATACACGATTTAGTGGGGGCAAGTCAAAAATCTTTATGTTACAAGCATGAGAAGAATGGCGTTGCTAAGACAAGACTCGACACTCTAAACTCTAGATAACTTGAAACAATCAAACATAAATTTAAAGATAGATGTAAGATGGCAGCCCATTTTTTTTCCTTTTTTTTAACACTCTATTTTTTTTCTTTTTCTCTCTTTTTCTATTTTTTCGATTTTTTTTCATACACTTTTACTCTACCATCCTCTACGATAAAATTAAAATAATAGGGATTCATAGGCACATCCCTACACTTGAGTTTTTATTACTCTAACACTAATTTGACCCTAACTGAAAAGATCAAAACACTTGGAGTACATTATTACGCAAATAAAGAGAATTTGAATTTAACGTTCCTTCCCGTCATTTCATAAAATTTAACTTTTCCCATGAGTCCCAATCGTCCCAAAACTGTGTACAAAGGATATGACTCGACTTAGCAACCTATGCAAGCAACTAGATAATTGAACTAAGGGTTTAGTATGATAACAATAATGCATTAAAAGTGAGTGCATACAAGGTAGGCTAAGGCGATTTGGGTGTACATTTAGGGGTGGATTGTAAACAATGCTCTTCATTGATAACATCACGAGAACCGCGAAAAGGATAGGCTCTGAGGGGTTAACTAGGGGTATCGTGTACTAAAGATGAGTACAATGCAAGGGTGTGGGGGAATTACTCAACCGATGTGGAAGAAGTAATTATATCGGGTATCAAACAAGGGTTATCCTAATGCCTCTTATCATTTAGTTATTCCTAACTACACAAGTGTAGTCTCACTAGCGATCTCGGAATGCATCACAAAACAAGTTCTAGAATCTATTATACTACCGGTACACTCTCGAAGCATTAATGTGGAATGCTTTAATTCCTACAAATCTAATGGCGATCCTCACATTTTGGGTGGATTTGTGCTAGTCATATAACTTCCTATCCATGAGACGCTTTATTAGGACTAATGGCCCACTCCTACATATCATGAAAAATTTAAAATTTGGTGCCAAAATTACCCTAACCGATATTTCTCATGGTTTATTACACAAATGAAATTGGACAAGGTAAATAGTCAAGGATAAGCATAGTTTCAAAGTTCCCGTTTTATTTTCCCTCCTTACACTTAAACTGAACATTGTCTCCAATGTTCCCCAAAAGTATCAAAGTTATGATAATGGAAGGTAATTAAAAATGAAAGAAACTAATACTCCCCTGATTAGCTCGGTAGGATCCGTGTGAAGTAGTGGTTAGATCTTTCTTCAAGAAGAATGTATGCGTGAAAAGCTCCTTCCAATCTTATGTATCTTCTTCTTGATAAATAAACCTGCACACTTGAAGAAAACAAACGAAACCTTTGCGTAAAATTGGCGGTAACAATATATATATATGACTCTACTAAACTAGGATATAATGCTTGTGGAATGGATGTTTACAGATTTTATGCAAAATTAAGACCTGGAAAATTCCAAAATTTTATAAGTAGCAAAGAAAACGAGAAAAAGTAGTAAGGTGTTTCTACTCCTCCTGACGCCGTTAGGTTGCGACCCTGACGCCGTCAGGTTATCCTGACAGAAATTGGTCTACGATTTTCTGAAAAATATTCTGGAAAATTTATATCTTTAGAATCTGAAAAAATTTCCTGCAAAACATCCATTATGACTCGATACAAGCATTTGACTCGAACAAACACACATGTATATATTTTTAATAATCGCAATTCTCATGTTCACGTTCTTTTTGAAAACGTGTGTAATCCTCCCTACACTTATCCCTTTGTAGAATACCTTTATATGTAATTAAGATGAGGTTAAAGACAAAATAAAGCATTTTTACAAATTTAAACACGAGAATAAACAATCAATAAAAGATATACGACACACAAACAAGCAAACAATTAAGCATGGGTTTCCTCCCACGAAGCGTTTTTCTTTATTTATGAGTCTTGTAGCTAGACTCGAAATCGTGCCCCTACGTGGTCTCGTTTTTCATTCTCAATGAGAATTCTATCATATTGAAAAAAATTTCATCGACTGTATACCTAGGCCCTAGGGTCAAGCAATCCTTATAATAGAGTCTCGTTGTAAGATATAGGATTTCATAATCACATTAAAGCACAACAAATATAGGCGTATATAAGTTTTAGAGAGAGAAAGGGAAATGTTCTAGTAAGAGAAAACTCATGGAAGGTTAGATTCCAAGTGAACATCCAACCCTCTCCCTTGTGAGGAGAGGGCTATTTATACAAAGTAATACGCCCTCCTACGGGCTGTGTATCAGGCATACAATGGGTAAAGACCCGTCCTTCCTCCACGGTGTTGCACTAGACTAAAACTATGCTAATAACTAACTAACCGCTAACATAATAAACAATGTGTCTACGAGCTAACTTAAGCTAGAGTATACTTGGGGTGACCGAGCTTCACAATAGAATATTCAATTCCTAACAATCTCCCCCTAAGGGAGGTCACCCCAAGAATTACACTATGAAACTTAGCATTCTATTTAATCTTTAATCTTGAGCTCGTAGACATCAACACATCAAAATGTGCAAACATTGTGTTACAGTGGTGTCTTCATTATTGATCAACTATAATGTATATTTCGTGGAGGTAGTAGAGCTGATCCACTTTGATGACGACTGAGCATTAGAAGAGATCATCAGCCACAGTTAATTTCAGCATTTCCCACTATAGTGTTGCCAGCATATGAAGTAGTGACAAATGGACCGACATGCTCACATTCTGGATCATGATTTCTCATCAGAGTAGCGGAAGCATTTATTGATTCATGATATTGGCAGCAGCGTAGCAGAAGCATGGAGTGAAAATATCAGAGTCATTGATGCACTAATCATGATTTATTTCGAGATGAATGTGTTAAGTGAGCATGCGGCTATGGATTAAATGCTTCATTCTGATCAGCTGCAAACGTCGGGCGTACCTGCATACAACAGTTAGCAATAAAGTGCACGAAAGTGTCTTTGATCACTTTCGTTGAATTGAGGTACACGGCCCATGGTTCCCCGTTGATCAGTACACGTATTGCCTGTGATCAGGTATAATTCCGAAGAATTTCCTTGACAGGGTTTCGCAGCTGCTCTAGGTGTTCTCAAACCGGAACGTCTCAAAGAAGACAACACGGAGTGAGTGAACCAGCGAATTGAGATTCACTGATTGATAACAAGAGATTTGAAAAACAATCGTGTGTTGCTCAATAGAAATTGTTTTTGCAATACAACGAAGGTTTTAATGAAAATCATTTATCAATCATAAACACCTTTTGATTTGAAATATTCGTACACGGTCGATGTACTAAAGAAAAGTGTTTTTAAGCACAACAACCGGTTTTTGAAAGGTATCCGTCAATCCATAACCTAAACCAGGATTAATTCAAAAGATTGAATCGCCCCATTGTTTCTGTTCAGTTGTCACATGGTTGATCTATTGAATAGATCTCACATGCCACCTACCAGGAGCTTGTTTGATGTTGGCTCTAGAAGGCTTTCCATCTTCATTGTGAATATGTTTACATATCACTCAGATGTTCTGGCAATACCACAAGGATAATGCGTAGGACTCAAGATATAATCTCTCTTTCCACATTGTGTGAAACAGAGAGTCTTCATTGAAAGTGTCCTAATGAAATTTATTGATCATCTCGTGGCTCTAGACTCAATTTGTGCATATTTGGATCCTATTTCGGAGACTAGGGAGAGGGTCTCCATCTTCAATATCAACAATCTCTAAGAGAGAGTCGATAGATAATGTCGGTTCCCCGTGAGAATGAAACAAGTCCTTTTAAGAGGAAATTGAGTGGATTGGGAAGTTGAAGTGCAGTGCGTCACTGGGTCCATGACGTCTTGTCTTCAATACCGATGTTACCATGGTAACCATCAGTAGCATATGAATTGAACCCGGTATCTGCCCTAAGGTTGAATAAATTGAGGGCTATTTCTTTTCACCATTTTCACATTCAATTCTTTTTCATTCTTCAACCCCTTCAGTACTTACCGAGACTTCATTACTAGAACCTTGATGGGTTTATTCCAGTACTAGCTCAGTCTCAGTCCGCACTCTTCCCATAACTCACTTTTCTCCTTTTTTCATCAAACCTAAGGACATCTACACTATCTAGTGGATAGTCCCTGGGTAGATCCCTCCGGTTCTGGCGGATCATGGGAACAAAAACCTAACCTTATCATCCTTATATCACCATACATACAATAAATTTGGTCGGTCTATTTGGTATTGTTCATCTGCTATTGGAACCAATTGAAAACAATTTGAAAATCAATTCGGATACTTGTGATATATTATCAAAGCATTTTGTACCAGAATTGTTTTTGATATTTTTAGAACAAGAGCTCCCTCTCAACATGTGCTTCATGTATTTGAAATCTTTTGGCACACGGAGGCAAGAGGAAGAATTAACTTCTTTGATTTCTATTTTCTAAAAGATATCAACATCACTTCCTCGATAAAATCAAGTAGATAAAGCATATTAGGGAAGGATGAGGCTTTCAAAAGTTTGCTCCCCCTCAATATGTGCCTCGAGGTTTGAAAGAGTTATGCACATACTAGAGGGAACAAAGTTCATAGAAGCACATTAGTGATCATACCGCCATACAGAAACCAAATGAAAAAAAATCAAGGTACTTAATGATGAAATATATGAATCTTTGTACCTTGAAGGTTTATTTTTGTTTTGAAATGCTCCCCCTTAATATATGCTTTGAGATTCGAAAAATAATTTAGCATATATGAGAGAGCAGTATGCACTTTGAAATGGTCATCTTTTATCATCTTTCATATTAATATCACATTTTCTCCCCCGATCAAAAATTTCAAATCCTTTGAGATTTTGGATCTCAAGTGATTTAAATATGTATAAAACAAAACATTTGTTGGAGAAAAATGTGTCAGGTTTTATAAGATCTGAAGTGGACAAGACTGAAGTTCCCTTTTTAGACATAAGGGAAACCACAACACACAACCTAGCACTATTACATACATTATAGTTGTTTAATAGTAATTACACCACTTTTTTTACACATCAAATTACAGAACATACACTACTTCCGGAAGATATCTTCATTCAGTTTTTGAAGCAGCTTATAGTGTCCTGCACGAAGTCTACCCCCCACAAAGCTTTCAAGGCTGCGATAGATCATTCTAGTCTTCAATCGTCGTCTGATAGCAGCAATGAAATTTTCACACCTCTTCAAGTCCTCGTCAGTCCAGTATATCATTTTGTTCCGCGGCTTCAAATCAATTCTGATTTCTTTCACTCTAGAGTTTAATTCCTCTCCGACCATCTTGAGTGTGCCATCACTGAATTTGTATAGCTCACACAATCTCATTAACATTCTAGTTCCGTATCTGTCCGTGAAGATAACTGCTCTGGGGGTGTCGATCACAATATATTCATGACGAAATTCATGTCCTTTGACTTCCCATTGTGGTCTTATATGGTTGACCCGAGTCTGGTAACTTTCAATTCCCAATTGAAGGTCCTCAACTCTTAGTCGAATAACCAAGCCTCTAATCCAGAGATTGACAGCAGCCGAAAGAGCCTTCTTCTCGCGAGCAGGCAGATGGTCAAGGTGTCCTTGGAGATTCAGAAGGTAGAGGTCTTCAAAGTCGTTAGGCATCAGATGTTTGAAGTCGTTTTCTTCTATAGTGTACTCTTTCAAGTCTGCTCTTCGAAGGACAATCTTCTTCAGGTAATCATACCCGTAGATTGAGAAGATCTCTATTCTGATGACACTTAGAATACGCAGCATGGATCGAACAGCTCTGCGACTCTAGTTAGCACTATGTCTTTCGATGTAGAATTGTTTCTTCTTGAGCCACCAATGAGAAATGCCATATGAGGCGGCAATGTCATACTGTTGCTCTTCGTCTGCCTAGAATTGATCCGGAACCATCTGTTCGAGACCTTGATCAGTGTAGGTGGCAGCTTTCATCTTCGAAATCGATAGAGCTGGTCTTCTTTCAGAAGTGCAGCCACATAGATAGTCCAGATCATGGTTGAAGAAGAATTCTGACTGAATGGTCATATATCCAGGTTCACCGCCAAGAGGAAGAGGGTTGTTTACATCAAACCTATTTATCTGCTCACTGACTTGATCATTCAGCATTCTATAGCATTCCTCCATCTGATATTGAAGCTGATTAACATCCGAGTGGAAGACTTTCACTATTTCAAAAGCTGGACCTTCAAGATCTTTAGGAGTGATTGATGTAATTTCCTTCTTCTCACAAAACCACTTTATAAAGCTTCCCATATCCCCTGTGAAGTGTAGAAGAGAATCTTCTGGTGGTGCTTCATAGTTGGAAACTATAGTTGAAGCCCAATTGTTTGTTGGATTTGTTGAATCAGATTCGGGAATGCACCATGAAGGTTCAGGAGTTTGAGGTTTATCTTGGGTAAGCCAACTTTGAATAACATTCTTTGAATGAGTAACTCTAGATGTTTTGACTTTTTTTCCCTTAATATAAGCATCCAACCAATCTTCTTCGACTGCAACATTGGGGATGTGCTTGGTAGAAGTGTCATCATCTTCAGATTCAGACTCCTGAGGATGGAATCTTCATTTATTATTTGCTCTTTTGGATAGTGGGGATGGTAGGTGTAAACCGGTAATCGACGGTGGTCCATTCGGTAGACATTTTTTGGTGTTTTTGACCACTTGAAGTACCGGTTTGTTTCTGAGTGGATGGTGGTGGTGGTGGTGGGCTTACATTGTGAGAAGTGGTTGTTCCTGAGGATCCCCCAACTCCAGATGTGCCAGCACCACCAGTAGGAGGTGGTGGTGGCTTGGGACCTCCCGACATATCTTTTGAGTCCATCGGAACATATCTTCTTTTCATCTTTGCCTTCCTTTCACGATCGTCAACTACAAACTGCTCATAATCATCATACTTCATAGATTCATCGAGTGCCTCATATAACTTCTTGTGTGTACTATGCATGTACTCTCCTGCCTCATACATTTTTTCAGATAGAACTGATCTCATGTCAGAGATCGGCAAATCTTTGAATCGTTGTAGCAGTGGAGCCTTCATTGCCCATTCAACCGCATCTTTAATATCTGCTTCTATTACCTTTGTTACGATTTCATTGAGATTTAGATTCTCCAGTTTTTTGACACGACTATCAAGATTGTTGACAACTATAGGAAAATGTTTCTGAATAGTTGCAATGCGTAACATGGCCTCTTCAAGCAATTCCTCAGTTGTTTTAGTAGGAGTCGGTGATGCACGAGGCGGTGAGGCAGGTGGGGTGACAGGATCACTGATCGAGACAACTGGCAGTGAATCATTAGCGGGATTGGGAGGTGGAAGTGCAGTTGTAATAACAGGTTCGAGTGTTGGTGTGATTAAAGGAGATGAAACAGCGGTGGAGACCATTGGAGCAGACATCGGAGGAATAGAAGAAGTATCTTGTTGAATAGTGACCGAGAACATGGACTGAACTTCTTCCTTTTCATTTGTTTGCTTGTCTGATTCAATGTCAGAGGGACCGTCTTTCAAGAATTGGTCACCGTATGTGAGGTCAGCATCAAGATTTTTAAGTGAGGAAAGAGATCAAGTAGACATGTTTGTTTCTTCAAGACGCTTGAGTATTTCAGATCCAGGCTCAAGGTTCTCCTGTGGGTCTTTTACTAGATCATGTTTATCACTTCCTGATTCAAACACTGGGGTCTCTGTAGTAAAAGGAGTCTCCTGATTTTCTTCCTGTGCATCACTGGATGCCGGTGATTCAACCGATATTTTTGTCTCATCAGTGTCCATCCCAGTTTACACTTGTGTAGATGATGATACGGCATCTCTTTTCTTGAAAATAAACTGGGTCGTTGTTTTGGGAGGTGGTGAAGAGATATTCAGTAGCATGTGTGCGGCTTGTTCTGCTTCTCCTCCAGAAATTCCTTTACCTTTGTCTTGTGTGACAGGATTGATTTGTCGAGGTGCTGACTCAGGCTCTCTTATCGTGACTCCTCCCACTGGTGGTCTCTGAGACTCATTAAGACTGTCAAGGCTTTGCTGAATTCCTTGTTGAATTGCAGCTTCGTCTTCATCAATCAACTCTGTCACTCTTCCTGTAACCTTAGTTCCCTCATCATTTCCCTTACCAGCGTCTCGTTTTCTCCTCTTTTGCTTTTGTGAAGGAGAGACATTAGATACAGAGCTGTCAGGCCTCTTGCTTTTCTTGGGAAGGCATGAGTATGAGGTTTGTGATTGTTTAGATTTGGATTGTGTGGAAGAGGACTTAGGTATGTCAGTTGTATTGGCGGAAGCTTTCTTTACATAACTCTTGAAGTAATCAGCATTCTTGATTCTATCACTAAGCAAAGTATCAGGAACTGGCATACCAAAAATCTCCCTGTCATATCCTTTGGCACTATATTTAAGGTTGCCAAGAACAAATTCATCACTGGCTTCATGCCGGGCAGACTCGCTACGTGAGTTGATTCGGTGAGTTTGTAGCAAATGATGGATAATGAGTTTTGAGAATCTGATGCTGGGGATCACTCTTTTACCAATACTTTTTCTTCCTTTGACTTTATTCTCAGAGTTGATTCTGTCAGAGATAAATGTGTCCAAGGACAAGATGAATTCTTCCCAGATAAGTTCAGCAAAGTCAACATTTTTTCCTTTGACAATTCCCCACAGTATCTGCATAATGGGAGCTCGAACTCTGTCTGTCCCTGATGTTTTACCGGTTAGGCACAGGTTGAGGATTGTGACGATTGATCTCCATGGTTGATATATTTCTGCATTGATGAGTGATGAGATCTTGGTTATTTTTTTCGGGTATCCCAATTCGTCGACAAAGTTTAAGATATCATGAATGGAGGGTGGAGAGATGAATTTGTTGGAAGGGTTTCTTGGTGTGATTTGAAGAGCATCCCTGAGGGTTTCAACCGAGATGTTATACCATTTGTCTTCAAGCATACACGAGTATGACGCAAAAATCTTTTCCCAAGTAACAGTTTTCCAGAATTGCTGAAGATAGATGGATGGGATAGTGCAACGCTTGGTTAGTGCATTAAAGAAGTTGGTGTCCTTCAAGATATCGACAGTCAGACGGTAAGTAGGGTTATGTTGCCCTCTATCAACATCTAAGAGGTAGTTGCTCTTAGCAATTGACACCCATTCCGCACGAGGAAGTAATTCTTCATCAGTCAGAGTGACAGTTGGTGCAGAGGCAGTAGGAACATCAAAGGATGTGATGTCAGCCATTGAGATCTGAAGGTTACACAGACAACACAGACCATATCCAGGAAAATTGTTAGGTTAAGTCGCAGATTATGATCATTTTGAGTTACAGACAGAAGGATATGACGTATATGGAGACCGGGATGCAGCACACACAAACAAAAAAAACGTGATTAGTATGCAGAAACTTATGAGTGTAGGATACCATTTGGGAGAAGACATCAAAATAGATAATACCAAAGGCTAAGTTTACTAAGATATATGTTAAGTTACACACTGCAACTAGCATTGGAACTACAATTTGAACAACTCTCATAACACACTACACATAAGTAATAGTAGGTAACCAACATGCATACTACAAGATATATGAGGAACATAGCATATGGCAACTCGCATCCATTATCTCGCTTAGGCTACAGAGTAACTCGCATACATACAATATCACAGTCAACTCGCATACATTACAAAGTGTAAATCAAGTCGCATGCATCAACTCGCTTAGGTCAAACAATGGATGGTCAACATATATATGCAAACTCGCATTATAGACATGAAGCAACTCGCATATGATGAAATATAACCAGCATAGTCAACTCGCATACATTACAAAGTATGAAGCAAGTCGCATATGGCAACTCGCATGCATCAACTCGCTTTGGTCAAACAATGGATGGTCAACATATATATGCTAACTCGCATTATAGACATGAAGCAAGTCGCATATGGCAACTCGCATATGATGAATGATAACACACATAGTTAACTCGCTTATGTAACTCGCATATGATACAATGAATCTAGACATATCGCATAGGCAACAGGCAACACGCATATATGACAGTGCAACTCGCATATAGCAACTCGTTTTCAAACAAAGTCAACACCAACACGCATATAAGTACATCTTTAACAAACCATCAGGTCAACTCGCATCCAAGAAAATCTATCCAACTAGCTAACAATAACTTAGCATGAGTAACCCACTTAAACTCTCAAAAACACGAACACATATTCAAACTTCGGTCACAGTCATGTAAAATAGCAATGCCAATCACCCCATTCAAACCCAATAGCAATATCTTAACCCTACCCATACGACTCCCTCAATACGCATAATCAAAGGATCTATCAGACATTAACTAAGTAAGTCATATCATTAACTGAATGTATCTAAGCTATAATCAACAACAATTAATCAGAAACATACAAACCTAGCGTCCAAATAATTGATTTAGAAGAGAATCGAGGGGACAAGATCTGCAAAGGGGTTAAGATAAAGATGGTTTAAGTACGAATCTTTTCAAAGTGTTAAGATAATCATGATCAGATAACATAAACAACCTACCACACGATCTCCAATATGTAACTTGCTTATAAGAGAGTTGAGAGAGAATAGTTTATGCGTGTTTTTGACCAAGAAGGGGAAGTGATTTGACCATGACACACAACACGCATACTTAGGAAAATAAGTAGCGAGTTGACACTATTAGTCCCTCTACTTTTCAACGCAACTCTCATATAAGGTACACAGTTATAAGAAATGACACTTTTAGTCCTTGTATAAAGCGAAGCAACTCGCATACAGATAAAGTATAGCTACTCGCATAATATTATACAGCAACTCGCATGGCATACCAACACGCATAAAAGATCATCACATATCACACCACTCATAATCATACCAGGAATCTCAAATTAACACCACATAGAATGCAACAGCCAACTCACTCAAATAAAAGATCATCACATATCACACCACTCATAATCATACCATGAATCTTAAATTAACACCACATAGAATGCAACAGCCAACTCACTCAAATAAAGCATGCAGATGATTAATTAAGCAATGTGCACAATCCTCCCCCTTAATCAATGAGACGAGGAAGAGAGTAATCATTGATTGACATAGTATTATGAGATTACTACAGCAAGAGTATGAGATAAAAAAATAAATAAAATAAAAGGTTATTACTGCTCTGTTCGAACTTCATCTAAAATCCCGTGACATTGTTGAATGACATTTCTAGGACCGTAGATGTTATCGATGACAGAAACTAGAGTAAAAATGAGTGAAATAAAAAATATGAAATTAGAAATTTGAAGTTTGACAAAGTATGATAGAAACTAGAGTAGACATGCGTTTCTTTTTTTTTTTTAACCTAATAAGTACGAGTCCTGAATAGAGGTGATCATGAGTCAGAGTACGAGGTATATCAATTCTGACAGGCTACCATTCCGGAGTGAGCATTCTTCAGTTCTGATGGGAACCAGGTCATGATGTTCATGAACGAATTGAGCATAATACCTGAAATAGATTGAGGACATTTTGCACTAATAGCACATGTAGTATTGCAAATAGGTAGGTTAGTGACAGGAATATTCTCAATTTTTGATGTAATACAGTCAGGTCTTGGAGTATCATTAATGGACATCTCTTTAAGTTCAACATTCTTGAAGATTTTTCCTGTGGGGATCCACCTGAGGCAACTTCTAGGTGAGTAAGTCCGTTTGGTACCTGTAAACTTAAAGAGACTACCAGTAGGAACTCACTTAAAACAACTGCTAACAAAGTTGGATAAGGCTAGATTCATGTTCTGACCATTAGTCCTTTTGCATTTAAATTTCTTCTTAGTGGATTGGTCTGTCATTTGACTCCTTAAATTCCTGATCTTAGATTTCTAAGCCATCTGCTAGAAATTGTCATTCCTAAGGTTGGAATGAATTAGCGAAGTGACTGGATTAGACAAAACCTTATTATTTTCAACCTGGGGGGCAAGCTTAGATTTTGATGCTTTAAATCTTTCTGTCTTAAATGCATTGGGTTGCCTAGTTACAGGGCGTTTAGTGGCATTATGAACAGTTGATTTCTCCAAAGTTGATGGTTTTGTGAGCTTAGTATTCACTCTATTTCCCGTATTTTTCCTAAGCTCATTTCTTAACGCAACGATAGTGAAACTCTTATCCTGAACTTGGTTTTTGAGGGCATCTGTGTCAGTTGTCATGGAGTTGATTTTATCAATCTGTTTGGTCCTACACTCCAAAAGATTCTTCTTTAAGGATTCATTTTCTCTTAGCAATTTTGCAACACATATGGATAGTTCCTCATTTCTAGACTTAATTGCATCACAAGCATCATAATTAATATCCGCATTCATGTTCAATTGAGTGTCTGATATTTGTTTTTTCAGGTTACAAATGGTTGAGTCTTTGTCTAGAATCTGAGTTTTTAACTGATTAATTTCAAAAAATTCACGGAATTCTGGATTTGTGCATGCATTTGAAACAAGAGAATTTTCTTCCTTTTGCTGTAGTGCAATTTCCAAGGAAATGCAGTGTTCTTCAAGAATTGAATATTTGTAAGAAAGTTCCTCAAATGCCCTTTTTGAAACCATATCATTAGTTTTAAAACATACAGACTCAGTCTCAACCATATCAATTTTATCAGACTCATGTGTATCTATAAATTCAAATGGTTTGGATACGTTACCAGATGTATTGTGTTGATCATTCAAGGGTAGCACATCAGATGACACCTGATCATCCATTGGTCTGACACTTGCATCCTCATTACTTGTACTGGGCATCAATGACTTTCTGACAGTTTCAGGTTCCTCAGTCTCTGATTCTTTGTATTCATCGTCAGCATATATAACATTTTATGCTATTCCAATTTCATCGCTGTAATCAACTGATGATGCTCCGCATTCGTTCAACTTTCTAATCACAGCATCCCCTGGAAGTTCGCTGTTATCTTTCAGTTGATCCTGGACTTCATTTGCTTTAGCTGCTTCATCAATGTACATCTCCATATTATCCATTAATTGGATGAATGTATTGGAAAATTCCTGAATTTCCATTCTAGTATGCCTTTTAAAGGTGATACTTGAGAGTTGTTGATCAAAGTCTGCTGAGTATTCCTTATTGATAAATGAGAGGAATTGTTTGTGAATCATCTGAAGTACACCCATGGAATCATTTTTTATTATCTTCTCGTTGGTGAGCTGGTTCTTCAATTGTTCCAGGTACAACAACACTGTTTTCTTTAGTGAGGGAAATTCCTGACGGAAAAGGGCACTGCATGTTCGATCCATGGATGTGGATAAAACTTGTGATATGTGAGAATGAAGCAGTAAATAGGGTTCAATACTGCATTCAATAAGTAATTTCTGCTGGGGTTCATTTGAGTTGGACTCAAAGTGTGATGGGTTTAGATCATCATTTGTAGAATCTGTTAAGGTCAAGCATTCTGAATAGTACATACTTTGTCTGCAGTCCACTGTGTCATAAAGTTTGAGTACTTTAGAGATTACTGGATCGGTAGAGTGAGCCATGAATGTTGGACTCTATGGGATTTTACTATTCTTTGATTAAACCGGGAAATTGATTCTTTCACGGGATTTTACTAAATCAAAAGAACAACCTTAAGAATGTATCACGAAGAAGTAACAAGTCTCAATAGACAAGTAGCTAAACACTCAACTCGCTTAGTTATCAACTCGCTAAACAGCCAACTCGCTCAAGGAAACAAGTCGCATAAGGAACCAACTCGCTAAATAGCCAAGTCGCATTAGTATCAACTCGCAACACAATCAACTCGCTTGATGAATCAAGTCGCTAAATAGCCAACTCGCTTTAGTATCAACACGCAACACAAGCAACTCGCTTAAAGAAACAAGTTGCTTTAGGAATCAACTCGCTTAATAGCAAGTCGCAAATATCAACTCGCATCCAGTAACAAAGCAACTCGCTTTGAAGAACTAAATATCCGAGACTCAACTCGCTTAGTACAAAATTCAAAAATAGCCACTTTATCAATCAAAAACAACCAAACCACAATGATTTAAGCCTTCCAATTCAAAACATAAACACATATGATGATCCTAAACACAAAAGTACAAGCAAAATTCAAACTTTAACACTGAAATTTGTCCAAATGAATCAAACTCTTCTAAACACTTAATACCCCAAGACCTTATGAAATCCACCAAAACAAAGAGCATGAAAGATGAGTGATCAAACCATGGCTCTGATACCAATTGTAAGATATAGGATTTCATAATCACATTAAAGCACAACAAATATAGGCGTATATAAGTTTTAGAGAGAGAAAGGGAAATGTTCTAGTAAGAGAAAACTCATGGAAGGTTAGATTCCAAGTGAACATCCAACCCTCTCCCTTGTGAGGAGAGGGCTATTTATACAAAGTAATACGCCCTCCTACGGGTTGTGGATCAGGCATACAATGGGTAAAGACCTGTCCTTCCTCCACGGTGTTGCACTAGACTAAAACTATGCTAATAACTAACTAACCGATAACATAATAAACAATGTGTCTACGAGCTAACTTAAGCTAGAGTATACTTGGGGTGACCGAGCTTCACAATAGAATATTCAATTCCTAACACTCGTTTTCTCCCACATGAAGTATAAACCTTTTTCAACATCGTCTTCGCTTTTTTCCTCAAAAGCTCTAATGTTGTTTTGTTCAAAAAGGGATAAAGGGCCATATCAATTCGTCTTCCAAGGCATCCTATAAGTGATCTCATCATCCCCTTCCTTAAACCTAACCGTTCCTTCATACTTGTTATGGCTCATTTTAGATGTTTCAACAAACGGTTTTCCTAGCACTACTTGGGATAAGCTATAGTCAATGACACATCCGATGTCTTCTAGGACCACAAAATCAACTAATTAGGTGAAATTCCCTATAAAGACGTGTACATCTTTTACTCTTCCCACAAAGTTGCACACCCCACCCGGATACTTAGGGTCTTTCCTAATCTTAAGTCACTCATTTATAATGTCATTGTAAACAGTTGATGACATCACATTAATGGGAGATTTCGTATCTATGTAAGCATGCTCGACATTCCTATATCCGATCATACAAGGGATTTTGAGGTTCCAAGGATTTCCTCTCCAAATCTTTGGACATATCCTAATGATGGGTGATCGGGGATTATCGATTATGTATTGATGGTAAGCAACCTCTTCCTTAGTGGGGTAAAGATTGAAATAAGCACTATCCTCCGCATTCACGTTTTTATCCACTAAGCCATTATCCAAATTAATGTTGATCATAGAGCCAACAACAGAGGTGCTAACCACTTTCTCAACAGCATCCCTAATTGTACTAATCAAATACCTTTTGCAAATATTGAAGGTCATTGTTTCTACTCACATAACGGCTTCGGCGGTTGTGTTGTTCATTTGATTGGGGTTTGAGTGAAAGTGATTTATTTGGTGGTGGGTTGTTGAGTGGTGGTTGATTATCACCTTCAATGATGAAAAGTGATAGGGTTACTAACAAAGGTTACGAAGAAGGGGGATGGACTACAAGGAAGCTAAAAATGGGGAAAAAAGGCTTACTTGATAGGAATCAAGCAAGGAAACCTAAATGAGGTGAAAATCTAACTAGCTATTCTATTCCCCGGCAGCGGCACCAAAAACTTGATACGCGTACAACGCGCGTTCGGGGTCAAAGGAACTTCCTTTACGTTGAGCAAGTTTTTCAACACCCTAGGTAGTGAATCTAATCATTGTAGTGTAGTATTAGGGTAAGCCTCGAGAATTGATATCGTTCTCTAGGGGAATAGGAATGCTAGTGAGAAATTACTACGCTAAGGTTGGGGTTGAGGAAGATTATTTTTTTATCTTTTTTATATTTTTTAGAAAATGGAAAGGTACGAATCTCGGGTATTGGATTTGGGGGGTTGGTATTTCTACCGATTACTCTACTTATCTAATTAGCTAATTATCTAAACTAATGTGAGTGTAGTCTATGTCTATTGTTGTGTGCTCTTATGATGATTAAAAATGTGTTTACTTAGATGCTATTACTCCCTAGTTATCTCCTATTGATGGTTGAATTGTCACGTCCTTATTCTTAACTCGTTGTGTCTTCTAAGGTCGTAGGGTATGCGTTTTTCCCTAACTCTTTGAGTCTACCTTAAGGTTATTGCCTACGAAATCTCTAGGATTCATAAACTAACTCTAAGGTTATCTTTGGATGTTTACACTATAATAACTCTAGGTAATTATAAACTAATGTTCACAAAGATTACTCAAGAATTAAAAACACAATGAATGACCTATCGCTATACTAGGTCAATCACAATTAAGTTAAGAGACAACCAATCAATATTCAATACCTAGGTTTCATATATCTAAGCAAACACACAAGTAAATTAGCCAGACATGGAAAACATACAAGCATACACACAAACAATTGAAGACATAATTGAATTAATGAAGTAAATCACTTATCTTGTTGTAAAATAGGGTATGGAACCCTAAGATACTGCCCAAGACAGCCTATGTTCGGTTTAGGTTTTACTCCACAAAACTACCTCTCTAAAATACTGAAAATTCGAATTATATATATAGAGTTACAGTATGCGACAGCGTCACTCTTTAATTGTGACGCCGTCAGGTCGCCGCCATTAGGTTTTCGTATTGGCCACGTCAACTCTGTGACAGCGTCACCTTATGCTTGTGACACCGTCGGCTTCAACCTCTGACGTCGTCGGGATCCAAATCTAGGCCGTCTGAGTTGTGACGCCCTACTCGTTTAAACCTGATGCCATGACTTGTAAAATAGCAATTTGCTCTCTGAGTCATCTCAAGGTGTGTCGCGACGGCGTCGCTATTAAGCTGTGACGTTGTCCCCTTCAGTTCTAGCAGCTTGAGTGTCTCTATTCTTGACTTTGGCCATTTTCTTCATATATTCGCGCCTTTTCATCCGAATAAGTGTCATTCCAGCAATTTGCCTTCAAGAGACCTAAAAAGTGAAAATGAATGAAATTAGGTAGTAACGAATACAAAAGTGATCAATTAAGGGCTTAAATGACCCCTCAAAAGTGTACCTTTTAAATCCTTATCAATCACTGTCTAAGAAGGTCTAAGAAATAGTGATATAGGGGTAATACATGAAGGTTTCCCAAGGTTTGAAGAAGGTTGTTACAGAACAATTGAAGGAAATGAGAAGGTATCCAACTCGTGGCTCAGAGTTGACAATCGTAGTCTTGAAGTAGAATTAAGAGGGAAATGTTTGTATGGTGCACAATGTCTTATGTGTACATATCACAAAAGTCTAATGTACATGTTTTGTAAGAAGGTGTTCATAATGAGTCAAGTAATGTGGATGAGGTTAATAAATAATTACGATGGTGATGTTCTTATCATGTAGGAAAAGTTTGTTGATGTCATCATCCGAAAGGAAAGAGTAGAATCCAATAGAGTTTGATCATGAGGATAAAGATCATTAATAGCCTCACAACGAATATAAGGCTTTTGAGAGAAAAGCCCTTGGTGTGAAAACAATAGGGAAGAATGTGTCGTCAAGTATGCACGAATAGTTGGAGGCGATGGTCCATGGATCAAAAGATCTAAAGACAGAGTGTGATGCTAACGATTTGAAATGTTTGGAGATTATTATAAGATAAGGCTCATAAGTCTAACTGCTCAATTCGTCTAGGCAGAATCAGGAAGTATGATGACTCGAAATTGTTGCCAAGTAAATACTACATCGAGAGATGCTTGTCTTGCTACAATTGAACGCCAAAAGGTCTATGGTCCGGTGAAACTTCTTGATATCCAATGTAAGAGTGAAGTCATGTCCCAGTGTGACTAAGTTATCTACGACTATGATAAATCAGATGCGTATCATGGCTGCTTATTCATCATATTTTAGCAGAAAGGTTTGTTCATTTTTCTACTCTTTAACTTTTTATACAGTCATTTAGGTTAAGTTGTATTGTAACATGCCACACGGGTTAGGGTAAGTTGTAAACAAATATATAGTTCTCATTTCTGCTAATCTAAAACAATGTCTAAAATAGATCCAAAATGTTTTTTTTACTTGTAGAGTATTATTTTCCATATTAGGACACGTATGTGTTGAAAAAAGTAGCTAAACTAGAGTAGGTCAAATGGGCCTAAAGTTACCCAAACAACATTATTAACGTATAAAACCTCCATTGACCATTTTTTATAAATACTAGATAAGGATTTAAAACGTACGCTTTTAGGGGGTAATTTAAGCCCTATTTTGACACATTTTATATCCGTTACTGCTTAATTTCGTTCCTTTTTACTTTTTAGGTCCTTTGGAAGCAAAATGCTGGAATAAAGCACATTTGGATGAAAAGGAGCAAATACATGAAGAAAATGGCAAAGTCAAGATCGAAGCCAATCAAGACTGATCAACAGTACCTGGCGGCGTCCCATCAAAAGGGCGACGCCGTCCCTCTATGAAGACTTGATCAAAACATGCACGCGACGGCTAAGTGGAAATTCTAGTCTTATAACCTGACGGTGTCACGCTTTAATTATGGAGGGCATCACTAACAGTTTTCACTCCAGACGGCCCAGATCTAGAATCAAGACGACGTCTCAACTAAAGACCGACGGCGTCACAACTCTAAGGTAACACCGTCCCATCGATGACTTGGCCCAGACGAAACCCTAATGACGGCGAGCTGACGTCGTTCAATGCAAAAGGTAACACCGTCGCGATTGTAAATCTATATATAGAATTCAATTTTTCTGTATTTTAAGAGGTAGAATTTTAGAGAAAAAACCCTAATTCGTTTGTAGTCCGACTTGGACAGTATTTTAGGGTCCCATACACATCGAGATAAGTTTATTAATCTAAATTATCATTATGTCTATCTCATATTCGATTCATTGTGTGTATGCTTGCTTGTCTATCATGTCTAGCTAAATTACTTGTGTGTTTGCTTAGATCTATGAAACCTAGTTATTGATTATTGTTAGGTTGTTTCTTGTCTTAATTGAAATTGGCTTAGGAGTGCAACTAGGCATCTTCATTGTATTTAATGCTTGAGTATGCTTTATGATGATATGGTCTATGGATGAAATAACTTAGGCTTGCCGACTCCGTAGGTCATATCGAGAGATAACCTCAAAGAACTAGGGACCACGCATACCCTACGACCTTTAGGAATACAACGCGTTAAGATAAAGGACGTGACAACTCAACCGACCAATAAAAGATAACTAGGGAGTAATAGTATCTAGGTGAACACATCTTTAATCATCATACGAGCACACCTCAATTAGACATAAGCTACCCGTAGTAATTAGATAATTAGACAATTAGTTAAAGTAGAGTAATCGGTAGAAGTACCACCCCCAACCAATTGCCCCGAGATTTTAACTTAGCTTTCTAAAAAACCATAAAAAAGATTAAAAAAAAATCATCCTCAACCCCACCTTCTCGTCATATATTTCTTTCTAGCATTCCTATTCCCCTAGAGAACGATATCAATCCCCAAGGCTTACCCATACTACACTACAACGATTAGGTTCACTGCCTAGGAGGTTGAAAAACTTGCTCGAAGAAAAGGAAGTTTCCTTTGACACCGAACGCGCCTTCCGCGCGCATCAAATAGTATTGAAATAATTTAAATGTTTAATCATGTTTGTGAATTAAAGGATAAATGAACGGTAAAGGGTTGCATATATGTTCTCAAACGTTTAAAGATTAAAAATATGTTATAGAAAGTTGTGGCAGCTCAGTCGCAATCCAGTATACCATAAATGACTAAAGAGTTACCATTCTGCTATTTCATTTTTGTTAGTAAGAACTCAGTTTTTTTTTCACTCAAGTGTCTTCATTTGCTTGAAACTTACAATATAAAGCTTGCTTAGTGATTTTAACTAGATACACTAAAAAACTGGGACATTCCTTACATTCTGATTTGAAGTTTTAAAGATCAGATAACATATTTGCATGTTCGGAAGAGTTAGCTTACAACCAGTATTAATGAGTTCCTGAAAACTACATTGTAGGGTTCATATGAATCGGCTATATATCATTATAGCTTTGTTGTCACAAATTAAAAGATGTCAAGCTCTCTAGCGCTAATACAATTGTGTAATTTTTATGACATAATTTTATTTTACATAACTTGGGGAGTAAGTTTGAGTACAAGCAGGAGGTTGTCTTATTGAATCCTTTTGCATAACCTTAGAACAAAGGAGACTTTGGGTTGATTTGAAAATTTACTTTTTTGTTCAATTTTACTTGCAAACCAGCTCTTTTAAATCTTATTTTTGTTTGTGCTATCGTATAGTCGGGCTTTCTACAAAAAGAAGATCTTGCAGGAAGTGAGCAGAGATGCCTTGGGAGAGGTAAATTACTTTTTTATGTTATATTTGATAGAATTGATAACATCATGTCTTATGAATGAGATGCTTTGGGTTATGTTTATCTCTACTGAGTTTATTGGGTCGATATTTGTTTTGCTAAACGGGAAATGGGGTTAAGTAATTCTTGATTGTTAATACAAATAAGCCGTAAAAATGTTTATTTTTATTTTACGATCTTCTAATGTTTTGTCGATAACAAACGTAAAATCATTTTAATCGAAACAAATAAAATACATAAATAGTTTGAGCCAATAGTTTTCTAACACATTTACGTTTTCACATAAAACACCAAAACAAGTACAAGTGATTTTATGATTTAGTAATACATATGTACAACAACTAGTGTTTACATATTGGGCAAATATATACATAACTAGTATGTATTATAATGGGTAATATAAATGGGTAGAAACTTAAGTATTTGACCCATTGACCAAATACATTGAATATCCAAGACCCATGGTTTTAATCCATCACCCATGGTTTTAATCCATGAACCATCGACTAGAAGCATTGCATCTTGTAGATACATTGTATCTACTTGGATACCCATGATCCCTAACCTATGACCCATGACCCGAAACCCATAGGAAAAAGGGAGCGTCCCACGCATCCCCATAATACACTGGATGGATCCCTCAAGTGAGGGATCCGTGGTACAGTAGCTATATTTCTTATATAAATAGTGAGCCATTTCTTCTTTTTGGGTTGCCACTCCCACACATACTTTCCCCAAGTATTGTAACCTTCTAACCACAGATCCTAAGGATCTTTCTATATAGTTTGTCTTTTGTTTTTGTGTGATTCTCTAGGTTCCTCTTAAAGGCGAGATCACCACCTCTTGAAGTCGAGCAAGCTCAAGTCCATTAGTTGCCATGCTTCGTCATCATCAAGACTACTAAGGTTCTCTTGTTGATACTTCTTTCTTCCTCCATAGAAGTGTTGTGTCCAAGGCATTAGTGAAGGATGCCAAAAGAGTCAAGACGAAAGCATTAGTGAAAGGTACTTAACGTCCGTGTCAAAATCATTAGTGAAGAATGCTAAAGAAGTCAAGACGAAGGAATTAGCGAAAGGTGCCAAGCGTTCGTGTCAAGGGCATTAGTAAAAGATGCCTAGGAGTCAAATCAAGTGTCATTAGTGAAGGATGCCAAGGTCGTATAATCGATGAGGTGCATCGTTATACAAATAGTGATAGTTTGTTTCCAAGGATATTGATATCCTTGATGGTGTTGTAATAAGGAGTGGGTCTCCTTTGGGGTTAGATGTTTTGTAGTGTTGGGTAGTAGTTCCTCCATCGTAATGGAACTCGGTACTTAGCCTAGTACCAGATAAAGAGTAGGTGACGTTGTGGTAAGTGTGGTTCTCCCTTGTGAAAGAACCCGGTGGTTAGCCTAGTACCGGAAAAAGAGTAGGCGAAGTTGTGAAGGCTTCTCCACCATAAGGAGTTGGTGTCGTGTAGTGATTACGAACTCTCGAGTAGGTGACTCGGGGAGTGCAGTAGGGCAAGGAAGGTGTCCTTGTAGCCGAACCACTATAAATACTCGTGTCGTAGTTATGTGCTTCTTACTCTTTATCTTCCATTACACATTTTATATATCTATCTATCGATGTCCAATATACACATCCAAATGGATTGACATATGTCGATCTAAATATATTAAAACGAAGTTTTAATTGGTAAAACTATTAAACCCCCCTTCTAGTTTTCCACAATTGGCATCAGAGCTTCGTTACCAAGTTTCTTAGAGTATGTTGTACTTTAAAAACTTGATACGATCCGTGTATGTTTGAAAACTACAAAGAAGGTTTTTTTTAAGTCATGTTTTAAAAATCATCATGGTGTTTAATGTTGGACAATGATAGAACGTTCTAATATTTTCCTTGTTAAGAATTCTCCATACTTGGATTTGGGCATACCAAGAAGATCATGAAGAAATTCTCTAAATATTTCTTTTCGTAAAAAGAATATTTAGCATAACATTCCTTACACATGGATTTGGGGATCCTAAGAAGATCACAAAGAATTTCTTTAAATATTTCTTTCCTTAAAAAGAATATTTAGCAAAGGTATGATCTTTAATAAATTTCAAGCTTTCTTTTATTTTATTAAAGTCTTAGTAGTATGTTTAAACTTTCTTAGTAATTACTAAAGTAGTTATCTATATTGAAATCATCATCAAGATTAGTATTCTTCGTTGATTTGTATAGACTACACTACAAACCTGTAATAATGATATCTCGGCTATTCGAGAATCTTGATCATTATTCCTCACAAAAGGACTATTGACATTTCATCTAATGTCAATGAGTATCCATGTGAAATTTCTTATATTTTGACAAAATGGGATTTTGTCATAATCTTTGAAAAACCTCCCAAAGAATCATGACTTACTCATAAAAAGGGAACCTCGTCAAATAGGATTAGTATTAAACCGTCAAAACCCCAAACCATAAGTTATAGAGCTTAAACATCAACTCTAGGCATTTTAGAACTCCCAAACCAAAGTTATCAAGGAATGCTTAAGCTGAACTTTTGCTGTCATGCCGGATCTCTGAGTTTGAACTAGCCGGATCCCTAATGAGAGGGATCCGTGGGATCCATGCAACAGAAGACATCATAAGTTAGAAATGATCATTGTGGAAGTTCCACTATCACTTCCCTTCAAAGACTCAAGAACAAAAACCTAATTACTGTTCACAGGAGCAAATTGATCATTTCCTTCAAGCAAAACAATCTCTTGTGTAAGTATAATCTTCACTACATTGTTAATTTAATTCCTTGATTACTAGGATTACAATTTTCATCTTTAGAAGTTGGGTTCAAATGGTTTTGTCATAATTTGTTACCACATTGTTTTCTAAGATAATCTAAATCAAAGAATTAACATTGTTAATACAAATTAAACTCATTTCTTGAATTCAATAAAGATGATTTGAGCAAAATTGTGATCAAACCCTTTAGGCTACTATTCACAATTAACACCACATTGTGGTTTTGTTATATAGGAGCAACCATGCCTAGTAACCGACAACAAGATTATCATGATACCGCCCACTACATCCCAATGTACCATCGAAAGGATGGACTTAGCCCGGAGGATAGGAAAGCTTTCAAGTTGCTCGAAAAGAGACTTTTCACGAAGGTCGTGTGGTAGAACCATCATTTCTTGCTAACACAAACATCCAAGAAGTCTTTGAAAAAATTGGCTTTGATTATCTTTTGGACATAAACGAGCAAATTTGCCCGGTGTTCGTGCTTGAATTCTACAAAACAATGAGAATAGTTAGGAATGAGAACGGGACCATCTCAATCGTCTTCATCATAAATGAGCATGAGTACACCCTTTCACTTGTAGAATTTGGAAGAATACTACGTGTTCCATATCAAGGAGTTTGCATGTAATGAATGGTCTTTGGCAGAGCTACACGATACATCATGAAGTCTACCACACGAGAATCCCGGAAGCAACCATGGTAAGGGATACCGTGTTCATGCAAAGGGCATCCCCATCGAGGGTCACTAGAAATTCCAAAGTGATCTATAGGGATCCATTTCAAATGGAGCTTTCCGATATGTATGCGTTGTATAAGAAATGGGAAGTTGTGGTAAGGGAAAATGTGCTTTGCTTGAGAGGGAACAAGGATCACCCCAATGCGTGCTTGAGCTTCATGATTTATTGCCTTGTGACTGAGAGTCGCTTCAACCTTGCATATTACATGATTAAGAGAATGGCGAGTGTGAAAAGCATGGACAAAATGGTGCTCCCGTATGCAATTCTCCTATCCCGTCTTGCAAGTTTCGTCTTTGCTTTAGATCCTTCTCTGTACTCCTATGATCATAGCTTTTGCAAAAACGTTATGGTGCCTTTATCCGAGGGAAAAACTACAAGGTTTATGGTGGATGGCAAAAGACCTCACCCACCAACGGATTCATTGGATGAACGGGAGAGACAAAGAGAAGGAGAAGGAAGTAGCAACCCCCTTGGCAACACCGATCTTGACCCTTTGGATTACATCAATCAATTGTCGGACATTGCTAGCCCATCACAAGAATGGCAACAAACCAAAGGGATCTTCAAGTGCTTCGCCAACTTCTTGAAGAAAAAGAAGTAGAGATGGTGGGATGAAGAGTGGAGGGGAGGATGAAGACGGGGAGTGATATGGAAGGAGATGGGGTAGTAAGGTAAGGTCATAGGACCTTAGTTTGTGAAAACAATTTGAAACAATGGTTTGTAACATCTTAACAATACTTATGTAGAGTAGGAAGTAGCGTGTAGGAATTTCCATGGTTTGGCATTGAACAATTTAACTTAGGAACGAGTAGGATGAGATTTTACGACATCTTGAATTCATTCAAGTAGTCGTCGTCACACATCTTTAGCTACCTTTTAGTCTCTCCACACATGCTATGCGTTATACTTGTTGTGTTCTTGCATTTAATCACTGTAGAAATAACTAGGAGAAGCATTTGCTAAGAGTGCAAGAATTGCACAATTGCTGAAAGCCTTCTGATTTGCAGTAGCCGGATCCCAGAATTATAACTAACCGGATCCCTCCTAAGAGGGAACCGTGGGATCCGGGAAGACAGATATCAGATACAGATCACTATACATCCAAGTTATCCCCTTGATCACATCATGTTGGCTAAACATGATTCTTTATACCACTTAAGGCTTCCTCAAGCACAGTAGGTCTCACATTCACCCGTAGGTAACTTATGATCAAATTCAAAGTGCCTTTGATTTATCAACTCACCAATATCCACCATATTTCCGCTCCAACGCTCACACATTATTCCTCACATCTCTAAACACTTAGTTTGATATTTCTATCAATTTTAGCAAATTGATTTTAGTCACTATTACCTCAAAATAGGCTTGAAACTAGTTTTTCATTTTTCTTTATTTTTTAGGATTTTCTCAAATTTCTCTTGAGTCATCATCTGATTTCTAGGACTAATTGCCATCATTTTTTCACTTCGAATCAAATGGTATCCTCCTCAAACACTTAGTTAGACTCTCAAAATTCCACTTTCCTACCCAAAGCCATCATTAAGTATTCTCACTCCTTATGGTTGAGCATTTAAGACACCCACCACTCAAGACATCTGAGGAAAGTCAAATCCTCAAGATTCATAGGTAGTAGACCTTACAAAAAGCACAATCATTTCATCACATCTATGTCTGACAGACGGATCCCTGGTTTATAACCAGACGGATCCCTATTGAGAGGAATCCTTAGGATCCGTGTCTACAGAAAGCCTTTAATCAGTTTTTCTTTCAAATTTAAGCCATATTTGGTAAACTAAACATTTTTAGTTACCATTTAATGATTTCCTAGAGCTGAACAACACCTTAGTTGACCTTGGTGCATGCCTAATCCCCTTAGTGGTCATGAATATAATTCCTTAATTCAAATTCACCCCTTATAAACCAAACACTCTTGAGGTTAAGTCATCACTCCCACCACATTCTTAAAATAAATCAGTAGTTAGAAGCTCCTATTGTATCCTCACCACACTATGACTAAGGCACCTAGCAACAACTCCTCAACCAAAGGTTCATCCAAAAGGAATGGTCATATGGTTCATGAGATTTCATCCACCGAATCATCTCCCGTAAGAGATCATAATGTTAGAATCCCACCTCAACAAACCCAATTAACAATTGCCAAGAGAACCGCAAGAATTAGCATTAGACATTTTGGGTTAGAAAAGGCTTCATCAAGCTCTAAACCAAATGTACCTAGTTCTAGTAAAACGCCCAAGCCTTCATTCCTAGAGCATGGACTACACTCCTTCGCTGAGCCTCTATCTCACCTAAATCTCTATTCATCAGAGCATTCACCACCAAGAACTTCCCATTCACCAACTTTCTCGTTAAATAGGGAACCACCTACATCACCAACTATTCCATCGTTAGAAACAAGGAACCACCAAGGACTTGATCATATGGAGGAATTTTCATTACCACCACCCTCATTCCTAGTGGAACCTCATCCTACATTACTCAATGTACCTCCACCATCATTTGTAGAACCTCCTCAAAACATCCAATCTCCTCCGGTTCCTAATCAAGACAATAATTGCTCTAATTGTCTAATCACCCAAGGACTTGTTCAAGAAGTACAAAATGAGTTGCATTTCATGTTTAATCGTCTTCTTGAAAGATTGGACCAAATCAACAAGTCTACTCATCCTTAGACTCAAGCACATGGTTCCTTCTTAAGTTTTAGTCACTTATTAGTATTAGTAGAATGTGTATTACATGGCTAAATCGTTCTCTTATTTTTTAGAGATTTGTAGATCATCTCTTATGTTTTATTGAATGATAGTTTATATGCCATATTGCTTTGAGTATATGTTTGTTGCTTGAATACATATCTCACTTTGATGTTAATATTATTTGTTACATCACCATTGATGAATTCTATTATCAGTTAGACGGATCCCTTTGTTTTGCCTAGACGGATCCCTCCAAGGAGGGAACCGTGGGATCCGTGCAACAGAAGACCAGTTTTCTACTAACTTGAGTCTTATTTGCAGGAAATTATGCACTATATACTTGCTTTCTAACCTTTTTTTTGTAGATTTTCAAAATACACATGAAGACTTTGACACCCTAAGCTAGGGGGAGCTTTGTGTCAAACAATACATTGCAAAACCATTTGCAATATAATCCTCATATGGATTACATTTTGTTACGTCCCCTTAGAAAGTTGCAATCATCAAGGGGGAGCATTATCGTCACTAAGACGAAACCATTTGCAAACATAGTTGCAATGCATTAGCTTAGTAGTTTTTATTTACTTGACGCCCTCACAAAGGGATGGACTCGTCAACGGGGAGTTAAGACGAGAACTCTTCCCGTCACTTGCTCTCTATATTTTTTCTTTTACATGTTTTTCTTAAAACATTGTGTTAGTTTCATTTCGACGCTCTTTTTGTTTCTACAAAAAGGGGGAGAAGAGAGTAAAAACTCCAATTCGAACTTTTACGAATTTTAGTTTTTCCTTAAAATAATTTTATGCTTTGTCATCAACAAAAAGGGGGAGATTGTTAATACAAATAAGCCGTAAAAATGTTTATTTATATTTTACGATCTTCTAATGTTTTGCCGATAACAAACGTAAAATCATTTTAATCGAAACAAATAAAATACGTAATAGTTTAAGCCAATAGCTTTCTAACACATTTACGTTTTCACATAAAATACTAAAACAAGTATAAGTGATTTTATAATTTAGTAATACATATGTACAACAACTAGTGTTTACATATTGGGAAAATATATACTGGTATGTATTATAATGGGCAATATAAATTGGTAGAAACTTAAGTATTTGACCCATTGACCAAATAAATTGAATATCCAAGACCCATGGTTTTAATACAAGACCCATGGTTTTAATCCATGAACCATGGACTAGATGCATTGCATCTTGTAGATACATTGTATCTACTTGGGTACCCATGATCCCTAACCTATGACCCATGACCCAAAACCTATGGGCAAAAGGAAGCGTCCCACGGATCCCCAGTAATACACTGGACGGATCCCTCAAGTGAGGGATCCGTGGGATCCATGGAAAAGTAACTATATTTCTTCTATAGATAGTGAGCCATTCCTTCCTTTTGTGTTGCCACTCCCACACACACTTTCCCCAAGTATTGTAACCTTCTAGGTTCCTCTTAAAGGCGAGATCACCACCTCTTGAAGTCGAGCAAGCTCAAGTCCATGAGTTGCCATGCTTTGTCATCATTAAGACTACTGAGGTTCTCTTCTTGATACTTCTTTCTTCCTCCATAGAAGTGTTGTATCCAAGGCATTAGTGAAGGATGCCGAAAGAGTCAAGACGAAAGCATTAGTGAAAGGTGCTTAACATCCGTGTCAAAAGAATTAGTGAAGAATGCTAAAGAAGTCAAGACGAAGGTATTAGTGAAAGGTGCCAAGTGTTCGTGTCAAGGGCATTAGTGAAAGATGCCTAGGAGTCAAATCAAGTGGCATTAGTGAAGGATGCCAAGGTCGTATAATCGATGAGGTGCATCGTTATACAAATAGTGATAGTTTGTTTCGAAAGATATTAATATCCTTGATGGTGTTGTAATAAGGAGTGGGTCTCCTTTGGGGTTAGGTGTTTTGTAGTGTTGGGTAGTAGTTCCTCCATCGTAATGGAACTCGGTACTTAGCCTAGTACCGGATAAAGGGTAGGCGACGTTGTGGTAGGTGTGGTTCTCCCTTGTGAAAGAACCCGGTGGTTAGCCTAGTACCAGAAAAAGAGTAGGTGACGTTGTGAAGGCTTCTCCGCCATAAGGAGTTGGTGTCGTGTAGTGATTACGAACTCTCGAGTGGGTGAATCGGGGAGTGAAGTAGGGCAAGGAAGGTGTCCTTGTAGCTGAACCACTATAAATACTCGTGTCGTGGTTATGTGCTTCTTACTCTTTATCTTTCATTACATATTTATTATATCTATCTATCAATGTCCAACATACACATCCAAATTGATTGATATAAGTCGATCTAAATATTTTAAAACGAAGTTTTAATTGGTAAAACTATTCAACCCCCCTTCTAGTTTTCCACATTGATGTTAGTGTCATTTCCTAATTCATTTTGTTTTAGAAAAAAAAGATTACTATTGTAACAACATTTAACACATTAATTGTTCATAAGAAAATGCAAATTAACTTTTTTTGGTCAACCTAAACCTGTTCCAAGTCGCAAACAATCCCCGCTGAAAATTTTGTAACTCATGCTACAATAGCTCGTATATTTTAAGTTTTTAACAACCAAAATATTGAAAACATCCATCTTCAAAAAGATACGGGTCAAATAAGTAAACGGTTAAAAAAGAGGACGAGCCAAAGAAGTCACCGAAACTAACTCAAAATTCACATACCATTGCTCTACTTATTTTGAAACTTTATATTTAATAAGGTCTTTAAAAATTGTTACATAAGGTTACTAACAAAATGAAAAAAATGTTTCAGTGATTGTTTTTTTCAGTATAATCACCTATAGTGACTGAAGATACTGATGCCAACAGTTTTTACTACATGTATTAGCTATTTCAAACACCCAAAATCGGAAATTGTATGTATCAGAGGGTGTTTCGATTAGCTTATTTCTGAGGGTATGAGCTTATTTGAAATTGAAAAGCTCATAAACTCATTTTTTAGCTTATAAGCTCAATTTGATAAGCTGATAAGCCACAAAAGTGGGCTTATGAGCTTTTTCATATTCAAATAAGCCTATAGGCCTGGAAACTAAGTTATCCTAAACACCTATTTAGTATAATATATCATCTAACGTTTTTCCATCTTAGAATTGAAAATTTTTATTGAGCTAATTTGATACTTATTAATTCACAAATAGTAGATCTCAGAACGGTTCCATTAGTTCATCAGTAACACCGAGATTTTATGGTCATGTCGATGGCGCTGCCTTATCCTCCATCTCTAATTCACTTAGGAGACCAAGTGAAGTAAAACCATCATACATAAATGCAGCCTCTACTGTATACGATGATGGAGTTGGGGAAGGAACTCTCTCTAGGATGGGTTGGATGGTATGGAAATATATCGCCCCATTATATGAGTTAATAAAAATAATTATAATCATTGATTTCACGAGTTACATATATTTGTAATAATGTAACTAGGGTATGTCTATGGACTACTGTTATACTGTGTATTCTAGCTATACTATATGTCTATATGGTTGCACACTCATCACAAGATTTGCAACTAGAACCATTACCCGTTACCCATTAACTTATACCTTTCCTTACTTAGCCACTGGAACTTTCCCTAACTTTCTTAAAAAACAATCAACAATCTAAAATGTTACTAAAAGGGTGTTTCGGTAATCTTATTTTAGTTGTAAAGAGCATGCTAGGTAATCAGTCAAAAGACATTACATGTTTCACTCTCTATTACTATTATGTAATAATCTAGCCAGACTTTACGAAAAACTAACATTATGATTTTAAGGATCTTATAATATTTTAATATTATAGGTAATCAATCTTGTGTGTTCTTTATATGTTGCTTGAGTGAACTCTCTTTGGACTTATCTTTTACAAATGCAAACGGTATTGAATTCTTATTGTACTGGAATACTCAGTGGGACCCATGGGGTGTAGAAGATTATGAAGGTGGAATAATGGAGAATGATGTACCAGTCCCAAACCACGTGTCACTGAACTGACCCGCTCCACTTCCTTTATTGCTTCTATGTCTAGGAATTTGGAGACAAAGAAAGACAAGTCAACAATTTTCGCAAGTTCAAAATGGGGGATGGTTTTACTTACCAAACAGCCTCTTGCGCTCTTTGGAATTTATGTTTTTAGGTGCTAAAAGAGGTTATTGCATCCACTAAATTTGGTGAATGAGCTTATTGCAAGTAAAATAAATTGTTTTTAGTTATGAGTTTGAACATGCTTAGCTGCTAAACAACTTATGATGATTCTATGTGGGGATGCAAGAAGGGAATCACATGTGATGACATTCAAAGTAGGCACGGCGCAACTCATAAAGAAGCACAAACGCAGGTTCTTTGGTATTGTTTCGATCAAACTAATGCAACAGTAGTAGCGAATTGTTTGACAAACAATGTGTTTCTAAAAAATTTAAGTCGCGTCGTCTGTTTTCCATCCTCGATTATTTTAAACGAATTTTTAAAAAAGTTATTGGATTATGTCATGAAGATGATATAAATTTATGTTATTTAAATTTTGTGCCATTTTGTTAGTCCTGTTCCTTTCACATGAATTTATTGATGTCACTTATCTTGAAATCCTATTCATGTAATAAACCGATCAATGGTATTTTATGACATTTTACATTAAGTTTAACGATACTTTAAAAAGTATGTTACTAATTTTATCTTGAATAATTCTTGAAGCTAGTCGGCCAATGGGCGGGCCTGTAACTAGTACAACTATAAATGTATGTTCTATAGTTAACTCATGCACCAACATATATATTTAACACCTTGAATTAATGTAAATATTAAAACATCAAAAGTACAATCAATAAACCAAATGGTATAAATCAAGTATTTTATTAGAATAAATATTTAAATAGTCTCCTCAAACATATTAAAATATTCCTGAAATAAAACGTAATACAATTTATAAAAAAATAATTAAATGGTATGTCTTGTTCTTATTATTTATTTTTAACATAATATAGTTAGCCTTTTTTGAATCTATTAAAACCTAAAATTCTCGTTATAGGTTACCCGCCGCCGCAATACGCGAGTGTCATGCTATTATAGTACAATGCAACATCGAAAACCCTAAATAAACTTTATGGACCCTAATTAAACGCACAAACATACTTGGACCAGCTAATATAACCATTCTCTAATAACTAGTTGGATACCCGCGCACAGCGGCGGTGATAAATATAGTTATATATGAATATAGTAAATGAATTGCTAACCCAACTCTCCTCGCAATTCCCTACCCGCTTAGGGAATTCATTTCACAACACTCCAAATGTATATGTGTTAGTTGTATGTGTTTGTTTGGGTTTTCCGTATCTTTCCCGTGACATCATTATTCCCGCATATAAAAAAACTTTCACAATCTCTTACCCGTCTAACACTTTCTCAAAAGTACTTGATTTTGATAAATAAAGTTTGTATTGATTGAAATAAAGGTTAAAGTTATAAAAATTTGAATAAAAATAAAATAAACCTACTAAAAATGTAAAAACTAAAAACTCATAAAAATATATCAAAATGGATGTTGAATTGAAGAGCACAAAATTTTAAAAAATATGGTGAAATTAGATCATAAATAAATTAAACGAATTAAAAGATATTTAAATTTTAAAATAAATGTGATTAATTAGTTAAGAAGTGACATGTGTCACCCCATTATTAGAACTCCTTATTTTAGTTTGTTAGAGCTCCTCCCTTTTTGTTATTTTTTAGTTATTAGAAAAGTGACACATGTCACTCAATGATTGAAGCTGCTTATCTTAATTTTTTGTGGAGCCCACAACTTAAATGCTTTATCTATACTTCTTTATAATGCATTTAGGCCTTCTAAAATTAGAAGGCTTAAAAATTCAGACTTTTTTACTTGCTTATTATGGAAAGAGTTTTTCTAACCAAAAATTAAGATAAGGAGCTCCAATCATGAGATGACATGTGTCACTTCTTAACAAACTCCAAGCTTAACTTCTAACAAACTCCAAACCTAACTCCTAACCACTAAAAATTAAGATAAATAGCTCCAATTATAAAATGACATGTGTCATTTCTCAACTAAAAATTCATCTTTATTTTTAAATTAAAATATCTTTTTATCTACTTATTTTTTTTATAATCTAATTTCACAATATTTTCTAAAATTTTATGCTCTTTAATTCAACATCCATTTTGATATATTTTTATGATTTTTTAGTTTTTATATTTTTAATGGGTTTATTTTATTTTAATTCAAATTTTTACAACTTTAACATTTATTTCAATCAATATAATCTTGATTCGTCAAAATCATATACTTTTGGGGTAGTGTTTGACGCGTAAGAGATTGCGAGGGTATTTCTATATGCGGGAATAATTATGTCGCGGGAAACCTACGGGAAAGTTACGGGTAACCCAAACAAACACTTACAACTAACACATATACATTCGAAGTGTTGTGAAACGAATTCACTAAACGGGCAAGCAAACACATATAACTATACTTATCGCCGCCGCTGTGCGCTGGTATCCGGCTAGTATAGTAGTATAGATAATATGTATTAGCGTTTAATATGCTGGTTGATCATGATGAGCGGAGCAAACTGGATTCGGCGACCCACGTACGACACATAACGGATTTAGAGTTTATTGGATAGTAGCTTATTTAAAGCTACCTTTTTAGATATTTTATATATCTTTTTTTTTCCATTTTTTTAAATATATGAATATAGACCCGTGGTTTCACGGGTGGCAACAAAAAAATTGTATTGTAAGAAAACAAAAAGTCATAAAAATCAATTTCATATAAAACAAAACAATAAACATTATATGAATGATCAAAAAAATATGAGCATACACTTTGTAAACAAATAAATTTATAACATATTCTATAGTGTTGTTGCCTTTTTAACTCATGATTTTTGCGAGTGTATATTTTATTATTCATGGTTAGCTTTTATCTTCAATTGTATCTAAACTATTATATTGATAAAAAAAATACATATTTTTACACACCCCTAACAGCATCCGCAATGAATCAGATGATGATGAAAAGCTTTTCACTATTTTAAAAAGCTTTTTGAGTAGGTTTTTTGCATTGTATCAAAGTCTTTTTAAAAGACTTTTACAAACACTTGGAAAGCCCCAAGTCTTTTTAATAAGTTTTTTAGTGATTAAATATCTTATGCATTGAATGCATTAAATGCATCAAGTGTACAATGCCAAATAGATGTCAATGACGATTTTAACCCGCACGTTGCGACGGAACATTTGTATACAATATTATTGTATGCGTCGGAAGAGTAAACTTTTTCTGAATTATACGATAGTATTATATGCCTAAACAGTATTGTATCCGTGTCGAGGCATGTACAATATTTTCCCATTGCACTTATAAAGAATGGAAATAACAGTTCAGCAAATTAAATATCTTTTTATTTCACTTCAAACCATACATACTTGCTTCAAACAATGAATCAAAATAATATTTTCCATAAAATCACCAATGTATCAGTGGTAACAAAACATAATATAAGTTGTTGATACTTGTAAATCAAAAAATAAGCTTTCTGCACAGCCACATGTCAATTTTCCTTTTCCTCGTATCGATATTTCTTTTTTTTTTGTTTTGGCACAGGCTTCATCGACGCACCAGGCCACGTTCAGCAATCCTACTGAGTGAGTCGAGATTCAGAAGGTGGGGTTGTCACTACATCTTGACTCGTACACATTCTCCATAACTGTACCATCTTCAAATCTGCTATCACGAAAGAAAAGTAACATAGTCCTATAATGGGTCAATTTAAAGTTACATGTCTCAAATGCAAGAGCTGCAAGATCAGAAAAATATAGTGGACTAATAACCAATCTCAAACACATCTTACATAATATGCATAATAAGAAATGCAATAAGGAGACACTTATATAAGCAATCCCAAACGCCTCCTAACGGTAAAATAACAGTTCCATTAACATAAAAAGCAACAAAATGTGTTATTGGTGATTATTTAGATGAAGAGAGGACAATATGAGTTGAACAGTAAACTGTCCTTGGTCTTTGTTGCAGCCTATGAAATGGAAAAACATAATGACTCACAAATGCAAATAAAAGCATTTCAAAATGCATACTCTACTACTCCTTTATTTATATAGTGTGGAGCACAACTCTTGAAACCCCCTCAGCTCAATTGCTCATTCATACGAATGCTCCTTACTTTTCCTCGTCAACAACCCATGGAGCAGATTCAGCCTGTAATCAATAAACACCAATCTCATATCAGCTTAAGTAATCGATTAAGTTGCATATTCAGTTACTTAAAAAAGACCTATAAGTTGACAAATTGACTTACCAATTTGCATTAATTGAGAGCATAAAACATTTGAATATATCGACGAATATCAAACATGTCAAGCTTTGACACATACCAATTTGCAGTACTTGAGAGCATAAAACATTTCAAGATATCGACAAATTGACTTACCAATTAGATATGAGGTTTGTGGTTTGCTTCCTTCTCCCGGATACGGTTTAAGCCACCCTTTAAAATGGCATCCCAATGCGAAGGGTCTTGTTATAGGGGCTTAACAAGTTGCAGAAAAATATCTGCTACAGAGGGATATTAATCTTCAAAATTTTACAATTCAAAGCACTTGCATTGTTTCCGTAAATATAACGCAAAACACACACTATGCCATACACACTTGTTAATGCAGGAACACCAAATTGTTTGCTTTAGCCAAGCCATTGTCGTCTATCCTTGAAACATATTTTTAAACGAGACCATGATACCTAATATATATTATTAGAAAATGAATATGGGTATGTGTGAATTCTGAGTGCTTGTGAATATGTGGCAGTATTTGATTGTATGAAGGCTTTTGTGTAAAACTAGAAAGCTAACCATAAACCATAGGGCACAAAAACAAAAAATGGGTTATTAGCATAAAAATGCATCATATTTGTCATTGTATGTTGCGTATTTTTTTTCTTAACTTGACACCAACCTTTTAAAATCGTGTTATTGTGTGTACTTTGTGACCGATTTACCCTTAATTTTTTCAAATTCTGAAGGGTAAAATGATCGTTTTCATGGCTGAAATAGTGGCAAAGCACACACAATAGCACGAATTCAAAAGGTTGATGTCAAGATGAGAAAAATTAAAGTACGCAACATATAATGACAAAAAATGACAAATATGATTTATGCTAATAACCCTATAAAAAAGGCAGTTAGAAAGGCGACGTGTGGCATAATGACGTCAAAATAGAGGATGATGAAATTCAAAAAACTTTTCTTTTATTATATCTATACTACATATAAAAGAAAAACGGTTAAACTTTGAAAAGTGAAATGTTCAAAGTCAAATATGAGAGAAATGTATGGTGTAATTAATATTCTTATTAAAACACCCCATCACTTGAAAGTACAATAATTTATTCTCATTGTACAAGCAATTAAAATCATATCTAACAAAATAAAAAATAAAAAAAACAATTAAAACACCCCTTACTAAAAAAAATATAATAAAATTTTCACAATGTACAATTTAAACAAGCTACAACGTAATCCAAAATATAGAATAATTAGAAACACTAATTAATGTTATTTTTAAAACACCTTAAAATAAATGTACATGTTATTATACGCATTATACACATTAATAAAACATACAAAGTTTCATACAAGCTAACAAGTTGATGGTGCATATAGTTTTAAAAATCGAACCGGACCAACTTGTTCAACCGGGAACTGGTGTCGCCACCGGTTCGGCTAACCAATAAAAGCAATCTGAAAACGAATCAGAGAGGACCCGTTGAAACCAATATAAACTGGTGAATTAGACCTCATCGAGATTTATTTCTTCGGTTAATCATCTCAAGGTACTCGTTGCCGCAATGCGCGGGTACCCTGCTATACATATATAAAGGAAAAACAAAAAAGTGAAAACTGAAAAGCTGAAACTAAAAGAAAATGTTGAAAAAATATATTTCAAAAGAAAATTATTAATATACATCGAAAACCGGGTTGACCCGGGACGCTTCAAGCCCGGCGGGTTGACCCGGTTTAATTTGACTTGTTTTCGACCCAACTCGTCGGGTTGAACCGGTTTAAATTGACCCGTTTTTAACCGGAACGGTTCAATCGGTTGAACCACCCGGCGCGGGTTAACCGGATTTCAAAACATTATGTTTGATCTCCAAATCTTCAAATTTTTATTATTTTTCGTTTAACCATAAACTCTTTTTTTGCTATGCATAGGTACTCGTCTAGTATAAAGATAATAATAAAATAAAAAGTATATGTTGTAAAATATTTGATTTGAAGTAAGTTCATAGCAAATATGGAATTGCTTTTTCTTATTTTTAGAAACCATAACATTAACAAATATATGCAGACGAGCTTTTATTCTCCATATATTTGCCCTAGTTATCAACTCGATGAATCATCGAAGCTTTAGATATATATATATATATATATATAATACATGCTACTTTATATCGAAAGTTGTTTGATAATTAATTATGATATTATGCTAATCATATGCAATATATTCAGAAAAAGAGACTAGCTATAACAACCCAAACACTCTTTCGCGAATTTTGAAAAAAAAAGATATAAACAAGAACACACTTTGTACAATCTCTAGAATTACTTCAATTGCATAAATGTGAATAACCGACATAAACACTAGAGGAAACAAAACATAGAACTACTATTATAATTTCATCACAAAATACCAAAATATCCTTTTGCCAAAGGAGTACGTACACAAAAAAAATTACTAGAATATAAACCTAAAAATAGAAAGTCCTCCAACATATCCTTCCTCTTGATTCCCTTACCATTCTTTTACCATAATACTAAGAAAACTCTATGAATTTGCATGGAACTTTTTAACTGCGCGCGTTTAAGTACGTAACCTTAATCATCCACAGTACACCACCCATCTAACTGATACTTAAGGCCGGCAGGAGTAACAGAATAACTACCATCATTGTTCTGAAACTTAATAAAGGCAGGACAATTCACATTCAAATGATGCCCATAAGAAACCAACGCTCCAAATTTATATTTAACTTTTCCTCTCGCTCTAATATTAACCGGCACCGTCCCAGCCATCTGATCTTGACCCAGAGGGTTAACTAAGAATGGTGCTAGTGGAACGTCAAGTCCAATAAGGAGAGGTGACCAAGTGGTCACGTCCTCATGCTCTTGGAAAGAGGGTGGGATCATTGTTTGCAGTGTGATTGGTTGTGTTCTATAAGTGGCATAAACGTCAAGTTTATCATAGTATATTCCACATCGCTGATTAGGGTTTCGAGATGAGATTGTGATTTGGAGTTTGGTCGTGAGGGTTGTAGATAGGGATGAGATGTTGAACGCCAAAAGAGTGACATCTTGGAGAGTAAACGTGGGTTTTGCGGGAGTGGCGAGGAAGTATATCATCAGGGCTACAAAGGCTATGGCAACCAAGATGGATGCCCCTATATACTTCCAGTATTTACGCAGGCAGCCATCCTTGTGTATGACACAATCGGCGACTTTTGTGGCAGTGGTGGCAGCGGCGGTGGTCATGGTGGTTGTAGCTAGAGCTTGGTGAATAAAGCTTTTTTGGTGAGAAGATATTAAGAATGATCAAAGGTTCGTGTATATATAGTTATAATTATGCTCGAGATTAGGAAAGGATATGTAAGATTTGATTTGAAATATATATTAATAAAATAGTTTATTGACTCGAATTATATATGCAAAAGTATCTAAAATAACATTTGGATATGATGCAATGAGTGTTTACGTAAAACGTTTATTTAGTTGAAATCTTTTCATAAAATAAAATGCATGTATTTTTTTCTCTCCATGACATGGAATGTATATATAATATAGATACCTTTATTTTAGTTGTGATACTTTTGATATGATTGACAATTAGATATCTTTGAAATCTCAATCAAACTTTATAAAATTTGTTACCATTGACCAAAAAGTAAATAAAAATAAAAATCATTGTTATAAAGACGAGACTTAACTTAGGTGGTGTTTGTTTTTTAAGAGGTTTTGAATCTGAATCTGAACCGCACATCTGAATCTGAATATGAGGCGTAAATGTCTGAATCTGACCGCATCTGAACGAAAAAAAAAAAAAAACTCATGTTTGAACCGCACATTTGCTTGCTCATAATAACTTTTTTTTGTTTTTTTTTTGAGTCAGCAAGAGGCAACAAGAGACATTCAGACACCCCTCTCAAGTCTAGACCATTAAGATCTTACTGCCTCTGAACGCGTCTGAACGAGAAAAAAAAAAACAAACGGTCTGAACGACCAAAATGTCTGACCGCGTCTGAACGGTTCAGATTAAGAGGCTGTTAAAAGCCTCTTTATGAAAAATAAACACTCCCTAGATTTTTTGAAGAAAAAGAAGAAAATAAGCTCCACCATATTTGCTTTCATTATTTGAGTTGTACACATCTACATTTGATTCCTAGCTAGGCAACGTTCACATTATGCTATAAATATTTATATCACCCTAGTTTTAGCGACAGCGGTTCGTAGCGGCAGATAACTAATAATATGTGATTTTGTGGTAAGTGTTTTATAAAATGTTCAAAATAGAACATGAAAATATCAAAATGTAATTACAAACGGTTGTAACATGCGATAATTCAACTAAAGCAAAACTTCTTAACATGTATCAAAGAACATATAAAAATATTTAGTTAAACTAAAAATAAAATTTTACATTAATTATGAGATTACTAACAATGCACATTATTCGTCGCGTAAAACTTCTTGGTACACGACATTTGATGTGTTGAATCCTCTTTGACCGAACTTTTTGATTGGCTTCATTTTGTAGTTATTATCTAGACTAAAATACATCGTTGGTCCCTAAACTTGGCAGGCCGGATCGCGATGGGACGAACCTCGCCCTTTTCATCGCCACAGGTCCAAACCTTGGCCATTAAATGCCAGATTCGTCCCTTGACCAATAATGCCGTTGTCAACTTTATGTTGGTGAGGGCAAAACCGTCTTTCACTGTAGCGTACTAAATAAAACCGTTGTACAGTCTATGTAGCTAGTATATGTGTCTAACAAGGTTTGGTCTACATTTATCACCCATCCCTAAACTATCCTTCAAAACCCGTCTTCTTCAAAACGAAAATTGTTTGAAGATGGTACGTTGCTGGTGTAGTAAGCAAGCTATTATTCGCACTTCGTGGACCTCTGCCAACCCAGGGCATCGATTCTTTGGTTGTCCTGTTCAAGTAAGTGCGTCTTAATATTTCTTGTGTAAGTTTGTAACAATGGTGGTTGTTTAATGACTTGTCATAATCATCAATAGGGGTCTTCTTGTCGGTGGATAAGATGGTATGATCCTGAAATCTGTGCTCGTTCAAGAATGATCATACCAGGACTTTTGAGGGGGAGAAATGAGCTTGAGGCAAGCTTAGTAGTTGCTCAAGGTGATGTGTGGAAGTGGAAGATTTACCTGGTGCTAAGTTGGATGTTGTTCTTAATTGTTTATGCATTGGGATAACTTTTTAACCTTTTATGTAATGAGGCTACTTGGTTAATGTTCTGTATCTTGAATTGTAGTAACCTTGTTATGAAGTATTCAGTTTTGTTTGTTTCTGATTTTCTATGCCTTATGGGTATGCAGATGGTTAGCAATTTGTTTAGGGTTGACTTTTAAATGTCAACATTCTTATGAGGTTCTATTTAGCTTTGGTTACTTTTGATGCAAATTATTCACACATCAATCTTAGTCAATCTAAAAAATACACAATAATGACATGGTTCCATAGTTAATGCAAATGGATATAATTCCAACTGCATAAAATTGCAAACTTTTCAAAGCATGATAGCTACAGTTAGACACACACACACACATATGTTTTTAGAGTACATAACTTGTCCATCGGAAATAACATAGATGAAACATCGTCTAGATAATTAGCATAACAGATTTGACCTATGGTGAGGCCATCATTCTTTCCAGTGCAGCCTGCTGCCTAGTCATTCTTCGTGTAGCAGGCTGGGTTGAAGCAGAAAGTGCTTGAACATCAGTTGACTGCATCTGAGAATCAGACTGGGATTGATCATGTTGTTGGGATTGACACTGGGCTTGCTCATGCATGATGGGATCGGCAATTGCTTCAGCTTGATGTTGCTGGGATTGTGACAGGGATGCATCATGTATGATGGGATCTTCAGTTGCTGGCTCTTGATTTTTAGATTGAACACCACTTCCTTGAACTGCACTAACTTGGCTTTCAACAACAACACCTGTACCTTCAGCTTCTTTATCTGCTGCTACCTTTTTACCTTTAGGATGTTTCTTTTTTCCTGCAGCTTTAGTAGGCACCTGTTTGACATTTCCCTTATTGGCAGTTCCACTACTTCCAGCTCCAGCATACCCTAGGCATGTTACCTTGTTGTGTCCAGCAATGCCACAAATACTACACCTGACACTCTTCCAAGCCCTTGACAGCTTACCATCCTTCACAATCTCTTCAGTTTCAGGAGCTATCCTAACTCTTTTTCTACCTCTTGCGGTAGGCGGGTTTGTTTCGGATTTCGGTGGAACAATTGTTGTTGGCATAGTTGATTTTTTCCAATGTACACTGCTAGTTATAGGCTGGACATAGTGTTTGTAGGTAGCCTCCCAAGTGAGAAGATAGTAACAAGGATGAGCCCATGTTTCTACAGCTCCGACTTGTTGGCCATTTAAAGCCATATTCCAATTGGTAGCAACATCATGTTTACATGGTAAACCTGTTATCTCCCACCTTCTGCAAGTACAAGTCTTGTGTACAACATTAACTACACATTGGTCACCCCATGGTCCACTAACCTGAAACTTAGATCCCCCATTCCATAACACGTTATACTTAACAGCCTCTTTCTTAATAGCCTCTAGCATGTGTTGTGCAGTTGGTGTTAGTGGCCCATCACTCTTCTCAATCACTATAAGAACATGCATTATTCTCTTCATACAATATTCCCTGATGTATTCTAAGGCTGTAATAATTGGTTTGCTTAACCCCTCTTTTATTTTCTCATGAAACACTTGACACATGTTATTAAGTAACACATCAGAAGTAGCTCTCCCTAAAGATGACAAGTAATAAACATGTATTAATTATAAGTGTTTATACTGCATTTATGAATACAAAGTAAGTGAAACTGATAGATCACTTACATGAAAAATGTGACCTTGACCAATGAATCGGTGGTATCTTACTTAACCAATCATGGGCTGGTTGATTAAATTTCTTGAGATCAGCCATAGCTTTCAGAAACTGTACAACAGTTGACGCCGTTGCACATTTCCACAGATGGTCTTTGTAGGCCCTACCTTTCCAGTGCAATTTCATTTTCTCATGAATGATTTTAATACATAATCTGTGTTCTGCACTTTCAAAAACTTCTGCTACAGCTCTACTTATATCCTGCACAAAATCAAATATCTTTACTGTCTATTTCAAAACAGTGAGACTTAAATTCATGAACAGAGTAAGAGAGTACCTTATTCATGTCAGTAATAAAAAGTGATGCTTGAAATTGGCCCAAGTGCTATATCATCGGATAAAAAATGAAGAAACCAATTCCATGATCCTATGTTATCTGAATCAACAAAAGCATAAGCGAAAGAGTATATACCATTGTTGCTATCAATTCCCACAGCTGTCATCAGTTGACCATTGAAAGGACCACGAATTGGAAAAGCAGCCAGCCCCAACAACGATCTCCCACAATCTTTAAATCCTTGCTTCAGTAACTCTCTTGAATTCTCTGGTTGGAAGAGACTCATCCGGAGGTCGTTCCACATGCATCTCCACTGTTGTATTAGGGTTTGTCTTCTGCAACTCTTGAATATAATCTTTCAACATGGTAAATTGTAGCTTGAATTGACCCTTGATGGCTGTTATTGCTAGGTTTTTGGCCCTTAAAACCTTCTGCAGGGACACTTGAAGGTCGTATTGGTTGATAAGTTGATTATGCACAGACCTGACAGGAAGCTCTGGATTTGTTTCAACTTGTGCTGTAATTTTCTCTGAGATATAGCGAAGGTCAAACGCTCTGACTTCCCTTGATTGCAAACAAGTGTGTTGCTCATTATATGTTCTGACCGATCAGATACCTGTCTCACCATTCCTGCCGACAAACAATAGCCATGGGCAGAGTATTTGTAAAGGGTCCTTTTTTCCAGAAAGCAATGCATTTATACCCCTTCTGCTTAATGGGCTTCTAGATGGGCCAATATCCAGTCCAGGACCTTCAGTTGGGCCTAAAACTGGAACACAACCCCTACACCTGACCCTTATTCTTGTTTTGTCATTCTTAAAAAAAAAAACAACTCCCTCCTAGTTTCTATTGAATGCTCTCTTACTAGGTTTTTTACTTCCCCTGCAGTACCAAACTCCTGACATGTATAGAAATAAGTGGTATAGACGCCATTAGCAAAGTGTGCGTGTTGGAAACTAACATGGTCACTGCAAAATACTTCATCAACCATCACAGGTAAATCATTTACCAACTGCCTGTCATCACTTATATTACTGGTTGTTCCTTCTTCACCTAAATCGTTACTCTGACCTACTTGTAGCATACCAAGATGTGCATCATTCTCTTGACAAATGTTATCTTGATTTGGTTCAACTGCATTGCCAAATTCACTAGTGTCACTCGCTTGTAACAGAGTAAGATCAACAACAAGATCCTCTTCCATGTTATCCTGAGTCAGTTGAAACAGAGTTACATCCACATCAGGCTCCTCAAACCTGTTATTCACATCAACTAGTGGTCTGCCTGCTTTGTGTAAATGCTTCTCCTGTGTCAATTGAAACAGATTAACCTCAAAATTTTCAGGCTCCTCAAAGGTGTTATTGACATCAACTAGTGTTGTTCCACCTTTGTCAAAGTCCTTCCCCTGACTCACTCTAAACAGATTAACCTCAACATTATCAGGCTCCTTTATAGCATTGTCCTCATCAATAACTACTAAAGCACGCTCACTGTTTTGAACAGGTTGGCTAGCAAATGAGCAGTCTAAGGTGGAAAAGAGTGGCTCAATGTTTGGCAAATTGCTAGATTCACCAATATCATTGACGTCCACAGGCAATTGTGTAAGTTGGATAAACGGATCTAGGGAAGGTTCATTATCTATATCATCTAACACCAACCGTCTACAACAGGATTGAATAGCCGCAGTAGCACCTTTTCTCTTATCTTCATCCATCTCCCAAAACACAGTCTTAATTGATTGTGGGGACATTTCAGAAAGTTCTAATCTAGTCTTCCCTATTTCAACATACACGTCTATCAGCTTATGCTGTATGACAACATCTTTCAACAAGTCTAGATTAGCAGGTTCACGCAAAGAAAACAAACTGTTGTCTAATGTACAACCAGGCTTAAGAAAGTAAAAATAATTGGTTTGTCCAGACTCATAACCGATTTGGGTCATGAGAGCATCCATTTCATCAACTAAATTATATAGAGCTAAGTGTAAAATTACAAGTTTTCATGGTTTTTAATAACTTTAGAAAAAAAAAAACAAATAACCCCTTACACTTTATACCCCCTATACTTTATAATATTAGTAATGGGAATATAAATATCAAATGGAAAGCACGAGTTACTGTGATATGAAAATAAATATATACTATTCTACTTATAACAACGACTCGTGAATTATTATTTAAAATTTATATATGGATATCCATAAAAACATTTTAAAAACTTTACGGAGCATATTTTAATTTCATCAACGCTCATTATGTGCTACTAAACTCGCACATTTTGTACAACATGATATCAATAGTTAAAGTTAAACATCAACATCAATCTCAACCTCAACATGTCTGTCAGTTAAAAGCGTTTTACAAAGCTAATTATTAAAAAAAAAAAAAAAAAAAAAAAAAAAAAAAAAAAAAACACATGGGTTAGATAGTCATATATTGGTTAATTTAGAAGGTGTTTTCCTTAAATTATAAAAAAATGCACGCATCACAATCCTTATTTCATAACAATCACCTCCTAAATCAAAAAAAAAAAAAAAAAAAAAAAAAAAAAAAAAAAAAAAAAAAAACTGGCCATTGTTAAGAAATAAAAGTAGATATACATGAGAATTATTAAGCAAGAATAATGTACATGAGAATTATTAAGCAAGAATAATGTACATGAGAATTATTAAACAAGAATATATAGTTTTTAATCAGGTTATTACATTAATATACTGCGATAATGTTATTGAGTTAAAAATCACAGATGTGAGATACAACCATTCTTCTATACTTATGATTTATGTGTTAACCTTTTTTTTCTTTTCTGAATAGAATCCAAAAGAGACTTCAACAGAACTTTGGCTTATGCCTTATCTAGCTGATAGTTTTTAGTAACTTTTTTTGTGGTTTAACTTTTTTGTTAAACACACCAACTTTTAATAACTTTTTTTTTTAATGTTTTATTGAAAAGTTCTACGCTTAATATTTGTGTTTTTACTATAAACACACTAAGAGTAATTAATAATACTTTAGTGGTTGAATTTTAAGTAAATTATATAGAGCTAAGTGTAAAATTACAAGTTTTCATATTTTTTAATAACTTTAGAAAAAAAACAAATAACCCCTTACACTTTATACCCCCTATACTTTATAATATTAGTAACGGGAATATAAATATCAAATGGAAAGCACGAGTTACTGTTATATGAAAATAAATATACACGATTCTACTTATAACAACGACTCGTGAATTATTATTTAAAATTTAGATATGGATATCCATAAAAACATTTTAAAAACTTTACGGAGCATATTTTAACTTCATCAACGCTCATTATGTGCTACTAAACTCGCACATTTTGTACAACATGATATCAATAGTTAAAGTTAAACATCAACATCAATTTCAACCTCAACATGTCTGTCAGTTAAAAACGTTTCACAAAGCTAATTATTAAAAAAAAAAAAAAAAAAAAAAAAAAAAAAAAAAAAAAAAACACATGGGTTAGATAGTCATATATTGGTTAATTTAGAAGGTGTTTTCCTTAAATTATAAAAAAAAATGCACGCATCACAATCCTTATTTCATAACAATCACCTCCTAAATAAAAAAGAAAAAAAAACTACTTAGGTGATAACCTAACTTTATTCATTGACGTGATGTTTCATCAAAAAAAAAAAAAAAAAAAAGCTGGCCGTTGTAAAGAAATAATAGTAGATGTACATGAGAATTATTAAGCAAGAATAATGTACATGAGAATTATTAAACAAGAATATATAGTTTTTAATCAGGTTATTACATTAATATATTGCGATAATGTTATTGAGTTGAAAATCACGGATGTGAGATACAACCATTCTTCTATACTTATGATTTATGTGTTAACCTTCTTTTTGTTTATGAATAGAATCCGAAAGAGACTTCAAAAGAACTTTGGCTTATGCCTTATCTAGCTGATAGTTTTTAGTAACTTTTTTTGTGGTTTAACTTTTTTGTTAAACACACCAACTTTTAGCAACTTTTTTTTAATGTTTTATTGAAAAGTTCTACGCTTAATATTTGTGTTTTTACTATAAACACACTAAGCTATGATAGAATTAGTTGTGAGTTCGGGGTTTTTTTACTAAGCTTCTCAAAAAAGTTTATAGCTTTATCATAAACTTATTGTGTTATGGTAATTGAATAAGCCAATAAGCAGGGGCGGAGGCAATGGGGGGACTAGTGGGTGCTAGGCCTCCCCCAACTAGTCCAATAAGTCCACTATAATATAGTCCAAAAACCAAATATTTTAAAAATATGAACTATCGGCCCCTACCAATATTACTGATTCAATATTGTGTTCATTGGATAAAAATATTGTAACTGCTGAAACTCAAAAGTCAAGAGGAGGACGGGTTTAACAAGTGAATACACCGATCAAAAGAACGATTAAATGAATTGTTTTTCTTGATAAAGTATTGAATGCTTTTAATGATTTGTTCTTTAATTAATGATCACAATTACATATTTAGTTCTTTGAATCTTTGTGTCTTTAATTCTTTGAAATATTGAATTGTGATTTTATCGATAGTTTTTGTTCTTTCATTAATGATCATCTCATTCAATTGATAACTATTAAAGTATTAATTGCTTGTAGCCTTGTATTATTATTATTTATTACTTTTTGTATGCTTGATTACGTATTTGCGTTTAAGAATTATTAAAATGATCAAATATTAACTCATAAGATACATAAAACGGAGCGAACGATTTGCAGGTTAGTTCATGAGACAAATTATTTGAAGATTGTGATATGACATTGAGGAAAACTTGTTCAACTACAGACTTTATTTGGTCAAATGCTCCAATTGATGTTCTAGGTATTGTTACATCCATAGCCTTCACATATGACACTTCTTTAGCAATCAAGAATCATAAATTAACTACCGAAGAGGTAATATATATATTTTTACTAGTAGTAAGGAGGCCAAATGCGAATCGCTAAGTTGCTAACGGTCATTGACATTCTTAGCAAGATTGATTAAGGCTTTGTATTAGTGTAAAACACGTGTTTCTTTAATTTATTAGACATTTGGCTCTTCATTTACTTTTACAGATTCTCATGTTTTGTTATATTGGTTAGAATTATATCGTTATCATTCTAAAATTTTATATCGGCCCCCTTTAACTTGAAATCCTGGCTCCGCCCCTGCCAATAAGCACATTTAATAAGCATACCAAACACCCCTTGTGTTCTAATATGAAGTTTTCTATTTGATGTTATGACTAACTTTGTTGTTATCCTCACTATAATGCAACATGTTAGTGGTTTTTGCAGTTTTATGATCTTATCGCACATACTAAAGTGTAATGCAAATTTTTTTTTTGTACGTTTTAGAAGAGGATTAAGTATCAACACATGATTGTCGTGGAAGGAGTTTCTACGCCTGCTCAGGGTATGAATGTATAATTAAGTTGAGTTGCTGATTTAGATAATACATGAATGTATTTTAATGTACCAAATATGTGTTTTAGTGCCTATATAGGGAAATTTATGGTAGGAATGTTCGAATATGTGGGTCGGATACGCATGTTATACGGTTAGAAATACGTGAGCCTATTAGGGCACACACGTAAGCAAAATTGTGAGATGTGATTGGTTAATAAAAGTCAAAATTAAATTGATTTTGGTCAACCTTTAAAGCTGGACACAGTCGTGACCCAGGTCACCGGGTGCCACATCAGCTTTCTCGACAAAATAACTTTGAAATGACCAATGTGGGGTGTAGGTCGAGGATCGGTCGAGGAAACCAAAAAACGAAAATCGGTTGTTTTTTCAACCGATATTTACACACACTTTCCTTTCAATCATTTTTTTTTTTAACTTGGTCATCGACTGTGGCAACTTGGTCGTGTCTGGTCATCGGGGAGAATTCATTCTTATTGAAAAAACAATTGGGCCAATAGGAGAGCTCGATTTCGCCACGTAAGCAAAATCGTGTGATGTGATTGGTTAATAAAAGTCAAAATTAAATTGATTTTGGTCAAACTTTAATACATTTGGTGAAAAAATTTTGGTTGATAGAAAAAACACATAAAAATATAGGTGTCAAATTTGTGAAAACAAAAACTTAACAAAAGATGAGGTAGTTAATAAAACTTTAGTGGTTGAATTTTTAAAAATTATATAGAGTTAAATGTAATATTATAAGCCTCCATGTTTTTTAATAACTTTGGATTATAAACAAATACCCTCGTATACTTTATACCCTTTATATTTTATATCTTAAAAAATACAATGTATATGTTGTTTTAAAATAACAACATATAAATTTGTATAATATTATAAGTATCAATTTTTTTTACTTTTTACGTTCAATAAGGACCCACTTATTTCATTTTTAAAAGTTTAACTTATGTGGACACGAGTTTACATTTTAAATACGGCTAAATTACTGAAAACGAGAATATGATTATCAAATTGTAAGCACGTGTTACTTTAATATAAAAATAAATATACGCGATTATACTTATAACAATATTTGTAAAAACAAAAACTTAAAAAAATATGAGGTAATTAATAAAACTTTAGTGGTTGAATTTTTAAAAATTATATAAGGTTAAGTGTAATATTATAAGTTTTCATGTTTTATAATAACTTTAGAAATTAAACAAATTCACCTTTATACTTTATACCCCTATACTTTATATATTAAAAATACACTATATATGTTGTTTTAAAATTACAACATATAAATATGCATAGGATTATAAATATCAAAATATTTCTTTTACTATATAAGTTCAGAAAGGACTCATTTATTTTATTTTAAAAGTATAATTATGTGGACACGAATTTGAATATTAAATACGGCTAAAATTTTGAAAACGAAAATATAATTATCAAATTGTAAGTACGGGTTACTGTAATATGAAAAAAATATATACGTGATTGTACTTATGATAACGAATTATGTAATTCTTATTTATTTATACTAGTTATAAATTCCGTGCACGCACGGGGTTTTGACAAAAAAATTTATTCTGTATTAATACCGAATATTGTGTTTTTAAAGGAAATTACATATAATTATATAGCTATAAATATCGTGCACGAACGAAATTTACACATAAATCAAATTTATTTTAACATTTTAGTTCAATATATACACATATAAGAATTTGCCCATGAAAATTGTGATATAAGTACAACTAATACTTATGCACGAGTTTTTCATTATGCATTAATATCCATTCAAATTTGATAAAATATTTGTAAAAATTTCTTTTAAGTAATTTAAGATTTAATTTTATTTAGCTGACAAAGATGTTTTTGTTGTTATTTAAATTTCACTACTGATATTATGTTGTACACATGATGCAAGTTTAATAGCACATAATGAACATTGATAAAGTTAAAGTATACTCCTTAAAGTTTTTAAAAAATACTTTTCTAGATATCTTTATATAAATAAATAAGAATTACATGAGTAATTGTTTTAAGTACAATCGCGTACATTTATTTTTATATTAAATTAACCCGTGCTTACAATTTGATAATTATATTCTCGTTTTCAGTAATTTAGCCGTAGTTAAAATGTAAACTCGTGTCTACATAGATTAAACTTTTAAAAATGAAATAAATGAGTCCTTATTGAACGTATATAGTAAAAAAAATTGATACTTATATGTTGTTATTTTAAAACAACATATACATTGTATTTTTTAAGATATAAAGTATAAATGGTATAAAGTATAAGGGGATATTTGTTTGTAATCCAAAGTTATTAAAAAAACATGGAGACTTATAATATTACATTTAACTCTATATAATTTTTAAAAATTCAACCACTAAAGTTTTATTAATTACCTCCTCTTTTTTTAAGTTTTTATTTTCACAAATTTGACACATATATTTTCATGTGTTTTTTTTATCAACCAAATTTCTCCACCGTTTGACTAAAATCAATTTAATTTTGACTTTTATTAACCAATCACATCACACGATTTTGCTTACGTGGCGAAATCGAGCTCTCCTATTGGTCCAATTATTTTTTCAATGAGAAGGGTTTTACAAAAACTTTAAGAAATATATTTTAACTTCATCGACGCTAATTATGTGTTACTAAACTCGCATCTTGTGTACAACATAATATCAATAGTGAAATTTAAATAGCAACATCAACATATATGTCTGCTAAATATAGTTAAATCTTGAGTTATCTAAGAGAAAGTTTTACAAAATTTTATTTTAACAAATTCTAATGGATATTAATATATAATGGAAAACTCGTGCATAAGTATATAATTATATGTAATTACCTTTAAATACAAAATATTCAATATTAATACAAAATAACTTTTTTTTGTCAAAACCCCGTGCGTGCACGGGTATTATAACTAGTACTAATATACAATATTGCCTAACTACCAAAAGAACCACAAGTCTACAACTTCGTTTCCATCCTTTGTAATGAACCTTTGGATAAGTGCCGTAGCTAAGCGACCATAGGCCCTGTGCGAAAACTTAAATGTTACCTAAATACAATGGTCAAAAATATATTATACCGACTATGAAAACCAAAATCATAGTGTTTTGATGATTTGTATTAAATTTTAGCAAATATTTACAGTATTAGATTGTACAACAGTAACAACTTTTGTTAGAAGTAAAATTTGAGGTCCCAAAATATATAACAGGATATATACTGTTATATATTTTGAGGTTCTTAAAAATTTAAAGCCCTTCACACACCTTTGTATACGGCACTCGATGTCTCTTAAAAGAGTAAATCTGTAGACAAACAAAAACAGTTCTTATAGGATGACAATTACACATTAGTATATATACTAAAAGGCAGGACCTTAAGTTTTGCAATGCAAACATTAATTGCAAACTTTCCCAACTTGGCAAAAATAGTCCCTGAGGTTCAAGTGGCGCTGCAAAATAAGTCCTGCATCATTAATTGCTATCTATAGCAATCTGGCAAAAATAGTCCCTAAGGTTTAAGCGATGTTGCAAGGTAAGTCCTAACCAAACATTAAATGCAAAGTTTCACAACTTGGAAAAAACAGTCCCTGAGGTTTAAGTGTCGTTGCAAAGTAAGCCCTGTAGCATTAATTGCTATCTATAGCAATTTGGCAAAAATAGTCTCTAAGGTTTAAGTGTCGTTACAAAGTAAGTCCTTTGAAGCCAATCCCGCTGCATCGTGCGGGTTTCTACACTCGTATTAAACTAAGAATTGAGAATTTCATAAATTGTTAACGCATTAAAAATTCTTAGCAAGAGCACCTGGTCGTGATGTTTCAACTACCTACTCAACAAACTTTTTCCTTGCTACACCATGATTGGAATTTGGAAACTATAGCAAGAAAATGTTGTAAACAAATATTATTATAAAGGAGAGCGAAAATATTTTAAAGAACAATAAAAGACATAACTTAGCATGTAACACGCATGAACTTACAAGATCTCGTTGTTTTTGTAAGGACACTTTACGGGATCTGGTACATATATTCATAACTTAATCAGTAATTCAATTTATAATTGTAATACTTATAAACATATCAAAAAATAAACAAGGGGGTTGAGATAGAGCAATTGCACTTTGAAACCCTTACGTGACTTGCCTTGATATTGTTTGTGGCGATGATCAATAATTCAATATAACTGCGGCTATGACAAATGAGAGCATGGGGATGTAGGATTTTTAAATTGCATATTAGAGCATTCACAACAATAACACCATAACATCAATAACACCGTCCATGTCAGCGCCACATGAGCTTTAACATTTCACCTTAACATCCCAAAAAAACACCCACAACAATAACATCTCAATAACATCAATAACATTTCATATTTTCAATTTCAACCCCTAAACTAAAACAAACACTGCATTTATTAAACTAAACATAACATTAAATTTGAAAACATATTACAATAAGAAAATGTTATTAAAAAAAATGTTATTAATTTGAAAACAAAAACATATCATAAAAAAAAAAAACTGCTTCTATAACCACAGGGATTAAACTGTTAACAATACATTACCACAGGGACTAAACTGCAAATTCAACAAATATATCATCATCTTCATCAAACACAACATGTACACACACAGTTACAACACACACCTGCAAAACTACACACACTTCAATCAGAGAGGGGGGGGGGGGGGGGGGGGGGAGGGGGGGGAATGAATTTTTTTATTGATTTCCACCCTTAACGCGGCGTTATTGTGGTAACGTGGCCCATTTAACGCCGGTTTAACGATCAAGGTGCAATGGCCAACGCCATATAATGCCGGAAATTAGAGCTTTAACGTCGTCTCGGCGTTATCGTTGCACATGCTCTTATCATATGATAACTTTAGTCTTTAGGGCTTAAAAGCCCGCTCACCATCTTTAATTTTTTAAAGAAGGCCCGCCTACATTATTGGAATGCGAGAGCTAGTTTCCTAGATTGTAGTGGCACAACTAAGAAACACGTATATATTGAAAATATATTTAGTGGCATAAAATAAAGGGGGAATTGCGTATATATCCCTCCCAAAACACATAATTGCATATATATCCAAGCCAAATCCATAATTACATATATATCCTTCCCAAATCTTATATTTTTCGTATATATCCAAATTCTTATTTAATGTATTTTTAAATCCTAAAAATACTTGATAATTATAAGTTACATTGAAAATGACTATCATACCCCTTTTACAAAAGATACAATTAATCATACTTATCACGTATTTACTTCTTTCTTCTCAACATTCATCTACAACTGCAAACCCTAATATATACTCAGGTAATTCATCTCTTTTTGTTGTATTTTTTTTCATATATATACGATCAATCATACCTAAATGATGTTTTAACATGCATACTAGAGTACTTAAAACTTAATCCCCAACCCTCTGGAGTGACAGTCATTGTCACGAAGCATGCCTTTCAATAGGGTAATTACTCATATATCAAAAACTATATAATACAAGTTTTGTTATGTTGCATACATGGTACATAGTTCACATGCATGAGTTCTATCAAGATTCCACTATATATTCTACTTTCATTAAACAAGCTAGTTCCATTTTCATATACCTGATGTAGTTTTCACAGTAGTATCTTACAAATAGCCATCATTAGATTCTTTTGTTTTTGTAGAAAGTGCTAGGCGATGGATGATATTGTTAATATTCTTATTCATGACTCACCGAGACCGATATTGGAGAATGTGGTTCACTCACCAATTATCGAGTATGTTTATATGATTTTATTAGAGCTCGGTACTTTTTACTCTTTCTAGTTCGTAATATCGTTTATGTACTCATTTTTACTTTTAGGCAACTACCATCTAAGTACAAGCTAAAACTAAGATACAAAGGCTTCTTTAAGATGGTTAAGAACTCAAATAGGAGAAAATATTGTTTTGGCTCCCAAAAATGTATCTATATGGACACATGCTCATTCGACTTCAATGAACTGAATGAAGAAGTCTTGAAGCGTTATCCGTCACATAGCGATCAAGTTTTCTCAATTCTTTTTGTTGACAAGTACGCCGAAGAGCAATCTTTTATTGAGATTAATTCTGATGAGAGCTTCAAGGTTATGCTTGGTATGTACGAAAAAGAAAAAGAAATAACAATTTATGTGACCAGAAATAAGAATCTTGGGACAAGTAATACTCAACAAAGGTATCACCAATATTTGTATGTATCTTACTGCAAAGTATGTATTCTAGGGTCAAAGGTAAGGCTGAGCATAACCGAACAAGAACCGAACCAACCCAACTGAACTGACTAAACCGAACCCAACTGACCAACCTTTGGCTCGGTTCGTGATTTTTAGTTTTCTTAACTTTCGATTTCGGGTCGGGTAGGTAACTGATCAGTAACTATATAATGCAATATGCATGATTAGTATATAATGCAATATATAGTATTTGCATTGTATAGTATATAATGCAATATGCATGATTAGCATGTAACTCGGTAGCTATATAATGTAATAGGTGATTAATTTTAGGTTGAGAAAAAATGTGCCAAGTAAATAGGTTCTACTATTAGTTGCTATATGCTAATGGCTACTGTAATTATCTAATTGTAATGCAAGTTATGAAACTTATGCTTTGGATTTTTTTAAGTTGTTACTTGTCTGGTATTTACCATTTTTAACTTGTATTTTGGCTACTGTGATGCTGCACAGCAGCTGCACTATTTCTAGGAAAAAACCCGAGCCGACCCGAGTCCATTTGGTTCGGTTTCGGTCCAGCTTTTTCACACATTTCGGGTTTTGGTTCAGTTCAAGTCTGCCCGGTTCGGTTCGGGTTTGACCCGATGCATGCTCAGCCAAGGTGTTACTTTATGAGTCCAAGATTTATATGGGTTAAAAATACTAAAGAAAAATAGTTTGACTTTCAATGTTTTATGCTTTTATGAATTAGAAAGAACAAATCCAGGTCTTGTTACGATTGAACAAAGAAGAATTTATGTTTTGTGTTTGTTCGTAATTAGCAGTTTTATAGATATATGTAGTTTGTTGCATTTAGTCTTTGTAATTTGGTTGAATCTTAGGGGATATATGTGTAATTATTACAACTAATTAAGAAAAGGGTATAATGGTCAATTTCAATCCAAATTATAATTATCAAGGATTTTTGAGATTTAAAAATACATAAAATTATAATTTGGATATATATGGCAAATTTAATGTTTATAAAGGATATATACGCAATTATGAGTTTAGCTTGGATATATACGCAATTATGTGTTTTGGGAGGGATATATACGCAATTCCCCCTAAAATAAAAATGTGAAACTAATTTTAGTAACCTAATATGAGAGACTCAAGTTTGTGTCACTATTAACAATGTACATTAATGGCATAAAGTGCAAAGTGCTACTAAATATTTGATAACTTTAGTGACACATAATGATCTGCCATTAGAAAAATACACATAATGATCTGCCATTAGAAAAATACTACAGTGGCATATATATGTTTTGCCACTAAATGGCAACTTTTTTGTAGTACGTCTTCATATTCTGCTTCAATTTTTATAACCTCTTCTTCTTCGTCAGATCACAACACCATAATTTCTTCTTCTTCTTCATAGCAACGGGATTTTATCCTAAATGGAAAATTAAAATTCAGTTTGATAAGCTATGAAGCATATAAAAAGTAAACTTATCCAAACACCTGCTCATAGCAGATACATAAACCTTGGTATAAAGATCAAGAAAGAAAGTACGAGTAATCACATTAATCATAATGTAAAATATTAACATTCTTACAAATCATGCCGTACCGGCTTTAGATTGATAAATAGGAAATACATGCCCCATCAAATAAAAACCACATTTGGGATAAAATTATAGAGACAACGTAGATAGGAATCAAGATTTTCTAGTCGATAAGCATTAAAGGGTATATTGCTTACCTCAGTTATTTTCTAGTCGATGAGGATCCACAAACGAATAAGGAACAAAGCAAGCTTGGCCTACCAAAAGAAGAACACAATGTTCAAACCGAATTACTTATAAAGTAAAAGTAACCCAGATGATTCGCGAAAGTTACACCTTCAATGGTGGATTGAGATGAAAAACATAAGTCAATTTGCTAGGATCAA